>CM070540.1:29069415-30269415 GCA_036346415.1 Raddia guianensis
CGTGAAGTACCTCGCTCACGTAATAGATTGGCCGCTGGATGCCTTCCCTTTCCACCGTCAAGACCGCGCTCACCGCTTGAGGCATACAGCCAAGATAGAGCAAGAGCTGTTCGCCGTATCGCGGGGTGGTCAAGACAGGTGGGTTGGACAGGTATTGCTTTAGATCTTGGAAAGATCGATCAGCCTCCTCTGTCCACTCGAAACCATTGTGCTTGCGCAGGGCCTTAAAGAAGGGCAGCCCGCGTTCGCCATGACGGGATATAAATCTGCTCAAAGCAGCCATCCGTCCGGTGAGGCTCTAAACTTCCTTAACGGTAGTTGGAGCCTGCATGTTTTCAATGGCCTCGATTTTTTCGGGGTTAGCAGATATGCCTTGCGAACCAATTACATAACTGAGCAACATTCCAGATCGAACACCAAAGGTACACTTCTCTGGATTTAACTTTATTCGATGCTGTTGAGATTTCAAAAGTCTCGGTCGGTCTTTTACATGATCCGAGCATACTTGTTTTTACCACTATGTCATCGACATAGACCTCCAGGTTTCTTCCACGCTGTTCTGGAAAAGTCTTCTCCATTAAGCGCTGGAACGTGGCACCAAATTCTGCGCACCGAAAGACATGGTCGTATAGCAGAAAGTGCCGAAAGGGGTAATGAAGGAAGTCTTCTCTCATCCTCGGGAGATGCTTATTTGGTGATAACCGAGTAAGCATCTAAAAACTCAAGAGTTGGCATCCGCAATCGCGCCAACCAACCTGGTCTATGCGAGGCGCCGGAAATTATCCTTAGAACAAGCAATGTTCAGATCGTGTGATCGACACATCCTCCACTTGCCGCCTTTCTTCTTTACAATGACAGGTTGGCCACCACTCGGTGTGATCAACCTCGCGGATGAAACCAGCGAATGACGCGACTTGCCAAGTCGATCCTTGATGATCCCCGCTGAAGTCCGGCGCGCAAGCTTCGCGAACAGGCTTTTGTCCGCCGGACGCCGGTTTGTGCTCGATAACCTCCCTTGGGACTTCGGACATGTCAGACGGTTCCCAGGCAAATACGTCTGCGTTGGCTCGGAGAAAGGCAATGAGCTCGCTTTCCTATTTGGGGTCCAGATTGGCCCCCAGGTGAACTGTCTTGGAGGAATCATCCAAAGACAGCGAAACTTCCTTGGTCTCTCCTCCTGGCTGAAGGGAGACTCTAGGGCGTGCAGACTTGGTCTGCGGGGCTTCGGGACCTCGAGGTGGAAGCTGGTCGACCAGGGCGAGGGACTGCTCGTCGCAATCAAGAGCGGCCTTATAGTTGTCCTTGACCGTGATCACACCGTTGGGACCTGGTATCTTCACGCAATGATATCCATGATGAGACACGGCCATGAACTTGCCAAGAGATGGCCGGCCCAGGATAGCATTGTATGTGGATGGGAAGTCAACCACATCGAATGTGATCAACTCTGTCCGGAAGTTGCTTCGACTGCCGAAGGTAACGGGCAGAACGATCTGCCCCAACGGCTGAACAGCATCTCCGGGAACAATGTCGTAGAAAGGCATTGCGACCTCTTTAAGTTTGGAGCGAGGAATTTGCATCTCGTCCAAGACCTTAGCAAAGAGTAAGTCCAAAGCGCTCCCGCCGTCTACGAGTACACGGCCAACTCTGGTGTTGCTGATGGTCGGAGCGACCACCAGTGGGAGCCTCTGGGGCTTGGTCATCCCAGTGGGGCAATCCTCCTAAGAGAAGGAGATAGGAACCTCGGTCCACTTCATCGATTCGGGCTGTGGTTTGCCCTTTTCAACATTGTGGACCTCCCGATCAGCTTCCTTGAGGCTGCGACGAGAGGTATAAGCCGAGGAGCCGCCGAAGATGACGGCGATATGGTTCACGGGCTCTTGATACTCATCGTCGTCCCGATCACCATCATCAGTTTGGCGCTTGGCCTTACCGGCTTCACCTTTTTCGGGCAGGGTGGGCATTGGGCCCTTGCCGTTGTATAAATCCTCGAGCTTCGCAGCCCAGGTCCTACAGTGGCGCGTATCATGCCTGTGATGCTGGTGGAATTTGCAATACCGGTCACTGGGACCCTTCTTGCCTTGGTTGCCTCCCTGGGCGGGCTTCTTGCCCTTATAGTTATTGTTGGGCTTTTTCTGCCCATCCTTGGGAGGTGGTGTGCGATCTATACCGACGACAGTATTGTTCGCATCACCCTTCTTTTTCTTCTGGGACTTCTTGTCACCAGGATTGTTGCTGCTCTTCTTCTTTTCCTCTACACCAGGCTGGGCGGGCAGCTCGCCCTTGTCGAACGCCTTTTTATGCTGAACGCGCTCTGCCGCATTGGCATAGCGATCAGCCGCCTTGAACAGACCGTTGGCGGTCCAGGTCTCATTGATCTCGAGATCCTGGGTGATCCGCTCGTCGCGGACTCCGTTTTTAAAGGCGCGGACAACAGATTCGTCCGAAATGTTCGGGATTGTGTTGCGAATCTTGATGAAGCGCTTCACAAAGTTGCGGAGGGTCTCCCCGTTCATCTGGATCATCTGGTGCAGATCATCCTCCTTGCCCAGACGCACGTAACAGCTCTGGAAATTAGCAATCAGAGCGTCACAAAGTTGGTTCCAAGAAGAGATGGAACCTTCCTGCTGATTGAACAGCCACGTCCGAGCAGCACCCTCAAGGACAGTCGGGAGGTAATTAACCATGACAAGCTCGTCACCCCCGGCCGCAATGATGGCCGTAGCGTAGATGGAAAGGAACTCCTCTGGGTTCTGGGTCCCGTTGTACCTCTCCATGTGTCCGGGCTTGAAATTTGAGGGCCACCGAACAGAGCAAGGCATAAGACCGACCACCTTCCCCGGCAGAACCTAGCCTCGAGAAGACATTGGTCCTGTTGGTCGGGGGAACTCTTGCTGAGCGGGAGGTCTCTGCTTGGAGGAACTCTCTCCGTGATAAGCCCCCGCGCTCCTTCCTCGTGGTTGCGACAACGCGCTCCTCACGAGGGGATCGTCCGTGATCGTTGCGCGCACGTTTGCCCCTATGGTCACGATGACTACGGGGACTCGGCTAGCGGCGGCGACCACGTGCGGCTTTGCTCGTGGGCGCTGGTCGCCGACGGTGACGGCGGTCACGCGATCGATCGGATCGCTCACTGTCCGAGTCTACCCGGACAGGCTCACCGCGCTGCCCGGATGATGCCCCACCTATAGACTTAAAGCCCTCGGCCAATTTCTCAAGGTGAGTAGCTACTTCGCGCCACGAGGACGAGATTGTCCCGTGGCGGATCTGATCTGATTGCGGGGCTTGGAGCCGTTCCCGGCTCTGCTCAAGTGGTCCTGGGATCCTTGAAGCATCCGCGTCTTGCCCGATTGGAGTCCGGGCATGCGGAGATTCTACCCGGGCAGGCTGAACTTCTACCGGGGGTCTTGGCGTAGGCGCGCGAGGCGGATCGCGTCATCGACGCTTCTACTGATCGCGGATCTGCGCCAAGGTTTGGTTGATGGATTAAATCGAAAGTCGTTGAACAATATCTTGCTCGCGAAAGCGCATTGTGCGGCTCCATCTTGGTGCCGAGCGGAATTGACTCGCCGATCTCTTCGCCATCAGGACCGTCACGAGATCCCCGAGGTCCCCGCACCAGCCATATTGACAACGCGGTAGCCGTGCGTCTGCGCGCTAGACGGCGTCATCGCTGTGTCACCACAGGAAGAATTGACCGACATAGCCCTGGAATCCGATAGATCTAAACCAACGTAAAGATCGCCGGTTCCGTATTCATCGCCAATGACGGAGCTCGACCGAGATCATCTTCGGGCGATCCGAGACCTCTGTCTCGGATACAGACATCGATCTAGGGCGATAAGATCGATTCGAGCTGGCAGGGGAAGAAACGTCCTGCCCTTCTGAGTCGTAGTTCTTAGGAAGAATCTCCGTATCGCTGATAGAGTTCGACATGCTCGATCTGCGTATCCCCACGGACGGCGCCAACTGTTGACGGTTGAGATAACGATCTCAAGTCGCTAAGGTTCTTTAGAAGTGAGATAGGAGACACACCAAACAACCACGAACAACAACGAACAGGAGACAGGGTTTTTATCCTGGTTCAGGCCTCTCAGGAGAGATAATAGCCCTATGTCCAGCCTTTCTTATATATCAAAGATGATTACAAGAGGTGGCTCGACGAGACGAACAAGTCTCGGCGAGATTATGGGTGTACAAGCGAAGATCAGGTGTCTATCAGATGCAAAAAGCTAGATAAAGTCGTAAAACTCGTCCCTCTACACGCCGTAAGGGCCTTGTTTATATAGTGCAGAGCAGACCGACCTACCGAGGGAATATCGGGCTGGGCTAACTACGAGATCGTAACGAACTCATGCATGCCAAATATATCCCGAGGCAGATAAGGCATACTCCTAGTCTTGGGGATCACGACTTCTATTCCAATCCGGGAAACCAACGTCCGGGTCTTCACATAGCCATGCAGAATTCCTGTTCGAGACGGACTCAAACACGATTCCTTGGCCATTACGCACCATGCCAGCCAAGGGCTGTTCGGCAGGATGCATACGGGCCAGATAGAACCTTCCAGGGAGCTGGGCCCTGGTAGGCTGTTCGATTGGGCCGTCAGGGAGTAGGCCATGGCAATGGGCCGTGATTTTATCCCCGACACAAAGTGCCAAGGAATTGGCAAGTGTCATAAGTGCTCTTGCTATCTATCTGACCGCTAGCAAAGTCTGCGTCTGAAAAGTCTCTAAGAGACAAACAGAAGGTTGTACAGTACCACAAGCCAAAAATCGACCCTGGCTTGAAGGTATCAAAAAATGTGCTTCACTGCCTAAAGGTAGGAAATGCGAGGAGAGGCCTGAAAGCAAGCACACAGACACACAGCGAACTGTATGCTGGGTCTGGAAGCAATGATGTATAGGAGAGGGCCTATCATGCTACGGTACTCCATCTGATCGACCATCTCGCCATTCTCATCCGGCTCAAGTAAAGAGATGGTCGCCATAGAAGTCTGCATTGGTTTGCTTTGCAACATTGCAAACCACTTGAGCAAGTCCTTATTGTACTTGGATTGGTGCAGGATAGTGCCTTCAGAGGTTTGCTAGGTCTGAAAGCCTAGAAAGAAGGTTCAACTCCTATATCATGCTCATTTCAAATTTTATGCGCATTATCTCTAAAAACTTGGAGACTAGAGAATGGGATGAGCCACAAAAAATTATGTCATTGACATAATTCTGGGCAAAGAGAAAATCTTGATTGACTCTCTTTATAAACAGGGTCTTGTCTACCTCACCCATCTCGAACCCATTCCCCAAGAGGTATGACTTAAGCCTCTCATACCAGATTCTACGATCTTGCTTAAGTCCTTATAAAGCTTTGGAAAGCTTGAAGACATGGTTCGGACGCTTAGCATCCTCAAACCCATGAGGTTGTCTCATATAGACTTTTGCCTCTATGAACCCATTCAGGAAAGCGTTCTTCACCATGATTAAAAGAGCGAGAGGCAACAAAAGTAAGGAGAATCCAAATTGCATCGAATCGTGCAACATGCGCGCAAGTCTCAATATATTCATCAAGGGGGAGTGTGAGACCATGTGGAGGTCACTCCATATTGTGATTAATAATATTGAACGTTTGTGCATATTTGAATGGTTTTGTGTGAGGCAAGACATGCCGCAAAAATTCCATAAGTGTTGGCGTTGTTTTGTACTTTCGGGGGGAATTTGTGAATGTTTTGTTTTGCCATGCATATAATGGTTATTTATGATGAAAATGGACTAACTTGCATGTATGAAGGTAAATTTACGTTTTAAATGGACTAATCTTTGTGGCATAGGTCTAAGTGGATTGTTGTCGACAACATGTTGTGGATATGAATTGAATGTTCGGGGGTCTTAGACGGTGAGGAGGTTGTGGGAGACGGTCGGACTAGGACTTGAAGTCGCAAAGATGGTGTGGATGACCGTAACTGGTGAGTGGGACCGAGACACGTCGGGAGGATCGTGGATATCGAAAACTTCGCAGTTGAGTTGAACTGACTACGTCCAGTGTGTGGGCCTAGATAGGCATGTACAAGAGTGGGATATGCGACGCATATTAACATGGTGTGGTTAGTTAAGATGTGGTCAATCTTAGCAATCCAAAGGGCATATAAGAATATCGACAATTTCTCATGAGATATCACGATATCCTACAGCTCATGGGCAATAAAAAAAGAGAAGGGGGTGTCTTTGACTTCACTTCTGCCTCTTGTGTTGAGATTTGGGGTGTGTTTAGTACACTCTTAAATTGTTTTCTTGTAATCACTAACATCAAAGCAACGAATCATCCAAGTTCCTGTCTTATTCTTGTGTTTTGATCTTATTTTTTTGGTGTTTTTGTTTGCAACTAGTTTATTTGTCTCACTTGTATTTGCTGCTGATCTATAATACCTTGATGCTGAAAGTTTTCTTCGCGCAACAGTTAGAGTTGGAATCTTAGAAAAATCTAGAAAAAAAATCATTTTTTAGTGGTTTTAGTTAGAGAAGGTGCGTATTCATATATATATCTACCAAAACATTTTGGAGTCCACTGGATGCATTGTTTAAGAGTAGTGAGTGAATACGAAGCTCTAAAATTTTTTATCCAAGTTCTTTATAGCTCATAGTGTTTCCTGATTTTCCTAAAAAGAATTTAAAGCTCAAATTTGATGGGATATTGCATGACTCATTGTCGTGATCCCGGCTTCACCAGGATCCACTCACGATCAATTGCTAGTCCTAAAGATCAATACTAGCAACTCATGAGCGACAATTGTCGAACATCATCACACAATCACAATTAACTAAGAAAATAACATAATATGCAAAAGTAATTGTTGCATAACCACTTATTACAATAGTTTGATTACGACGACATAATATAGTTTAGAGTGCGAAAATCCAAATAATGTAGCGGAAATAAAGTATGACGATGCTCTAATCCAACCCTTGAACGACAACTAGTCTTGGTCGAATTCCGGCACAGAATTCACCTGATCCTGTAGGCAAACCAGACCCGATTATTCTCCTGAATACAAATATATCCGTGGTTTGTATAGTGAGTACATGGCAGCTAGCAAGAATCCTTATAATGAATGCAATCATATAAACAAGAACAAGATGATTATTTTGCATAAACACCTATTCTAGTCGAATTAATTAAAGTGTTGTAAAACAATTTATAGAGCAATTACTAATGATAAGGTTTCCAAAGTAAACACACAGAGCACAGCTCCCAAAGCCTCTATGCAGAACTGCACAAGCCTCGAATAACTCAAACCAAACCAAGCCATAAGGTTAATTATTAACATATGAGACTACCATTTACGACATTCCTCCCCTCTCATGACCGTGGGAACGGCTATCATGATAGTATTCAAACTCTACAGAGTGTAGCACACTTTAACCATAAGCCTAGTGGTACTTTTCTGTCTTTGCTCTTCCTTAGGAGCTTAGACCAAGTAATGATACAAGATGATTCGTTAGTTCCTTCTGTTATCACCTATAACTATGGCCCCCTCTTGAGCCAACGGACCGCAGCCCGATCTTTTTAAATTATCGTGTGCTAACAGTTTTCCACAACTGCTAAGCCAGGTCTAGCATATGTTGGGCGACATGTTAGAGCTAGCACTTGTGGTTGCGCTTTTATGGTTTGGCCGGATAATCACATGTCAAGGGTACTTAGACCAAGATGACTACCTCCATTACAATCCTCATTCCACAAAACCACCCGACTTGCCACCTTTAGTCAACACACGCCACATAGGTTTTAGTTGATTAGATTATTAATGTAACTCAGCACCTCTAATTATACCAAGTCACAAGAATGATTATAAGATGAATAACCTAAACAACTAACGACCCACGAGCACTAGCAACTATGCACAAGGATAGGCTAGGAAATACTAAGGCAACAATAAATAGGCTAAATTCACAGGGTAGATGACTCAGTGTGAATATAATAGGCGTCTAACCCTTTCCTTCATTTCATGCAAGAAAAAATAAATAAAAATAATAATCGAGTGAGTTTTGCAAAATAGGAGAGCAATATGCAATCTATATTGCCTTGGTAATACTTGACGTCATGGGATCCTCCTCCAAGCTGCTCCTGGAAAGCCCCTGAACAGTGCACACAAGTGTGGTCTACACGTAGATGCAAAAGCATAAGAACAGAAAAAATATTCAACAGAACATATCTCAATAAAATATATAAAATTCCACGATATTTATGGGATTTAATGGTTCCGAAATCATCTAATTTGGACTTCATATGCTGGCTAAAGAATTCCTGTAAGATTCGAATAAATAAGAAAATCCAAGGAAAAGAAAAAAGTTTTAAACCCTTATTGAGCCAAACCCGAAACTAGCCCAACCTCTCCCTCTCTCTTCCTCCGGCCTAGCCCAACCAGGGGTTGCGCGGCGTAGGCGGCAAAGGCAGCGACGTGCCCGATTGACACGCGGGACCCAAGAATCATCGGGCCCGCATGTTAGTGGAGCCGCAAGGGGCGCAGGCAACTTTTGGCCGGGGCGCGTGCGGGCCAGAGGCAAGCGGCCACGCGTCGGGCTGCGGTTGGGCAAGAAGCGGCGGCGCAAGGAACAGTCAGTGTGCCGACGCTGGACGCGAATCGAGGCCGAGTCAACTAAGGATTCGGCCCCGACTTGCGAGCGGGATTCCTCCTTCGATCCTCCAACAAAATTATCGATCCATATACTCAAATCGATCGTCTCGACGAGATATGTGCAATGGTATCATCTACTCTCAGGTTTGAGCAAGGCATAGAGACAAATACCTCAAAACTCTTCGGTGGATAGGGTCTTGGCGGCTAAGGTTTTTGATTTGGGGTTTCTCGAGTTGGGGTCTTAATTAGAGAGAGGTCTTGGGGTGCTTATATCGTGGTGTTGGACGACCTGGGCTGGGCCTAGGGTGAGTAGAGTTAGATAAGGACTCTAATTCTTATACGAATAGAATTCTAATAGAGTTTTAGGCTTGCTTATCAAGAAAATGGAGTTTCCTTTGGAGTTTGAGGCTGAAATTTGGAGGCTAAGTCGGATTAGACTTCTAGAATCTACCCTCGAAATTTGAGCACGAAACTCTCTCGTTTGCTCAATATTTCATGGTTTGACAAGATCTCGACAGAACGACAACACTCCATGGAATCTCGAGCTAGCCTTGGGTTGGAATTCAAATTTCGAGGGTGGCTAAATAATGGCATCTAAGAATTACCGGAATTTTCCTAGAATTTTTCTAAAAGTCTTTCTAGGGTTTTGGCTTAAATTTAATTTAAAATAATTTAAACTACGGTTTTGTATATAACAATTCACCTTTATTTAATTTTAAGGTTTTGAAAATACAAGTGACATACGATAAAATAGAGGATTTCACACTCATATATCTACCTTTAGAAGAATTCTCATAATTTTTTAAGTTAAGACAAGGCAGGAACATTAATCTCCTTGATTAGAGGACAAGTTTTTGTTCGAATATGCTTTTATTTTTCTTAAAGATGGTTTAGCCATTTGTTTGGATTAGCTTTTGCAAATGCCACTTTAGTTTAATTCCTTCTTGTTTGTACTCTTAACAACCAAGACCATAATTTAAAAATATAATCTTTAAATGGATTTTATTTATGCACATGTCGGGTGAATAAAATCGTTAAGTGCTCTAAGTTTTTAGTGTGGAGATAAATTTAAAACTCCCGTTCATCCCTCTTCACCAGCTCGGTCTTTCACTACCCCATAGTTATTTCATCGGTTGTGAATTCTCTTTTATTTGAAACTATTGGTGGAATAGTTCGGTTGGAGGAATTGACGATTGGATGAGCTATCACATAGCCATTGTAAAATCTTGAAGGAATTTCCTAGGACTTTTCAAATCCTGCTTGAATAAACATAAATAATATTCATGCACATACTATTTTTTGGCCGGCGGAGTAGAGTTCGTTTCCTGTAGTGACTATTGCAACTAAGCCTGTTAATATTCACCAAATAATATTCATGCAGTGGCCACTATTCCCCTATTAATATCTAGTGTAACATAGTGAATTCTCTGGATAATATTACCTAGATAATTTTCCCCATAAAATCCTGTTTGTGTTGCGGCAGCATAACATGACCGGCTGGATGGGCCTAGGTGCATTCAAATTAGATTTAACCGGTGGAATTTAAACAGAGGTAGGAAGGTCATTTCCCATGAAAAAAATTTGATCACAAACTTAAAATGAGCCAAATAGTGAATTTGCGACGCAATTGTAAAGTATATAATAGAAAACCATTTATTATAGGTAGGGCCGGCAAAAAAGCTCATGGCTCAGGCTCAGACAAGCTCGGCTTGGCGCAGCTCGATAATACAAATGAGCTCGTTTTATCGATAAGGCTCGGCTCATCATTTAATGAATATAAATTGATAAAAGGCAATGGCATCATTTAATGAATATAAATTGATAAAAGGCAATGGCTTGTGACTGTTTAGGCTCGGATGAGCTCGGCTCAGCTCGACACAACTCAGTGGTGTAAACGAGTTCTTGTTTTTTACCGAGCTCAACCGAAACCAGGCTTGTTTTTGACCAGGTTCGGCTCATCTCGTTTTTACCGTTAATTGGAGGATAAATTGTGCATTGCTGCTCAACTGGGGGCGTACAGTGAACTCTCCGTACTGTCTACCCTGATCCCAACCGAAAACCCAAATTATCTCAACTTATCTAAATAGGATCTATTTATTTCGCCGGAATCTGATTATAATCTAAAAAGTCCAGATCACTAAAAAACCTTAACAAAAATGCAAAAAAAAATATTTTAAAATGTTTTTATAATCTTTGAGAAAATGTGGGGACCCAATTACTAAAATCCAAAAATTTAGAAATTGTTTCACAAAGGAAAAATAGATGCACAGAATTGATTGCACAACCACACTTTATTATATTCTAGGGTAGAACTTACATAGTGTCGGGGATAAAAATACGGCCCATTACCATGGCCCATTACCTGACAGCCCAATTGAGCAGCCTACCAGGGCCCAGTTCCCTGGAAGGTTCTATCAGGCCCATATACATCCTGCCGAGTAGCCCTTGGCTGGCGCGGTGCATAACGGCCTATGATTCATGTTTGAGTCCGACTCGAACATAAGTTATGCACGGCTGCGTAAAGACCCGGACGTGGTTTCCCGGATTGGATTAGGAGTCGTGATCCCCAAGATTAGGAGCTTATCTTATCTACCGTAGGTTGTATTTGGCATGTATGAGTTCGTTACGATCTCGTAGTTAGCCCGACCCGATATTCCTCGGTAGGTCGGTTTGCTCCGTACTATATAAACAGGGCCCCTACGGCGTTTAGAGGACCCTTAGCAGATAGATTCTCGCATACTACTCGCCGAGACCTGCTAATCTCGCCGAGTTCCCCCTTGTAATCCTCTTTGATATAAAGAAAGGCCGGACGTGGGCTATTATCTCTCTGAGAGGCCCGAACCGTGATAAAACCCCCGCCTCTGTTCGTTGATGTTCGTGGTTGTTCGGCGTGTCTCCTATCTCAATCTTAAAGAACCTTGGTTGACTTGGGTCGTTATCCCAACCGTCGATACCGGCGCCGTCGTGGGGACACGCAGATCGAGCATGTCGAACTCCGTCGGCGATCTGTAGATGCTTCCCGAGGGTTACGACTCGGAAGGACGGATGTCTCATCCCTGTCGATTCAGACGACTGTTCGATCTCAACACTTTCCGTCTCTCGACGGAGGTCTCTGCCTATATGGCGTAGATAGCCGTAGATCGCACTCCCGCCATTGACGATGACTACGGAACCGGCGATCTTTACGACGGTTTAGATCTATCGGATTCCAAGGATATGTCGGTAGACTCTACCGTGGAGACACAAATGATGACACCGCCTAGCAAACCTTCGCATGGCCCCGCGGCATTAACATGGCCGATGTAGGAACCTCTCGAGGATCCCGCGACGGGCCGTGGCGGTTTGGGCGAGGTCGAGCAGATTAACTCGCTCGGCATCAAGACGAGGTCATACCGGTCGCTCGCGAGCAAGAAGTCATTCGCCGCAACCTCGACGATTCCATCAATCAGACCGTGGCGCAGTTCCGCGATCGGTGCAAGCGACCGCATCGCGACCCACCTCGCGTGCCCTCGCCAAGTCTCCCGGCAGAAGTCTCTCCTGTCCGGGTTAGTTCCCGCAGAATCGACTCGGTCGGGCGAACGCGGATGCCTCGGAGTCCCGTAACCCCAGAGCGAGTCGGGACGACTTGCGGCCATGGCTTCGGTGATTAGATCCACCAACCAGCCGACCTCGCCAGATATGGCGTCTTTGCCGAACCTAGAACGATTGGTCAAGGCGAAAGTCTCTAGGAGAAGTCAACAACTCTATGCAGTGCCGCGCCAAACTGCCGGAATGGTTCGGACAGCTCCGACGATCGCGGACGCCGCGTCACCATCGGCGATCATCGCCCATGAGCAGCTACCGTGGTCGCCGTCGCTCGCCGAGTCCTCGCGATCATCGCGACAACAGGGCAAGCGCGCCGCGATGATCACGGACGGTCCCTCGTGAGGAGCGGCGTCGTCGCGACCACGAGGAAGGAGCGGTGGGTTGTCTCGAGAGAGTTTCTCCAAGCGAATCATCCTGCTCAATGAAGTTCCTCGCCGCAATGTGACCAACGTCTTCTCAAGACTAGGTTCTGCCGGGGAAGGTGGCCGGTCATATGCTTTGGGCTGCAGGGCTTTTTCTGACGAGCTTCGGGCTGTCCGGTGGCCCTCAAAGTTCAAGCCCGGTCACATGGAGAGGTACAATGGGACTCAGAACCCAGAGGAATTCCTTTCCATCTGCGCTACGGCCATCATGGCGGCCGGGGGTGATGAGCTCGTTATGGCTAACTACCTCCCGATTGTCCTTGAAGGCGCTGCTCGGACGTGGCTGTTCAATCACCAGGAGGGTTCCATCACCATGGAACCAGCTTTGTGACGCCTCGATTGCTAATTTCGGAGCTATTACGTGCGTCTCGGGCAAGGAGGATGATCTGCACCGATGATCCGGATGAACGGGAGACCCTCCGCAACTTCGTGAAGCGTTTCATTAAGATCCGCAACACGATCCCGAACATCTCGGATGAATCATTGTCCGCGCTTTCAAAACGGAGTCGTGACGAAGGGCTCACCCAGATCTCGAGATCAACGAGACCTGGACCGCCAACGACCTGTTCAAGGCGGCTGATCGCTATACCAATGCGGCAGAGCGTGTTCAGTACAAAAAGGCGTTTGACAAGGGCGAGCTGCCCGCCCAACCTGGTGTGGATGAGAAAAAGAAGAGCAGCAGCAACCCTGGTGACAAGAAGTCCCAGAAGAAGAAGAACAAAGGTGATCACGAACAATACCGTCGCCGGTATAGATCGCGCAAGACCTCCCAAGGATGGGCGTAAGAAGCCCAACAATAACTACAAGGGCAAAAAGCCTGCTCAGGGAGGCGGACAAGGCAAGAAAGGTCCAAGCGACCGATTCTGCAAATTCCACCAACACTACGGGCACGACATACGCCATTGCAGAACTTAGGCCGCAAAGCTTGAAGATTTCTACAACGGCAAGGGCCCAATGCCCACCCTGCCCGAACAAGGTGATGCCGGTAAGGCCAAGCGCCAAACCGACGATGGTGATCGGAAGATGATGATGAATATCAAGAGCTCCGTGAACCATATCGCCGTCATCTTCGGCGGCTCTCGGCTTATACCTCTCGGCGCAGCCTCAAGGAAGCTGCTCGGGAGGTCCAGCGTCGAAAAAAAGGCAAAACCTCACCTGAATCGATGAAGTGGACCGAGGTCCCCATCTCCTTCTCTCGGAGGATTGCCCCATCGGGATGACCAAGCCTCGCCGCTCCCTCCGGTGGTCGCCCGACCATCGCGAACGCGAGAGTTGGCCGTGTACTCAGAGACGGCGGGAGCGCTTTGGACTTGCTTTCTGCTAAGGTCTTGGACGAGATGCAGATTCCTCGTTCTAAGCTGAAGGAAGTCGCGATGCCCTTCTACGGAATTGTTCCGGAGAAGTCGCAAGCCGCTAGGGCGAGATGTCTGCCGCTTACCTTCGGCAACCCAAGCAACTTCCGGACAGAGTTGATCACTTTCGACGTGGTCGACTTCCCGTCCGCGTATAACGCGATCTTGGGCAGGCCATCTCTTGGCAAGTTCATGGCCGTGTCCCATCATGGATACCATTGCGTCAAGATACCAGGCCCTAACGGTGTAATCACGGTCAAGGGCAATTACAAGGCTGCTCTGGATTGCGACGAGCAGTCCCTCGCCCTGGTCGACCAGCTTCCGCCACATGTCTCAAGTTCCGCACTAAGTCTCAAGACGCTCTAGGGTCTCCCTTCAACCAGAGGGAGAAACCAAGGAAGTTCCGCTGTCCCTTGATGATACTTCCAAGACAGTTCACTTGGGGGCCAATTTGGACCCCAAATAGGAAAGCGAGCTCATTGCCTTCCTGCGAGCTAATGCGGATGTGTTTGCACGGGAGCCATCTCGACATGCCCGAGTCCCAAGGAGGTCATCGAGCACAAATCGGTCGTCCGCCGACAAAAAGTCTGCTCGCGAAGTTTCGCTGCTGAATTCAAACAGGATCATCAAAGATCGCCTTGGCAAACCGCCACGCCGGGTTCATCCGCGAGGTTGATCACACCGAGTGGTTAGCCAACCCCGCCATTGTAAAGAAGAAAGGCGGCAAGTGGAGGATGTGTCGATCACACAGATCTGAACGCCGCTTGTCCTAAGGACAACTTCCCACGCCCAGATTGACCAAATGGTCGATGCGATCATGATGCCCAGCTGAGTTTTTAGATGCTTACTCCGGTTATCACCAAATAAGCATCTCCCCCGAGGATGAAGAGAAGACTGCCTTCATCACCCCCTTCGGTACTTTCTGCTATACGACCATGTCTTTCGGTCTGCAAGAATGTCGGTGTTAACGCTCCAACAATGGAGAAGACCTTCCCGCAATGCTGAAAAACTCGGAGGTCTATGTCAATGACATAGTTGTAAAGAGCAAGTTTGCTCCAGATCATGTAAAAGACCTGGCCGAGACTTTTCGTAATCTCGCCAGGCATCGAATAAAATTAAATCCAGAGAAGTGTACCTTTGGTGTTCGATCTGGAATGTTGCTCGGTTATGTTATTGGTTCGCAAGGTATTTCCGCCAACCCTGAAAAAATCGAGGCCATTGAAAATATGCAGGCTCCAACTACCGTAAAGGAGGTACAGAGTCTCACGGGGCGGATGGCTGCTCTAAGCAGATTTATTTCCCGTCAAGGCGAACGCGGGTTGCCCTTCTTTAAGGCCCTGCGCAAGCACAATGGTTTCGAGTGGACAGAAGAAGCCGATAGATCCTTCCAAGATATGAAGCGATACCTGTCCAATCCTCCCAGATCGACTACCCCGCTGCATGGCGAAAGCTCTGTTGTACCTAGGTTGCACACCACAAGCGGTGAGTGCGGTCTTGACGGTCGAAAGGGAAGGCATACAACGACCAATCTATTACGTGAGCGAGGTACTTCACGGATCAAAGGAGCGTTACCCTGAGGTCCAGAAGCTTCTCTACGCCTTGCTCATGTCCTCCAGGAAGCTTCGCCACTATTTCCAGGCGCATCAAATACTGGTCCCGACCACGTTCCCTCTGGGAGAAATCCTACGGAACAAGGAATCAAGCGGACGTATAGCTAAGTGGGCAATGGAACTAGCAGAGTTTGATCATTATTTGCTTTGCCGAATCGCTATTAAGTCACAGGTCCTAGCTGACTTTGTCGCTGAATGGACTTGCCTACCCAAATCCCAGGAAGCTCCCGAGCAACCTGATGAACCCTCTTGGACCATGTTTTTCGATGGCTCGCGCACCGGAAACTCGGGGGCTGGTTTTGTTCTCATCTCCCCTCAAGGAGAACAACTCCAGTATTCTGTCCAACTACACTTCGCGACGACTAACAACGTCGCGGAGTACGAGGCCCTCCTCGCGGGACTAAGAGCGTGCAAGTCGCTCGGCGTCCAACGGCTGACATTGAAGGGAGATTCACAGTTGGTCATCAACCAGGTTAACAAGGAGTATCAGTGCTGCGATGACTCAATGGCGCGATACCTGGTTGAAGTGAGGAAGTTGGAGCGGCATTTTCGATTTTTCGAAGTGCTCTTCGTGCCCAGGAAGGACAACTTCCTGGCCGACCAGCTATCCAAGTTTGGATCCTCACGCGAACCTGCTCCGGCAGGGGTGCTCGTCGAGCACCTTTACAAGCCCTCAATCACGTCTCCGGACGAGGCAACAGAGACAGGTGGTGCTGTCTCCGTTATCGAAAGGTGTCGCGGATCGGACAACGCCATTTGTCCGGTACCTTGCAGATGGGACCCTGCCCGACGACGAAGCCGAGCGTTCCCGGCTTACAAGGCGTGCTGCTCCATACAAGCTTGTGGATGGCATCCTTTACCGTCAAGGTGCTCTGGGAGTTCTCTCCAAGTGCATCTCGCAACAGGAGGGTGTGTTCCTTCTTAGGGACATACACGAGGGTGCCTGCGGCAACCACGCCTCCTTGTAACTACGGTCGGCAAAGCGTTTCGCATGGGCTATTATTGGCCCACTGCGTTACAGGATGCCCGGGACATCGTGACTAAGTGCAAGGCTTGCCAATTTCACGCCCGGAAGGCACACAAGCCCGCCCAAGAGCTCCAAACAATCCCCCCATCTTGGCCTTTTTCCACATGGGGTCTGGATCTGCTCGGCCCATTCCCTAAGGGGTACAAGGGCTATACACACCTGCTCGTCGCCATAGACACTTTTACAAAGTGGATTGAGGCAGAGCCTGTGTCGTCTCTTCACGCCAAAACGGCTGTTCGCTTTTTCAAAAGCAACGTGGTCACGCGCTTTGGGATCCCCCATAAGCTGATCACGGATAACGGTACCCAGTTTCGAAGCGAGCTATTCCAGGAATACTGTGAACAGCTGGGCACCAAGGTCTGCTTCGCTTCTGTGGCACATCCACAGAGCAATGGAGCAGTCGAGCGAGCTAACGGACAGATAGTCCAGGGTATCAAACGGCGGGTGTTCGCTGCTCTCCGCGAGCACAACAAAGCCTGGGTCGACGAAGTTCCTTCCGTCCTCTGGGCAGTTCGCACTACGGCCAGCCGGGCGACCGGGGAAACTCCTTTCCAATTGGTCTATGGTGCAGAAGCCATCCTGCCCGCCGAAATCGTACTCGGTTCGCCCCGCACGAGCTCAGTCAACTTAGTTGATGATGAGCAAGAGCGCCTCCTCGATCTCGATCTCCTAGAAGGCACACTCGACCGGGCACAAGTCAGAATGGCACGCTACCAGCAAGAACTTACGACCCAAGTCAACCAAGGTTCTTTAAGATTGAGATAGGAGACACGCCGAACAACCACGAACAACAACGAACAGGAGACAGGGGTTTTTATCCTGGTTCAGGCCTCTCAGGAGAGATAATAGCCCTCGTCCGGCCTTTCTTTATGTTAAAGAGGATTACAAGGGGAACTTCGGCGAGATCGGCGGGTCTCGGCGAGTAGTATCTGAAAATCTATCTGCTAAGGGTCCTCTAAACGCCGTAGGGGCCTGTTTATATAGTCTGAACAAACCGACCTACCGAGGAATATCGGGTCGGGCTAACTACGAGATAAATGTGAACTCATACATGCCAAATACAACCTACGGTAGATAAGATAAGCTCTAATCTTGGGGATCACGACTCCTAATCAATCAAGGAAACCACGTCCGGGTCTTCGCATGCCGTCGCAGAACTTATGTTCGAGTCGGACTCAAACATGAATCATAGGCCGTTATACACCGCGCCAGCCAAGGGCTGCTCGGCAGGATGTATATGGGCCTGATAGAACCTTCCAGGGAACTGGGCCTGGTAGGTCTGCTCAATTGAAATTTGTCGGGTAATGGGCCATGGTAATGGGCCGTATTTTATCTGACGGCTAGCCCCGAGACTTCGGTGGAAAGACTCACTAGAGTGGGGTCTTCCTCTTGAGACTCAAGTCCTGAGAGGGAAATTTTGCTGCTACAAAGACATGTAACAAGCGGCCGAGCGGATCATGGTTCAACCGAACAAGACTTGTTGAAGCGAAAGAGACCGACCGATCTTAGAAAGCAACTCTGTTGCGTCGAGCGAACGACATCTGTCGGCGAGCACTCGGCCTTGGTCGAACACTTTGGAAAAAAAAATAGCCGTTGGCAGGCTCCAACGGTAACTTCCTATCGCTGCGCAGTGAAAACAGGCGACCGTTTTACCTAGCCATTGCGGTAAAAACTAGCCGTTCTGGGACAAAACCGTTGCAGAGCTGCTTATACGGGACTATAAAAGCACCCAAGCCGCTCGCAGCCAGCCACTTCTGCTCTCGCGCCTTTCCTCTTCAAGCCCCTAACTCCAACCACGCCCAGCATCAAAGAGCCGAACTCCACCTCCGGCTGTTCGTCCCAGCCACAGGAAGCGCCATGGCCAAGTTCACGGCACTAGCTGACCGAGGAGGACACGAAGGTGCAGGAGGAGGAGGGTCACGTGAACCGGTATGGTGGAGGCTGCCGGAGAGGAGGATACTCCGGAGCCGCTCGAGGAGAGTTTGTCGACTTGAGCAGTTCGCCTTGTTGGGTTGAGATCTCCAGGCGACTTCGTCGAGCCTTCTTGAACATCAGCGGATTGGAGGTGGCGAACCTCAATCCGAACTCCATCCTCCAGATGGCGTCTTAGCACACATGCGAGGGCTATCTGAGCATCGATCCACCGGTGAAATTTGTTCCTCCACTATTACGGTGACGAGGCAGCTCACGCCAGCTCAGCCAGAGGTGCTACTACCTCAAGCTCCGGGCCACCGCCACCGCCGACGCGCCGTACCCTCGCCCACCGCGCTCGACTCAATGGGCGCGTGGTGGGTGAGGTGGTTCTGACAAGCGGGCGGCGACAATGAACTCGTCTTCACGGGAAGGCGCGGCAAAGGAACCCCAATGCCTCGGCGGAGATGTCCATAGAGATTGGTACGACAAGGAAGATCGCCTCCTCGTGAGCCTCGGGCTCCGCAGGCGAAGATCATTCGGGACTTCACGGTGACGAGAATCATCGGCTGCGGAGGAATCTATCCCTTCTACAAGATAGAGGATGGGAAGACATCACAAGGGAAACACGGGTAAGTGCCTTTAAGACTCAACCTTTACGCCGATTATTTCTTCGAGCAGGAACTAACAATCCATTACGCTCAGGCGGAGAAGCCAACCGACGCATGGGTGACCGGCGGGTCGGCGCCATCTTTGAAAGCGGCGAAGAAGGACGGGGAGGTTACGGCGGTGGCATACACTGCCAGCGCAGCGTGCTTGTCCGCCTGGCGAGTAAATCACTTATACCCGATCTGTGTTGCTAGACTTGCCTTGTGGTTTTAATGCTAATGTTAAGCTTCTCAAAAGCAGCGGAGGACGGTGATCCTTGGAGGGATCGTGAGGAGCTCTCCGGGTGCGAGAAGGAGAAAGCGAAGAAGGCAAGGCTAAGATAGCCACTAAGCCCAAGGTGGCGGCCGAGCCGGCCGGAGCTCACGCGACCACAATGACCCCGGCCGTCGAAGAGACCACTGCGGCGGCGGAGGCGTGCCGAAAGCGGACCAAGCGGGCGCGCGGTCGGCCCGATGGGAAGAGACCAAGCCCCTCCCTCCTGCATGAGCGAGCGGCGAAGAGGTAAAGACCATAGCCCTCGGCTTAGGCGTTACCGCATAAGCTCATCTGGCCGTATGGATCGGTGCAATAGGTCGCCCGGCGAGAGGAGGCTCGAAGAAGAAGTCGCGCAAGGAAAAACTTCTTGCGCTGCTGAGAGAGGCCTTCGGCTTACCGGGGAGCTGAGCTCGTCACATGAACACCCAAGGTCAAAGCGGAGAAGCCGCCAAGAGCCCCGAGGAAGAAGCGGAAAATTCGGCGAAGAAGATCGAGATCAAGCCCTCCACGGCGGTATGTAGGAACCGATCTTTTGATCTTCAACCTTGACCGCATTAGACTTAACTATCATCTCCTTTTCATCAGTTTGCCCAAGAGAGATCGTCCGAACGGCGTCGAGGCCTTCGGCGTTCAGCTGCTGCCCGAACATCTGCCGCAGCGCTCCGGCGATGAATGGCGTGCCTCAAGGACAAAATTGGCGGCGTGGAGCTGCTCTCGTCGAACTCCGTGACGACTTCGGCAACAAAAGCGCTGTGGAAGCGGGAAGCGGAAAAAGCGGCCTTGGCATCACGGACAGCGAGGCCAAGGCAGCGGCTCCGGAAGCTGGCGGCGGGACGAGCAGCGGTTCCGCCAAGCGCCGTCGCGAGGCGGCTTACCCCGGCAGGATTCTCCGCGGCGGTGAAACCCAGCCGCCGAGAACAAGAAAAAGCCCCGGCGGTCGCGCAAGTCGTCTGCCGTAAACAACAGTGCCACCGGTAGGTAGCTCGACCTCGCCCGAAGCGTTGAGGCGGAGGAGAAAAGAAGAAGAGAGCGGCCGGAGGCGAAAGCGCTCACGCTGTCGCTCTGCTCCGAGAAGATGCGCTCAGCGAGAAGAAGAACAAACAAAGGCGGCGGCAAGAACGGCGCACCCGTCTCATCCCGCCTGGCGGGGCCGTGGCCTGCGGCCTCGAGACCGCTTGCGCCAGGTGGCTCTTGACTTCGGGAAGGTAAACACAAAACCACGTCTAGCTCAATTGGGTAGCTTTACATAGCGGCCAACTAGTCTTCTCTCTCGGTCTTGAAGGACACCATGGAGGAGCTCGAGGGCGGCGTCACCATCGGCGGAAGCGCGTCTTGGCGTCCTCAAGGAGCACCTCCAGACGAGGAGTCGGCGGGCCCTCGGCACCAGCCCAAAGTCGAAGCCATTGAGCGGCGAAGAGCTCAAAGTCAAGCGGCGAAGAGGCGTTCTGAGTCTCTCCTAGGAGGCCGAGGAGCTTGCAGCATAAGCTATTAAAGGCGAGAACCTGCGGAGGAGCAGACGTCTGAAGTGGCTCGAAGCGGCTTCTTGGCGTTCCCAGCGGGACCAGCTTGCAGCGGAAGCCAAGAGACTCAAGGCCCAGCTCGTCAGGAAGAAGCGGACTTCCGGGTCTCAAGCAAAGATCTCAACAACATGGGCTTCAGGGGAGAGATCGAGGAGATCTGTGAGGATGGCGGTGAGCGAACACCATGAGAGAAGAGGTCAAGGAGGGACGAGCAGCTCAAGGCAGCGGCAGTGAGTCGGCCAGGCGAGGCTCGCCGGATCAGGTGTGTGCCAAGACCGAGGAGGTCGAGGCCATCGAGGCCAGAGGCTGGCGCAAGCCAAGCGAACAAGGAGGAGATCGAGGCGCCTCGGCGAAAGCCAGGAAGGAATCAAGGCTCGAGGCGAAGTCGTGCGCCTCAAGCTAGAAGTTGAGGAGCTGAAGGAGCAACTTGCTCCTAAGTAGCACTGCGGCTGTAACCCGAAGGGGCCTTGTACCTGAAACTTTTGAGTAATACTATGAAGTACTTACCTTTTTTTCCTGCAAAAAAGAGCAGTAAAAAGACAAGAACGAACAGAAACTAAGAGAAAAGCGAACATCGCTAGGAAGTTTAAGAAAACCGGTAGAGCGCTTTGCCTAACTCCCAGCCCCCGTTGTGCAGCTGCTCGAGCACCTAAGTTTGCGAACTCGAACAGGTGCACAAGAGAAAGAGCGACGCCCTACTCGACCAAAGGTTTTGAAGGCGGGCGACCTCGTTCTGCGCCGTGTCCAGAACCTGTCCAAAGCCAACAAGTTAACTCCTCGTTGGGAGGGCCCGTTCACGGTCGTTTCTACTGCTCGCCCGAGGGCTGTTCGCCTGGCTATGGAGGACGGGAGAGAGCTGACCAGCACTTGGAACATCGACCAGCTTCGTAAGTTATTTGTGTAGGTCTTCGTTTGTTTGCTTAACCTCGCGTTTTTTGTCAAACTTCGCGCCTTAGTTCGTCCAAGTCTCTCGGGCACCATGCAAAGTTCAATCCGTTACTTAAGTGAATTCTCTCGGCCTCTGCGCCTTTTTCACTTCCCGTCTTTTGAAGACTACCTCTTTCTCTCTGGTAACACTTGATGGCTACCCGGTCTTGCGAACTCTTGGCTCCGCAATCTTAAGGATTGTTCCCTACCTGTATCTAGTTTCGATAAGTTCCTAAACTCAGGGTTCCGTAACACGGCATTTCCACCTTGCGGCTAAGTCTGCTCTCGTAAGCCCTCCGCGGTAGAGGCACTTACTGCTTGGCGCGACCACTTGGCAAAGCCTGCTCTCGTAAGCCCCCCGCGGCAGAGGCACTTTCCTTGTTCGGTTAGTCTCGGAACTGCCTAACTTACGTCAACGAGCAGACTACGGAATGCATCGAGCAAGGTACGGGTGTCACTCTTTCTCTCTACGCACGTGCTCGACTTCGCAAGCTTAGGTTCTCGAGCATCGTCCGTACCGGGGGCTAGGGCGTCGCTCTTTCTCTTGTGCACCTGTTCGAGTTCGCAAATTTAGGTGCTCGAGCAGCTGCACAACGGGGGCTGGGAGTTAGGCAAAGCGCTCTACCGGTTTTCTTAAACTTCCTAGCGCTGTTCGCTTTTCTCTTAGTTTCTGTTCGTTCTTGTCTATTTACTGCTCTTTTTTGCAGGAAAAAAAGGTAAGTACTTCATAGTATTACTCAAAAGTTTCAGGTACAAGGCCCCTTCGGGTTACAGCCGCGGTGCTACTTAGGAGCAAGTTGCTCCTTCAGCTCCTCAACTTCTAGCTTGAGGCGCACGACTTCGCCCTGAGCCTTGATTCCTTCCCTGCTTCGCCGGGAGGCGCTCGATCTCCTCCTTGTTCGCTTGGCTTGCGCCGCAGCCTCTGCCCGGATGGCCTCGACCTCCTCGGTCTTGGCACGCAGCTGATCCGTCAGAGCCTCGCTCTGGCTGACTCGCTGCTCGGCCGTCTTGAGCTGCTCGTCCAGCTCCTTGACCCTCTTCTCTCAGGGTGATCACTCACCGCCATCCTCAAGACATCTCCTCGATCTCTCCTGTGAAGCCCACAGTGTTGAGATCTTTGCTTGGAGACCCTCGGAAGTCTGCTCTTCCTTGACGAGCTGGGCCTTGAGTCTCTTGGCTTCCGCAGAAGCTGGTCCCGCCGTTGGGAAAGCGCCGGCAAGCCGCTCTTGAGCCACTTCAGACGCGGCCCGCTTCTCCTCCGCAATGCTTTCGCCTTAATAGCTTGCAGCTGGCTCCTCGGCCTCTCTAGGAGAGACTCGCAGAACGCCTCTCTTGGCGGTTGGACTTTGAGCCTCTTCGCCGCCTTGGTAGGCTTCGACTTTGGGCTGGTGCCAAGGGCCCCGCCTCGGACTCCCTCGTCCGGAGGTGCTCCCGGAGGGACGCCAGTACGGCGCTCCGCTCGATGGTGACGCCGTCCTCGAGCTCCTCCATGGTGTCCTTCAAGACCTGAGAGAGAAGACTAGTTGGCCGCTTTTTGCGGTAAAGCTACCCAATTGAGCTAGACGTGGTCTTGGTGTTTACCTTCCCGAGTCGTTGCTTCAGTCCGCGGCGCAAAGCGGTCCTCGAGGCCGTGCGTCACGAAGCCCCGCTCGTGCGGGATGAGACGGGTGCGCTGTTCCCGTCGCCGTCTTGTTTGCTCCTTCTTCCCGCTGGAGCGCATCTTCTCGGGAGCAGGAGCGACAGGCGGAGCGCTTTCGTCTCCGCGCTCCCTCTCCTCTTCCTCTTTCTCCTCCGCCCGAACGTCTTCGGGCGAGGCCGGAGCCACTCCGCCGGGTGGCACCGTCGTTTCCACGGGCAGGACGACTTGCGCGACCTGCTCGGGGGGCTTCTTCTTGTTCCTCGGCGGTTGGGTTTCACCGCCGCGGAGAATCCTGCCGCCGGGGTAAGCTGCCCTGCGACGAAGCGCTTGGCGGAACTGCTGCTCGGTCCCGCCTCAGCTTCCGGAGCCGTCGTCTTGGCCTCATTGTCCGTGGCGCCACAGCGCCGCTTTTTCCTCCGCTTCTCCAGCGCTTTTAAGCGCGCCGAGCTGCTTCGCCGAGCTCGACGAGAGCAGCTCCACGCCGCCAAATTGTCCTTGAGGCACGCCACCTTATCGCCATGATCGCGCGTCAGATGTTTCGGGCAGCAATAACGCCGAAGCGCCTCGACGTCGTCTGTGGCGATCTCCTCTTGGGCAGCTGATGAAAAGGAGATGATAGTTAAGTCTAATGCGGTCAGAAGGTTGGAAGATCAAAAGATCGGTTCCTACATACCTGCCGTGGAGGGCTTGATCCTGATCTTCTTCGCCGGAATTTTCCGCCTCTTCCTCGGGGGCTCTTTGGCGGCTTCTCCGCCTTGACCCTTGGGTGTTCGCGGTGACGAGCTCAGCTCCCTGGTAAGCTGAGCGCTCCTCTCGCGCAGCGCAAGAAGTTTTTCCTTGCGTGCGACTTCTTCTTCGAGCCTCCTCTGCTCGGCGACCTATTGCAGCCGATCCATGCGGCCAGGATGAGCTTGCGTGTAACGCCTAAGCCAGAGGGCTATGGTCTTTACCTCTTCGCCGCTCGCTTTCGGCGAGGAGGAGGGGCTTGGTCTCTTCCCACTGGCTGACCGCTACCCGCTTAGTGGTCTCGCTGCACGCCCCGTCGCCGCAGTGGTCTCTTCGACGGTGGCGGCCAGCCAGTGTCATGATGAGCTCGCGTCGGCTCGGCCGCCACCTTGGGCTTAGTGGCTATCTTAGCCTTGCCCTTCTTCGCTTTCTCCTTCTCGCACCGGAGAGCTCCTCTCGATCCCTCCAAGGATCACCGGTCCTCCCGCGTTTGAGAAGCTTAACATTAGCATTAAAACCACAAGGCAAGTCTAGCAACACGATCGGGTATAAGTGATTTACCTCGCTTTGTGCGACAAGCACGCTGCGCGGGCAGTGTATGCCACCTCGCCGGTAACCTCCCCGTCCTTCTTCGCCGCCTTCAGCATGGCGTCGACCCGCTCGGTCACCCATGCGTCGGTTGGCTTCTCTGCCCGAGCAGAATGGATTGTTAGTTCCTGTTCGGAAGAAATAATCGATGTAAAGGTTGAGTCTTAAAGGCACTTACCCGTGCTCTCCCTTGTGATGTCTTCCCATCCCTCTATCTTGTAGAAGGGATAGGACCTCCTCCGCAATGACAGATTCGCGTTACCGTGAAGTCCCGAATGATCTCGCCTGCGTGAGCCCGAGGCTCACGAGGGAGGCGATCTTCCTTGTCAGTACCAATCTCGGCGGACATCTCCGCCGAGGCATTGGGGTTCCTTTGCCGGCGCCTTCCCGGTGAAGACGAGTCTGCTGTCGCCGCTCCGCTTGCTGTAGAACCACCTCACCCACCACGCGCCCATTGAGTCGAGCGGCGGTGGGCGAGGGTACGGCGCGTCGTCGGCGGTGGCGGTGGCCCGGAGCTTGAGGTAGTAGCACCTCAGCCGCTGAAGCGGCGGAGCTGCTCCTCGTCATCGTAATAGTGGAGGAACATTTCACCGGTGGATCGATGCTCAGATAGCCCTCGCACAAAAAGCGAAGACGGCCATCCGGAGGATGGAGTTCGGATTGAGGTTCGCCACCTCCAATCCGCCGATGTTCAAGAAGGCTCGATGAAGTCGCCTCTGGAGATCTCAACCCAACAAAGGCGAATCGCTCGTCGACAAACTCTCCTCGAGCGGCCCGGAGTATCCTCCTCTCCGGCAGCCTCCAGCTACGGTGTCTCGTGACCTCCTCCTCCTGCACCTTCGTGTCCTCCTCGGTCGAGCTAGTGCCGTGAACTTGGCCATGGCGCTTCCTGTGGCGGACGAACAGCCGGAGGGTGGAGTTCGGCTCTTTGATGCCGGGCATGGTTGGAGTTAGGGCTTGAAGAGGAAAGGCGCGAGAGCGAGTGGTGCCGCGCGGCTTGGTGCTTTTATAGTCCCGTATAAGCAGCTCGCAACGGTTTTGTCCTGCATCGCTAGTTTTACCGCAACGGTTAGGTAAAACGGTCGCTGCTTTCATCGCGCAATGATAGGAAGTTACCGCTGGAGTTCCGCTAACGGCTATTTTTTTTTTTCCAAAGTGTTCGCACTGAAGGCCGAGTGCTCGCTTTCGGACAGATGTCGTTCGCTCGACGCAATGAGTTGCTCGATCGGTCGGGTTCTGCATTCGCTTCGAACAAGTCTTGTTCGGTTGAACCATGATCTGCTCGGCCGCTTGTTACATGTCTTTGTAGCAGCAAAATTTCCCTCTTCAGGACTTGAGTCTCAAGAGGAAGACCCCACTCTAGTGAGTCCTTCCACCGAGTCTCGGAGGCTAGCCGTCGGGATAAAAATACGCCCATTACCATGGCCCATTACCCGACAAATTGAATTGAGCGACCTACCAGGCCCGCCTCGAAGGTTCTATCGTGCCCATATACATCTCGCCGAAAGCCCTTTGGTGGCGCGGTGCATAACGGCCTATGATTCATGTTTGAGTCCGACTCGAACATACGTTCTGCACGGCTGCGTGAAGACCCGGACGTGGTTTCCCGGATTGGATTAGGAGTCGTGATCCCCAAGATTAGGAGCTTCTCTTATCTATCGTAGGTTGTATTTGGCATGTATGAGTTCGTTACGATCTCGTAGTTAGCCCGGCCCGATATTCCTCGGTAGGTCGGTTTGCTCCGTACTATATAAACAGGGCCCCTACGGCGTTTAGAGGACCCTTAGCAGATAGATTTTCGCATACTACTCGGCGAGACCTGCTGATCTCGCCGAGTTCCCCCTTGTAATCCTCTTTGATATAAAGAAAGGCTGGACGTAGGGCTATTATCTCTCCTGAGAGGCCTGAACCAGGATAAAAACCCCTGTCTCCTGTTCGTTGCTGTTCGTGGTTGTTCGGCGTGTCTCCTATCTCAATCTTAAAGAACCTTGGTTGACTTGGGTCGTTATCCCAACCGTCGACACATAGAGTTTTACTGAAAGGATCTCTAAGGCTTAGAGGGGGGTGAATAGGTAATTTTTAATTTCTTTGAGTTATACTTGATTAAGCAACAAGATTAAGAGTGACCCAATTCAATGTTCAAGTGCCCTATTAAGCGGAAGCAAATTAAACGGCACGCACTAGTAACATAATCCATCTCATCAAATCACTCAAGCAACTTATTACAATTCATGTGAGAAATAAGTGCGAAAGTAAATGAGACAAAAGAGAAGTGACACGGTATTTGTTTCACCAAAGTTATGAGTCACCACTCCAACTCTCCGTTGAGGCTAGTCCTTGCGCACAAGGACCGGCTCCCTCTTGAGCCACACGCCTTGCTTACTCCCCGGTAGTCGTTCTGCCACTCCGGCGAGGTGGACTCCGTCACCTTTACACCGATCCGAGAGTAGCCACACGCCAAGGCCTACTCCCAAGCCCACTCCTCCAAGAAGAACACCGTCATCAAGAGTAATAAGCCCGAATCGTCTCGATTATGCCAAATCGAAGGATTTCCATGAAGCTCGGTTTGGGGGAAGGTAGGTGGTTGATGAATTGGTGGAGGAATGGCTCTAGAACACCCCTAAGATAGTAAATGTTGGCTATAGGTGAAGTGGAACATCATACCTCATAAACGGCTGCCTACCGAAATCAATTTATACCCCTCGGAGAGAAACCAGTCGTTGGAGCTCGGAAAAACTCCAAAAACTAGCCGTTACAGTACCCGTCGACCCGATCCGATGGTCATCGGACCCAGTCCGATGGCTGCAAACCACGTCTCAGATCAGCTTGCACACGTACTGTCGGACCTAGTCCGACGGTGGTCGGACCCGGTCCAATGGAGGTTAAAGCACCGGAACAAGGTACTGTTGGACCCAGTCCGACGGAGTTGGACTCAATCTGACCAACAACAGAAAACCAGTTCTAGGATTTGGGTTCACCAAACCCAGTGAGATGGCGGTCGGACCAAGTCCGATGAGTACTGAAAGATCACGGCTTGAGTAATTTTGAACGGGTTGGGATCTTTAGCTATTTATGGATAGCTTGAGAGCTAAGAGAATGAGAGACTCGGCATGAACGAACCAATTAGACCCCTCTTGAAGCATGGGCGACAAAAATAAAACTTAGCTACTCCTAAGCCAACACATGACCTCTTCGCTCGCCCGGTGATGCTTAGATCATTTGAAGCAGCTCAAATATTCGCCGAAGCCTCGCTAGGGTTCCATGAAAGGTCCAAGAACTCCCTAGCACAAATATATACGTCATCAATGCCACTAAAAGAATTAGGGTTCAACGATGCTCACAGTTACAATACCAAAAGTGGTATAATATACAATCCTAACTAACAGCATAGAGTGTAGAGAAGGCTAGTAGTCCGGGCCGAAAAGATCCATTTCTTCCTCGGTTATTTCAAAATCTACAATGGGGAAGGATCTGTTCATTTTAAAAATGAACAGTCCTAAAAGACGGTAAGTACCAACCGTACTTGTAGGTCACTGTAAGATTATATCATTAATTATATGCAATCAATAACAAGGAAGGGCCATGGTTATAATCTTATGTGGTGATGACATATTATTTAAACAAAGACCTACTAATTGGATAAATCTTATATGAAAAATAAAACAGTTTTAGAATAATTCTAACTCCTCCCACCAGATCTTATCTCATTCACCTATTTTTAAAATGCATGAGTTGTTCTTTAATAGAATAGGCATCACCCATTTGACACAACTTCATATACCCGAAGTAAGGTCCATCGATGTTTTTGTTATCAGTTCTGCAGAACCCGCCCTGCTTTATCCGTAAAATGGCCGATAATACGGTTGGGCGGATATTTATGTCATTTCTATTCAAGTTAACCCATGTTTTTGCAATATCCCACGCTTTGTGCAAATATTGAGAAATTACGTCAACAATATTGAGCTCCGCACAATCACTACGGTAACCTTGCTAGTGACTTGCTCAAATATTGCGAAAAACCGCGCAAGCATTGAAAAATATTATGGCAATGCCTCACCCTCCTAGTCATCATGGTAACCTTGCTAATGACGAGCCTTTTCCATTTTTCTTCGGGTTTCACTTCCATATCAATATACCTCTTTATCATATGGACAGTGATTTTTACTCTACTCTTTTGGAATATATATAGATTTTCTAATATAGGGTGTGTAAGGTTTAATCACTTCTAGGAGGGCTTTTGGTAATGGAGTTTGGATTATTTATACTATATAAAACATTGAAATTTATTATCTTAATTAAGGGAATTTTTGTAATTAAATATCTAGAAATTAATGCAATAAATAATGGAATAATTGCTTAATCGGAAAATTCAATGTGCATCAAGAAAGGGGGACCTGCCTTCTTCGTAGGGTGGCTCAGATTCTAGAGAATTTCCCAAATAGCCTTCTTCTAGAAAACCGGGTGCGCCGGGTTCAGCGTCTGCTTAAGAGAATATAAATAAGTAAGAATGTATGAATAGAATAACGGGGCGCAGGGTTTGGCTGAGGGTAATGGTCTGTATGATTAGGAAATTGGTAGAATTCATTTTTCTTTTTGGGTAGCATTTTGTGATTTCTCCGGGTAGTAAGATTTATGCTAGTGTACGTGAGTGGATTCCATGCGGATCAACAATTTTCCAGAGATCGGGGTCGATGGCAATATCATTGCCGGAGTTCCGAGATGGAAATTGTTGGGGTTATGGAGTGAAATATTGATAAAAAGGTATTTATCAAATTGCTACTGCTAATATATATAGACACACACACACACACACACACACACACACACACACACACCAGTGTTAGCCTAAACGGTAAACGGTCGGTCAACCTTCGTTTAGCCAATATTCGGATTACACGGCTGTTTAAACGGACTAAAAAATGGATTAAACGGGATTAAACGGATTAATCGGCCTAAACGGCTGCACGCATTGGCTAGCGAGTAGCGTTTAAACGTCGTGTAAACGGGCTAAACGATTGCTTAGGCGAACAATGATACACACACACACACACACACACACACACACACACACACACACACATATATATATATATATATATATATATATATATATATATATATATATGGTTTTTGGATATTTTGTAAATATTTTCCCTGAATTTTTAAAGCACTTTTCTTCAAGCTAAGATGGAGGAAATGATTTTTAAAGTTATTTTATTAATAAAAATGGGATTCTATATTTATAAAATAATTTAGCTTGTTTTAAGTTTTATGGGAAAATTTTGATACTCTACATAAAATTGGGCAGCATTTCTGGTTTTTAGAAAAAAGTAAGAGAAGGTTTTTGGGCTTTTAAACTGGTTTCGTCCCAATTAGTCTGCAGCAGGGGAAAAAGAGAGGGTTTGGGCCTGCTGATAGGTGGGGTTGGGGTGTCAATGAGACAGAGAGAGATAAAGAGGAGAGATCGCTGGAGGGAGGTGGCGCCAGCGCTTAGCGGCCAGAGTCGACAATGTGGTGGTTGGGGAGGGGTCTGTGAGGTGCAACGTACCAGGTGGAGATGGTGACGGGGCTTGACGGTGATGAAGGTGATCGGTTGGTGAGCTTTGGCGGCGGCACAATCGGTGGTTGCCGGCGAGGGCGCTTCGGCGGGTACGGGTGCTTGGCAATGGTGCGATGAAGAAGGCGACATCGAGTGGCTGCTTCTTGGTGCTAGCGCCAAGGCTCGATACGGGCGAAGCGTCGAGAAGCTGGTTCGCCGGAGTCGGAGAAGGGGGCGGCGTTGTGGTGGCCCCGATAGGGGAAGGAGGGGAAAATGGGACGGAGGAGGTGGCTTGGGGTTTCGGGGTGTCACCGGAGAGCCTATTTATAGGGTGGATGGTAATGATGATGTGTCGTAGGTGGCAGGCCACGTCGGTGACGGCAAGGCAACGTGACGGCAAGAAATTCCGGTGCTGAGGTGACCGGATAGAGCTGCCGAGGTGAGGGGGTTGCCACGGCGGAGAGCGATCCAGAGAGGTAAAAATCATGGCAAGGGGCCATGCATCGGCACCGGGGAGGATTTTTAATGGGCGCAACAGCGTAAACTGGCGGTTGCGGCGGTTTGGAGCCAGTGGTGACGTCGTGAGGTAGACAACGACGGCCGACCGCCCGATCGAGAAGAGGAAGGCCGTCCGATCGAGGAGAGGAAATGTCGCAGCTGAAGGATTCGCTTAAGCCGAAGCGGTATGGCAGTTTAGGTGACGTGGCACAACATGGGGCGCCGGATTAAGCGGTTTTGATATAGGCCGCTCATGTTCATTTAGGCGCTCGGATGGGCTTAACTGGGCCGGATGTCCATGGGCCATTAGGCCGGAGTAGGGGAACAAGGTGACACGGAAGGCGTAAACCGGAAAGGAAAAGCGTATTCCTAGGAATTTCCAGAAAAGGAAAGGTGGGGGTTTAGCTGGGTAAAATAAATTTCAGGAAATTAATAAATATTTAAAGAATTCATAGAAAATTGTAGGAGGCTAAAAAAAAAAGAAGTGATTTTAGGCTTCAAAATCCAGAAAAATATAAGAGCATCCCCATCACACCCCCCAAAATGGCCTCTATTTCAAAAATTTTCAAATGCATTAGGAGGAAATTTGGTCTATGTGAGTAGCAGGTTGCACTGTAGCCGTTACTGTAGCGATTACTGTAGCGATATAGGAAAATTTGAAGACCCTGCTGGGGATGCTCTAAGGAATCTAAATATGGGGTATAATGTGATATTTTATGAAATGATTTTCTATGGAAAATTAAGAGGTGGTATTTCTTAATAGGATAAAATGGGCAATATAATAGGAGTATGCTTGAAAATATAGGGTGGTTTCGATGAATAATAATTTTTGCAAAACAAATTCATGCAAAATTTGGAAGTTTTGGGGATGTTATAGAAAAATAACGAAACAAATTTAAAAAAATGAATAAAAGGTGTTACAGCACATAGCATGAACAAAATGACAAATTTCAAATTACAATCTGAATCAAATAATACGCCCAACCCAAAGAAATAGATTCTTAGTCAAACACCCTGGCTTTTACCCGCCGTTCTTTTTTCCCCAAAGAAGCGTCCTAAAGTTGTAAAAAGCAAGTTAAATAAAATAGGATGTGCTTTCTAAACTACTTTAGAAAGCTCTCAGGAAATAATAAGCTCAAGAGAACAGCCCACCATAAAGTAATCTGTTTTTTCCCTGTAAATATCATACGACCTATCTCTAGCACTGACCAATTCCTTCTCTCGATTCATGCACAATATATAGCACATTATCCACGAAAAAACAGGTTCATAGCTATTACAAGACACCTTGAAAAGAATGAATATAATCATGTCAAACTGAGTAAAATACCGGGCCAACGTACGAAAACTTGCTTTTAATGGTAATCTCCGATGCAGACAACACCTGCCTTTACCTGTACAAGAAGCTTTTGGAGATCTGATTTGATGTTCCAGAATGGTTGGTGGGTCGACAAGCTACATGGCAAACGTCTCATTATTTGTATCCCACAAAATCATGCCACGCTTCTTCTCCTTGAGTGATCTGTGTTCGTTGGCTTTGGATTGGAAGAATGATCGGCCCCAGTGACACTTTTGGGTTCAGCGAGCTTCTTCAGTCGCTCGCTAAATGATTCAGCTGTCCCATTTTTCTCTTTCTTCACCCCAGTAAATGATGGAACTGATTTACTGAGTCCATTGATATGCTCTCTGCTTGCTTTTGGAGGATCGCTCCCTGGATTCTTTCCGGTGCTTCTTGCAGCTATTCTCTTTTGCCTCTCTAATTTAAGCTTCTCCAGTCGCTTCATCTGCTCTTCTTCCTGAAAGTGGGAAGCTCATAGGAAGTTAAATATACACATGGAACAACTACGAAAAATATCAATTTGAGTTAAAGCTGGACCTAAGAACCAAGCAAAATTTTAAAATAAAAATTCATTAATTATTTCTGCATAAATGAGCTCACTTTCAATATTTGAAACCAATATAGTACTACACTAACTAAATTTAACCTAAGGCCCTCTTAGGTTCGCAGTTCAGGTTTGGTTTGCAAAATTTGTCATTTCTATACAGACCATTTAGTGTAACATTTTGTAATATTTTTTTCAGACTGTATATAGTTTTTTCTCAAAGGTCTAAAATAATTTTAATAAATTTTTTAGCCTTTCCATGTTTCTTTTTAAAAGTTTTTTAGCCTAAACCCTAAACCCGAATCAAAGAGGGCCATACTAGTACAAGTGTTTCCCTAGGCAGCACCTACGTGTTAGGCAGTGGCCTGCCACGCCGCTTTGAGCCTAGGTGGTCAACCCTCCTAGGTGGTCGAATGTGGTGATTTGGTGGTGATTTGACGGTTCTAGTAGGCCCTAGGAGGCAATTAGGCAGTGATTAATTGATACATGATTATATGAAATATTTTCTCTAGAAATTATATGATTTATTCTATGGTATCTCAAATATAACATATACATAATTGCTACATAATAACATACTTGTACAATCTCCAAAATATTCACATTACAACCAAAACCTTTGCCTGCATATAAATCAGTTTAACCGCCAAAGTGTTAGACAGGCCCTCCCCAGTCCCCGCCCACCTAGCGCCTAGGAACTCAGACAAATTTCAGTAGTACTGCCAACCAGACTACCGGTCAATATATTGTGCAGAACTAAAAGAAAATTGAGTTCTTTGAATTGTATATATTTGTAGTCATCTGGCCCTTTGTAAGGAGTTATAATAATGACCAAAAGGAAAGATAGTAAAAGTAAATTTAAATGGGCCAGAGGTACAGACAATAACCTACATTTACATCATAATATAGAAGAACCAAGTTTTAAACAGATCAAATGAAGAGCACATGAAGAGGAAATAAAATGTGCCAATACCTGCTCTTTCTTCAGCTTCTGAAGATCAGCTTTGTATGCTCGCAGGTTCTGTGCACGTTTTTGTGCATCATTTAATGGGGTCCTTGGAGCTGACAGTCTCCTCAGTAAGGCATCTTTCTTTCTTTTATCCAAACCATCTTTTGCATTTCTTAGCTTCTCTTTCTCTGGTTTCTTTTTGTCACCATCAAAATTATGCGAGACATCCTCTTCATTTGTGTCTTCAACCTTCACAATATTCTGTACCAGCATGTGGCTATCATAATCCATAGCTGGATCATATCCAAATGAAGCATCTTCAAATCCACGCTCTGGCATTAATTCATCTGGCTCATAGAAAAGTTGAGTTGACGCCTTTCCATTTGATGTTTTCTGGACACTTGCGGGAAGCTCAACATCTATGTCAATTGCAGTTCGGTTTTCATGTCCCATATTATCCTGTGATCCAGATCTAAGAGGAATCATAAAGGACTCATCAGCTACACCATATCCATTCTTGTCCACCTCCTTGGGATTCCTATACCGGGCCTCTGTGAGAGGATCCAATGAGGTCCTCCTGTCCATAAACCTTTCCTGACCAGAGACAATGAAGTCATCAGTCGTCCCTCTCCTGTATCTCCCACCACCAGCTTCTATCTCCTTTATTTCACCATCCAAATAGCTTCTTCCTTCCCCAGACATCAAAAGTTCATCATTAGACATACCTCGAATATTCCTACTCCTCCCATTGGCTGAATCAAAGCCTACTTCCTTCCGTTCGTGCACACCACCTGAATCTCGCCCAGCTAAAAGAATAGGATCAGCCGTGTTTACATTCCTTTTTCTCCTTGATGGAGGTTCCTTTTCACCAGAAAACATGTCTGCATCATTAGATCTTGTTTTCTCTTCTGCTCTTAACAAGAAATTTTGGAATGCACTCCAGTTCCCTTGGTCCGCGTCTTTGCCATTAGATGTTTCATCCTTGCTACATTCGTCTCCCGAGTCAACTGTAGTTTTCCTACTATCCTTTTTCTTTGAATGTGAGCTCTTATGCTTCCCGTCTTTTGTTTTAGAGTGTGAATCATCACTATCCTCTGATCCAACATCAGAACTTGATTGTGAATCACTCTCTGATGTGCCATGCTTTTTTGATGTTACATTCACATTCCGGATAACAACTACGCTAGGTTTTTTCTTTCCTGACCGTTTACCCTTTTTATGTGACTTGTGACCATGAGAACTACCTCTTTCCGAACTGCTATTGTCACTTCCATCCTCAAGTGTTTCTGAGTCCTTGCTATCCGAGGAGTGCTTCCTCGATTTTCTTCCAGAGTACTGATACCTGGGGTCCTCCACTGGAGGGTATGGAGGATAGTATGGATTCACTCCAGGATAGTAAGGCATGCCTTGCATAGCATAAGGTGGGTAAACAGCTGCACCAGATGGAGGATGCATTGCCCATGGGGGATAGGCTGGCTGATATCCTATATGCTGACCAGACTTCTGATCTGGAAAGCAGCAATAGAACAATTTCATAAGCTCCAATGCTCCCGTAGTAAAAAAAGCCAGAAAGAAATCAAAGGAAGCATACAGTATGTCAAGTCATGGACTAGTATTTTTATATATTTGCATGAAAGTTAGGTGCAAAATGCTTACTAATTAGAAAGGAAATTTTGTGAACAACGAGTGCATAAACAAACAGTGCTGAACTAAGAACAAGATGGACTAGCATGGGTAAAACTTTTGGTACATTATATCCCTTTAAAGGAAAGAATATAATAGTAGGTACACCTAAAAGGTCTTCCTTAATATAAGTTGCATATATTTGAAAAATGTTCTATTCACTTGTGTCGAGATGTATTTTCAGTCAATGCTAAAATTACAGTGGGGTGCCTTGTTTTGGAAAATGCTGCAGAATGCATACCTGCTTTAGCACCATCCTCGCCATTTGCCTCTCCATTTGGAACAGACACTGGATCCATGGTTTGCTTCTCTCCTATAAACACAATGCCAGATGGATTAAAAGGGGGGAATTCTGAACGAGTAGACAGTGCTTCAGGTTCAACTTCGATCCATTGTCCAGTTTCATGCTTTCGCTTCCACAGTTCAACAAACTGTGAACATGCCCGCCTGTCCAATTTGTAACACTGAAAGAATTAGAACCAAGACACACAACATATCAAAATAAAATCAGTATAAGCATGCTGAAATAACTAAACAGCTGTAATACCGGTATACAGCAGTTATTAAAATTACTAACATAAGTTCAAGAACAGGACTAAGACAGGAATTCTTGAAGCACTGTTATCCACACATTTGAGGCACCAGTTAAATATTTTAGCTCCTTCAGATACCAGTTAAATATCACATTTCATACATGAATAAACCCTATGCAATGCCCAGATACACAACATAGTAAAATAAAATCAGTATAAGCATGCTGAAATAACTAAACAGCTGTAATACCGGTACACAGCAGTTATTAAAATTACTAACACAAGTTCAAGAACAGGACTAAGACAGGAATTCTTGAAGCACTGTTGTCCACACATTTGAGGTACCAGTTAAATATTTTAGCTCCTTTAGATACCAGTTAAATATCACATTTCATACATGAATAAACCCTATGCAATGCAATATCTGAGATACCTACATTATTTTGATATTCTTAGAAACATTATTTTTACATATCAGACTTCACATTTCAGATTATCCAACAGAATAAATGATACGAATCAGCAGCCTTAAAGTCATATCAACAGGACCTAAGGCATTGAGATATGTAATTCGATTAAGCTTATGAAAAAGAAACTAATGATAAGGTTGTACTTACATCAAACGTGAAGCACCAAAGCACTCAGCCAATGCAATCAAGTAACCCAGGTTGTCAATGTCAAACCCAGCAGCAACAGCACGGGCAAAAGCCATAGCTTGCTCTTTCCTTAAGACATTTTTGCGGGTTTCAAGAACTCTAAGAAGTTGGACTCTGCAAGATTAAAGTACATAATGAAGTTAATTATGTTATTGCCTCCCTATTGTAGGGCAAAAGCAAGTAACAAAAGAAACTAAATGTAGTCTCAGAGTTTATATCTGCTTGCAATAGAGATCAGATAATAAAATAAATAAATAAATGAAGAGTAATGCCCATGTGTGTTTCTCCATTAAATGTTATAAATACATATTTTAGTTTCTAGAATACGACTTAACAATTTTTTTTGCCAGAATCATGAAGACTTGGAGAGAACAATCTATGAAAGATTAATATTTTCCAATGTGGCAATACTTTGAATTCTCTTCCTGTGCTGCACTGTCATCCTGGACTTGTTGTGTAGGCTGTGATCCAGGCTGCATCAATTAAGAATGTCAGTACACTCAAAATGTTAGCCCATGCTACATATATACGAAGGAAATTGCACAGCCATATAATCACACCTTGTATAGAACAATCGCCTTATCTGAATCAGGTTCACCATTTGCCCGGATACCTATTAGTGGATACATAGTGTCAGGCATGTTCTAGGAATAAATGAAATTATACAGCATGTTACCCCAAAAAGGTTTATTAAAATTATGAAGCAGCCCAATCTCATTCAGGTGTCTGGCAATTCAAAGATGATACCTTCTAAAAAAGAATTTATTTAAATAATATATTCACAATGAATAGCAAGAACTCCATTTTTTATGTCAATCCCAACAATAACCAAGGTGGAAAAAAAGGATTTGTAACTTTAAATTAACGGTAAATACTAATCGTAAATTAGATAGCATGAAACCGTAGTCTGGAACTTCATACAGCATAAAAATTATAACGTTAAGTTCTATGTACCTAACACAACAATGGGTCCCTGATGTCACACTAAACTCCATAATGAGTAGATTCTAATTCTAAAACAATCATACAGGATTGCAAGTTGCATTTTTTTGTGTGTGTGGTCCAAAGAAAAGCCATCAGTCACAGACGTATGCATTTCCCCAAAGGCATGCTTTGTTCAACGCATCATGATTAAAGGGAAAAATGTGGTGTAACTGCAATGCTATACCTTCGTTGCTTTCTGTCAATTTCCCTCCATGGTCTTCAACCTTCCAAATGGCAAGCGAGAATGTGTCATCTTTCTGCAAATAACATAAGAGTAACATGCAACAACCTACAATTCTCCACTTACAGATCTTAATCCAAGATTATCATTGCTCTGAATAGCAATGGCGTCCTCGAGCTGCAAGATCTCAGACTCTACTGTTGTCACTCGCTCAAGCACCTCTGGGGTACTCACGAAACGCACAAACCTGCAGAGAACCAACATACAAATTACCCAAGAAGCATTGCCAAAACTGTAGAGATCCAGACACCAACCTCTCCACAGTGCCTCTGGTAAACCATGGAGCGGCAATCCCTGGGCTCGGTTCAAGCGTGATCGAGTACCCTCCCTTCGCAATCTGATCCTGGGCTGCCTTCAGGTGTGCCAAGAACGGGTTTAGCAAGCCAGAGGCTATCTTCTCCTTGCGGCCATTCACTGTCAGAACCAAATCACACCTAGCAAGAGTGAAAGTAAAGCTCCCATCAGACACCTAGGATGGTGACCTGACTGGTACTACGGACACAAGCACTACCAAACATCAAGCAAATTCCATGCCCAAGAAAGAATCTGGAGCATCAATCTGTTGTGTCACATCTATGGCGCTAGAATTATCAGATCTAGTACAACAATCAAACGCATGCACGAAGTGACATGCCAGGACACAACGCCCAACTGAACAAAGAACAAAGCATTTGCTGCTGCAAATTGCACCAAGATTACAGCTTCCTCCATGCCCTGGCAGGCATGATGAAATCCAGCACCCCAACTTAAGACAATGCAAAGTCGCAAACAAGCAAACAACTACCCTTCGAATGGAAATCTTTCAAACCAAGCTGCAGAACCATAGACCTCGAACAGACCAAGCTTTCCTGCCCCCAAAAGCATCTGAAACTCATTTCTTGCACAACGCCACCAAACTAAACTTCGCGAGGGAGGAACGAAAAGATTCACCAAAACCAACGCTGCTCCCGGAGCAGATCTAGCATGCTCTCACCTGGTCCGGGTGGGGGTGAGCTGGAACACCACCGAATCCAGCCGCGCGTCGGGCCTCATTGCGAAAGAATCCCACGGAACAGACTCACAAGAACAAGAACAAGAGCCGCTCCGCTATTAGTACCAGATCTTGCCCACAGGTTCAGCCAAAAAGGAGGAGGAGCAGAAATTGCAAGAACCGGCTGCTTTGCTTGGGCCAGATGCCAACCTCCCCACTGAGGGAAGAAAGGGACAAGCAGAAAGCGGAGTAAAAGCGGGAGGCTCGCTATAAATCTCGAGCAAATGCAGCCTCGTCGTAGAGCGTAGAAAAGAGAGGAATTCCCGAGAAATTCAAGAACATGGCACGGAGCAACAGGGGAATGAGTTATTAAGGCGGCAATAAATAATGATAACGGCAGAAGAACAGTGTCAGAGTGTGTGTGAGCTGAGTGTAGAGGAGAGGAGTGGAGGTGGTGCTTCCAGTAGCATTTATTGGCAGGCAACAAATGGGAGGGAAAAATATTTCTTTTTTTTTTCAATTTGAGCCCCCTCACATTTTTTCTTATATTAACACATTGGAGGGCACAAGTGCATAACCCTTTCTTGATCCATGATTAGAAGGGAATTTGCACTCGAACCCGTCGGAAAGGCGCCATTTCAACCACCATTACGGTGTTGACAGGCAGAGGAAAGCAGAGATGAAAGGGATTTGACAAAGGGAGCCTCTGTGCTGTATCACACCTTGGAAATAAAATAGGTGTAATATTAGCTAGCAAACACCCAGCTTTTGAGTATCTTTTTTTTTTCCGAGCATGGCCCTTTCATGGTAGGTGCTTGTTTTAAGGGCTTTATTATAGTTGTGATATCTACATTCTTGGCCCTAGCAAGAATACTCTCTTGGATTTTAATAAACAACTTTTATATGTGTGGATATACATTCTTTTATTTTTAAGCTCATACCGCAGTGACATGTATAGGGTGGTATTTGATCTACTTACAGGGGTGACTTGTTAGTTGTTACTCGTATCCGCCAGGTTGGCTCATCCAGCGTAGAATTTTCATGTGGCGTGTTTGATTTTTTTGCTTTCGTTGTTCCCCTGTGGGTTAGCCTAATTGCAACTTGCTGATATGTTAAAATATTGGGTCACAGAAATAATGTTAATGTGGCTTCAAGGCCTAATCTAGTTTGTTCAACTTGTTTTTGATCCTTCAGAAGTTGCTTAAAGATAAAAAAGAAAGATTTCAGAGAAAACAAATCTTTTTTGCCTTTTCAAAACAGTGACAAAACCATGGCCGCAAATAAGCATTAGTCCTGGAGACAAGGCTGCATGGCCAAGACACATGCTTGGAGTGAAGCTCAAATTAGAGTGATCGGTGTGACCGGTGTTTACTAAGGTATACTAGGGATAATTAAGCTCGAATTTTGGTCGGTGAAGTGAGCATGCACAAGACATTACTAGCTGTCATGTTTTTTCTTTTCAGTTATGTTCAAGCTTGCATCACTACAACCACCAACTTAACGTTGATTACTTTAATTGGCTCGTCCCATCGGACCATCCTAGTCTGTATTGAAGGAACGTACTATGTTCTCTCCATATAAACTCAAACCCCAATCTTATGAGATGGCCTTTGACCTGATTTTTCACCATTTTGTGTGTATGTGTTATTTGTGGCAGCTAGTTGATTTCGGTCTAATTTTATTTTTATTGACACAAAGATAACAATATGAGAACGTAGAATTGTGGGCTAGCATAATTAGCATTTTCGGGCGGTGCTATATGGCAGAAGAGTACCTTCAATTAGTTAAGGTAAATAATGTTCATGGACTGTTTTTTTTTTTTTTTTTTGTTTGGGGTGTACCGAGTACCGACACAAGTGGATGATCAGCTCCCCTAGTACCAAGCCACTTCTTTCCACGGTGGCAGAGTGTTTGGGCGAGCTGTCCCACGTGGTTTTGTGCCATTCTTGCCATGCTATGCTTTCTACCGCTGCAAGCTGTAGCAACAAATTATACATATAATTAAGGTAAATCAGAGCACCCCCGTCGGTCTTCTTCCTCGCCTCGCTGCCTCACCCTCCCTCCCCTCGGTGGCTGCGGGGCTCCCCCTTGTATTTTTCTTCTATTTGAATGAATAGACAAAACTTGTGCTCTTTGATTAAAAAAATAGTTTCAACTAAGACAAAAATAAACATCTTGCCTCTTCGCAACATTCAAAACTTTTTAAAAAAATATTGAAACCCAACATTTTGGTTGTAGCTATTTGGAACACAATTGCAAAGTTGCATGCTAGATACGCACCCATGCATGCAGGATAGCTATCCTACAAGGCCATTCCTAGCTAGCTATTATATCTTAAAATAGCCGAGGCTATGTTTACGACCATTCTACAAGGCCATTCCTATCTTTTGTATTTTAAAATAGCTGAGACTATGTTTATGACAAAATACAAATATAGTGTAAAAAATATAAGTTATCTTTCATGTCTTGATATAAGTAGGTTATGTTGTGGTTTGTGTTACTGCAAGTTTCAAATTTGTAACCTCAAGTCGGTGGTGCACTGGGCAGCAACATTTACATATTCTTGATTCGTAAACCTTACAGCTGGGTTACTGCCAATGCACACTCGCAGTCCTTGAGAACTACCACATTTGCACACTCGCAGTCCTTGAGAATGCGTAAGAACTTTGGTAAGTACTAGCTTTAATGCCCGTGCGTTGCTACGGACAAAATAAATTTGTATTCTCTCTGGTCACAAAAAGAAGTCGCCGTTGACTTTTGAACACGCCTTTGGCATTCGTCTTATTCAAAAAAGTTATATAAATATTATTTATTTTTGTTATGATTTGGTTTATTATTACATGTATTTTAAGTATTATTTATATTTTTACATATTTGAACTAAATTTTTAAATAAGACGAATGGTCAAAAGCGTGTCCAAAAGTCAACGGCGACTTCTTTTTATGAACGGAGATAGTAATTCGTCGTACCATACAACCCGCTAAACTGAGCTTAGCATTGGGTGTTTTGTAAGAAGCCACATGCCAAGCCCATATTTTATGCTACACTCAGACTATATGCTTCACTGTATCAAACATACGCATTAGTAGGAAGAAAATTAGCACGATACATCCAGTCAAAAATAGTTCATAGTTATGTAACAATTTCGCGGCTGACAAAAATGTAAGGAACAATATTATTGCTTAGAATGACATTGCAAACCAGATTTAATTATCCGTCATGTATGGGATCTAAAGTAACTTAGTTAAAGTTTACTCGTACAAAAAGATGCTCATCTAATCTCTCAAACCACAATTTCAATTCGTGACTCGCCTCCAATCAGAGAATCATCGAGCATTACATCCGATCCCTTGTTGGCTTGCATTGTGTCCATAACACTGGCAATGTCTCCCTGGATCATTTTTTTTTTAAGAGGGGCAGGAGAACTGTCGACCTATTTCATTGATAAGCAGGAGAAAATAAAATAAAAACCCGTGCAAACACGGGGTACAACCGCAGCGCTCCGCTGCAACCCTGGCCAAAGCCAGACACACCTCCGGTCACCGCCGAGGACACCACCGAAGCCCACTAGGCCAACGGTCGAGCAGAGAGAGATACAGGAGAGGGAGAAGGGAAACACCACCAACACTCACGCAGCGACGAACGACTCCTAAAACAACAGACCCAGCGGAAGCCCAAAGCGCGAGACGGCAACCACGACGCCTCCAACAAGGTAAACGACTGGGAGAACCCGATGCCGTCGCAAGGCCGATAGGGTTTTCACCCAGAGCACAGGAAGGTCTGAAAGTGATGCCTCCAAGGAGGGAACGACACCAAAGGTGAAGCCAACACCAGCTCAAAAGGGCAAGACTTTCGCCCAAGACCAGCCCTACTAGCGCAAAAGGTAGAGACCATCGAAGGCTGAAAGCAACAGAAGAACCGAGCCACTGGCCGAAGACGAAGAGATGGAAAGCGCAGACGAACGCCGCTCCTCGACGCGGAAGAGGCCGCCCACACCGCCCGACCCCTCGAAGAAAGGGAGGGTCAAGACGATGGGGACGGGACCAAGTCAAGAGGCAGAGAACGAGGACGCCATTGGGGAAAAGGTCGTCAGCCAACGCCGCCGGAGAGGGGCCACCACGCCAAGTGGCCAGTGCACGGGAAGTGAAGGAGACCAGACGCCACGCCACGTAGACGGCCTAAGATGAGCCCCGTCACCAACAGGGGTCGTCGTGTCGCCGAGGACGGGCAATGGTCCACCACACCACCACGAGAGGAGCTGAGGGGCCGCCGGACACACGCCCCTGGAGCCACCTGCTCCGACCACTTCGGCCAGCCACCGAAGTGGACCCCCCTCCCCCAAGCGGCCTCCACCGAGGCGGGCTCAGGGGGAGGGGGAAGAAGCAGAAGAAGCCGGTGCCGAGCTACGCCGAGCTACGAGGCCACCAGACACACACCCCTGGAGCACACCCACTCCAACCGCTCCGGCCAACACACCGCCCAAACCAAGCCACTTGCCCGTGGACATGGCCTTGCGTAGAGCGGTCCCCCCGAGCGGTCTCCGCCAAGACGGGCCCAGGAGGGAAGAAGAAGCCGGCGCCGAGCTCCACCACTGTGCGTGAAGGTGGTGATGAAGAAGGAGGGAAGCGAACGGCGCCCCGACGGAGCACAACCAATCGAAGTGTCAACGGGCTCGAAGAGGCTGGTAGGGCCACGTGTCCCTTACAAGGGGGAGGGATAAGGCAGCAAAGTCGGGACCAACCACGAAGGAGGCGAATGGCGTGGGCTCCTCGCCGTCTATCGCAAACCGTCGCCCCACACCTCAGCACCGACAGTCCGTCAGATAGCACAGCCGAAGCGGCTCGACTTCTGCCGCCGCACCGACACCGAGGATGGGAGAGGACCCACCCCCCGCGGTCGACCAGGGGGGACGATGCCGCCTCCTCTGCCGCTCGCGCCACGCTAGGGAGGAGGAGCATCGGGCACCACTGCCGAGGAGGGGAGGAGAGGAGGCGCCGCCCCGGCCAAATCTGGCGGGCGTCAAACACCGAGAGACGTCGGATCTGGAACAGATGGACGGCCAGGAGGAGGACAGAGAGGACAAGCCGGAATGGCCTAGAGGAGGGAGGAGGAGCTTGGAAAGGGGGCGTGGAGACAGAGTCGGGCCCCTGCACGCCGACCATCGCTCGTGGAGGGGAAGATCTAGCCTGCGCGCCCAGCTTGAGACCCGGATCTGGCCAGCGCACCGCCGCAGAGGGGGGAGGCAACTAAAGCCAAGGTGGCAGAAGATGGGTGGCTGTGGCTTGGCGAGGATCTTGACGGCACAGAGGAGGTGGACGGCGGCGGCCTGGCGGCAGCGACGTAGATCTGGGCGGAGGTGGACGGCAGCATATATCGGGGTGCGTGCTGCGGGTGGGCAAGACGCTCCTCGGCGGCGAAGCGCCAGGCCGCGCGCGCGCTGCTGGGTCCGATGCTCGAGACACTCGCGAGTGTCAGCGCCGTCGCGGCGCTGGGTCCGATACTGGAGAGCAGGTGGTTTAAGGACGACATCGCTCAATGAGCCCGCGCGACGGCCTTCGGCGGAGCGGTCCGTGGACGACGCACCGCTCAATGACCGCCGGATCGCAAACGCACCACTGGAGATGGCCTCGGCTCATGGGAGATCTCCTCAGCCCGCCCCGCCCTTTCGTGCAAGCGAAGAGACGGGAGGAGGAAAGGGGAGGAAGAGAGGAGGGGGAGGGTGGGAGTAGGAGGCAAGGGAGGGCCGGCGGCGCCGCCGGCGAGCTAGGCTTCCAACGGGTGGGTTGAGGGAGGATTGCGGCGCCTCCCGTGTCGCCCCGGTAAGGACTACGTGGGTGCAGGGGACTTTCAACGCCCAGGAGGTAAAACACATTATTTATAACAGATCAGTGCGCTCGAGTAAGTGTCATTGATGCGCACTTAGTCGGCCCGATCTTCTGTTGAGAACAATACGTTGATTTGGTGTGGTGGCGACGCTACTAATCCATGGGATCAGCAGCCAAACAATCGCAATGTCACCACACGAGGTGATCAACCGAGCCAGGCACGATCGATCCTTGAACTTGCTAGCAATCGAGAACAAGCAAGAACAAGATGATAATTGATAAATCACGAAACCAGGGGTGAGGTTCTGTTTCTCATCACGGGTGGTCTAGTCGACACACGCGAACACGAGGAGGGACACACATAGGGTCTACCAAACACAACAAACCCTAAACGTAGAAAAACAGTTGCGGCCACATATATAGCCGTGGCTAGGGGAGTGGGGCGCCCAAGGGTGCAGCCACCACCAAACCCTAGTGATACATGGGCCATAGGCCCAAAAATACGGTGACACAGCACCCTGAAATTCTGGCCCGAAATATTGTTTTGCATTTTTTCGTCGCTCTGGAGTGAATCTAGACGTGGATCCAGATCCATTGGAAAGCTTATCTTCTAATCTTTCCAACGAGTGGTCGTACACCGAAAACGGAGTTCGGGAGCCCGAGTTACGCCCATTTGAAGTTGACGTGCTGCTAGATGGCCGAACCAAGCTTTTTGGCGTCTTGGGCTTCCATGTGGGCCTTCCTTGATTCATCGAGACCTCGTGAGTCTTGGACTTATTGCGCCGCTTCTTCGGGGAAGGCTTGAAAAGCTGGGCTTCTGGATTAAGGCCCCTCGGCGACGAAGATGGAGCCGCGTCGGTCGTCGTTGGAGCGGTCGGAGAGGAAGGAGGGGCATCGGTCACACTGATCGTATCCACACTGGTGATGTCCTCATCATCCCCCCGTTTTGAATTGGAGTCGTTCTCGACTCTTCATGATCCTGCAAAAGGTTAGTGACAACAGATGGCAAAGAAACATGTGTTTGCAATATGGTATCAGGGGAGGACATAGTTTTATCTAAATGAACTACCTCATTTATCTTTTGTTTAGAGTTTTGTGCGCTGCTAGCAATTTTATCACCCTCCTATTCATGATTTTTAGTTCTCTTTTGTTTATCTTTAATTAGTTCAGCGGGATTCATGGGTTTCAAAACCATTTTCTTTCCATTAAACATGAAAGTACACTGACTGGTCCTACCATAGTGAATAACATCAACATCATATAACCAAGGTGTGAGCATCGTTGAGCCCTAATTTTTATTAGTGGCATTGATGATAAAATTAATTAATATAAAGGGCTAGGGGGTTTTTTGGACTTCTCGGAACCCTAGCAAAGACTCGGCGATTTTTATAAACCCTAATTTGAAGCGTCGACAATTTTCTGAGCTGCTCCAAGATTTCAAGTGCGTCACCGGGCGAGAGAAGAGGTCACGTATAGATTAGGAGTAGTTAGGTTTATTTCCTGTTTTTTCGTCGGATTTCAAAAGGGGTTCGAATATCTCGGACTATGCCGGATCTTTGCGAATTCTTGAAAACTCGGTTTCCGCAGTCCACCATCTCTAAAAATACCTAAATATCCCTATGTGAGATTTCTAGAGAAAGAGAGAAACCCACCTAAATTTTTCCCTCACTTTCTACCCGAAAATCTATCCTGTCGGACGGCGTCTGGTAAATCCAGACGGCGTCCGACCAGCACAAAAATCCAAATTTATACTCCTTTGTCGGACGGCGTCCGTAGTCACCGGACGGCGTCCGATAAAGTTCAATTTTGTCATTTCTCATTGCCGGACGGCGTCTGCAGGCGTCCGTAGCTCCGGGCTTGCACGATCCTTCTTTGTCGGACGGCGTCCGTGGGGACGGACGGCGTCCGATAAACCTATTTTGGTGGGCAAGATGCGCTCTGTCGGACGGCGTCCGATGCCGTCGGACGGCGTCCGTAGAGTGTAACGGCTAGTCTTTTGTCCTCTTCCGAGGGCAACGGCTAGTTTTGCTCTTGGGGCTATAAATACCTATCTAGTGGCTGGCTATTTTGAGGTTTGCTGCTCCACTTCACCTACCACATTCATAGCTCATCAATTAGGTGTTCTAGAGCCATTCCTCCACCCACAAAGCATCCAAAGCCACAAATCATTAAACCCCAATACCGAGCTTCATGGAAGTCCTTCGATCCGGCATGATCGGGGCGTTTTGGGCTTGTTACTTTTGAAGACATCCATCGTGGAGGCGTGGGCTTGAGAGCAGGCCTTGGCGTGTGGCTACTCTTGAGTCGGTGTCACGGTGTGAGTCCACCTCGCGGAGTGGCGAACGACTACCGGGAGTAAGTGAGGCGTGAGGCTCGAGAGCGAGCCGGTCCTTGTGCGCAAGGGGTAGCCTCAACGGAGAGTAGGAGTTGCGGCTCCGAACTTCGGTCAAACAAACACCGTGTCTCCCTTTCATTTATATTCCCGCACTTACTCTTATTGCATTGCTTGTGATGAATTTGAATGCCATGTCTTAGTTGCTTGTGTTTAGTTTATTGCTTCCGCTTACTCAATAATTGCAACTAGGATTGGGTAACTCTTAATATGATGTTAATTCAAGAATAATTGATAAAGTTTTAAAATTGCCTATTCACCCCCCCTCTAGGCCTTAGGATCCTCTTTCAAGTGGTATCAGAGCATCTAGGTTCTCCGGTATTAGCTTAACCGCTAGGAGATGGCTCAAGAGGGGCCTAGGATAGAAATTGAAAAAACTCCTATTTTCGATGGAACAAACTACAACTATTGGAGAATTAGGATGCAATGTTACTTAGAGGCACTTAGTTATGATGTGTGGGTTGCTTGTGAGACCGGCTATCCGGACCCTCCGGCCGGAACAATTGCTCTTGATGAAGTTCATGCTAAGTACAAACACTTTAATGCCATTGCTAGAAATGCTTTACTCTCTAGTGTATCCTCCGAAGTTTTTGATAGCATTGGTAATCTTACTAAAACTTATGATATTTGGAAGCATCTTAGGGAAATTCATGTTGGTAGTGCCGAGATGCTTGAGGAGAAGCTATCTCGAGCTAGAAAAAGATTTGATCAATTCAAGATGCTCCCTAATGAAAGTGTTAATGAAATGTTTCTTAGGTTGAACCCCATCGTCAATGAAATTGCCGGATGTTCGGAGAAGAAGGTCTTGGAAGACATTGACATTTGTCGGAAGATGCTTGATGTTGTGCCATTTAGCTTTAATCCACTTGTGACCTTGATTCGAGCATCCAAGTCAAAGCTCAAGAAAATGACACCGACAAAGCTTCTCGCAACTCAACTCATATGAGATGCGACTTCTTGAAAGTGAAGAGTCCCGCTCAATAAGAAGTCCATTGCTCTTCCCGCCAAAGCCAAAAGTGGGAAGAAGAAGATTGAAATTGAAGAAGAAGATGATGACTCGATGATGCAATTCAAGATTGAAGAATTGGCCCTCCTTGTCAAGCGGTCAAGAAAGTTGATCAAGAAGATGAGCTTCCGCGGCGGATCATCCTCTTCAAGGCGAAGACCTATCTCCGAGATGCGTTGCTATGAATGTGGAGAGAAGGGTCACTTGGCGGCGGATTGCCCAAGAAGTAAAAAGAACAAGCACAAGGCAAGGAATCAAGAGGAAGATGAGGAAGATGACAAGAAGAAATATCGTCACTACCGCAAGAGTGATCACAAATCAAAGGATAAGAAGAAAGCTCTTGCTGGTCAAAAGACTAAGAAGGAAGATAGCTCAAGCTCATCGTCCTCTCAATCCTCCTCCTCCGAAGAAGATACTAGAGCTCATGGGCTAGCCGGACTTGCGATCAAGGAAAACGCTCCTCCGGCTCTTCCCAAGCAAAAGCTTTGCCTCACCGCAAATATACAAGAAGAGGTGATTGGGGAATGGATCACCGATGATGAAGGTTCTTGGGCGGACTCCTCCGATAATGAAAACACGAAGATATCCGGAGTCGCCATCGACAACCCCTCACCTCCCATGTGTCTTATGGCATTAGAGGAGAAGGTAACACATGAGCACCTCTCTAAAAGTGAGCTTAAACTTTTGATTGATGATTTGAATAATGCTCTAGAGAAAGAAAAGTCTAAGAGAAAGAAGCTAGTGAAGGTGCATAAAGAGCTTGCAAATGAATTTGAGAACTTGTTAGAAAAGCATGAAACTCTAAATTTGCAAGTTGAAATTCTAGAAAATAAACTTGCTAGCTCTAATGTTGATGTTGAAACTCCGCTTGATTGCTCAATTGAAAAATGCAATGTTGGTGTGACTTGTGATTTGATTGACACTATAGACGGTTCACTTAGCTTATCTCATGACACATCCTTTAGCTTGTCACCCACGATCACACCCAATGCTAGCTCATCTTCACCCACTAGTGCTACTTCTCCAAATTAAAATGCTTGTTCAATTGGCACTTGTGGTGTTGCTAAATGTGCTAATGAGCTAGTTAAGGAAAATTTGCTTCTGAAGGATAGAATTGAGCAACTAGACTCTAGCTTGGCTAAATTGCTTGTGGGGAACAACTCTCTTGACAAGGTGCTTCGGGAGCAAAGGTATACCTTGGGTAAGCATGGTTTGGGATTTCATCCCGGGGATTTGCCCAAGGGTGGTTGGGGTAAGCCCAAGCTAACTTTTGTTAAGGGAGGGACCCGTTGCCATATTTGCAAAAATGAGAAACATAAGGCCATTGCTTGTCCTCTTGCTAAAACATCTCAATTCATGTCTAAAACTCAAGTGCTTAATGCTAGTTACATGATTATGAGGAAAAATGGCTCTACCTATGCTAAATATGTTGGTGCACCCAATGAAAAGAAAGATGTGAAGGCTATTTGGGTGCCCAAATGTTTGATGACTAACTCGAAAGGACCCAAGAAGAAGTCTTGGGTACCTAAAACCCAAGCTTGAATTTGTGTGTGTAGGTGAACTACAAGAGCGGTGGCCGGCATTAGATATTTGATAGCGGTTGCACTCAACACATGACCGGTAGCTCAAGTATGTTCACCTCACTAGAAGAGGAGAAGGACCCCGAACACAAGATCACATTTGGGGATAACTCCAAGCGAAAGGTAAAGGGTATAGGTAAAATTGCAATATCTAATGACCTATCCATCTCTAATGTGCTCTTGGTGGAAGCTTGCAACTTTAATCTCCTCTCCGTTGCTCAAGTGTGCGATTTGGGTTTTGATTGCTTCTTTTAGATCAACGGAGTTCGTGTTGTTTCCACTAAGGATCAAAGTGTTGCATTTGAAGGCACCCGGTTTCAAAACTTATATTTGGTTGATTTTTCAAACCGTGAAACTTCTCAAATCAAGACTTGTCTTATCGCTCAAACCACTCTTGGTTGGTTGTGGCATAGACGTTTTGGACATGTTGGAATGGGCACTTTGAAAAGGTTTTAAAGATAACTTGGTTGTTGGAGTGAAGGATGTCAAATTCGAGAAGAATCGTTTATGTAGCTCATGCCAAGCCGGCAAGCAAGTGGCTAATTCTCATCCGACTAAGACTTTTATGTCTACATCCCGACCACTTGAACTTTTGCATATGGATTTATTTGGCCCAACCACCTATGCGAGCATAGGCGGTAACTCTTATTGTCATGTGATTGTCGATGATTTCTCTCGCTTCACTTGGGTGTTTTACCTTGCAAATAAATCTCTTGCCGGTGATGTGTTTAAAAAGATTTGCTTTGAAAGCTCAAAAGGAATTTGACTCTTTTATTAAAAAGGTGAGGAGTGATAATGGCACCGAGTTTGCTAATACAAATGTTGAAGAATTTTGTGATGAGTTAGGTGTGAAGCACGAATTCTCGGCGGCATACACTCCCCAACAAAATGGAGTGGTGGAGAGGAAGAACCGTACTTTGATAGAGATGGCAAGATCAATGCTTGACGAGTACAACACGCCGCATGCTTTTTGGGCGGAAGCCATCAACACGGCGTGCCATGCCATCAACCGCCTCTACCTCCACCGACTCCTTCACAAGACCTCATATGAATTACTAGTGGGACGAAGGCCCAACATCTCGTATTTTCGAGTCTTCGGTTGCAAGGTATACATCTATAAGAAAAGGACTCATTTGGGTAAGTTCCAAAAGAGGTGCGATATTGGTATCATGTTAGGTTACTCTTCTCGCTCAAAAGCTTTTCGAGTTTTTAACAATTCTACCGGGCTAGTTGAGGAAGCCTATGATGTCAAGTTTGATGAAACTAATGGCTCGCAAAATGAGCAAGATTTGACAAGAAATGTAGGTGATGAGCCACCGCATGATGCTATGGAGTTGGGGGGAATTCGACCCTCACCGGAGGCACCAAAAGATGAAGTAATCACCCCCACCACCTCCATTGATGATCAAGTTCAAGACACCTCTCCAACAACTCAAGATCAAGCGGTGGACGGAGATGCGAACTTTGAAGTTGATCAAGCTCAAGGGGGAGACGTTGATCTACAAGTACCCGTCCAACAACACCGCACTCTCTCCAAGGATCATCCCCTAGATCAAGTCATTGGCAATCTCAATCAAGGCTTAAGAACCCGTTCTCATACCGCTAATTATTGTGAGCATCACGCCTTTGTGTTTATTGTTGAGCCTAGGACCATTAATGAGGCATTGGCGGATGCGGATTGGGTGAACGCCATGCATGATGAACTAAACAACTTCACCCGCAATAAAGTTTGGGAGCTTGTGGAAAGACCGAAGGATCACAATGTCATTGGAACCAAATGGGTCTTCCGCAACAAACAAGATGAGAACGGTGAAGTGGTACGAAACAAAGTAAGATTGGTGGCGCAAGGTTTCACACAAATTGAAGGACTTGACTATGGAGAAACCTACGCCTGCTGTTCGACTTGAAGCTATTCGGTTACTCTTGGCTTTCGCTTCTCTCTATAACATAACTCTCTTTCAAATGGATGTTAAGTGTGCTTTTCTAAATGGTTTTATTGATGAACTTGTTTATGTCGAGCAACCACCCGGTTTTGAAAACCTCAAACAACCAAACCATGTCTATAAGCTCACTAAGGCGCTATACGGTCTCAAGCAAGCTCCTAGAGCATGGTATGAGCGTCTTAGGGACTTCCTCTTAGAAAAGGGATTTAAAACCGGTGCGATTGATTCCACATTGTTTCTAAAGCCTATTGAAAATGACTTATTTATTTGTCAAATATATGTGGATGATATTATATTTGGATGCACTAACAAATCTAAATGTAAGGACTTTGGCGAGATGATGTCCAAGGAATTCAAAATGTCTATGATTGGAGAGCTCACTTTCTTCCTTGGATTTCAAATCAAGCAACTTCGGGAAGGGACCTTCATTTGTCAAGAGAAATATACAAAGGACCTCCTCAAGTGTTTTTCAATGGACGATTGCAAATCGATCAAAACACCAATGGCCACTAATGGGCATCTTGATTTGAACGAAGATGGAAAGCCCGTGGACCAAAAGCTTTATCGCTCCATGATCGGTTCGCTTCTCTATCTCACCGCTTCTCGACCCGATATTATGTTTAGTGTGTGCATGTGTGCTCGTTTTCAAGCATCCCCTAAGGAAGTGCATCTTGTTGCCGTAAAACGCATTTTGAGATATCTAAAAATCACTACTAGTCTAGGTCTTTGGTACCCCAAGGGAGCGCGTGTTGAGCTTCTTGGCTATTCCGACTCGGATTACGCCGGTTGCAAAATTGATCGCAAAAGCACCTCGGGGGGTTGTCACTTGCTAGGACGCTCACTCGTGTCATGGACTTCGAGGAAGCAAAACTCCGTGGCGCTATCTACCGCGGAAGCGGAATATGTAGCGGCGGGGAGTTGTTGTGCTCAACTCTTGTACATGACTCGGATGCTTAGTGACTTTGGGTTAAAATTTGAAAAAGTGCCACTTCTATGTGATAATGAAAGTGCGGTGAAAATAGCCAACAATCCGGTCCAACATTCCCGTACAAAGCACATCGACATCCGACATCACTTTATTCGTGACCATGTTGCAAAGGGTGACGTTGTGCTTGCCTACGTGCGAACGGAAGACCAATTGGCGGATATTTTCACTAAACCCTTGGATGAGGCACGGTTTTGTAAATTAACGAATGAACTCAACATACTAGATAGATCAAATGCGTGTTGATTGGTTTTTGTGATTTTTGGGTCTTATTTGAATTTTTCCATTTGCTTATGACCCTTGTCACATTTAGGGGGAGTTTAGTTTCAACTCATGATCTCAAAACTCCCTCCAGTGGTGAAAAGATAAATTTGATTTTGGGTGAGCACATTCTTGTCCTATATTTCAAGCCAAAACAAATTTGAGCTTAATAGACTATCCTTATCTTCTTACCATTTCAAAATTCTAGTTTTGAAAATCTTACCCCTCTGAAAAATTTGCTCCATATGCATATTTGTTCTCTTGAAAATCATATGGCATCAAAATTGTTGAAAATATTTGAAAAGGAACCAAAATTCAAAAACATGTGCTTAAACTCTAAAGTGAACCCCTATGCTCGATTTTCATGCCTATATGAGAAATCAAGGCAAAATTTGGTTCGCACATTTTGTTGATCTCTTAGATCAAAATTTGGGTTTTGAATTTGACTTGATTTCATTTGTCATATTATAATCTTATCCTTCAAAATTAAATCTTAGAAAATCACTTCAAATTGCTCACATTTGAATCTTCGCTTGAATTTTGAGCAAAATGGAGATCATCACTTCAAAATATTATTTTATATATTTCTCGCATTGGTGGGGCCCATCGTCGGTGCCGCCAGCTGCGTTTCGGCCTTCATCGACGCCGTCGCCTCTCTCGACGCCGTCCGATCGCGTGTCGCATCGCGCCAGATACCTCTGTCGGACGCTGTCCGGAGCCATCGGACGCCGTCCGACAGAGCGTTATGTCTTGGCCAGAACTCACTGTCGGACGCCGTCGCCTCCCGCCACCCCGTCCGACGAAGTCACCGTGCACTACACCTCACTGTCGGACGCCGTCAAATAGCTGTCGACGCCGTCCGACAGACCTAATCGCTGAATCGCTTATAACTTACCTCTCCGCCTCCTCTCTCCCCATTTGATCTCTTCCTCGCCAAACCGGCGCCGCCGCTTCTTCGCCACCGGGAAGACCCTCCGGCGACCTCGGCGATCTCCACCACCACCGGCGGCCTCCCTCGTCGTCCTCTTCGATTCCTCCGCGTGGATTGGAAGTGGACGTCCCGTCGGCGCCTCGTCTCCGCTGTTCCCTCCTTTCCCTACCGAAGGGCCTTGGGGCGATCTCCTCGCGCCGCGCGTCTTCCTCCTTCGCTTCTAGGACTCGTAACGGCTTCCGCCTTTCTTCCCGCCAAATTTCGTTGTTTACCGAAGTTCTAGGTTTTGAATAGGTTTTTCCCGCTCATGTTCGTGGTTGGACCGTGGTGGGTTGGCACCGTGTCGCTGGATCGCTGGTCGTGGCGGTTGGCGGTGAGGTTGTTCGTCGATGGTCATATTGTCGAGGAAGTGATTCAACATGTCGAAATCATTGAAGAAGTTCGAAGGCTCGGGCAGACCTCGGTGGTCGGCGCGACAATGGCGATCGAAGCGATCCGGATTACATCGATGAGACGGCTAGCGATGCCGCTCCTCCTCGCCCAAGTAGAGTGTCTAGAGCAGATTCTGATGAGTACCGATCAAGGGTTCCATTGGACTCGGATGGCGGGTTCTTCTTTGCCACCGCAGAGGATGCCGACGAGACATATGCCGAGGACCCGATTGATGAGGATGTCATCGAGACGAGGGTCGCCGAGGACGACCCGTGGATGATCGTGTTCGAAACTATCTATGGAGACTCTGAGGAAGCGGAGGTCCGTCTCTTATGCCAGGTGGTTCCCTCAGAGGCGAGAGGATACCAGGGACTTCAGGTTCTACACCAAGTTTCAGAAACAATTGTACATGTGCTTCTCTGCTCCCACGACTGGTCCTAGGGATCCCCATTGTGTTGACTGGAGCGAGATCTCAGCAGTAGCAGGGCCAGAGGTGCATACCATGTTCAGCACCACTCCAGGTCTAGCAGAATTGATCTCCAACAAAAAATTGATCTGGAGCGTAGAAAGAAATTGTGAGTTCTTTGCTACTCTACTGGTTGCCGAGGACGAGTCAGAATCGAACTATTATCACTCAGTTGATGGTCAGATTAAAGGGATCACAGTGGCCGAGATGAATCACGCCTTGGGTACTCCAAACTCTGGCACTGATTTGAATGAGGTGTGCTATGAAGATGCCCTCTAGAGAGGCAAGTACCCTCCTCTTGAAGAGGTACGGTTCATGTACATTGATGTTGATGAAGAAGAACTGAACATAGAGAAGGCAAATCAATTGCGCCAGGAGCCAGCTCTGATAAATCTTATCCTTCGGAGCACTTTATTTGTTCGAGGTGGGAACCGTGATAGGATATTACCGATCTGCAGCTGGTTTATGCTTTACCTTCTGACAGGCAGAATTATAAACATTGGCGCCACCCTCATGGGAGAGTTGGATGACACTATATACAGAGAAGTCAATAGGGCACTACCTCTAGCGCCCTATATTGGCCTATTGCTTTCTAGGACTCAGCGGGTTTCTGTAGATGAAGTAAGAAGCTGGACAAACAGAATCAAAAAGCATCAGATGAAGAACTTCTTAAACTCACTTGGGAGCAAGCCCAAGTTGGATCAACCTGGTGACGATGCTCCTCCACCAGCTCCTGTCTTTGCTCCTGCTGCTCCAATGCAGTCGTTTGTGCCAGCACCTGGAGCGGGATCTTCTGCAGCCACTCCTCCTTCTTGGTATGATGCTTTGATAGGTGAGGTGAGGGGGCTGCGCACAGATATGAGAAGTTTTCACACTGAGGTGAAAGAAGAGCTGGCAGCCACCCGCAGAGAGATGACAGACTTGGCAGGGCAGCAGACATACTTAGCAGATGAGTTCGCAGAGTTTAAGTCACCGTGCAAAGACATGGGGCGATGTTTATGCCAAGGCGGAAGGGAAAATCCATATGGTTGGTATTCACATGCCCACGACAGCTATCGAGCTTACCAGCCAGACTCGAGTTTTCCTCGCCCACCTGCCTACCCACCACCGGTTCATCCTTGGGTGTACCCTCCTTCTGGGCCTGCTCCTTCCTTTGTGCCTCCACCACACCATACTCTCCTTCCGTAAGATTTATTTCATCGGTGGAGAGATCGCTCATCATCTCAACTTTTCTTTGCCAAATCCTCAACCGACCCAAATGTTTGATGATCCTCCTCACCTCGGTCGGTACCCTCTGCAGCTCATATGCCCTTGTTCAAGCGTCCGAGAGGTCGTGGCTCCTCTTCCGTGCCAAGGAAATGACGGAGGCGACAACATGGACGAAGACCAAGAAGAGTAGACCAGTTAGGAGCTTTTCCTTTTGTGTCACTTGGTGACAAAGGGGAGAAGGTAGAGAGATTAGCAGGTGTTAGTGTTAGTGAGATCGAGGTTTTGCCTCTACCTGTAATATTATTTGTTGCCTCGATACTCGGTTAAAAATTTGTGTTTGTTTCTTTGGTTGGTTTATGACTTTTGAACCTTGTTGGCTTCTGAACTTTTTATGCATGAATTTAGGGGGAGCTTCCTTTATTTGCACACCTTTGTGGTCGAGTTGTGGTTTCTTAATTATTAAAATTACTCGCATATTTGTATTGCACTAACCCTTTTTGCAGCTCAAAAAATTTTATTCTCTTTTGGGTTGTCATCAAGTGCCACAAAGGGGGAGATTGTGAGCATCGTTGAGCCCTAATTTTTATTAGTGGCATTGATGATAAAATTAATTAATATAAAGGGCTAGGGGGTTTTTTGGACTTCTCGGAACCCTAGCAAAGACTTGGCGATTTTTATAAACCCTAATTTGAAGCGTCGACAATTTTCTGAGCTGCTCCAAGATTTCAAGTGAATGACCGGGTGAGAGAAGAGGTCACGTATAGATTAGGAGTAGTTAGGTTTATTTCCTGTTTTTTCGTCGGATTTCAAAAGGGGTTCGAATATCTCGGACTATGCTGGATCTTTGCGAATTCTTGAAAACTCGGTTTCCGCAGTCCACCATCTCTAAAAATACCCAAATATCCCTATGTGAGATTTCTAGAGAAAGAGAGAAACCCACCTAAATTTCCCCTCACTTTCTACCAGAAAATCTATCCTGTCAGACGGCGTCTGGTAAATCCAGACGGCGTCCGACCAGCACAAAAATCCAAATTTATACTCACTGTCGGACGGCTTCCGGTAGTCACCGGACGGCATCCGATAAAGTTCAATTTTGGCTGTTTCTCGCTGCCGGACGGCGTCTGGGGGGCGTCCGGTAGCTCCGGGGCTTGCACGATCCTTGCTGTCGGACGGCGTCCGATAAACCTATTTTGGTGAGCAGTACGCTCTGTCGGACAGCGTCCGGTAGAGTATAACGGCTAGTCTTTTTGTCCTCTTCCGAGGGGCAACGGCTAGTTTTGCTCTTGGGGCTATAAATACCTATCTAGTGGCTGGCTCTTTTGATGTTTGCTGCTCCACTTCACCTACTACATTCATAGCTCATCAATTAGGTGTTCTAGAGCCATTCCTCCACCCACAAAGCATCCAAAGCCACAAATCATTAAACCCCAATACCGAGCTTCATGGAAGTCCTTCGATCCGGCATGATCGGGGCGTTTCGGGCTTGTTACTTTTGAAGACATCCTTCGTGGAGGCATGGGCTTGAGAGTAGGCCTTGGCGTGTGGCTACTCTTGAGTCGGTGTACGGGTGACGGAGTCCACCTCGCCGGAGTGGCGGAACGACTACCGGGAGTAAGTGAGGCGTGAGGCTCAAGAGCGAGCCGGTCCTTGTGCGCAAGGGATAGCCTCAACGGAGAGTAGGAGTTGCGGCTCCGAACTTCGGTCAAACAAACACCGTGTCTCCCTTTCATTTATATTCCCGCACTTACTCTTATTGCATTGCTTGTGATGAATTTGAATGCCATGTCTTAGTTGCTTGTGTTTAGTTTATTGCTTCCGCTTACTCAATAATTGCAACTAGGATTGGGTAACTCTTAATATGATGTTAATTCAAGAATAATTGATAAAGTTTTAAAATTGCCTATTCACCCCCCCCCCCTCTAGGCCTTAGGATCCTCTTTCACAAGGTCTACCTAACAAAAGTGAACATGATTTCATAGGTATGACATCACAATAGACATGATTATGGTATGAACCAATGGAGACAGGAACTCGCACAGCTTGTGTTACCTCAACCTTACCACTTGTGTTGAACTATTTCATCGAGTGAGGTAACTGAAGTGGAGTCATGGTCAAGCCAAGCTTCTCGACCATATGTAGACTTGCAAGGTTGCTACAGTTGCCTCCATCAATTATGACAAGCACCTCACGTTCTTGTACAACAAACTTAGTTTGAAATAAGTTGTTGCGTTGAGTTTCGTTGGCATGCTCCAGTGGTGCACTAAATATACGGTGTGATGAAAGGCTCTTGTAGTTGTTCGTCATTGCAGCACTCAGATGCACACCATCTTGATCATTCTTGCCTACAGGGTTAGTCGCGGGAATAGCAAGAACAGTCTAATTGTTACTTTTTGAATCACACTTACTATTCTTCTTCTTGGGTGATGCAGGCTTCAATTCTTTTCTCAATGGTGTCTTCTCATCCTTGGTCGAAGGAATAGTCCCATGCTCGACCTTCCCACCTTTATATTCTCTATTTCGCCATCTTTCCTCGAACTCATGATTAATTTTCCGCATTATTTCTTTGTTGCTGGCGGAATGTTTGGATCATCCTCGAAGTAGTAGAGGTCATCGTTCTTTCGTGAACCTGCCATTATTAGTAGTAGACAAGAAAATACACAAAGGGGTGTATAACCTATCTACTAATAGGAGCTGGAATTAACAAGTCTTCACTCTCGAAGCTCTCACCAAGATCTTACAAGTTATTACCGTGCAGCTTGTCAAGGATCAATCGAAAAGTGACGGTAACCTGCACTCAAGGGTGACAAAGAGATTGCAAGGTGCTTCTCCTGTGGTTAATAGTAGGTGGAGCTTGGACATGTATAATATGTAGCAAAGGATAAACTAGAACCACACTGGTCAAATCAAGCTGAAAGAACGTTCAACGATGGCACTTCGCTGGTCCTAGGCTAGACCGTGCTAGAGACGCGAGTCTAGACACCAATGAAGTCACAGAACAACTATTGAAACACCACGATGAATCTCCACAATTTTTTTCCTCTCTTTTTTTCACGCCTGAACACTGATATTTGTTTTTACAATTGTTTTTTATCTTTTTTTAATTCATCGAGAGCATTTTTTTTGGTGCGGCTTTTAACTTTGCACCTGCCTTTTTTTTTAATTAACCAGAACCATAGAGAGATAAAAACAATCCCACTAATTAAATGGTGTTGATCAGATTTGGCAAGGGATGTTGTGTTTGCTCGAGAAAGGGAGCCTATACAGTACGGACTACCGTTCCATTGAAATGCAACGGATGAACAAAAGGACAAAATAGATGACGTCATCATGAACCAACCTGAAACTACATGAACCAACCTGAACCTACATGAATCAAGCTGAAGCAATCTGAACCTACATGAACCAAGCTGAACCTGCCTGAACCTACATGAACCAAGCTGAACCTACCTGAACCAAGTTGAATTTCCCCATGAAACTATCTGCATGAACCAACCTGAAACTGCCTGAACCAACCTGAACCTGTATGAACCAACCTGAACCTACATGTTTTTTTTAAACTAACTGAAACAACCTAAACCAAGCTGAATTTTCCATGAAGCTATCTTCTTTTTTTACCAGAAAAATCCTGAACCTACATGGATTTTCACGGAACTATCTGAATCAACCTGAATTTCATATGAACCTAGCTGTTTTTTTACCTGCACCAACATGAACCTATCTGAATTTCCTATGAAACTAGTTGAAACAACCCAAATCAAATTGAATTTCCTATGAAGTTATCTATTTTTTTTAACAGAAAAATATTGAATCAACATGAATTTTTCTTCTGAACCTACCTGAATTTCACATGAACCTAGCTGTATTTTTACCTGAAACAACCTGAACCAATATGAATTTCATATGAAACTAGTTGAAACACTGAACCAATCTGAATTTTCTACGAAGCTAGCTGAAACAACCTGAACCAAGCTGAATTTCCCATGAAGCTATCTGCTTTTTTTAATCAGAAAAATCATGAAACAACATAAATTTTCTATGAAACTATCTGAACCAACCTGAATTTCACATGAACCTAGCTGTTTTCTTACCTGAACCAGCATGAATTTTCTATGAAACTACCTGAACCAACCTAAATTTCACATGAACCTATCTGCTTTTTATATGAAACAAGCTGAACCAATATAATTTCCTATGAAACTAGTTGGAACATCCTAAACCAACCTGAATTTCCTATTAAACTAGATGAAATGACTTGAACCAAGCTGAATTTCCTATGAAACTATCTTTTTTTTATAGAAAAATTATGAACCAACATGAATTTTCTATGAAACTATCAGAACCAACCTAAATTTCACATGAAACTAGCAGTTTTTTTACCTGAACCAACATGAATTTTAGCATCCTTAAAAATAGTTCAATTGCACCATCATAGTCCCCATTTTGTTCATAACCTGATATCATCATATTCCAGGAAAATGATTCCACAATCAGGCATTCTATAAAAAAAAAAACCAGCACGCTCAACCTCCCCTCCTCGAATGATTAAATTCCATGATACTGTATGAGGGTTTGGCATTTCCCTAAACAACTTCTCTGCTTCCTCCATATGTGACACTTGAGTATCCTTTAAGCCCGACAGAATCTTCAATAAGCTTATAGAGAACATCAGCCTGTAGGAATCAAATTTTAAAGTAAATACTATTGTCAAGACAAAATGTCACATTGTCCTCCTCGAGATATGCCACGAGAAGATGTGTATTTTGTTCATACCAATCTGATCAACGCAATTTGCTGCATGGAGTGAATCTTACTTGGACTAAATTCTGGATTATTATCAAGAGAAGAGTCGCAAATTGAGGTCTTTCAAGTCCGGTGCTAATCTATGTACTCATTCATTCATACATACATACATGATCTCTTTTTTTTTTTGGAAGGGAGGATTCAAGAGAAGAAGATGGAAGCTATAGGAGTTGTTGCTAGCCGCTAGGTAGAGGTTGTGTTCACCTAGCGTCGCCGGCGCTGGTGCTGAAGCCGATGTCATGGCCGCCTTTGCGCAGCGTGCTGGTGATGGAGGAGGAGCTGAGGGAGTCGGAGGCGGAGATGCCGGAGAGGTTGAGGCCCAGCGCGTTGTAGTCGGACACATTGTCCTGCAGGCTGAGGAGGAGGTGGTGGTTGGCGCTAAAGCTCATGGACGGCCTCGCCGCCGGCACGAACGGCGGGTCGGCCTCGCCGGCGAGCATCTGCACGATGGCGCGCATCCCCGGCCGAAGCGTAGGCTCCGAGCTGGAGCATGCCAGCCCGACCAGTAGCGCCCTCCTTACCTCCCCCTAGTCGTACTCACTGGCGAGCCTGGCGGCCTCTCCCGAGGGCGCGGCGCGGGCGCAGCATCGGAGGGCGGTGCCATTGGTGGCGCCAAATCCAGAGCTTCCTTGTGCAGATCGCTCCCAAAATCAAGCCCAAGAGCCAAATCTCCCCTCAGATCAGAAGGTTTCATGGCCAAGAACCTCCCCAAATCGAGCTTCGTCGCCCAAAAATCCCCAAATACGAAACCCCGTGCAAAAAAACTTCCCCAAAATCGGGGCCACCATTTTGGGGAACTGGTATATATTATTCTACGGGGACGAACTGGCCGTGGTAGAGGAGAGCCACGAGGGAGCGGTTGTGCTGCCGGACGAGGTCGTCGCTGGGGGACACCGCTGCCGCGGCGGTCATGGCTTGGCGGCGATGTGGAGTCCCCGGCTTTGGGACTAGAAATGGTTGGCCTGAGACCGTTGGTTACGCGCGATGGTGAGATACGTGGCTCATCCGTCGCAGCTAATGGGACGGACGTCCGTCCTGTAACATTTCTGATTAATTATCTGCCGTTTAACATTGGAGACATACAGCAAGGTCATTCGGTGGCAGCAAAAGGAATGCACGTGATTGGTAGGTGCTGGATTGACCCCTCAACACGCCGTAGGGGTCCTGTTTATATAGTGTTGAGCAAACCGACCTACCAAGGGATAATCGGGCCGGGCTAACCATGAGGCCGTAACGAACTCGAATACATGACAAATATATCCCGAGGTAGATAAGACAAACTCCAATTCTTGGGGATCACAACTTCTACTCCAATCCGGGAAACCAACGTCCGGGTCTTCACGTAACCGTGCAGAACTCTGTTCGAGTCGGACTCAAACACGAATCTTAGGCCATTGAGCACCGTGCCAGCCATGAAGCTGTTCGGCAGGATGCACATGGGCCTGATAGAACCTTCTAGGGAGCTGGGCCCCAGTAGGCTGTTCGATTGGGCCGTCAGGGAGTGGACCATGGCAATGAGCCGTGATTTTATCCCCGACAGATGCAACGAAAATTCAACAAGAAATAAACCAGGAAGCAATAGCCTTGGCTTGGATTAAAAGAAAATCACACGACGAACAGTTTTTTTTCAGGCAATTTTTTGGACTCTAGGACAAACAAGATGAACTAAACAAAAGATAAGGGGTGTTCTCACCAGTAAACCGTCGCTATGATACCACTTGATGTGCACTTAGTCGGCCCGATCTTCAGATGAGAATGATACGTCGATTTGGTGTAGTGACGACGCTACTAATCCACGGGATCAGCAGCAAAACAATCGCAATGACACCACATGAGGTGATCAACCGAGCCAGGCACGATCGATCCTTGAACCTGCTAACAATCGAGAACAAGCAAGAACAAGATCATAATTGATAAATCACGAAACCAGGGGTGAGGTTCTGTTTCTCGTCACGGGTGGTCTAGTCGACACACGTGAACACGAGGAGGGACACACATGGGGTCTACCAAAACACAACAAAACCTAAACGTAGAAAAACGACGGAAGCCACATATATAGCGGCGGCCAGGGGGAGTGGGGCGCCCAAGCGTGCAGCCACCACCAAACCCTAGTGATACATGGGCCAGAGGCCCAAAAATACGGTGAAGCAGCACCCTGAAATATTGTTGTGCATTTTCCCATCGCTCTGGAGTGAATCTGGACGTGGAGCCGGATCCATTAGAAAGCTTATCTCCTAATCTTTTCAACGAGTGGTCGTACACCGAAAACGGAGTTCGGGAGCCCGAGTTACGCCGGTTTGAAGTTGACATGCTGCTGGATGGCCGAACCGGGCTTTTTGGCGTCTTGGGCTTCCATGTGGGCCTTTCTTGATTCGTCGAGGCCTCGTGAGTCTTGAACTTGTTGCGCCGCTTCTTCGGAGAAGGCTTGAAAGGCTGGCTTCTAGATTAAGGCCCCTCGGCAACGAAGATGGAGCAGCGTCAGTCGTTGTTGGAGCGGTCGGAGAGGAAGGAGAGGCATCGGTCACACTGGTCGTATCCACACTGGTGATGTCCTCATCGGTCACCCCTCAATTTTAACTTACCTTGAGTGTCGAAGATCCCATGCATTAGCCCTTGGATCAGTACGCTAGCGCGGAAGACCACATAGCCGATACAAGCATACATCGATAAATAAAATTCCTGAATATTATAATCATTGTTACGCCCTTAGGCGAATTTAGTAAGGCGGCTTATACACGTCTTATGTTACAAAACAAAGTTCAGAATTACAGCGGTCACCAAAATATTTACCCAAAAGAATCCCTATCGACTAGTGTCCATCAGCGACCGGAGCGACCCCTAAGACTCTTCAGATCCACCGTAGTCCTGTCCGTCGTCTTCATGGCACTCGTAAGAGTCATCCTCGACTCCATTGACTAAAGAAGGTAAGAAGGCGAGGTTAGCGTCATCCAAACGCTGGCTAGTTAACACTTCCCTTAATGCATATAGTGTTTGGAAGACTTTATTTGGAGGAGAGGAGTTATTTTATTTGCGTAAAGCCATGTATATAAGATTTTCGAATCATCCTAACTAGCATCAACTAGAATTTGTCTTATTTATATAAATCAGGGGTTTTCCATCTTAGCTATGCACCCAAACCCAACCAACCAACCAACCCACAACAACCAACTCTCGACCAAATACACAACCCAGCTTAACCGATCACCAAACCAGCTTATCCATTCACCTTGACTTTCTCCTGGTTGCTCCCAACCTTTCCTAGTTCCGCCATCATTCCAGGACTTGGCAATCCAGTTGTGGACCACACATGTCATGGCATGCCCACCTCGGCCTAGGGGGTTGCCAGCCCTCACTAGCTGACCATCATCTTGGAGATGTGTGACCATTATCACCCTCGGTGATGACCAATGCCGGTCCCTATTGAGAAAGGTCCCAAAAGGCCTCCGCGGAGCGCACATAGCTAGAGACCCAAGACCCGTACTCCGTGCAATGGCCACACGTTGTGTTGGAACCATCCCTCAGATGGCAGCGATCTCCCAGCTACGCGTGTTACTCCGCGCTCCTCCTGGGTAAGCCATGGCTAAACCTAGCACCTGGGCACCCTGTGCCTTAATCATCCATCAGGATGTCTTCTTTGGGGCAACCCACCGATAATCTCTACTTCCACTGTCATCGACCACACCACACTTAGACTATCCCAACAATCCAAACAACCAAACCGACTTCCCACCTGACCTTACCCCAAACACAATCAACCCAACATGCAACTACCAGCCCTAACTATCATATGTCATATCATATTAAATGAGAAGAATGAATGACCGGTGAATATCAGTTCACCGTTCCGTGGCGATTAGCTAGAAGATTTGTTAAGCCTAAGCCAGTCTAAGCAAGTTTTACCCATTAGGTAGGGTTAAAGTGATTACCAGACTAATCATAAGCTATCAAGAGTAATGACAATCAAGACAGTCATTAAGACTAAACATTTTAAGGTAGGCATGTATAATTATTACATGATTAACAACTAGACAGTTGTTGACACCCAAATTTGGCAGGAAAATCGGATATTGTGAATAAGCTAATGTCATCGGAATTATTAGGCCATATCAGAAGATGGGCTTCATTGTCAGAAGAAAGAAGTGTATACGAGGTAATTCCGATGGTTACAAGACTCCGAAAGGATTACAAAGCTATGATCGGAAGATGTTTTTCACCTCGCGGTAGATTAGGTTGTGTCGGTTTCGGCTTTGTAAACAGTATAAATAGGGTCCTAAGTCCCGTGTAAACGGTACGACATACACAAAACACAACTACTTTTCTCGAATCCGATCGACTTCGTCGAAAGGCTTCAACTCGCAGGTAGAGCTATCTCGATGGAATAATCGATTCTCTTCTTGTAACCAGTATACATGGCTGTATCATCCTGATCTTATGTATACAAAGCATGTTAAACTGTCTCAGGATTTACCGATCTTTAACATGTTCTTACATGTTACACTGTATCGCTCAATCGATTTGTAATATGTATTTACCCTGCAATGCTGATTGTCAATTATCTTATATGCTTTTCCTAAATCCGATGTATGCAACTGTCTCGTTTAATCGATCTTGTGTATACTTGTTCTAGGAATTTGCACGTTTGCATCATTTGCCGATTAGCATTGTATTTATCTATAGCAGTTCTAAACCTTTAATGGGTTTATGAGTTTATACCTGGATTTAGATATGAAAACTGTTTTGGCTTGACCAATCTATTTAATCTATTCCTTGGTCCAATCTGATAAACCTGATTTAAAGATTAAGACTAATTTTATCCAGAAAAATAACAAAAAGAGAGGAAGAATTCATGTTTTAAATGTTTATTCATGTCTATTGGTCTATCAGGCATTAAGCCCATAGAATTATAATCGGATTCATTAAAGCCGATTATTAGAACCTGATCTAGCTGTTTTCTAAAGCCGATAAGGACCATATTACTAACAATTTTTCCCCTTGTCAATTTATAGGTCAAATTGACAGGCACGTTTGGTTCCTAGTTGCGATGCAAGCTCAGACTTGACGCTTCTGCACGTGTGTTCACGAAGATCTAACTTTTCGTGTCAACAGCAGTGTACTAAGCATGCATTTAATTAATAAATAAAGTAGTTAACAGAAAACAGGGTAATGAACATGCTATTTAGTGATGTTAATCCGCACTAGGGAAAGTCGCAATCTCTCCCTAAAACGTCCTACATCTAAAGAGTAAGTGTTAACTCGCCTTGCTCAGGTTGGTGGTCCTCTTCGGCGTCCCCAAATCTTCCTTTGGGATCGCCAACTTCTAATCATACCAATAAACCAATAATGACTTACTAATGCAACAGAAAACATGATGCATATGCACGACCTAGGTTAAACCCTCGGCATTAATGCCTAATATCGATTACTGAACCTATCTTTCGTATGATATGCTATGCAGGAGACAGTGCATTAATAAATTATGTTATCGGTATAATATAGTCTACTAGACCCCAAAATACAATTTCGCACGATAAGGGCGTAATAGGGTGATTAGGGTTTCTAGACATCATAAAATGACGACCTTTTGGAAATCAACCTATGCACGAGGTAATGTTTATCGGAGTTAACATTATACTAAGTGCTCCTACACAAATGAGGAAATCCTACTTTATAACTCCTTATTGATTTATTTTCTAAGGTTAGTCTTTAATTAATTCAATGAGCTATTAATTTGTTGGGTTTAGCAAATAATATTCCTATGAATAAATTTTAATTACTAAGGGCAAATGTAAATGTTCTAAATTTGTTAAAACATTTACATAACCGTTATATTTCCTAACGATTAATTAACCCAAACATTAATACCCTAGCATTTCTTTGATCATTTCTAAAAAGGCAAATTTACATCTTTATCTAACAGTGCCAATTTTTCCTAAACAGTGATGGATTTTATATTTTTATAAAATCAGAAATGGTCTCTAGTATTTATCTAAATTTTTCTAGAATTTTTCGAAGTCATTAGCTATTTTAAATAAATCGGTACCTATTTCTGTGATTAATTAATTGATCAAAACGGTAATAAAATAGGTAAATCCTACTGGGCTGAGCCAACCCACGAGCTGGCCCACAAGACGGATTCGGCCCACGGCCTGGCCGTGCGCGTTGCGCGCACGCGGCAGCGTCTAAGCCGAAGGCGAGTTTCGAAAAGGCGCCACTGCGAGGAGGGAACGCCCACGGCTCAAGACGTCTCCACTAGACCGGACAGGTGGGTCCCGAGCCCGCATGTCAGCGTCTCCCGTCTAACCCAGCGCGCGAAGCGTTTTCTGGCTGGTGGGGCCCGCGTGTAAGCGACTATGCGTGTTCGGCTCGGTACGAATCTTAGTGCAAGATGGACGGTCCGCCATCTTCGTCTTCCGCCGGCTCGGCGGTGCGGCCGACGGCGGCAGAACTCAACGCAGCAGCGCTACAGAGGCTCTACAGCCATGAGCGTTGACGCCTTGGCATCTACAGGCCCTAGGGGTCCTAACGACGCACACGCCGAGGCCAGCGGTGGCCGAACGCGGTGGCGAGACGACGGCGGCGAAGGCCGAAGCTTCGCCGGCAATCCGTGCCGCGTGGCGAACCTACAGGCTATGGCCATGGAAGACGAGATAGGGGGTTTCAATAGGGTGCTCACCACTGGCTCCGACGGGGGCGAGGGGACTCGGAGACGGCAGGCGGTGAAAGACCCGACGATGGCCGGAGCAGGGGCGACGTCGACACGGCGGCTCCAGGTGTCTTTACTGGAATCGATCGGGGCGAAAGGGTTAGGGCACTCTTTGGTAGCTCGGGATGGAAGGGATTGAGCTAAGGTTCACGGAGTAGCCGGAATTTCGTCGGCGCCGGCGAGGAGGGTTTTTTGGGAAAAACGGAAAGGACGGGTCGGCGGAGACGCTTTTGGCTAAATAAACACAGATGCGGCGTGGCGGCCGGCGTCTTCGATGACGCTGGGGAGTTAGCAGCAATGACGCGACGGGCGCGGGCAACAAGGGCGATGCAAAAAGGGATGGGCGCAAGATCGAGGCAAAGGCGCGCGGCTGTGTAGCCATGATGCCATGAGTGGCGAGGTGAGAAGGCAGCGCGCCGATGCTGCTCTCATATGTGGTAGGGCAGCACAGCGACGGCGCGGCCCACCGGCAAAGAGCGAGGGAGAGAGAGAGGGATGGAGAGAGAGAGCCGCTGGCTGTGGGGCCCACGTGTCAGGTTGAGCTCAAATTCAAATGAATTTTGAAATTTAGGCAAACTTTGAAGAAACCCCCAAATTGGGGTGTTACAGTAAGCTCTCTACGTAACTTAAACATTGAACAACATGTATATGATCATGAAAAGTGCTATATTAGAAGAATGGCGAGCGCCAGCATCCGGACGTCTGTCCGGACGCCCACGCGCCGGAACACCCGCGTCCATTGGATCGCCGGTGCCGTGTGGATCCAATGCATCCCCGTGCTCCCGCGTGCAAGATGAAACCGTGTACGTAGTTGTTAGTCGTCCTTTGATTAAATTCCCAAATAAACTTCTGTTTTTTGTATAAAATTCAAACAGTGTTCAAAATGCGTGGAATAAATTTCATAATTCTTCTAAAATCGAGAGCAACCCATTTTAAATACTTTTGAATTTTTGAATTTTTTTTCACTTTTTTAATTTTTTAATGTGAAACTAGGAGAAGACACTTATGAAATTTACATCTATACTAGCAAACTTGGCCGTGTGCTGATGAAATCTAATGAAACTTGGATGAAACTTCGATGTAACCTGATAAAACTTGGATGAAACCCGTTGAAACTTGAATTGACCTGATGAAACTTGAAGAAACTTGGATGAGACCGGTTGAAACTTGATGAAACTTGCATTAAACCTGGTGAAACTTGGCAGTTCAGCAAGTTTAACGAATATGAAATCCAAGTTTCAGTAAGCGAAACCCAAGTTTCAGTAGGTGAAACCCAAGTTTCACCAGGTAAGTTTGAAGAGTTATATGGCAACATATATCTTGTTTTGTTCGTAAAAATACGAGGAACACGTTGGTGCAAACGGTTTTGAGATTGAAGCATCTAGTAAAAAATTATGGTCGCCGAAAGAAAAAAATGCTTGTTGGTCCCACCTATACAGTGCACACAGTGCCGCCCCCCTCCACGTTGCGCACCGCGCGCGGGGCTCAAAGTGTTTTCGTAAAAGAATAACAAACATAAACACAGTAACGCTTTCATAATCTCACTTAAAAAAAATCTGATCCGCATAAAAGATCAGAAAGAATAATTTATGAAACGAGAAAAAAAGTTTGATCACTCACGAGTACATATGGAGGCTAAATCAGATAATAGATCTATTCAAATTTTGTAGGAAAAAACATTAGGGCGTCAATATTAAGGGGGCAACAAACACACCGTAAGCTGATCCTACTGATCGATAGGATACGGCGTGTCGACGGGAAATTAAAGGAAAGGATGCAAAGATTGTGCCGTTTGACGAAAGATTTAGATTTGTACAAAGCAAGAGTTATCATAATTTTTAATTCATACGTCTATAACTTTTTGTAACCTGGTACTTACTGATATTTATTGTTGATTTTTCTGTGGCAAATATATATAAATATTGGGCCGACGTTGGGTCTGCATTAAAAGCTAAAAAAAAGTGACGTGGCAGATGTGACACGTCATCATCCAATGAATATGATGACGTTGAACATACGCCACGTCATGCGACATCCTGGATGCCGACGTGACACTAGAATGTTTAGTGACGAAATAATCTATCCACATGTCATCATATCATGATGATATTTTTCGTCACAAAAGATCAGGTCAACGCTCTTCGCAGCTCGCCGACACCATTTTTCTAACAAATTGGTGATTTTGTGTGATGTTTTATGTACTTTTCGTGACAATTGTTATTGCCATAGAAATGACGAGTCCAATTTCATTATAAGATCATCACAAAAGATATGTGATGAAGTCTTGATGACTTATGATGACGAATTTATAGTGTCACTAAAAATAATTTCTTTACTAGTGAAACAAACATATATTAACATATACTTTTAGGCCCTCGTTTTTTCAAATAGATCGCATCATTATGACATCAGTAGCAAATTTTGTTATTTTTATATAGCCTATATGTTGTCATAATTTGCAATGATTTTTTCGTGACTTATAGTAGTCGTTCCAAAGATTATAAAACTATTTTTAAATTATTTTTTTATAATATTTAGATCTCATTTTGAGAGCTCTCAAATTTGTTACAGTAATACACAAACGCAACGATACGCTGAAAAGAACAAGGCCTTAATTAAATATGTGTGCTACAATAGAGAACCGCTAGGCCAAATCAAATCGGGTCGACCTGTCACTATATGAATCGAATCGGACCGAGATCTCGACCCAAGTTTAGTTTGGTGAAGCGCTATGGGCAAGTCTGGTTAGTGCAACTTGCCTCGACCCATTTGGGTAGCTCTACCATGGAGTCGATCGGAACTTGATGGGAATTACCAGCTTAAAGTGATGATAATCTTAAAAGACTATATTTGGTTCGAATGGTTTAGAGAAACAGTGAAAACCAAATGAATGTAAATTGAAATGTATAAAGTGAAGGGTGTTGGGAGAATTATCAATAGTCTATCGGGCTTTCTCGGATGGTTTTGTCGGTTAAACCTAGGATCGAAAAATATGAAATGTACATAAAATGATTAATTTTTTTGAATAAATGATTAATAAAGTCAACGGATTGGGCTTGTTGTAGGCTTGAGTCACATATACCCTTCATCATGTTGTCTAGATTCGATTGCGTCCCTCGATCTACCCGATCGGAAGGAAGTGCCTAAGCCGAAGCCTCGGAGCTAAGCTGTACGCATTTGTGAGGCGGACAAGGATATCATCATCCCAGGCTATGCGAGTCCTGTGGAGGGGATCCTGACTTGGCTTTGGAAATCTCTATTGCAGGGTATATTCACTTGTGGCGGGCGACGACAAGAGTCGTGAAGGTCCAATGACTGCTTCCTGTTGTGGAAGCGGATGTTTGGGCTCCGCAAGGAACGGAGGTAATCAAACGGAAGTGTGTGCACCACTCGCTCGACATCCTCAAGGACACGCTATTAGGCCATTGACAGCCGTAACCATTATGCAATTTTTCTTATTTGCCAGGTCCCCACTATAAAAGTTGGGATCCTATTATAATAACATGTTTAACTTTGTCTTGTTGTGCTCGTCAACCTTACAAAGATCGGGCCAGGCCCCACCCAGTGGAGTGTGTGGAATTACGGTGCATTAAAATCCGTTCCCGTGTTGCCCCAATTTTTTTGTCTTGTTCGTTCATCGACAGGACTAGACCTACAACTGCGGAGAAGCGAGGGCATTCGGACGAACATTCGAACCCATAGTGGGTTCCAGGAGTGCCACTAAATATGTCATGCATCCCAAACCACTGGAATGGATATCTCGAACCCTGGACCTAAAGCGGAGCCATCAAGTCTTATAAAGGATGACACAAAAACGTATCCCTACCACAGAGGAGAGGTAGCTGGTGTCAATGTTGAGGCAGTAACTGCCACCATTGCCATTTGGGTCGTTTGCATAGAGAATAGTTAGGGTTAGGCAACCCCTCTCCCGTTCCCAACACATCATCCATCCCTAGTGTTAATAAGTCATGATCATTGGGTAGTTTCCCTCTATTTCCAAACACATCATCCATCCCAATGTCACCCCTCAATTTTTTAACTTACCTTGAGGGTTGACGATCCCGTGCACTAGCCCCTGGATCAGTACGCTAGCGCGGAAGATCACGTAGCCGATACAAGCATACATCGATAGAATAAATTTCGGAACATTACATCACAGTGTTGCGCTCATAGGCGACTTTAGTAAGGCGGCCCATACACGCCTTAATATTACAAAACATTGTTCAGAGTACAACGGACAACAAAATATCTACCCTCAGCGACTGGAGCAACCCTACGACTCCTCGGGTCCACCATGGTCCTGTCTGTCGTCTTCGAGACACGCGTAAGGGTCATCTTCGGCTTCATCGACTAAAGAAGATAAGAAGGCGAGGTCAGCGTCATCTAAACGTTGGCTAGTTAACACTTCCCTTAATGCATGTAGTATAGAAGGCTTTATTTGGAGGAGAGGGTTATTTTATTTGCGTAAAGCCATGTTTGTAAGACTTTTGGAAAATGACCTAACTAGCATTACCCAATACTTGTCCTGTATGTATAAATCAGAGGTTTCCATGTTAATCATGCATCCCAAAACTAACTATCAGCCATATACGACGATCAACACGCAAACAATCAACCCTCAACTTAAACCCAACCAGCTTATATAATCACCTCAATCCATGCCAGCTTATACACAATCAACACACAAATTGACCAACCATTGATCGTAGACCCAACTAGCTTACACCATCACCATACCAGCTTATCAGTTCCCCGGGAACTTTCTCCTGATGGCTCCCAACCAGGCCTTCTCCTGGTTGCCCCCAACCAATCCATACCACTTCTTACCGGCGGTTTGAAAGACTCGCCAAACGCTTCCTTAATACTCCTGGTAGTTTCAGCACTCTACCAAACGAATACCTAGGGCAGCTTCGGCACTCTGCCAAACGAATACAGGCGGTTTGCACTCGCCAAACGAATACAGGCGCTTTGAACTCGCCAAACGAATACTTAGGCGCTTTGCATTTTCCAAACGCTACTTTCTACGGCAGTTTCGGCACTCTGCCAAACGCTAAAACCATTCCTAAGGCAGTTTCGGCACTCTGCCAAACGCTAAAACAATTCCTAAGGCAGTTTCGACACTCTGCCAAACGCTAAAGCAATTCATAGGGCAGTTTCGGCACTCTGCCAAACGCTCCCCGGGCTAAACCCGGCACTAGGCATCTCGTGCCTTAAGCATCCCTCTGGATGTCCAAATCCAACTAGAGACAACCCACCATTCTTTCTCTACTTCCACGATTATCGACCACACCACACCACACTACACTTGGACTTTCCCAAACGACCAACCCAAACCGACCAATTATCCCCATAACCAAACCCACAAATACAAGCAAATTTCAAAGATACATCTACCAAATCCTAATCATCATATGTTATGTCATATTAAAATGAGAATAATGAATGTCCGGTGAATATCGGTTCACCGTTCCGTGGCGATTAGCCAGAAGATTTGTTAAGCCTAAGCCGGTCTAAGCAAGTTTTACCCATTAGGTAGGGTTAAAGTGGTTACCAGACTAATCATAGGCTAACAAGAGCAATGATAATCAAGGCAGTCATTAAGGCTAAACATTTCAAGGCAGGCATGTATAAGTATAACATGATTAACAATTAGGCAATCTAATAAGCATGCATTTTTAATATTTAAACAATATAGTTTAGAAAAACTGGGTAATGAACATGGTAGTAGCGATGTTAATCCGCACTAGGGAAAGTCGCTGTCTCTCCCTAATACAGATCACATCTAAAGAGTAAGTGTTAACTCGCCTTGGTCTTGTAGGTGGTCCTCCTCGGCGTCCCCAAATCTCCCTTCGGGATCGCCTATGTCTAATCAAACCAACAAACAACTATTTACTTAGTAATGCGATGGAAAACATGATGCATGCACGATCTAGGTTAAACCCTCGGCCTATATACCAAGCTCGACTAGCGAACCTACTTTGCGCATGATATGTTATGCATGCTACTGTGCATTAACAAATAGTATTGATAATATATATACTAATCTCTAAACCCAAAATACGATTTGGTACAGTAAGTCGCAAGAGGGTGATTAGGGTTTCTCGTCAATGCAAAATGACGTGTGTATGTTAATATATGTAGGAAAATTCACCTACGCTAGGGTTAAAGTTTAAAGGGGTTAACAAAGTGGTAAAGTTTCTAGATAAAGAGTTGATTCTAGATTTTTAAACATTACTTGAATATATTTCATGTTCAGCACATTAATAGATTATGCAAGTAAATTGTTGGTGTCTAGCAATAAATGTCCCTTGAACATAAATGTAATTACACATATGTATTTAAGTGGAAATGTTAATTTGGGATATTCTTAGATTTATAGAGACATTCTTTAATTACATATTTTCTATTAATTATTTGGGATCTGAGCCATTATTTGATAAACAGCAATTACCCTAAATTCACTTAATCATTTCTATATAAGCAACTTCTAATTTTCAACGTACAGTGCGCAATTTTCCTATACCGTGAAGGCTTTTCATATTTTTATAAAATCAAATATCATCTCTAGTATTTATCTAAATTTTTCTAGAATTTTTTGAAGTGATTAGCTATTTTTAGAAATTCAGAAACTATATTCGGCATTTAGCTAATTGGCAAATTGCTGGAAAAATCCTTTAAATCGGGTCGGGCCGAGCCAACCGACGGACGGCCCAGCACGACGATTCGGCCCACGGCCTATTCAATGCGCAAGACGCGCCAGCATGGCCAGGCGCCGACGCCGGCGGGTTTTCATGAGCACAATCGCATGAGGTGGCGCCCGCTCAAACGGCGCCTCCACTTGAGCCGACAAATGGGACCGGGGCCCACGTGTCAGCGACTCCTACGCTTGCTCTCTGCACGAATCTCCGCGACAGATCCGACGGCTCTCGGGTCGTCTTCTTCCTCTGGCCGACGACGTGGCCGAAAGGCGGCGGCGAACGACGCGGCAGCGCTACAGTCCTTCTCCGGCCAAGTGCGTTAGCGCATTGGCATCCACGGCCTCCTACAGTTCCTATGACTCTCGCGCCGAGGCCGGTGATGGCCGGACGCGGCGGCGCGGCGACGGCGGCAGAACCGAAGGCTCGCCGGAAAATCCGAGCCGCGACACTGACCTACAAGCAACGGGCATGGATGGGGAGCTAGAGGGGGATCCAGAGGTGCTCACCACGGGCTGCGTTGAGGGCGAACGGGGTCGGAGACGGCTGGCGGCGAGTAGCCCGGCGGCGGCGGCGGCGTATGTCATGAAGGCACGCTCCACCGGGCGGCTCCAGAAATTGGGTGAGGGGAAACGCTAGGGACGCATGTAGGAAGCTTCGGGCGAGAGGAATTGGTCCGGGGCTCACCAGAGGGGCGGGATAGCTCTCGGCGGCGGCGCGGACGAAATTAGGGAAAATGGTGGAGGACGGAGCCAGTAGAGTCTCGGCTCGGTTTTAGGGTGGGGCTGAGCAACCGGTGGGGCCCACGAGCTCACACAGGCGCCGCGGAACGGTAATGGTGACGCGACGAGGATGGCTACGCTGCGAGCTTGCCGTCTGGCGCAAGGAGGCGAGCACACGGTGCCGAGCTAGGAGAGGCATAGCCTTTTGACAATTCGAGCCGAGTGACGGCGGTGGTGGCGAGAGATCACACGCTGGATCCTTCTTTGACGGACCGGCGAGCTCGTCGTTACCGGCGGTCCGGCGGCGGACCAGCCTTCCTCTGAGGCGGGCGAGTCCGAGGCCGCCAACCGGGTCGACACGCGAAACACGCTGGGAGGCGAAGCTCTCGCCACGACGCGACGGTGGCGTGCTCCCTGCACGGCGAGGCAGTGAGAGAGGAAGAGAGAGAGAAGAAGAGAGAGAGGGGCCACAGTGGCTGACAGTGGGTCCCACGTGTCAGAAGATTTAGAATTTTAAACGAATTTTGAATTGACACAAATTTTAAATTTGTCCCTAATTTGGGGTGTTACACCCAAGGACAACAAACCTTGGCCATGGTGTATAGAAACTAACACAATCCTCTTGCAGAGAATTTGTAGGAAGCGACGTCGTCGCCAATTGTCACAAATCCTTCGCTAAGTCGGTAAAACACATCCCCGAGAAATTATTGCAAACGAGAGTCCTGAACTCTTGTTAGATGTTGTCAGTGCCATCGCCATCTTTGTCACTGTCTTCACCGCCACCAAGAAACAAAAACATTGCGAGATCCTGCAGCGGATAATACTCTAACCACAAAGCTTTCTCTATATTCACAGGGAGGACGAGCGTACGAAAATTCGCGTGCGACACCATCCCCACCCCATCTCCGACATCCCTCAGGTCTTTGTTGACTAGAAGGCAACCAAAGCCACGTCAGAAACTGAATCGTCACTTGGTCGTCTACAATTGCCCCTGAGGCCACTATAGCGAGGTATTTTGGGCGCTGAATCGAGTAGTTGAGTGGAAATTATAATGTTTTTCACCCTAAGATTGGAAACCATGTGTCATTGACATATTATGTAGTAAATTCTCAAATTACTATACTTAAAGTAGAAATGATCAAATGTTTCCTTATTTTATAGATCTTGCTAACGATCAACCCAACTGGACCCAATTACTATATAAATTAGAACCATTTCGATGCAACAATATTTTCTTAAAATAAAAATGATGTAAGTCATAAAATATATTACAGTTTGAATAAATGAATTATAATTTATAAAAAAAATTGGATGCGCCTCACCGATTAGTTTCTTTTAATGGAGTCTCTTGGTTCATTCATTAGAGACTCGGATTAAGGTTTTCTTTGTGAGCTAGATACTTAGAACATCTTCAGCAGTCCCTCCATAATTCTATAGCAGATATAGAGGGGCTGCTGGAGGAAATGAATCTTTTAGGGTGTTAGTGTAAATTGTGAAGGAATTTTAGGGATGGATAGAGGAGATGCCAATAGTATTTTAGAGGAGAGATATAGAGGGGCTATTGGAGATGTTCTTAATCTCTATTACATTTAAAAGTTTAAGATAGAGTTGGGCTAAACCTACCAATAAAATAGACAAGAAAAATAGACTAGACATGTTTTTTTGGGAGACTAGAAATGTGAAGGATCAAGATGTAGCCTAGAGGGGGTGAACAGGCTTTACAAAATTTCACCAATTAAAATTTCAGCGGAATAATAGAAATATCGAATAGTCTAATTTTGGTATCGGATAGTCCAATGACATGAAATCAGATTATCCAATATTGCAGAAGCTAGGGTTTGAAGCCCTTAAGTAAAACAAGGATACCACCTGCACCAAATAGAGTTAGAGAGCAAATAAAGAGTGAATAAGAGAAGTAAACCCAAATCCAGAAGGAGACTCAAAGAAGTTATTCCTGAAGTTCAGATCTTTAAGGAGATCTACGTCTCCGTTGAGGCGACTCGGTCACACTTGAGCCGGGGTCCCTCTTGACCCTTTGCCTCCCGGGTTGCACCAAGCACTCCCGGTATCATTCTTTAGATCCTTTCCTTTCGGAGACGAATCCGGCCTTCACAAACTCTCCGCGGCCACCACACCAAGTACCGCTGGCTCTAGGGCGACTTCTAGCCATCTAGAAGTCCTCAAACTCCAAGAGTAACAAATCCGGCTAAAAACCAACTTAGAGATCGAACCAAGTGCTTAAGGATGAAGCTTGATCCACACAAATCCTCTAGATCTAGCTTCTTCACTCTCACAAAGATGCAATCAATGAGGTTTGAGTTGGAGTGAAGGTGGAAGGTGAGGAGTTAGGGTTTGCAATAAGTGCTTAGTTGGAATGAATGTGAGAGGCAACCATAGCCCATGGGGGGAGGAGGGGAATATATACTTCTACCCACCAACTAGCTGTTTGCTTCTGACAGACATCGGATAGTCCGATGTTACAAATCAGATAGTCCGATATGAAAATGAGAGAAACTCAACACAAGGGCTATTTTTGAATTCCTGAAATGATTTTGAGAATATTCATATAAGTATCAATCAAAGAGGAAACAATTCATATCAGATAGTCCGATATTATTATCAGATAGTCCGATATTTTTGGAGCTGGAGATAGAGAGGGGTCAATCAGACCTAATCTCAGATAGTCCGATTCATTTCGGAACATTCCGGGGAAATTATCGTATAGTCCGATATTTTTGGAACTGGAGACAGAGAGGGGTCGATTTGACTTAACATCGGATAGTCCAATCCATATCGGAACATTCTGGGAAAATTATTGGATAGTCCGATATTTTTGCGACTGCAAGACAGAGAGGGGTCAATCGGACCAAGGATTGGATGTTCCGATATACATCGGATATTCCAGTTCAACATCGGATAGTCTGATATGTTTTTGAGCAGAACTCCCTCAAATTTGGTTGGTGGATAGAATGTGTCAAGTTTCATCTACGAAGAGCACTTAGAACATCGAAAAGTAGTTTTCCGTCGCATACCTCTTAATAGTACGGCATGTCCTTAGACTCAATTCAAAAGAAATGATCTAAATCTATTTAATACACTCCATCTTCTCCTTTTGGCTTTAAAGTCTCCGTTAGTATTCTGAATCCATTCCAAAAGATTTAAAATCTGTCCATGACCTCATAAAACATATTAGCTCTTTAATTGCTCATCATCTATCACCAAAACCCACATAGGGCCTAGATGCACTTTCAAGATGTCTTGCAACTGAACTTTCAATATACATATAGTATCCATCACTATTAGTAAAACAAATTGGATACTATATGAATATTTCACTCAATTATAGATTAAAATATAAATAATTGTGATGAATGCTGAAAGAGGATCCTATGGCCTAGAGGGGGGTGAATAGGCAATTTTAAACTTTTCCGGTTGTTCTTGATTTAGCATCATGTTAAGAGTGACCCAATCCTAGTTTCAATTATCGATCGAGCGGAAGCGATAAACAAGTGATTACAAAGCTAAGACATGGCATCACAATTTATCACAAGCATTGCAAGAGAAGTAAGTGCGGAAATTAAATGAGAGAGTGACACGGTATTTGTTTCATCGAAGTTCGGAGCCGCAACTCCTACTCTCCGTTGAGGCAACCCCTTGCACAAAAGGACCGGCTCGCTCTCAAGCCTATCGCCTCACTTACTCCCCGGTAGTCGTTCCGCTACTCCGGCGAGGTAGACTCCGTCACCCATACACTAACTTGAGAGTAGCCACACGCCAAGGCCTACTCCCAAGCCCACGCCTCCACGAAGGATGTCGTCTTCAAAAGTAACAAGCCGAAACGCCCCGATCATGCCGGATCGAAGGACTTCAATGAAGCTCGGTATTGGGGATGAGTGATTTGTGGCTTTCATTGGTTTGTGGGTGGAGGAATGGCTCTAGAACACCTAATTAATGAGCAATAAGTGTGGTAGGTGAAGTGGAGCAACAAACCTCCAAGAAGCCAGCCACTAGACAAGTATTTATAGCCCCTAGAGCAAACTAGCCGTTGCCCCACGGAAGGGGACAAAAGAACTAGCCGTTGGCCTTTACCGGACGCCGTCCGACGGGCACCGGACGCCGTCCGACAGAGGCAAATGCTCACTGAAAATTGACTTATCGGACGCCGTCTGGTCACCACTGGACGCCGTCCGACAGAGAACAAAGATCCTGTTTTTAGGTCATCGGACGCCGTCCGGTGACAACCGGACGCCGTCCGACAGAGTGCACTGTGCACGGGATTCGCTGATCGGACGCTGTCCGGCTGCTCCCAGACGCCGTCCGACAGAGAGTAAATTTAGATGTGGAAGTATTTAGGTGGGTTTTTCTTTCTCTATAGAAATCTCACAAGAATATTGTTAGGTATTTTTGGAAGAGGTGGACTAAGGAAACCGATTTTTCGAGAAGTTGCAAAGATCCGGCATAGTCCGAGAGATTCAAACCCCTTTTGAAATCCGACAAAAACAGAAATTAAAAACCTAACTATTCCTAATCTATACATGACCTCATCTCTCGCCCAGTCACGCACTTAGAACCTTGGAGCAGCTCACAAATTTGTTGAGGCTTCAAATAGAGTTTTACGAGAAGCTGAGTCTTCGCTAGGGTTCCGAGAAATCCAAAAACCCCCTTAGCACTTAATGTTGAATAATCTTGACATCAATGCCACTAATAAAAATTAGGGCTCAACAATGCTCACAATCTCCCTCTTTGTGGCACTTGATGGCAACCCAAGAGAGAATTAATATTTTGAGCTGCAAAAGGGGTTAGCGCAAAGACAAGTATGGGAGCAATTGCAAACTAAGAGAAACCACAACTCGACCACAAGGGTGTGCATACAGACGAAGCTCCCCCTAAATTCGTGCACAGAATAAAAACACAAACCAACAAGATTCAAATTTCATAAAGCAAGGTAACAGTTGCTACAAACCACAGCAAAAGTGTATCGAGACAAATTAATAGATTACAAGAAGGCAGATGACCTCGATCACTACTAACGAAAAAAGACTAAACCCCTTGTTAATATCTCTGACTTCTCCCCCTTTGTCACCAAGTGACACAAAAGGGAAAAGCTCCTAATCTTGCTGGTCTACTCCTGTTGATCTTGATCCATGTCGTCGCCTCCATCATTTTTGTGGCCGCCAGAAGAAGAGCCCTGCCCTCTGCGACGCTTATACGTAGAAAGTTGTGCTGCAGAGGGTATGGACCGGGGTGAAGATTGATCATCAAAGAGCTGGGTCGGTTGAGGATTTGGCAAAGAGAAGTTGAGATGGCGACAGATCTCTCCGCCAGTAAATGAAATCTTACCAGGAGGAGGGTGCTGAGCTGAGGGAGCAAAAGCTGGAGCACCTGGAGGAGAAAAGGGCTGTGGTGGAGGCACAAAAGCTGGAGCAGGCCCTGGAGTAGGATATATCCAAGGGTGAACCGGTGGTGGGTGGGCAGATGGGCGAGGAAACACCTGATTCTGCTGGTAGGCCTGATAGCTGTCATGAGCGTGAGAATACCACGAGTATGGATTGTCCCCAACTGGCACTGGCATAAACATAGCACCCATATACTGTAGAGCAGACTTAAACTCTGCAAACTCATCACTCAAATACGTCTGCTGCCCTGCCAGTTCGTTCATTTCCCTGCGAGTGGCTGCTAGCTCTTCTTTGATTTCAGTGCGCAGACCTCTCATCTCACCCAATAGCATGTCATACCAAGGAGGAGGGGCAGCTGCAGAAGATCCCTCACCAGTCACAGGCACAAAGGGCAGCATTGGAGCAGCAGGAGCAAAAGCAGGAGCCGGAGCTTGAGGAGGAGCATCATCACCTAGACGATCCAACTTGGGTTTGCTGCCAAGAGTATTCAAGAAAATTTTCATTTGATGCTTCTTAATCTTGTTGTCCCAACTCCTTACTTGATCCTCGGATACGCGCTGAGTCCTGGAGAGTAGCAAGCCAATATAGGGAGCTAGTGGAAGTGGTCTATTGACCTCTCTGTAAATGGCGTCATCAAACTCTCCCAAAATAGTAGCTCTAATGTTTATGGTTTTGCCTGTCAGAAGATATAACATAAACCAACTGCAAATTGGGAGAATCCTGTCGCGGTTGCCACTTCGAACAAACAGAGTGCTTCGAAGAATAAGATTTATTAGTGCAAGCTCCTGTCGCAATTGATTTGCCTTTTCCACATTTATCTCTTCCTCCTCAAGGTCAAGTTACATAAACTTGATTTCTTCAAATGGTTGATACTTGGCCCTCCAGAAAGCATCTTCATAGGCCATCTCATTCAAGTCAGCACCAGAATCCGGAGTGCCTAAAGCATAATTCATATTTGCCACTGTGATCCCCTGAACATGTCCATCGACTGAGTGATAATAATTAAACTCTGTCTCATCCTTAGCAACTGGCAGAGTAGCAAAGAATTCACAGTGCCTTTCTTTGCACCAAGTCAACTTCTTATTTGCGATCAATTCTGCTAAGCCTGGAGTAGAGCTGAAAATGGTGTGAACCTCAGGTCCTGCAGCTGCGGTGATTTCACTCCAATCAACACAATGAGGGTCTCTAGGACCAGTCTTGGGCACAGAGAAACACATGTAGAGCTGTTTCTGGAATTTAGTGAAGAGCCTGAAATCTCGAGTGTCTTCTCTCCGCTTAGGGAACCACTTAGCATAGGCGACTGCTCTCTTCTTCCTTAAAGTTTCCATAGACAATTTGAGAACCATATTGTCCACGGGTTCATCTTCAGCGACTACTGTCTCAGTGACGTCTTCATCTGCCGAGTCCTCATCAAAAGTATCATCATCAATATCCTCGGCTGTCGCAAAAGAAGCCCCCGCAACCCGTTTCCAATTGTATCCCTCATCATGTGCTGCTGTAGATGTTCTCTAGTAATTTTTCTTGTGCGAGGAGGAGCGGCACTGCTAGCCGTTTCATCAATTTCATCACGAACACCCCGACTGCCACTGTCACCATGACCACTCAATGTTCTGCCAAGAGCCTTGCCAAGTTTCTTCAACAAACGAGACATTTCGAATCAATTCCACTGACCAAGTGCCCACTGACCAAGTCTCAACCGACCAAGTGCCAACCACACCACGAGCCAACCCTAGACACAAGCGCGGGAAAAATTCTATTCAAAACCTAGAACTCGGTAATCAAAGGAGTTTGCGGAAACGAGAGGCGGTAAACCGTTACCGAGCCCTAGAAGGGAGGAGGAAGCCGTCGTGCGCGAGAGGATCGTCCCCTAGGCCTTTCCCGGTAGGGGAAAAGAGGGGAGCTTGACGGAGACGAGGCGCACGAATCGGGCCGTCCCCTTTCAATGCCCGCGGAGGGAATCGAAGAGAAGGACGAGGGGACGCCGGTGGTGGTGGTGGACGTCGCCGGAGTTCGCCGGAGAGCCCTCCCCGGTGAGGAGGAGAGGAAGTGGCGGCGCCGGTTAGGAGTGGAGAGATAAGTGAAAGGAGGAAAGAGGGAGGCGGAGGGGTAAGATATAGAGCTGCCAGCACGATTTGGCCCTATCGAACGGCGTCCGACAGTAACACTGCAGCGCGGAAAAAGCCTCGTCGGACGGGGTCTGGGAAAATCCAGACGGCGTCCGACAGAAGGATTGCAGCGCGGATAAGACCTTGTCGGATGGCGTCTGAGGGTATCCGGACGGCGTCCGACAGGAAGTATGCAACGCGCTCAAAACCCCGTCGAACGGCGTCCAAGAGTTTCCGGACAGCGTCCGATGAAGGCTGAAAGCGCCACAGCATGCACTTCTGACCAGTGGGCCCCACCAATGCGAGAATTTTTTTTATATATAAAAATAGTGTTTTGAAGAGATTTTCTCCTTTATTGCTCAAAAGCCAATCAAACATTCAAATATGAGCAATTTTGGAGAGAACTTTTGAGATTTAATTTTGAAAGGATGAGACTTAAGAGACAAAGGAAACCAAGTCAAATTTAAAAACGCAATTTTGACCTTGTGGAGTCATGGTGTGATGAGCTTGTTGTGTGGCATTGGTTTTGTTGATGTTTTGAGTTGCTCCCGATAAGGTTTAGCGCTTTAAGTTAGTTTGGCATGGTTGGTTGATGCCACAAAGTGTTTGGTTGAAGTTTGGACTTGTTTTGAACGTGTTTTAAGTTTTAGTCGTCATTTGTTCGTACTAACCCCGATCGAGGATCGGTTTGTTGTGTTGTGTTCGTGGCGATGCCGCGGACGTTTTGGATTTGCTTTGGTTGTTGTTGTGGATGCAGGTGATGGTCTCGATGCAGGCGACGCGTATAGGGCTTCGGTCAGGCGGGCTCGCGGCCCGGTTGGAGGCCGGGCATGGAGTCCGTGGTGGGGAAGCTTATCGCGTTGGGCACGTGGCTTCACGGCAACCACGTACGTATGGATGCTTCGAGGCGAAGGAATCGTTGGAGGCGGTTTGCGACGCTTTGAGATTTGTGCGGGAGTGAAACCCGCGTGTTAGATGGGCTTGGCGGGTGTTTGAGCCCAAGTTGGGGCTGTGGCTATATAAGGATTGGCTGGGTTGGCCACTTGCTTATTCAGCCTTGTGTGTGTGTGTGGTGCTCTCCTCTCTGGTGTGTGAGAGAGAGGGAGAGGATGTTTAACTTGTAATCTTTGTGAGTAATCAAAGAAGACAAGTTGTGTGGAATCCTTTGTGTGTTTGTGATGGTTTCTTGGCTGTTCTTGATGGTTTGATTCATCCCTTTCCTTTCCCCCACGTTTCTCTCTGGTTTTGACCCGGTTTTGGTTCGGTTTGGCACAGATTCGAGCTCCACTTTCTTGCTGCTGTTTGGGGAGGTTTTGACCATGGATTTGGATCACATGAGGTCCTAGAATCACCCCCCTTGAACCCCCAAACACAGCCCCTCTTGCCGCCCACGGATTTGAAATGTTTTGAGCTCGGTTTGGCCAAGTTCTTGCTCGGTTCGTGGATCTGAGTTGAGCTGCGTTTTGGGGTTGTTTCCCACATGGATTTGGATCACATGAGGTCCTAGAATCACCCCCTTGAAGCCCCAAACACAGCCCCTCTTGCAGCCCACGGATTTGACATGTTTTGAGCTCGGTTTTGGCGAAGTTCTTGCCCGGTTCGTGCATCTGAGTTGAGCTGTGTTTTGGGGTTGTTTCCCACATGGATTTGGGTTCCTTGGGATCCTAGAATCACCCCCTTTGAGCCCCCAAACACAGCCCTCTTGCTGCTCCTTGTTTGAACACGATTTGTCCTAGTTTTTCACTGTTCTTGCACCGGTTTGAGCTGAAATTTGTGCTGCGTTCTTGGGCCATTTTGAGGTGTGGAATAGGGTCACAAAGGACCAAGAATCATCCCCTCAAGAGCCCAGGAACAGACCCCCTTTGGTTTGCACAAGATCGTGAGTTTTCGGTCTCTTTCAGTTTTTGCACCTTGCTGTTTGGAGATGCAAAAAGGTCCAAACTTTGACATGATTTTTGGCCAATTTTCGGAGGGCAGTTAGGTGCTTCTATCAACTAGCCGCTGTCCAAATTTGGTTGCCAATCGTTGAGCTGTTTGGAAGAAATTGATGTTCTTGTGAAGCAAGCCCTTGCTGAAATTTCAGGTTTGAATTTGCTCGGAGGGCACTGCTGCTCGTGGCTTGATTTTTTGGTGTACCGAGGTGCGTTGGGATGGGAGCACATATCGCCGAGTGCGAATATTCCCTGAGGGAAGAAAAATCCGGCTCCCATTCACCACCCCTCTGGGTCGCCGTGGTGTGTCCACAGACCTTTTAGATTAAGGAAATATGTGAACCCAAATTTTGCCTTGATTTCTCATATTGGCATGAAAATCTCGCATAGGGGTTCACTTTAGAGTTTAAGCACATGTTTTTGAATTTTGGGTCCTTTTGAAATATTTTCAATTATTTTGATGCCATGTAAATTTTTTTAAGAGAATAAATATGCATATGGAGCAAATTTTTTCAAAAGGGATAAGAGTTTCCAAATTTGAAAAGTTTGAAGTGGTAAGAGGATAAAAGATAGTCTATTAGATTTCAAATTTGTTTTGGCTTAAATATTGGACAAGGATGTGCTAACCCAAAATCAAATTCATCTTTTCACCACTAGAAGGAGTTTTGAAATTATGAGTTGAATTTAAACTCCCCCTAAATATGACAAGGGTCAAAAGCAAATGGAAAAATTCAAATAAGACCTAAAAAAACACAAAATCCAATTAACACGCATTTGACTTATCTAGTATGTTGAGTTCATTTCTTAATTTACAAAACCGTGCCTCATCCAAGGGTTTGGTGAAAATATCCGCCAATTGATCTTACGTTCGCACGTAGGCAAGCACAACGTCACCCTTTGCAACGTGGTCCGAATAAAGTGATGTCGGATGTCGATGTGCTTTGTACGGGAATGTTGGACCGGATTGTTGGTTATTTTCACCGCACTTTCATTATCGCATAGAAGAGGCACTTTTTTAAATTTTAGCCCAAAGTCACTATGCATCTGTGTCATATACAAGAGTTGAGCACAACAACTTCCCGCAGCTACATATTCCGCTTCCGCGGTAGATAGCACCACGGAGTTTTGCTTCCTCGAAGTCCATGACACGAGTGAGCGTCCTAACAAGTGACAACCCCCCGAGGTTCTTTTGCGATCAATTTTGCAACCGGCATAATCCGAGTCGGAATAGCCAAGAAGCCCAACACGCGCTCTCTGGGGGTACCAAAGTCCTAAGCTAGTAGTGATTTTTAGATATCTCAAAATGCGTTTGACGGCAACAAGATGCACTTCTTTAGGGGATGCTTGAAAGCAAGCATACATGCACACACTAAACATAATATCGGGTCGAGAAGCGGTGAGATAGAGAAGCGAACCGATCATGGAGCGTTATAGCTTTTGGTTCACGGGCTTTCCATCTTCATTTAAGTCAAGATGCCCATTAGTGGCCATTGGTGTTTTGATCGATTTACAATCATCCATAGAAAACCGCTTGAGAAGGTCATTTGTATATTTTTCTTGACAAGTGAAGGTTCCTTCTCGGAGTTGCTTGATTTGAAATCCAAGGAAGAAGGTGAGTTCTCCAATCATAGACATTTCGAATTCCTTGGACATCATTTCTCCAAAGTCCTTGCATTTAGCTTTGTCAGTACATCCAAAGATAATATCATCCACATATATTTGACAAATGAATAAGCCATTTTCTATAGGCTTGAGAAACAATGTGGAATCAATCGCACCGGTTTTAAATCCCTTTTCTAAGAGGGTGTCCCTAAAACGCTCATACCATGCTCTAGGAGCTTGCTTGAGACCGTATAGCGTCTTAGTGAGCTTGTAGACATGGTTTGGGTGTTTAAGGTTTTCAAAACCGGGCGGTTGCTCGACATAAACAAGTTCATCAATAAAGCCGTTTAAGAAAGCACTCTTAATATCCATTTAAAAAGGAGTAATATTGTAGAGAGAAGCGAATGCCAAGATTAACTGTATAGCTTCAAGTCGAGCAACGAGGACGTAGGTTTCTCCATAGTCAAGACCTTCGATTTGAGTGAAACCTTGCGCCACCAATCTTGCCTTATTTCGCACCACTTCACCGTTCTCATCTTATTTGTTGCGGAGGACCCATTTGGTTCCAATGACATTGTGGTCCTTCAGTCTTTCCACAAGCTCCCAAACTTCATTTCGGGTGAAGTTATTTAATTCTTCATGCATGGCGTTCACCCAATCCGCATCCGCCAATGCCTCATCAATGGTCCTATGCTCAACAATAGACACAAAAGCGTGATGCTCGCAATAATTAGCGGTATGAGAACGGGTTCTTACGTCTTGATTGAGATTGCCAATGATTTGATCTAGGGGATGATCCTTGGAGAGAGAGCGTTGTTGGACGGGTACTTATAGATCAATGGCTCCCCCTTGAGCTTGATCAACTTTAAAGTTTGCATCTTCGTCCACCGCTTGGTCTTGAGTTGTTGGAGAGGTGTCCTGAGCTTGATTATCAATGGAGGTGGTGGGGGAGACGTCTTCATTTTTTGGTACCTCCGGTGAGGGTCGAATTTCCCCCAACTCCATGGCTGCATGTGGTAGCTCATCACCTACATTTCTTGTCAAATCTTGCTCACTTTGCGAGCCATTAGTTTCATCAAACTTAACATCATAAGCTTCCTCAACTAGCCCGGTAGAATTATTAAAAACTCGAAAAGCTTTGGAGCGAGAGGAATAGCTTAGCATGATACCAACATCACACCTCTTTTGGAACTTACCCAAATAAGTCCTTTTCTTATAAATGTAAACTTTGCAACGAAAGACTCGAAAGTAAGAGATGTTGGGCCTTCGTCCCACTAGTAGTTCATATGAGGTCTTATGAAGGAGTCGGTGAAGGTAGAGGCGGTTTATGGCGTGGCACGCCGTGTTGATAGCTTCCGCCCAAAAAGCATTCGGCGTGCCATATTCGTTGAGCATCGTCCTTGCCATCTCTATCAATGTACGGTTCTTCCTTTCCACCACTCCATTTTGTTGGGGAGTGTAGGCCGCCGAGAATTCGTGCTTGACTCCTAACTCATCACAAAATTCCTCAACATTTGTGTTAGTAAACTCTGTGCCGTTATCACTCATCACCTTTTTGATAAAAGAGTCAAATTCCTTTTGAGCCTTCAAGGCAAATCTTTTAAACACATCACCGGCAAATGATTTATTTGTAAGGAAAAATACCCAAGTGAAGCGAGAGAAATCATCGACAATCACATGACAATAAGAATTACCGCCTATGCTCGCATAGGTGGTTGGGACAAATAAATCCATATGCAAAAGCTCAAGTGGTCGGGATGTAGACATAGAAGTCTTAGTCGGATGAGAATTTGCCACTTGCTTGCCGGCTTGGCATGAGCTACATAAACGATTTTTCTCAAATTTGATATCCTTCACTACAACAACCAAATTGTCTTTAAAAACCTTTTTCAAAGTGCCCATTCCAACATGTCCAAGACGTCTATGCCACAACCAATCAAGAGTGGTTTGAGCAATAAGAAAAGTGTTGATTTGAGAAGATTCACGGTTTGAAAAATCGACCAAATATAAATTTTGAAACCGGATGCCTTCAAATGCAACACTTTCATCCTTGATGGAAACAACACGGACTCCGTCAATAGAAAAGTAGCAATCAAAACCCAAATCGCACACTTCAGCAACAGAGAGGAGATTAAAGTTGCAAGCTTCCACAAGAGAACATTAGAGATGGATAGGTCATTGGATATTGTAATTTTACCTATACCCATTACCTTTCGTTTGGAATTGTCCCCAAATGTGATCTTGTGATCGAGGTCCTTCTCCTCTTCTAGCGAGGTGAACATACTTGAGCTACCGGTCATATGTTGGGTGCAACCGCTATCAAATATTCAATGCCGGCCACCGCTCTTGTAGTTCACCTACACACACAAATTCAAGCTTGGGTTTTAGGTACAAAAAACTTCTTCTTGGGTCCTTTTGAGTTAGTCATTAAACATTTGGGCACCCAAATAGCTTTCACATCTTTCTTTTCATTGGATGCACCAACATATTTAGCATAAGTAGAGCCATTTTTTTTCATAAGCATGTAACTAGCATTAAGCACTTGAGTTTTAGACATGAATTGAGAAGATTTTACAAGAGGAAAAGCAATGGTTTTATGTTTTTCATTCTTGCAAATATGGCAATGGGTCCCTCCCTTAACAAAGGTTACCTTGGGCTTACCCCAACCTCCCTTGGGCAATTCCTAGGATGAAATCCCAAACCTTGCTTTCCCAAAGTGTACCTTTGCTCCCTAAACACCTTGTTAAGAGAGTTGTTTTCCACAAGCAATTTAGCCAAGCTAGAGTCTAGTTGCTTAATTCTATCCTTTAAAAGCATATTTTCCTTAACTAGCTCATTAGCACATTGAGCAACACCACAAGTACCAATAGAACAAGCATTCTCATTTAAAGAAGTAGCACTAGTGGATGAAGATGAGCTAGCATTAGGTGTGACAGTTGGTGACAAGGTGAAAGATGTGTCATGAGACAAGCTAAGTGAACCATTTATAGTGTCAATCAAATTACAAGTCACACCAACATTGCATTTTTAATTGAGCAATCAAGAGGAATTTCATCATTAATATTACATCTAGCTTGTTTGTTTTCTAAAATTTCAACTTGTAAATTGAGAGCTTCAAAATCATCTTCTAGAGTCTCATGTTTTTTAAGCAAAATCTCAAATTCATTAGCAAGCTCTTTATGTACTTTCATTAGCCTTCCCTCTTAGATTTTCTTTCTCTAGAGCATTATTCAAATCATCAATCAAAACCTTAAACTCACTTCGAGAGAGGTGCTCATTTGTTACCTTCTTCTTTAGTGCCATGAGGCACATGGGAGGTGTAGGGTTGTTGATGGCGACTTCGGACACCTTGGTGTTTTCATTGTCGGAGGAGTCCGCCCAAGAGCCTTCGTCATCGGTGATCCACTCCCCGATCACATCTTCTTGTACGTTGGCCGTGAGACAAAACTTTTGCTTGGGAAGGGCCGGAGGAGCATTTTCCTTGATTGCTAGTCCGGCTAGCCCGTGAACTCTTGTGTCTTCTTCGGAGGAGGAGGATTGAGAAGATGAGAAACTCGAGCTATCTTTCTTTTTGCACTTTTGACCGGTAAAGAGCCTTTTTCTTGTCTTTGGACGTGTGATCGCTCTTGCGGTAGTGACGGTACTTCTTCTTGTCGTCATCCTCATCTTCTTCTTGATTCTTTGCTTTGTGCTTGCTCTTTTTGTTTTTTGGGCAATCCGCCGCCAAGTGAACCTTCTCTCCGCATTCATAGCAATGCATTTCGAAGATGGGTCTTCGTCTTGAACAGGATGATCCACCACGGAAGCTCATTCTCTTGATCAACTTTCTTGATCTCTTGACAAGTAGGGCCAATTCTTCAATTTTCGGAATTGCATCATCAGAGCCATCATCATCTTCTTCAGTTTCAATCTTTTTCTTCCCACCTTTGGCTTTGACGGGGAGAGCAATTGACTCCTTGTTGAGCGGGGACTCTTTATTTTTAAGAAGCCACATCTCATAAGAGTTGAGTTGCCCGAGTAGCTTGGTTGGAGTCATTTTCTTGAGCTTTGACTTGGATGCTCGAATTAAGGTCACAAGCGGATTGAAACTAAATGGCACAACATCAAGCATCTTGCGACAAATGTCAATATCCTCCAAGACCTTCTTCTCCGAGCATCCGGCAATTTTATTGACGATGGGGTTCAACCTAAGAAACATATCATTGACACTTTCATTAGAAAGCATTTTGAATTGATCAAATCTTTTTCTAGCCCGAGATAGCTTCTCCTCAAGCATCTCGGCACTACCAACATGAATTTCCTTCAAATGTTTTCAAATATCATAAGCTTTAGTGAGATTGCCAATGCTATCGAACACTTCGGAAGAGACACTAGAGAGTAAAGCATTTCTAGCAATGGCATTAAAGCGTTTGTACTTAGCTTGAACTTCACTAAGAGCCATTGTTCCTTCCGGAGGATCCGGATAACCGGTCTCACAAGGAACCCACACATCATAACTAAGCGCCTCTAAGTAGCATTGCATTCTAATTTTTCAATAGTTGTAGTTTGTTCCATCAAAGATAGGAGCTTTTTCAATTTCTATCCTAGGCCCCTCTTGAGCCATCTCCTAGCGGTGAAGCTAATACCGGAGAACCTAGATACCACTTGAAAGAGGATCCTATGGCCTAGAGGGGGGTGAACAGGCAATTTTAAACTTTTTCTGTAGTTCTTGATTTAGCATCATGTTAAGAGTGACCCAATCCTAGTTTCAATTATCAATCGAGCGGAAGCGATAAACAAGTGATTAGAAAGCTAAGACATAGCATCATAATTTATCACAAGCATTGCAAGAGAAGTAAGTGCGGAAATTAAATGAGAGAGTGACACAGTATTTGTTTCACCGAAGTTCGAAGCCGCAACTCCTACTCTCCGTTGAGGCTACCCCTTGCGCACAAGGACCGGTTCGCTCTCGAGCCTATCGCCTCACTTACTCCCCGGTATTCATTCCGCCACTCCGGCGAGGTGGACTCCGTCACCCGTACACCGACTTGAGAGTACCACACGCCAAGGCCTACTCCCAAGCCCACGCCTCCACGAAGGATGCCGTCTTCAAAAGTAACAAGCCCGAAACGCCCCGATTATGCCGGATCGAAGGACTTCAATGAAGCTCGGTATTGGGGACGAGTGATTTGTGGCTTTGATTTGTTTATGGGTCGAGGAATGGCTCTAGAACACCTAATTAATGAGTAATAAGTGTGGTAGGTGAAGTGGAGCAACAAACCTCCAAGAAGCCAACCACTAGACAAGTATTTATAGGCACTATACCACAGACCATTTTTAGCGACAGACGGTGTGTTGTTAAATATTTTCAAAGGTGGCAAACGATGCATGTCGCTAAAACATCTTGATGGATGGTCTGCTTGGTATAACATTTGTTTTCGATGAGCGGATTGTCGTTATAAGTATAAAGTATAAAAGGCGGTCGATGCATTCGGTATAGATAATATTTAAGGACGATCGGTCTGTCGCTATATATATGGATGAAAAATTACGCGCGAAACTAAATATTATAGGATTGGGTTTTGCCGCGCGCGCAGGCCAGTACCACGAGGAAACATAGAAAAAACCTCCCATTTTCCATGGGCCACCGCCAGCCCTAACAGCCACGCGCCCGTGCTCCCTCCAGCCGCCGCTCTTCCGACGCGCCCCCTGCCCCGTGGGTCTCCTCCGGTGGCCGCTCCCCCGTGCTCCCTCCAGCCGCCGCTCCTCCGGCGCGCCCCCTGCCCCGTGGGCCTCCTCCGGCGGCCGAGCGCCCGTGCTCCCTCCAGCCGCCGCTCCTCACGCGCGCCCCATCGACGGCGCCTGCCCCAGCAGCAGCGACCTCCGGCGGCACCGGCACCGCCGGCAGCCGCGCCCTCCGGCGGCGGCGCCCACGGCAGCCGCGCCCCTCCACCGGCGCCAGCCCCCGACGACCGCTGCCCTGCGCCTCCCCGCCGGTCGCCGTGTAAGGACTCCTCGTCGTCATCCTATGCCACCTCTCCAGCTTTTGCTGCTTCCTCCCCTCAATCGATGTGTTTCCTTGCAAGCATATGGTAGATTAGTTTTGATGAATTAATGCGCTGTCTCGCCATCTCAGTTCGACGTTGGGGATTAGTATCAGATTTGTTTTTTTGGCCCTTTTATGTTTCACTTTTTGGAACAAAATTGTAACCAGTGAAGGATGAATGAAAGGGAATTATGTATATGACATGCTGCAACTTGTCGGTGTAATAAATAATGCATGCGAAGAGACCGAGAAGATCGAGACGGCCCCACGCGTCGGTGAGCGATCAAGGCCCCAAATGTGGCGAGCCCTCAGCCTTGGCGGGCCCCACGCGTCGGCGGGTGAATAAGGCCCCAACGCTGGGCGAGCCCTCAACAGATCAAAGGGCCCCACGCGTCGGCGGGCGATCAAGGCCCCAGGCGTGGCGAGCCCTCAATACCTCGGAGGGCCCCACGCGTCACGAGCGATCAAGGCCCCAACGCGGGCGAGCCCCTCAACACAAAGGGCCCCACGCGTCGAGCGAAGCGATCAAGGCCCCAAGCGTGGCGAGCCCCTCACCAGAGGCCCTCGCGTCACACGCGGGCGATCAAGGCCCAACATAGCGTGGGCAAGCCCTCAGCGCAAAGCGGCCCCACGCGTCGGCGGCGATCAAGGCCCCATGCATGGCGAAAACCCTCAACGGTAGCCCAGCCCACGGCACAAGTCAAAACCCGTGGCGTGGGCGAAGCCCCGGCGCGTCGGCGGGACCAGCCCTCAACACACGATCAAGGACCCACGCCACGCGGCGATCAAGGCCCCATCGCTGGCGAGCCCTCGGTGAGGGCCCCACGCGTCGGCGGGCGATCAAGGCCTCGGCGTGGGCGAGCCCTCAGCGCTTAGGAGGGCCCCACGCGTCGGGCGACGAGCCCAATGCGTGGCGAGCCCCTAAGAAGACCAGCGAGGCCCCACACGTCGGCGGGCGACCAGCCCCCCAGCTGTGGGTGAGCCGTCAAGACGCCGGGAGAGGGGCCCCATCGTCGAAGCGGACGCGCTGGCGAGCCCTCGGCGCGTGTCCTCCTCCCATGTCGGCGGGGCCGTGTGGCGGGCGTTGCGGAAGGAGTCTTCTGGGCGAAGGCTCTCCCTGCTGCGAAGGACGAGCGCATTTAATGCGACATCAAGCACGGATTGACAGCTGAAGAAATGATTACATTCTGATGACCCTGCGCAGTCCGGCGGTATCACTGTGGCGCGCAATGGAATTGACCGGCAGAGAGAAGGTTTGCTTAAGATGGCCGCCCGCGTCAGGAGGAGGCGGTGGGCCCCGCCTGATCCTCACCGGTGTGTCTGTGCGGGTCGAGGCCACTTCGCGGCACGCGAGGCGGGCGCCAGGCGGCGCAAAGCGCGACGCTTTCGTCTCTCCCGTCGTGTCCCTCATGTCTTATCGATTATCTTGTCGAGAAATCTTGTCTTGCCTACCCCACGGCTCTCTCCGCCGCCTCGTGCTTGTATAAGAGGAGCGGAGAGAGAAGGGAGGGGGTACGTACGTGCGTTTTGAACACACACCTCATTCAACCACAACACGGAAAAGAGCTAAGGCTCAGCAGGAGTAGGACTATTACCCGCAAGGGGGTCCGAACCTGGGTAATCCCCGTGTGTTGCTCTTTGCTGCGTCCCACGCTCAATCGAACTGAGCTCGGCCGATAGGCTAGCAGGATAGAAATCTGACTAGGGGTGTGATCCGCAGTGGTTGAGCGGTGAACACGCCGTCACAACTCAAATCTGCATCTTAGCCTCTGTAACTCTGTTTTCTTTGTTTTTTTTGTTGTGAATTCAAGAGCTGCATTGCTTCATGTTAGTTATTATGTATGAACTGAAATGCTTCGAGGAAGAATATTTTTCCTAAAGAAGTTTACTAATTTCTGAATGTATGCTACTGATAGATTCATGCAAATTAGTATAGTGTGCTTTCTTCCAAGTTTTAAATTTCTCAAGTGCAAAACCTGAAATTGCTATAGCATAAATATGATATTAGCATCAAGTTTCGTGCCATTTGTCAAGTGCATAACCTCAGATACCATTGAATTTTTTTTCTCATGTAGCACAATTGGAATGAAATGAATAAGATCTGATTGATGCATCTAGAATGAAGGCATACACCAAACAGAATGATCCAAGACCGAGGGCATGGAGTTAAGCTTTGCATTCATTTGCCAAGAGTAAAGTTGCAATTTCACTATATTTATTTTAACTATTTTTTCGCCATGATTTGCATATTTCATCGGGCGAGATAGTCACCCACTAAGGATTGCCGAGGAAGGAGCAAGGTACACCGCATTAGGGAGATCGAGGTCCCACCCACATCGCTAGAGTCGGTCGGTCCTTCCATTATCCTCGCACCTTAATGACTTATGGCACGCTTTGGTTGGCTCCGTCACGCCCATGCCGGTGGACGGCGAGTCGTTAAGCATAGCGCCAACGATTGGCGCTGAGGCCGATTTATTTACGCTTCGCCGCCAACGCACGATTTCGCGTTGAATTCGGTTGGCGAGCGATGGCGCGCCCTGGCGTTGGCTCCGATCCAAACGCGCGCACGATTTCACGGCGAGCCAATCATTGGCACGGCGAGCCACGGCGTCGAACCAAACACGCCATTAATCTTTTGCATCTGTGATTTGATGTACATGCTTGAAATTATACACGATGAAAAGGAATTGCATTTGGTTGCTGATTCATAAGGCTTGAATAAAGTATGTTGCTTGTTTGTATGCTATCTTGAGAGTGAACTTCACTTGTAGAGTTGGGTCTTTATTAAGACTGAAAGCACTCTTTTCTTATTGTTCGAGGGTTTTAATCTTTAATAGTCCAAAACCGCAAAATACAATATGGATGTAGATGCCTTACTTACTGAACATATCGGATGTGCACATATTGTGAGAGAAGACAATGTGAGGTGCCCTTGTCAATATTCTTTATAGTGGTCTATTTTTGGCTCACTTCATTAAAATCTTATAACTACATTGTTTTGTACAGTAGACATAATTTGTACTATATATGGTCTCATATATGTTTTTAAACTCCAGGTCCTCCATTTGTTTAACTTGTAAATATATAATGATCTTAAGGGTGCACCATGGATAAAAGCTGGATGGATGAACCTAGGTAAAATTAGATCTTCTAAAAGTTGCGACGTGTCGGCAGTTTATCCTGTTTGAAGTAACATGTTTCATATACATTGCATGTAGGCACACAAAGGTCTATGTAGAAGGGGTGAACAGATTCCTATCTTATGCATTTACTAACTCATCCGTAGGAAATAAAATATTATGCCCTTGTAGAAAATGTGTGAATTCATTTTGGAAAAATTCAACCGAAGTACATGAGCACTTAATATGCGAGGGGTTTCTAGAAGGGTACAAAATATGGACTTATCATGGAGATTGTAGCCCTTCTTTGGTGAATTCTCATGATAGTGATGATGATGAGTTAGGGCAGAATATTGAAGAAGACGATGACATTTCTGATTTGCTTCAAGATTTAGCTAGGGGATTAGATGATAAAGGGGATTTTGAAGAGCACAGTGTTTTGAACTGGTCCGATGAAGATTTTGTGGCACTTAAGAAACTATCTGATTGTAATGGTCAGGAGTTATATCCGGGCTGTAAAAAATTTTCAAAGCTGTGTTTTATTGTAAGACTCCTTCACATCAAATTGCTTGGAGGATGGACCGATAGAAGTTTTGACCAACTACTAGATCTACTAATAGAAGCATTTCCTGAAGGGACATCATTACCTAAAAACTTCAATGAAGCAAAGAAAATTGTGAAATGTATAGGACTGGGCTATGTTAACATTCATGCATGTATGAATGATTGCATTTTATTTTGGAAAGACCATGCAAATGATAATTTCTGCCCGAAGTGTAAAACTTCACGATGGAAATCAGAAACGAAGAATCCTGATGGGAGACATGTACACAAAGCTCCTAGAAAGGTTCTTCGTTATTTTCCAGTAAAGAAAAGGTTTCAAAGATTGTTTATTTCTTCTAGAACTGCATCGGACATGAGATGGCATGATGAAGAGCGTACTAAAGATGGGTTATTAAGACATCCAGCAGATTCTCCTCTTTGGAAAGATTTTGACCATAAGCATCCAGATTTTGCATCAGATAACAGCAATATAAGACTAGCTATGGCTACAGATGGTTTTAATCCATTCAGGTCATTAAATGTTAGTCACAGTATATGGCCTGTCATTTTAATTCCATATAATCTTCCACCTTGGATATGTATGAAGCAACCGAATTTCATTCTTTCATTGTTAATTCCTGGGAAAAATGCTCCTGGTAGTGATATGGATGTTTATGTTCAACCTTTAGTTGATGATATGATAGACATGTTTGTGAATGGTGTTAGAACTTTTGATGCATCAAAGGGAGAGTATTTCCAATTGCGTGCTGCTATATTATGTACCATAACCGATTTTCCAGGCCTAGGCTATGTTACTGGATGTGTTACCTCTGGTGAAGGAGTGTGTCCTCAATGTCACTCGTATACTTGTTCACTACGATTGAATAATGGTTTGAAGACATGTTATATGGGACATCGTAGGTTTTTGCATCAAATCATCCTCTTAGGTCTGATAAAAATTTGTTTGATGACACTGAAGAATTAAGACCAGCACCTAAGCCACTATCCGGTGAAGATATTTTGGATCACACAAAAGGTTTTGTGACAAGTTTTGGGAAGGATCCATCTGGAAAACCACCAAAGAGAAAACGAAAGCGCAAGGAAGGAGAACCATTGATCATTTGGAAAAGAAGGTCAATTTGGTTTAAGCTTCCATATTGGAAAGACTTATTGATGCATCACAACTATGATGTAATGCATATAGAGAAAAATGTATGCGGTAACATAACTGACACAATATTAGGCATAGATGGGAAATCCAAAGATAATTTGAATTCTCGCTTGGACCTTCAGGCACTAAATATTCGAAAGGATCTACACCCTATTGAAGTAGATGGTAAATTCTATTTACCTCCTGCACCATACTCAATGAGTTCTAATGAGAAGGAATTATTTTGCCAAGTATTAAAGGGAGTTAAATTTCCTGATGGGTATGCATCTGATATACGACGCAATGTAAAAGGCAAAAAACTAATTGGGCTAAAGAGCCATGACAATCATGTTCTTCTACAACACTTGTTACCTCTTGCTATGAGAAAAATATTGCCAGAAAAAGTCAGTGTAATATTGATTCGTGTAAGCAATTTTTTCAAGAAAATTTACTCTCCTGTCATTGACCTAAAAGATATGCATGAACTAGAGGCTGAAATAGCTGAGACTTTATCTCTTCTTGAGACAATATTCCTACCCTCATTTTTTGATATTATGGTGCATTTGATGGTTCATCTTCCTAACCAAGCAAAAATAGCCGGACCGGTACAATTTCGCAATATGTACCCTATAGAGAGGTGAGTTTTCAATGAATATTTTAGATAGCATCTTATTTTAAAGAATATGAAGTAGGAGTATATTTACGTAATATGGTACGTTGATGTGTCTATAGGTATTTGATGAGGTTAAAAGGCTTTGTGCGCACTAGATGTCATCCAGAGGGATCAATTGCAGAGGGTTATTTGTTCGATGAGAGCCTGACCTTCTGTTCACGGTATTTGCAAGGTGAGACTCGGTTTACTCGACGGGTTAGAAATGACGAAGGGTCATGTGTGGAAAGTGTTAGTTCAACTCCTTTCTTTCACCCAATTGCTCGAGGTTTGGCTGGCAAGCGTAGTGTGACATTAGATGCTAAAACATGGGCTCAAGCACATAGATATGTTGTTTCCAACTACGACAACATAGAACCTTACTTGAAGTAAGTTATTCAAATTACTATAATAAGAAATTATTTTTTCCATTATTGTTGTTGTTAATTGTTTAATTGTTGCTACTATGTTTGCAGCAAACATATTGACTACCTTTCCTCCATCGGTCTTCAAAATAGGCAAGAAATCCTTAATGTGCATCACGAGACCTTTCATGAGTGGTTTAGTTTACATGTAAGTAGACACATAACTTTGCCAACATGATAGGTTTTCTAAAATTAAATTGCATGACAAAAACATAATTTCATATTCACAGGTGATAGAATCACATGAAGAAGCATCGGAAGAAATAAAAATTTTAGCCCAAGAGCCTTTCATGATTGCACAAACGTATAGTAGCTACACGATAAATGGGTTCAATTTCCATACACATTCCTATGATGAGAACAGACCAGTTCAATGAAGTGGAGTAGCTCTAGTTGCAAAGACCACAAGTTTTGAAAGAGGAAATAGTGACAACCTCACGGTTGGAAACAAGATATATTACGGTACTTTGAAAGAAATTATAGAGATAAATTATAACAACAAAGGAAGTGTTGTGTTGTTCAAATGCGATTGGGTTGATAATCGCGTACAAGGTAAATGGGTAAATACAGATAAGTTTGGGATTACTACCGTGAATTTCAAACATTTATTCAACACCGGTGTGGAGATAGCAGATGAACCTTTTATTTTAGCATCACAAGCAACTCAGGTTTACTATGTGCAAGATTCTATTGATATTGATTGACATGCTGTTGTATGGACAAAACCACGAGACTTTTATGATATGCGAGATTCTCAAAATGAAATTTTGGAGCATGGGGATGAAGTTAATTTGATACTTCCTGATCTACATAGCACTGTAAATGTCAATGTTGCCACTGGAGGCATTGATCATGTTAGAACAGATATAGATGGCATATTAGTTGATGAAAACAAATTTAAAAAGTAAGTTATGTTTTACTTTTGGAATCTATTTTTACTGTTAAATCTATTTTTATATAAAGTACTCTAACTATACTTTTAGAACATAATTGCTAATTATTTGTATTTCTCATACAGGAGAAAAAATGGCGGATGCAAAAGGAAGAAACGGTAATGAGTATGAAGAACTTAGGAGTACAATTATTGCAAAAAATCAAAAGAGGATGGAATCTCTTAATATCCCTTCGTTGCGGGATAATCTTGGAGCTACCTCAATGCATCGACCAAACAAAGTGTCAAAGGTTATACATATGCATTGCAATTGTCACTTTTCTAGAAATTAATGGCATTTCATCTATTTTATGTAAATGCATTTCTTTTTGTAGAAAACCCATGGAATAAATGAAGTGTCACATACAGATCATAACCTACGTTCCAAGTCAAAAAGAAACAACACTGAGAAGGAAGGAGATGCTGATCAAAACGCTGAATATCATCCTGAAGATGATCCCTTAGATGACATTGAAGGTATTATGCAACTAAAGCATATATATTGTGTATTTGCTATAGTTTCCTTCTTAAGAAATATCAAAATTGCTTCAGATTTGAATGAGGAAGGTCAAAAGAAAAAGAAGGCAAGGGGTATTACTAAGAAGTACAACATATTGTCGAGAGGGGATCTACCTAAAATCAAAATATTGTTCAACTCATTTGGCCAGCCAATTGGAAATGATGCTAAAGACTTTGTTAATGTCATTGGAGCATTGGTAAGGAAGCAATTATCTGTTGCACATGATGATTGGAGAAAGGTTGATAGGAAAAAAAAGTTCAAGTTATGGACTGATCTGAAGGTATTACTTGCTGAAATCTCTGAAATCTCCCAACCTTAAGCCCTTGTAGCCCTTGTAGCTTGTATAATTGCATTGGCTAGTTAATTAGTACATGATTGTGACTTTTTTCAATGTAATTCAGGCATTTTATGAGCTGACCTGAAGTCTCTCAACTATGTCTGGTCAACTGCAACAAAAAAATGGAGGGAATATAAATCAGACCTAAAGAAGACATATTTTGATGAGACATTACCCGATGAAGAATTAATAGAAAAGAAGCCTGAAAGTGTTAATGAAGCTGATTGGGAGTGGCTTGTCAATCATTGGATGTCTCCGGAAGCTGAAGTAAGGCTTCATTATACTTTTAGTATGCTTTGGTGTTAGATGAATTTTTTTAAAATATTGAAGTAATACATATTTATATTGTAGGCTCGATCAATTAGAGGCAAAGAGAATCGTTCTAAGCTAATCAGACTTCATACATCGGGCAAAGAAGAGTTATGCTCGCGTTGCATATGAATTGGTATAAAAATTTGTTTCAAACTTGATGCAACATATTACTTTGTCAATTCACTTGGTTACTATATTTTTTTAGGCTGAACAACTTGGGCACCCTGCAAGGAGAGATGAGTTATTTATCACTACGCATACACAAAAAAATGGAGATCCTACCACCGAAGCACAACCATTTATTGTGAGTTTATTACTGCACATGTACTTATATGATATTTGGCATGCATCAAAGCTAATGTACATTTTATTTTGTAGGAACAACTTAAAAATGCTGCTGCAGACCACCCTGAATTAATGGAAAAATCCATACAGGAAGGTGATCTCTATGCACATGTATTTGGAGAGAAAGAGCCAAAAGGACGTGTGCGACAGATAGGTTTAGGACCAACTCCCCAAGATGTAGGCACACCAGGAACAAGGGGTAAAATGCCAACAAGGATTCAAATGGAGATTGAGCTTCGTCAATATGCTGAGCAACAATATACAGATCTGAACAATCGGTTGGATGAACTACAAAAACAAATGATAAACATGCAAGAATCTTTAGCTCAAGGAAGACACAATGTAGAAACCACTAATTCAAACCATGGCTCTAATTCTCGACATGTGGTACAATCCTTTGTTGTCTTTCTTGCTGTAATACAAATTGAAATAATCATGGTCTGATTTTTAAATGTTTCTTTGTTGGGTTTGCTGTAGGGCAAAGGATCCGAGGAACCTGATGATGTGGAGCAATATGAAGATGAGGATGTGATCATCCATAAGAAAACTGCACCTATAAAGGTACTTCCAAGAAAGAGTACATCTCCTCCAACTAACAATGTCACTTCGTGCAATGAAGATGAAAGGCTTTTGGTAATATTCTGATTGGTTGCGGTAATTCTTTAAAGATACATTTTTTCTCTTTGTGCTTTATTATTCAATATGTTTTGTGTTGTAGAGGGGTAGAGAAGTGATATTGTATGCTATTATGAGAGTTAATATCCCTGTGGCTAAAGGGACAATTCTCTCCACTGTCCCAACCTCCTTGGTGGGTGGTCAACCTCTTGGAAGGGAATATTGTGATATTTTCATCAATACTGTGTTGAAAAGGGATGCTATGCTACCTCGTCCATATGATGGGATGGAAACTATGGTAGATGCCCATTTGCACTCCATTGCATGGCCTTTAAAAAAAGTAATATTTTAGTAGCATATCAATTCCTTTAGTTTCAACTATTTTAATCCTTCCAATATATAAGTTTTTAACTCATGATTTATTTGTATAGTTGAAGGCAACCAAGAAATAAGGGGAATCATCGCTTTAATGTACAGGTAGTTGAAAGCAACAATAAACATGATTGTAACTTATTTGTTGTAACTTGTAAGCAAGTCAAAGAGTATTATTTAGATTTTATTCTAGGAGAAGTTGAATATTTATTTTGTATTATAATCTGGACTAAATGTGAGATCGAAAAGATTTTAATTTCTAGCTATAGTACTTTCCATCAGTTGCTAGCTCATGTTATAAATTAAATATATATGTGGTAACATGCTGTTAAAATGAATAACATGTTGATAAAATGTTGCTTGATGTATATGTATGCGTGGTGGTCTGTGCTTGCACTAAAATGATGCTTTTTGTAGGTACAGTGGTGGTGCATGCTACTTGGATTGGAAGCATGCAAGTTGATCCTTTTGCTTTAATAGAACCTAGGAGCACAGTGGGTGGTCCGCAAAGGCACCGTCAGTTATAGAGTTCATTTTGCTTGTGGTGATCATGAAACTAGTGGAAAAACCGTAAACAATGTCGGTTCGTATTTTGTAATATGATATGCATGGCTGAGACGAACTATATACAGTACCGATGGCTCATGCTATGTGTCAAATGATCAGTTCATATTTTGTACTATGACATGTATAACAGAGAGGTGAACTATATACACTTGTGTCATATATATGCTATGTATGAAATGGATATGCTTATGTGAAATGGACATGTATTATGTATATTTGTGTTCTATTTTGTGATCATAAATATTTTAAATGCATGCATTAACTTTGGGTTTGACATAAGTTGTTATAAATGTGAAATCTGTAATATGTGATTATAATTTATATGTATTCTCTGTAATTATAGCTGGTATATTTTTAAAAATCGTTTTTAATGATACCGTCAGACGGTCTGTCGCTAAAGAAGTCTTAGGAGACAGACGGTCTGTCGGGAGAGATCCAACAGATGGTCTGTCACTAAAATTTGGTCTGTCGGTATAGATATTTTATTAGGGTCGGACGGTCTGTCGGGAAAGGAAAGTCTGTCGGAAAAAGTCTATCCCGGCAGGACTTGTAGTGACAGAATAAAGTCTGTCGGTAAAGCCTTTACCGACAGACTGTATGTCGCCAAATGTGCTCTTTAGCGACAGACGGTGTGTCGCCACAAGTGGTATAGTGAGGCCCTAGAGCAAACTAGCCGTTGCCCCCCGGAAGGGGACAAAAGAACTAGCCGTTGGTCTTTACCGGACGCCGTCCGACGGGCACCGGATGCCGTCCGACAGAGGCAAATGCTCACTGAAAATCGACTTATCGGACGCCGTTTGGTCACCACCGGACGCCTTCCGACAGAGAACAAAGATCCTGTTTTTAGGTCATCGGACGCCGTCCGGTGACAACCGGACGCCGCCCGACAGAGTGCACTATGCACGGGATTTGCTGATCGGACGCTGTTCGGCTGCTCCCAGACGCCGTCCGACAAAGAGTAAATTTGTGCTAGAAAATGTGGAAGTATTTAGGTGGGTTTTTCTTTCTCTCTAGAAATCTCACAAGAATATTGTTAGGTATTTTTGGAAGAGGTGGACTAAGGAAACCGATTTTTCGAGAAGTCGCAAAGATCCGGCATAGTCCGAGAGATTCAAACCCCTTTTGAAATCCGACAAAAACAGAAATTAAAAACCTAACTACTCCTAATCTATACATGACCTCATCTCTCGTCCGGTCACGCACTTAGAACCTTGGAGCAGCTCATAAATTTGTCGAGGCTTCAAATAGGGTTTTACGAGAAGCCGAGTCTTCGCTAGGGTTCCGAGAAATCCAAAAACCCCCTAGCACTTAATGTTGAATAATCTTGACATCAATGCCACTAATAAAAATTAGGGCTCAACAATGCTCATAAATGCAGGTACATATTTGGATAATTCCATGTATCCATAAGATTAGCTAAATTATTGGACGAACGATCATAAAAATTTATCCATACCATTTACAATACTTGTTAGGTTTATGTGTTGTAGACAATATTTGCCTATCTCGGATTGCTTGATAATAATATTTTATAGGGTTAGCTTGGACAAGCTATGGTCAAGCTCAGCTCGACTTGTCTACTTCATGAGTGGATATGGTGGGGCGAAGACCACGTTAAGATGAAGGTTAGATTTGTTGGACTATCAAGCATGTGTCTCTTTGGTAGGTGGCTTCGCTCAGGCAAGATGCCCTAAACAAGGCACAAAATTCTATAGAGAAACCCCCCCCCCCCCCCAAAAAAAAAAAAACAGATATGGACAATGAGCTAACCTAGTTTGGGCTCAATTTGGCTCGATTCAGCCTTATTTGTTTAAGCCTGGCTCATTTTGGGGTCACCGGGACAACGGAGTAGGGTGAGCCTAAATTTGGTTCAATTGGAGAACCAGGAAAATGGGCGGGTTAAATAACTATCTAGCCCGGTTAGACTAGTTAGTGCTAGTTGAATTTTGGGAAATAAAGTCAGTTTTTGGGGAAGGACAAATCCTGCCAGTTGGTCGGTCGAGATTTAAATTTTGCCCAACCAAATGACAATTTTTTCAGCCAGCCATCGAGCCTATTGGATTGGAGGGATTTATAACCAACCCAACAAAATGACGAGAGGCGTCTATTTATTTAATTATTTATTTTTTAAAAATAAAAAATTTCAAAGCGTGCCGGCACCATGGGCTAAGGGTTGTTTTATAAGCCGGCGATTAGTAGCAGGCTGCTCGATTCGACCCAATTGGTTCGGCCCACCTAAAAACCCACGCGACTGCCGAGCGTATCACTGCATTTCAGGTAGGGGTGAAAGTGGTGTGCGTCAGCCTGCTAACCCGCTTCTTCGGCCCATATTATTATCCGCAAAGATATCTGCAATATACCATTAGATTTGTACCGGTCAAAACTGGTTGACCTACTTAGCCCGCTAGGTATCACTCCCATCTCGCCACCGCCTCGTCGTGGCCTCGCCCCTCAACCCTAGCAGCCTCAATGTCTCCGACGGAGCCGGGGCTGGATGGCGACGACGACGGCCGTGTCCTCGCGAAGCCGTCTACGGCAACGACCCAGCTTGATGTCTCAACCCTAGCTACCTATGATGGAAGGACAGCAGGATCTCACGGTGATGGCGACGACCATGTCCTCCTCAGCTTCATCCATGGCGGCGTCGTGGCCACCACGATGGCTTCCGCTGTCGTTGTCTCCTCCACCACTAATCTGAAGCATCTTGGTGATGCTTCTTGCTCTGCCATCAAGAAGTCCGTCGCGGTGACCACCTCGTCCATTATCTCCCCAAAGGTCAACTGCTTTATTCGGTCCCAAACTATCCAATTTAGTATAGTGCACGAAAAGGTAAAATTTGCAGGACATAAACAATTTTTGTAAAATTTTGGAATGTTTGGAAGTCAATTTCATCATGTATTGATCTCAGGGAATGGATCATGGTTTATATTACTATCACAAATTATGATCGCAAATTCTTTAGTAATAATGATTATGCGACAGTGTGAATGAGTTCCTGCCTTGAACATTTTGGAATATTTTTTTTTACTGTTGTTAGGACTTAGGTGACTACTGTATTAGTTGGAAGTAAGAACTAGGCTTGCTTGTTATGGAGGTATTGAAGATAGAAGCTCAAGATGAGGGGGGTATCTTCGAGCTACTTGTCAACAACAAAAAGGAAAGCCCCCTACAAAGAAGAGGCAAAAACCCACAAAGAAACTAAAGTCACCTTTAGTGACATTGTTACGGTCTCCAGGGTTAAGGATCATGATGTCCCCACTAATACAACCAACATTTACAAAACAAACAAAGTCCTACTGCCACTTGTTACTTTCATGAGTTATGGGAGGTGAAGAAATTGTTGGATAGGGAGTCATCCAATCCGGATATTGGTATCTCATGTATGATTGATCAAATGACTACAAAATTTGAGAAATATTGGGATTTATCTTTCTTGTCAGTTTGTGTTCCTATTGTTTTCGATCCTAAATTCAAGTCGGGTTTTCTTGAATATTGTCTGAGGAAAGGATTTGGGACTAGAGCTTCCGGGTACCTAATGGAAATGAAGAATTTTTTGCTGAATATTCTTTACAAATAGAAGACCTGAGCATTGGAAATAAGGAAAGAGACAATTGCACTGAAATGCATGTTGATGAAAGTAACCCTTGGGCTGATTGGAGGCAGCATCTCAATGAGCACCAAATGAACAGGGCAAGTGAGTTGGACAAATACTTAGAAGAACAACCAGTCTCGATAGAAGTGGATTTTGACATCTTACAGTACTGGATGATGTTTTCTACCAAGTATCCTGTGCTTTCTTCCATAGCCCGCGATCTATTAGCTGTCCCAGCATCTACAGTAGCATTGGAGTCGGCCTTTTCTATTGGTGAGAGGATTATAAGTGATTACCGAAGCAAGTTGTCGAGTGACACCGTAGAGGCCCTCATCTGTCTTCAAGACAAGATTAGAGCTGATGGTAAATCAACAAAAAAATATAGCATATATTGTACTAAACTATCTTTGTGTCCAATAGAATGTTGATTTTTTCTGTAATTTTAGAATCTGGTGACAACACGACAACTTGTGACGGCGAGGATGGTGATGATCTTGAAACTTCTAGGTAATATTATTGTTGCTTACTGAGATTATATAGTTCTCATACTACTGCTGCTCATACTACTGTTTTGTTTTTTATGCACCACATTGTTGTTAGAAGAGGTGTTTTTTTTTCTCCTGATCACTCAACTGTAGAAATGGCCTTTTCTGGATCTGTCGGTTATTTGGGGTTAGCATCATGGTTACCTGCGCAGGAATAAATATCTTTGTATTTCTTTGTTTACTAGTTTGTTCTTCCGGAAGGGGTTAGCAATTTCTTGTTTCAGAAAATGAGAGGTTGATGATTGAATGATACAAAGATCTGACTTCGATGCAGACCATACCATGAAACATTGGCAAAATGATTTGACATTATATAGCAACGGTTAGAACCAACATTTTTCATTGAAGATATAAAAAATGAGATCGTTTAGTAAGAAATCTATGGACAAATTTAAACAGTTTTGCTTTTTTTTTTCTATGTATGATTTATATCATCAGTCGCCTTTTGTCATTCTTTCAATCAAAACCATAAAATGATTGATGTTTCTTACGGAGGATAGAAATGGTACTAGAAGTTTATTATCTGTACTACTTGATGTTCAAAGGTTCAGCATGGTTAGATCACATGAATATTTCAGTTTGCCCATACAAATATATTATCTTTCTAACAGCTGGAGTTAAGCTAACAGATAAGGAATTTCAGACCATGAGTATAGCAGGAGAAAGATTACCTAGCATTAGCATAGGATGCACTGTTTATTTATTTATATGCAATTGGGAGCTTTGACACTTTCTCTTTTACCCATAAGAAATCTGGTAGTATTTTGGGTTGTATTTTGTGCCAACTAATTGTTAGCTGATGTCTTGGTTTTATTGTTATATCGTTGAACGCTCCCATTTTTCAGTTACATATATATTATTTTCACGTCTTTATAGGTTTGAGTTTCCAGAAGGTATGGTAAGAAGGGTTGAGTTGTTGATGAGTCAACCAATTTATAAATGGAGCTTAGACATGGATTGTAGAACTAAGTCAACTTTTACAAATGCTTATGTAAATACTGGACATAGAACTGCTTAGATTCTGTAATATGTGTGAGTCAATCTGACCTAATCATTGGTAAATTAATATTTTTTAGTATTGTTGATTAATATGTATTTTGATGGATTTTTAGTTTTCTTGGTTAATGGTTTTCAAACTTATTTTATATAGTCCAGCTTATAGCGTACTTAGTGTATATCTGCTAGTTTATTAGAAAAACACTTGGTCGACTATTTGCGGCATAAAAAAGGAGCGCAGTGCGCCGTGCGCAGCAACATGTTGAGGTACGAACGCAGTGACCCGCGGTGTCCGCAACACTTTTTATCATGTACAAAAACAGATTCGCATTGACATAATGAAGGTTACGCGGAGCATCCAATAGCCCCCTATCCTACTCTCTAAAACACCATTCGTGTATGCATGGGTACTGCGTGGCCGCAACCCGCCCCACCTTCATCCCTCCTAATTTCAGGCTTGAAAGTTGAAACCTCCGCTCCTCGTTTCGTCCTCCACCTTCGGTCTTGGGAGCTCAAGCGAAGCAAACCCACTGCCGCGTCAGCCATGGGGAGACCCAGGGCGACCTCCGCCGCCGCCGCCGCCTCCAGGCCCAGGCGCGCCAAGCCCAACCCCAAGCTCTCCTTCCTCTCTCCACTCGAGTCGGCCGCCGGCAGCGGCTCCTCCCAACCGTCGCCGCCCTCCCCCACCGACCTCGCCTTCTCCTCCTCCCCCGCCTCCCCGAATCCCGCGCCCAAGTCCAGGTCGTCCAAGCCTAGGGCAAGGTCTACGGCCAGGGCCAAGCCGGCCGCGCGCTCGCCGCTCGCCAGCCCGCTCCCCACCTCCCCTCTCCCGGCCGCGGCGGCGGCGGCGGTCTCCAGCGTCGGGGGCCTCAGGAGCGCCGCCGCCTCGCAGGTGGAGGCACTGAGGAGCCGCCTCGACGCGCTCCACTCCCGCGCCCACACAGACCTCGACGCCTCCCTGTCTCGCACCTCCAAGCGATTCAAGGTAACCCTCCAGCGCATCGTTCCCATCCCGCTAGCTAGCTTCTCACTCCTCTCTGGGGATCGATTTGTTTCATACATCCTGAGGCGCGGTTTGCTCTGATCTTAGTTCATGGCTTCATGCTGTATACTTCTATTTTGTGATGTGATGCGACATGATCTGGTTGTGTAACACCATATGTTAGCCTTGTCGTACCGTATTAGATGTAGCGATCACGTTAGCAGTTGTTCTGTTTCATTGGCCGTGCCATATTAATCTAGATCGAGTGATCATGCCTCACGTCTGTATCTCTCTGACTTTTGTAGATTTAGTGGTTTGTACATCTGCTAGCCTTTGTTCATTAACGTATCTGAATTAATGTAGTAGATGCGCTCAATTGCATGACTTTTTTTTGTTGCTTTTTGTGAACTGATGATTTAATTCTTCTTGAAATGTTACATGTCTAGATTCAGTGATAGGGTTTGTCTGATCCTTGTGAACATTTGAACACCGACAACCTTTTGCTGTATTAGCAGGGTGGATTCTCCTAAGGTAGTAAATCCAGCTGTGAATTGAGCAATATGGGGGTGTTGCGGAAGACATATCTGAAATTCCACATGTGTGATGATGCCGTGTATATTTTCATGGATGCATATATTCAGAGAGAACATGCAAACCTATGAAATGTATACTATAGCTATATCAGCTATTCTCTTAGAGAGCTGCTGGGCTAATTAACATTAGCTGTGTTACTACTGTTGCAAGTTTAATTTACATGGATTGTGCTTGTACTGTTGCAAGTTTATTTTTCTAGTATGAAAGGGCACTGAACAATAGCTTATTAAGTGTTCGAAACCTCACCTTGCTAGTGAATGTAGGAAACGCTCACGCTCTCAACTTGATTTCACGAGCAAGAAGCAACCGTAACTGAAGAAGAGCACACACAGAGGCCTTTTTTCTGGCACACAAACTACCGCTTTTCTCTTGTATTCTTATTAATGCTTAACTTTGATTACAGGTGCCTTTATAGTCTAACACACGCACGCAACCACGACTCACATGCTTTACTCGCACACTTCCAATAGCCACTATCTGCATGGCGCCTAGAAACTAACAAGCTTGCGTCCTCAGCCGGCCACAATCACACGTCCTCCATGTCGTACATGCCTGAGGACTTGGCCCATTCACAACAGCAGCCACTCGCCTCACTTCCTGGCTCCGTCCACTCGCGAGGACTTTATCTGGCTCAACTGCTTGCAAGCTGCTCGATCCATCGCGTCCACGTGATGACCAAAGCTTCTAATACATGCAGACCAACTAACACGATGCATGCATGGCCTGCTCCATCTAATTCATGCAAGCAAACTACTAATCCATGCACTAACACACATCTCTAACTAAAGAAACTACGTATATGCAACGTATTGCTTCCTGGCCACAACATGATTATTCAGCGGACTAATAACCTCATAAAGAAAAATACTTAACAACAAGATTAATTCCCAACAGTGAATGCATGTTTACTTTTTTTCTTTCACTGGTGGTCAGCCAGTCATGTTTCCCTGGCAAGTAGTGCAAAATACATGGAATGATAGTTTTCATTCATTCTCCTCACTGATGGTCTATTCATGTAGATTAGCATTTGCTCATATGTCCAGCTACCTTTTTCCATGCAGATTTTATTTTCCAAGCCAAAATACTTTCTTACCCTTCTACACATGCATCTTGTGTTTGAGCATACAGATTGTAGAGTTATATGCATCTTCTGTGCTTTTGGTTTTTATTTGTTTTTTTAGGAGAAGACAGTAGGCCGTTTGGTGTTTTTATTGCTCTATATACTAGTTTAATGTGTACGATCGGAATTTTTTTCAGACCCAAAACCAGGCATATCAGCAACTAACAGATGAAGTGGACAAGGAGTACAAGAAGATGTCAGACAGTATAAAGGAAAATACGGAGATGATCAAGGTACATGAAGATCATTGATTCATAGCAGATGCAATTTTTTTATTCTTAGTTGTGATCCTAAATTTGTTTAACTTTTTCAGGCAAAGTACAAGCAGATCATTGCAGAGGCACAGTCATCTACATCTCGTGGTATTACATGCATACTTTCAATTTTTTATATTATTGTTCACCTCAATAGCACCTACTTGGCTACTCGTTCTAGTTTGACAACAGAAACAACATTTACTGGACTTGTATTATGGTTACAATTTTTAATACAAATGTTCTAGTAAAGGTTAGCTCATGATGACATATGAGATGTAAAGGTAAGTGAGTCCAGTTATTCCAATTTTTCTGATGCTACAATACACAATGGCTCTTATGTATTTAAATTCTGTTGGCTTTCTCCATTCTAATCAATTTGTAAATTAGTGTGCAAGGTGGCTATCCCTGAGATGACGAAATCTGTTGAGAGAGCTATCAACGGCCTGCGCAGCCGTTATAAAATTGCAATGCCAGCTTAGTTAGTGCTTCAACATCTACTTATTACACTACTGAGTAAGAGTCATTTATTTATGCACTAATAAACTAAGCTATTTGAGTATTTTCTTGTGGACATTTTATTTCTGTCACTTAAATTAACACGAACTTTACATAAATTACATATATTATATTGTTGGTTTGTCTCTATTATCTTGTTTTGATCATCCATTTTGGATAAACTATTTACATGATGATAACGTTTTTATCTGTCTGGTCTAGATTGTCAAACATTTGCAATGCATTTGTCAAATATTTGAACATGGTTGTTAAAACTGTGGATGCCTTTGACACAACTGACCAGTCCTTTTTGTCTGTATATGTTTTGTTTACATGTCCAACAGACTTGGTTCGTCATGGAATAATTTTAGCTAGTCTTCGTAGTTAATGGCTTTCAACTACCATGTTTAGTTATGTTCAACATGAAAAGTGTGCATGCATGCAAACAAACGTACCATATTTCTAGTGTTATCCTATAGCTACATAAGTGTAGGTTATCCATCTAAGGTTTTACTTGCATGGTTCCCCTACCTAAACCCGCCTTGGTGCTAGGCGGTGGCCTTCCACCCTGCCTAGGACCTAGGGAGTTATCTCACATTGCTTGTCCTAGAAAATGGCAGTTTAAGGGCATGTACAAAGCCATTAAATAGATGGTCTCTATGAGCTGATGTGGAGGAGAGAGAAGAGTCGACTCTTCACGAAGAGACATCTCTAGCACAAGCTCCTATGCACCATTAGAGAGATGATATTAAATGGCATCGCTGTCTCTTATTTATGTCTGTTGTATATAGCAGTTTTTAAGTGGACTCTTACTACCTAGAAAACAACACCAGGCTTTAGGGTTGTACATGCCCGAAGATGGCCCTAAGGGGTGTCTACATGATGATTTGGTGGTTTTAAATGGCAATTAATGATTCTGTCATGATTATGTAAAAAAAATTCTTTGAAAAAAATATAATTTCTTCTCTCTGATATACTAAATATGTCATATATCAGTTTGGCCGCCTAGGCACTAGGTGGTCCCCTCCGCCTGTCTAGTGCCTCGGATAACCTTGCTTTGCATGGATTAGGAATGGTGTTGGTGGCAATATGACAAAATCCTTTAGATCCTAAATCACATAGACTCGGCCGTGATCCCAATCATTTTGAAACCATCCAAACGCTAGCTGATTCTTGGAAATTAAATTTGGAAGATAGTTTTGGAAAGCCTAACAGAATGAAAAGAAATGTGTCCTTTTTCTTTCCGTTGGCTACTGCAGCACTAGGATTTTGAAGCTTGATTTGTGCATGAACCTCATCTCTTTAATTAAGCTGCAATCTGTGCGGTTGAGCTGAATGGTAAGCTTGCTTAGAACTAAATGGTTATCCGGACATAGAGAGCTTCTCAAAGTGTCTTTGACAGGTCTGCTTCATTCAACTTGTGTTTTAGAGCTTTGGGGAATGGATTAAAAGAGGCTCAAGAAGTCTGGCTTTTTGAAATGGCCATAAGTCATAAACTTAAGTTAGGCTGTTCAAATCATTAGAGACTAGCGATTCTCTTTTGGCGTGTATGAATGCTTGGGTGGTGAGGGCGCAAGCCGCGGGCCAGGCGTGCGGGAAACGGTAACGCGCCTCGTTTCCTCCCGTGCAGGCTACCGTGTCTCGTTTACACTGCAGCTGCATGGATTTGGCCTGGCCGCGTGGATGGATGCAGCCAACCAAACGTGCATCCCATGCAGTAACGTCTTGCGTGAGTCTAAATGTATTTTTTTTATGGCTGAGAGTTTTGAACAACAAACATACTAACAACAAACATACTCTCCTCTCTTGCTACAAAACCCGTTGAATTTGAATACTTGAGCTAGCGTGCGTAGAAGTGGGGTGATCTGTTCGATGCCTGGGCCATGGGTACATGTCCATTCAATGCAGTTTCCTCTTGCCATTGTATATTGTGTTGTACTTTTAGTTACGCGCATCTCATTGAGCTGATCTTTCTGATGTTGTAAGCTTGTAATAACTCTGAAACCTTGCATTTCTTTTCTTCAGGTAGCCGTCTGCACATTGATTGGACTGCTGAATCCTCATTCAGAATGGTCTGTTTGGACGCATGTCAATAATAGAAGCACAAAAAATATCTAGCAATAGCGGAAAGCATTGGTATTGGTGCTATACAAACATAAAGTCCGGATATACACAGCATCAAGAGAGAGTTTATGTTCTGTACATTTTTTTGTTAGTTTTTCTGCAATACTGTTGGGATTCCTGAACTTTTTGAGCTACTTCCGCAGCGCTGTCAAAACCGGCCCTAATCTCCAACGTTCCTTGTCCAAAAAGTGAAGAAAAGAACGCCTCAAAGGGTAACACATTTTTACAGTCAGCGCATTATGCTTTGTTTGTTTGAGTGCGAGCAGGGTTTAAAAAAACCGCTACCAGTTTGATTTCTCTCGGAGCTCGTTTCTATGTTATTGGAGGGCTAGCGCGTGTTTATGTTGAAGCACTTTGGTGATAATGTCCATACAATAGGCACTTTGCTGGTGCTTCGTTTCAGTGCTTGACGTACCATCTGACAGAGCGAGCGAGCTACGGCTGTGTAAGTGCAAACCGATTGTAAGATCGAATCATCTTGCCTCATCTGGCAGTTTCCTTTGCTTCCTTTCGTTTACAAATTACATGCGTCATGAAAACAATAAAACCAGGCATTCACAAAAACCGAAACACCACATCAGGAGAAAACATAAAAAGAATGCACGCTTAAAACAGGAATAGTAAACTAACAAAAACTTTTTATAAAGAAGTACGCGTGGACGAAATAGAGGCAGCATCGGATCATCCATTGAAATAAAATGAGCTCCTTTCGCCTTCTTATTTTCCTCCAAAAAGACCAAAACCATGGGGAAATGAACTACCCTTCCACGATGGGTAGGGGTGCAAAAAATTCCAGTGAGACAGAAACATCTTTTGTGGCGGATTTGCAATCAAAGCTTGCCAATTGGTAAGAACCTTGCCATTCGCAACATAACTTTTGATCCAAGATGCAAAGTGTGTGGGAAGTTGGAAACGGATAAGCACATTTTTGTTGTTGATTGCACTTTAGCTAAGGAGGTCCATGCTTTTCTGAATACTAATCAGCAGGTAGTGGAGGTTTTGGAGAATGACCTGCTGCCTCTTCGGAGTTGGCTACTCAAAGGAATTACTAGATGGGAGCAGTTGATTATGGTCAAAATGGGAGCAGGTTTCCAGGAGCTTTGGAAGGCTCGGAATGAAAGAATTTTTGCAAATTTGACAATAAACAAAGAGGCAATTAAGGCAAGAATTAAGGCTAATCTTGATGGGTGGGGAAGAACGACGGAAATGAATTCCAATAAGGAGTTGGAAGGAGAAGGCAATATAAACCAAAGGAGGGGAGAATCCTAGTGAGTGTTGATGCAGCGGTTCAAGTGGGTACCGGCCAATCTGCCATTGCAGCAGTGGCTAGAGATCACATTGGCATTGTTATGGGAATTGAGCTGAAGAAATACTCCGAAAGAATGTTGGCAAGAGAAGCCGAGACTGAAGCTTTGCGGGTAGGTATTCACTTGGCTAAGGAGCTGGAGGCTCAGGAGGTTCTAATTGAAAGTGACTGTAGAAATTTGGTGGAGGAGGTACTCAACAGATTGGATAATAGATCCCCAGGGGCTTGGCGATCTAAAGAAATTTGTGCTCTGCTGAATGAAGAGCCCAGGCTCAAAGTCTGTTTTGTGTCAAGGTATTGGAATTCTTTAGCTCATAATCTTGCTGCGTGGTGCCAGCGTTCAGCTTCTGGAGGTTCCTGGAGGGGGTGTGTTCCTGCTGTTTTGATTGATTGCTTAGCTAAGTGCTGTAAGGTGAGCTGGCAGGGTGAAAATCTGTTGGTAACTGATGTACTGAACCTTAATATGATTGAATGAATGGAGGTTGTTTTGTCTCAAAAAAAAAGAACTACCCTTCCAAATCCAAATCGCGTATTCCTTTGATCCAAACAAAGCATCAGTAAAACCTTCCTTTGGAATATGAGGCCTACCCTTCACCTAAAAAAAATTCTTCAATCCAAATAACCACAAACTTAGCTCAAACAATTTTACTATGAATAAGCTTCGCACAATCCAAGGTTCCAACCATGGCAGGTCACATTGATCGATGAATTCGCTGCCCCATCTGGTAGCAATAATGCTCTAATTGCATCACTGTTTCGAGAAAGCTAGAACATGGTAACAGTGCGGAAAATTCTTAGGACACTTAAGAGGCGCCATCCAAAACCAATGTAACCAGGGATCGCACAAGGTGCACCGAAGACAACAATCATGATCAAAGGGGTCATTTCGCACTTCGTGGAACCCAATGGTTTAATCCTTCAGGCCTGATCCAGCTTCTGTAGCCTCGCTTTCGCCAGGTCAAGTTGCTCTGGGGACAAAAAACCAGGTAGATGAGGAACATAATCATGTAACAGAATGGCAGTGGACAATGGTATGCATTATGGGGCAGAAAGAAACTAAACAATGCGATGCGAAGAGCGCGCCATACTCTGCTCGGATGCGACCACGGACTTGACGCTCTTGCGGAACAAGATGTTGCAGGTCTTCTGGTACACGGCCTGCGGCAACTCCAAGACAAAATGATGATGGAAACAATCAACATTTATGGACAACGTTACATTAACCCTGTATGGTCTGGCTGCTGCCTGATTATAAAACTACCTGTTTATCACTGGACAATTACCGTTGCTACTACGATTGGAGCTTGAGCTTCCAAGAAAGGTTAACATGAAAATTGCTGGTAAAAAATGCAAGCATGGGAAGGTCGAAGGACAAGGATGAAGAGACGATGCTAACCCTAGATGGAGGAAGGTTGTTGAGCTCGCCGATCGCCACCTCGTGCGCTCTTATCTTCAAAAGTCGAATCGAATCGACAAAAAAAAAAAAAATTCTTCAGCCAATCAAATCCAAAGAAACAAGAAGCACGGCAGCAACAAGGAAGGCAAGAGGTAGGAGCACGGCAGCGACATTTACGCAAACGACAGGGAGATCGGCCGCACCTCCTTCATAAGCTCCACCTTCTTGTCCACCTCCACCTCCACCTCCGGCGCCGGCGCCGGCGCCGCCGCCTTCGCCGCCGCCGTCTCCATCTGTCTCCGCTCTCCACAAGACCACGAAAGAACTTCTACTCGTTAAGCCCTAAGCCTAAAATGTATATCCCGGCTCGGCCCAGCTGAAGGCCCAAACGTGCCAATAATTTCATTGTCCCCCCCCCGTAGGTGCACATCAAGCCCAAGTGCCGCATCATTGAAGTGTTAAGCATTCGTAAATCCTAAACTATATTTGTTAGTTCTGTCTGGGAATTCCTTCCATGTGATGATGGACGGTAGATGTGGTTGCACTGCCATGGGGAAATTGTAATATCTGGGAGCAATTGGATGGTGAAGACAACTAATGATGATGTGTCATGCTCATTTGCATGATTGGGTTATAAGTGAAATGAAGCTCTTGCCCTCACTATTCAGGGACGATGAAAGACTGTTTGTGAGGTAGAGATTGTAGTTGTCTCATATCTGGCAATTGTGGATGACCGATGCACATACTAGAAGGGGAGATTTCTGTCATGGGTGGTGGATTTGGAGAAGTATTCGCTAGTTGATTTGGAAAAAGACGTGGCTGGGTATTATACTCGAGAAGTTATCAAGAGCCAAATTTTTGGTATATCGGGAAGGATGACCATGTCGTTCGACTTGCTACTGATGAAGAGATTCTAACATTGTTACGAGGTTCAAATGTTGTCAAGTTAACTATGACAATGGATAAATGTCACCATCTTGCTATTGTTGAGCCTGTTAGTGAACCTCTCGACGTGGAAACAAACGATGTGCCAATCACAGAAAGTGATGCTGGACCAAAATGAGTGGAGAAACCACAGTAGGGTGGTACAACAACTAGATCGCCAAGAATAGACGAGGAAGATAACGTCGACTTCATTGATCGTGAGTTTGACACCAAAGGAGATTATCTAACTAAGAGTGGAGGTATTTCAAGTAACAAAATGCAATGGGTGCAGGGGAGAGCCACTAATCTGTTAGAGTTTGTGTCGAATACGTATATGAGTTGGTTACGTGAATTCTGAGTTGTAATAGGCAGGGCAGGTCGTGTTAGGGTCGAACTCGTATCCTGATCTCCACTATTAATAGGGAGATACCCCTGGTGTAACCATTCATGATGACCTAACTGTAGTGCAGGACGCGTAGGGGTCAGCGGTCAGTATGTGGCCGCGACCCGGGTGGTCCGGTGCGCTTCTGCTAATTGACAAGGAGCACCCATAGTCAGAGCCCCACAAACGTAGGTAGCGATGCCAAACTACATTAACAAATATCGTGCCTCCTGTGTTATCTACATCTTGTGTGGCTACAAATCCTAAGAAGTCGTATCAAAGCGAGGTGTTTGCCATACGGAGAGATCTATGGAGACGCGATGTTCATGTCTCTGCACGGCGTCGAAAAAGACTTTATGGCGCAAGGTGGAGCATGGAGACGATCGATGAGATCCGTGGCGTCGAACACTCGAGGCAGGAGGCCTAGACCTTTCGATGGGCTATAGTTGGTGAGGATCAACCAGGCATAGCGATCAAACCAACGAGGTGGCTAGGGAGTTGATGTGGCGGCAAAAAGACTCCAGCTCGAGATCTGTGATGACAAAATTTCTGGTAGGAATAACAGAAATTGATCCTCAAAATGTTACAATAACATCCTGAATTGATACAAGCCCACACTTTGTTACATAACTATTCATCAAAGTTTATTACAAGATCAGAGTTATTTTTAATATTACAGCCTTTTTCTAGGACCAAGCTCATGATATAGGAAGACTAAAACCCTGTGCCAAACAGATTCTTGTCCTCTTTGATGAATAATATTCAAAAATGCAAAATAGTAGGACTTGTTCATGTACAATGAATAGTTCCCGATTATCAGGTAAGTACATCAACCGTATTTGCAAGTTTCCATGATGGAAAACTCTACTCTAGTATATGTAAGAATTATCAAAAGTATAAAGTTCAAGTAAGTGTGTGGATGTAGTACTATATAATAGATTCAAAAGACTAAGATTTACCAAACTTGCATAGACAATTTGAGTAGTAAATCCTTTCCACAATGCTATCACACTCCATCACTTATCTTGCATACAACAATGCCAATCATCCATTTTCTCAAACTAAATCATGGGTTATGCGAACCGAAGAGGCATCACCTAGTTCACACAACATCATATAGCTGAAGTAGGGTCCATCAATTATTTTGTTATTAGCCCTGCAGGACCTGCCTAGCATTACCCACATAATGAACAATTATATGGACGGGTGCTATTTGTGTCATTCCTTTGCACTTTACCCATGTTCTTATATGAGCAAGCAATTTTAACTGCACTTCTTCGCAAGCTAGTGCCATGGTGTTTTGACCTTGTAGTTTTCCAAAATCGGACGAGGACCCAAGGTCTTACACACATCAGCAAAAGTGTGTTTTGAATTTTTCCCATATACCTTAGTACCACAGTGCCTTACTTAGGGATTTCCCGTCTAGCGGGCTTGCATCCCTACAGCCTCGCACACTTGGTAATCTAATGCTTAGCTAGTACCACGATGCCTTATAGATTTCCCGTCTAGCAGGCTTGGATCCCAACAGCTTTGCACACCTGGTAATCTAGCGCATTATCATTCTCATATCCAGATAAGCAGAGCCCATAATACTTATCCATTTGACAGATAATTTTCTATCTTACTAATTCTTGAAATATTATATACCAAGTTTTCTTACCTAGGGTTACCAATAAAAAAGGAAATCAAGCATAGGTGGTCATTTTGGGGTTTTAATGTCTCGGTTATAACTATTATATCAAAACAAGCAAAGTAATAGACTTGGAAACAAATAATATCAAGAAAGTAATGCATAGATAAACACGGAACCAACATGCATCAAGAAATGAAAACCTGCCTTTAACGAAGAAAAATATGGTAGTTGAACTCTACGCTTTTTTTGTTATCCTGTCCAAAATATCCAACTTCCGCTCCATTCGGGATATATCTTGATAGAGAGTTCAATATTACCATCTCCTAGTTATTCGATAAAATCAAGAAGAAGAACAAGTAAAAATCCAAAGAAAGTATTTTAGAAATAAGAATGGGAAGAAAATTTAGAAAGAGATGATTCTATGGCTTAGGGTTGGGTGGTAGAAGGTGAACACAGTGGTTGGCGGCAAGCTTTTAGGGTTTGGGAAAGCTAATATTTTAGGGAGAAGATGACTAGGGTTGCTTAAATGGGAATGAAGGGTACCAAGATATAGCTGAGGTAGAGAGTATGATCAATCCAGCTAAAACACGTTGGAGTTGATGGCAGTAGTGTCGTCGGAGTTACAGACAAAGCTTTCTTGAATTATCTATGGAGAAAAGGATATGCAGGGCAAGGAAGCGAAAAGTCCAATTTATAGGACCACATGGTTGGTACGAGGTCAGTATGAGGTTTTGAGTTTTTGACAGAATTCTCTTTTGGATGGACGGGGAATGGAGGGGAATCAATGGAGTTGGGCAGAGTTTTGGCAATACTCCGGATAGCAAGAATTTTGCTACTGCACATGTTGTGCAAGGGTGCCGATCGACAATAATCCAGAGATCGGGGTTGACAACAATTTCTTGTTGGAGTTCTAAGATAGAATTTGTCGAAGATACAGGGTGGAAGAGTTTAAGTTATATTTTATTAATATAGCCAATATTTCTTTTAAAATGATTTTAAAATATTTTTGGATAATTTTTAGAGTTCCAAATGATTTTACATAGTAAAAGAGAGTAAAGGTAATTTGGTTGGATTATTTTATTTATAAAGTGGAATTTTCATATTTCTATAAAATTCTGTAGACTAAATTGGATTTACAGGATTTCTGAGAAACAAAATTAACTTAAAGAAGTATTTTCTTATAAAAAAGAGAAGTAAAATCATTTTATTTTTGAATTTTAAAGCTGAAAGGGGCACTCCCTCCTTTCCAAAATATAAGGCGTATTTTGACTCCACAAAAGTCAGTAAAGGTATAGTTTGACCGTTAGATTCCTGTATTATATATTATGAATTGTTATAATATAATATTATATCAAAAAGCACTTTGAAATAAGAACAATTTGGTACAACTTTGGTATACTAACAGTGCATATTATTTGATTTATTTATGATCAAAATTTGCTTAGTTTAACTTTTCTCCGGTTAAAATACGCCATATATTTTGGAACAGAGGGAGTATTTTATATTATTTAAAATGCCACTCTGGATTTTGGATTTTGGAGATTTTTTCCAAAATTGTTGGGAGAGATTTGCTATTCAAAATAAAATGGTTTGGTAATCAGTGGGTAGTGTCCAAAAGGCGATTGTGGGCTAAGGGGGAGAGGCTAATAGGTAGGATCCACCTGGCAGTGAGAGAGAGGGGAATATGGGGAAGAAACCTATGGGAGGTGAGTCGCTGGTGGTGAGGGTGGCCAAAGGCAAGGTGGTGTGGTCGGAGGATGTGATTGGGATGTTGGGGGTGCTTACGGAGGTGACGGCGGTGCTTGGGGTGGCTGAAGGTGGCAGCGCGACGAGGTTAGTGCGGCGGCGGGCGCGGGTGTTGGTGACAGTGACGCTCTGGTGGGTGGTGGTGCAAGGTGATGGCTATGTGAGCTAGGTGATGCGAGGATGCACCTTTTTTGTGTTGTGTGTGGGCTGGGTCAGAGAGGGCTTGGAGTGGTGGCGCGACTTGCTGCCGGAGTTGAAGAAGAAGGATAGAGCAGGCGGAGCTCCGGGTGGAGGAGAAGGGGGAAGCGGTCGTTGGTGGAGGCTTCGTGCATGGCGAGGCCGAGGAGCGGCTATTTATTGGCCAAGCGCGAGAAGAGAATGTTGGGGATAGCAAGGCAAGGTAGCGGCAGGGGCCGAACGTGGCGGCGAGCTATTCAGCCAAGGACGTGGACAGATAGGCTTGTTACAGTGGCGAATATGCTTCTTGGGGGTGAGAGGTTTCGGGGGAGGTTGGAATCGAGGGTGGGGACGCATGGGAATGGTGGCGGTGAGTGATTCCACGAGTGACGCGATGGTGCCTATTTTGGAAGTGGCGATGCCGATGAGCTAGGGGCGGTGGAGGGGAGCAGTTCGATCGGGTGTGATTAAAACAGAGCTATTGGATTAGTTCCTCCATCGAACCAGTATGCGGTGGCGCGATGTGGCATCTTGCGGAGCATCGGATCAGAGTGCATTGATCTACACCATACGTTGTCACTTAAGGCTTGGTGGGCTGGGTTGGGCTCTGATGCTCGTGGGATAGATTGGGCTGAAACCGGGGCAGGAAGGTGTGGACTATATGGGCCCCGGGTATCCTCTAGAAGGTCCATAAGGGAGCAGATAGGGGGCGATCCAAGTCGACCGGTTGAGGATAAAGACCACTCGGGATATGCACGCCTTGATCTCCAAGGAAGTTCTCGAGGATATAATCTATCTCCATATAATTAGCAGATCAGCGCATGCATGACATGTAACAACACAACAGAATTAGTTGCCGTGTACCACGCATAACTCTGTAACTCTATCTCCCCCTACACTATATAAAGGGAGGGGGTAGAGGCCATAGACATACACATACATTAAGCCATATACGCACAGCATCATCTTGCATCTCGTATTTTGATCCACCATATAATCCCAGAGCACAGGAACCTGTATACTTGCATCTTGCATCTTGCCTGAACCTGTATACTTGTCTTGTGCTACCATCTAGCTTAGTTCTTTATTAGCGTCTCCTCGTACAAATTCATTGCCGGCGGTGACCCCCCAGTTAGTCACCAGTCGACAGTTGGCGCGCCAGGTAGGGGGCAGCGTCAAGATCATCTCTCAAGTCAGATAGCTCCTTGGATATCGCCGCACGTCGCCATGAAGCTTGGGTAGTTCCTTCGTTTCGGCACCCTGGACTTCGTCGCCGATGGCATCAGCAATCTCCACCTCTCTCCTCCTGGAGAGATTCCTTCACAACAAGGCGCACGCAATCAATGTGACCCATTGCCTTTTGGCTTGGAGAATTTAGCAAGCACCTTCAGCGGATTGACCCCTTCGCTGTTCGCCTTTGCACCTCCTCCCGAGGAAAACGAAAAAGGACTCGGTGGGCTCGACCGCGTGGGCGTGGATCGTATTCCGCCCACCAGCAACACAGCGCCTCCGCCTGAATTTCCCCCGGACCCGAAAGCTTCGCCGCGGCCACCGCGCGGAACCCATCTGGGATTTGGATGAGAGATAACCAGACGGCGAGCGCCCCAGATCCACTCGGATCAGATTCATCTATGTTCGTGGGTGCCATTAACGGTGGCCAACCCATTGGACAAAGCGAGCAAGTAAGCCTCTCCGCTTCTGACTCCGAGTCAGACGGGAGCGCTGAAATCCGCAACTACCGAGAGGTTTTTGTCCTCGGAGCGGGGGATCATCACTCTTCTTCTCTGATTGTTGCTTATGAGGAGACCGCCACTGACACTGGCGCCAACCCAGATCCTCGCCAGGCAGAGAAACAAGATCGCGTAAATCAACTTCGTGTCCGCGGCCGCGACGTCCAGAACGAACTTCGCGCGGTGAAGCTGAGGGATCAGGAAGTCTACAACACTCCCCAGGCGAACGTCATCGCTTCGAAGACTCTCCTTGAGACCATCGCGCCGCAACTTCCGGAAGGCAGTCCGTGTATCCAGGCCCTTGCTCGAGCGACGACCATAGTGGAGATGGCTGCCATCCAGTAAAACGAGGCGATTCCCGCTCCGACTGCTTCGGCTCGCAGTCGATCTACGCGCAATCGGAACCGGGCTCGTGCCTCAGCGGCTGGCGATTCCCACCAGTCGCCTGCCCACGATCTACGTCAAGACATTGAAGCTAAGCGGCGGGAGCGCAGTAACGGAGAGCGGAATTCTCGCGGCCATCGTAGCCCCCACAACGACGACCAAGCTGAGAGCATCGCCAGTCGGCGCGACCGCCGTCACGAGCAACGCCAAGGCCCGCGACGGGGGCATCGTACCAGATCCCCAACGCGGAGGCGGCCACGACCATTGGAGGGGATTAGGGCCTTCACCCCGGATCTTCGCCGAGTAGTTTGGCCGAATGGTTTCAACCTCAAAGGCATCGATAAGTTCGATGGCGAGAGGGACCCAAAGAACTGGCTGCAGGTTTACGCCTTAGCGATCGGTGGCGAGAGGTGATCGAGCGTCATGGCAAACTACTTGCCGGTCGCTTTGACCCCAACCGCCTAGACCTGGCTAAGGGGACTCCCAGAGAACTCTATCGAGTCTTGGGACGATCTCCAGGAGCAGTTCATCGCCAATTTTCAAGGGACCTATGAAAGGCCCGCGGGGAGATGGGAGATTGGACAATTACATAGGCGCTACGAGACTCTTCGTGAGTTCATCAAGCGCTTCACCAAGAAGAAGAACAAGATCCGGGACGTTTCGGAGCAGACCGTCATCGATGCCTTCTTCGCCGGATGCAAATCCGAGGAGTTAATTAGGCAGATGACCCGGGACCCCCCGCGTAATCTCAAGGCCATGTTCACAATGGCGGACCAGGAGGCCGAAGCTGAGGAGGCCATCGTGAATCATCGCGGTGGCAACGACGGACGCCCCAAGAAGAAGCCCAACGATGAGTAAGGCAAGCCTAAGGATAAGAAGCGAAAGGGGGACGAGATGGTCGCCAACGTGGAGCGCAACCGACCAAAGCCCCCCCCCAACGACAACGACTACAAAAAAGTGATGGATTCGGTATGTCCCTTCCATCCTCGAGGAAAGCACTCTGCCAAAGACTGTCTTATTCTGCAGAAGTTTGCCGAGAGCTCGAACCAGTCGGCTAAGGGCGGTCAAGGTAAGAAACCCGATGAAGATTACCAGGACGCTGAGCGCGAGATCAACTACATCTTTGGGGGCTCTGATGCGTACGAGTCCAAGCGAAAGCAGAAGCTTACCACTCGGGAGATCAACGCTATCATGCTCGCGACTACAAAGTACTTGCGCTGGTCCGAGGTGCCCATCACCTTCGTCCGATCAGACCACCCGGATCGGATCGCCTTCCCTGGGAGGTATCCTCTGGTGTTGGATCTGGTCGTACGAGGAAGCAAGCTAAAAAGGGTTCTGGTCGACGGCGGGAGCGGGATCAACGTCCTTTCCGTCATGAGTCATGACCCTGGACCAGATGAATATTCCACGTTCCGAGCTACGGCAGGGATCATCTCCTTTCCACGGGGTAATCCCGGGGACGTCCGCGATTCCACTCGGACAGATCTCTTTGCCCGTCACGTTCGGGACTAAGGACAATTATCGGACCAAGAGTCTGAGTTTTGAAGTGGCTGATTTCGAGACAGCATATCATGCCATCTTGGGAAGGCCGGGGATCGCTAAATTCATGGCGGTTCCCAACTATACCTATCTCATCTTAAAAATGCTAGGTCCCAATGGTGTAATCACCCTCCCTGATGACGTAAAACAGTCCCTGCTCTGCGACAGCGAAAGCTGTGAGATGGCGCAGGCACTGGACTCATCTGTCGAGATGGAGCAGATCCGGCTGGAGGTCGCATCCCTTCAGGAGGAAGGGGACGTCCCCGCCAAGAAGAAGGCCAAAACATCCATCCAGTCGCCCGAAGAAACAAAAAAGATTCTATTGAACCCACCTGATCTGACCAAGACAGCCGTGATTGGGACAGGGCTCGACAGCAAATAGGAAGACGCACTCGTCACTTTCCTCCGGGCCAACCAGGACGTGTTCGCTTGGAAACCTTCGGACATGCCTGGTGTTCCGAGGGAGGTGATCGAGCACTCTCTCCACGTCGATGAAAAGGCGAAGCCGGTCAAGCAGCGCCTACGAAGATTTGCCCCGAATCGAAAAGACGCCATACGGAGTGAGATCACCAAATTGTTGGCCGCTCAGTTTATCAAAGAGGTGTATCACCCCGAGTGGCTTGCCAATCCGGTCCTGGTGCAGAAGAAAAACAAGACATGGCGGATGTGTGTTGACTACACGGACCTCAATAGAGCGTGTCCCAAGGATCCTTTTGGGCTCCCCCGCATCGATCAAGTGGTGGATTCCACCGCCGAGTGCGAGCTCTTGAGCTTTTTGGACGCCTACTCAGGCTATCATCAAATTAGTATGAAAGTGGAGGATTGCATCAAGACGTCGTTTATTACGCCTTTTCGTTCTTTCTACTATGTCACAATGCCATTCGGGTTGAAAAACATTGGCGCAACTTATCAGCGCACCATACAGCGGTGTTTTCACACTCAGCCCGGACGCAACGTGGAGTCATACGTCGACGACGTCGTCATCAAAACAAAATCCAGATAGGATCTCATAACAGATCTGACCGAGACATTCGAAAGCCTAAGGGTGTATCAGATGAAACTGAATCCCAAGAAGTGCGTTTTTGGGGTTCCGTCTGGTAAACTACTCGGATTCATCATCTCCAACCGCGGGATCGAAGCTAATCCAGAGAAGGTCAATGCCATCATCAAGATGAAGCCCCCGACCAGTCAGAAGGATGTGCAGAATCTCACTGGATGCATCGTGGCACTCAGCCGATTCGTTTCCCGACTCGGGGAACGAGGCATGCCTTTCTTTAAGCTCTTACGCCGACAGGACGATTTTCAGTGGTCAGCGGAAGCACATGAAGCCTTTGAAGATTTAAAGAGGTTCCTCACCACGCCTCCGGTGTTGGTCCCTCCCATGCCCCAGGAGCCCCTCCTACTCTACATCGGCGCAACGACTCACGTTATCAGCAGCGCTTTGGTGGTGGAACGAGATGAAGAGGGCTCCCTCCAGAAGGTACAGCGTCCGATCTACTTCATAACCGAGGTATTGGGCGAATCTAAAACAAGGTATCCACAAGTTCAAAAGCTTCTGTATGCTGTATTACTTATATCGCGGAAGCTCAAGCATTATTTTCAAGGGCATGAAATTTCGGTGGTCACCTCTTTCCCGCTTGGGGACATCATAATCAGGAAGCCACTGGGAGGATTGCCAAGTGGGCAGTTGAGCTTGGAGCCTTTGAAATAAAGTTCAAGCCTCGATTAGCCATCAAATCTCAGGCAATAACTGATTTCGTCGCGGAGTGGACAGATGCCCAAACCCCAGCAGCAAAGGAGAATCTCGGGTACTGGACAATGTACTTTGATGGTTCCCTCATGCTCAGCGGCGTGGGGGCTGGGATTTTGTTCATATCGCCGACTGGAAAGAAGCTACGCTACGTCCTCCAGATAATGTTTTCCATCAGCAACAACGCCGTCGAGTACGAGGCACTCATCCACGGGCTACGCGTCGCCATATCGCTCGGTGTCAAGCGGTTATTGGTACGTGGGGATTCCCATGTCGTGGTCAACCAAGTCCAAAATGAGTGGTCTTGTATTGGCGATAGCATGGCGGCTTACTGTCAGGAGGTGCGAAAGCTGGAAGACAAGTTCGACGGACTGGAGCTCACTCACGTGCTCCGCCGCGACAACGAAGCAGCAGACGAGCTAGCGCGAATGGGATCCACTCGGGCCCAAGTCCCGAGTGGTGTTTTCGTCCAGGAGCTACAAGCACCGTCCATCAAGCTACCACCTACACCGGGAGATGTTCACGAGATGCAGTCAGACCTCGATGCAGAGGTATTATCAATTACTCCCGGGTGGACTCAGCCTTACTTAGATTATCTTCTTCGTGATGAGCTGCCGAACGATCGAAGCCTAGCCGAGTGCATTACACGCCGAAGCAAAAGCTACAAGGTAGTCGGGGACGAGCTTTTCAGAAAAAGCAGTTCCGGGGTACTAAGGAGTTGCATATCCGAGCAAGAAGACGGGGATCTACTCAACGAGATTCATTCGGGGGAATGCGGGCACCACGCGGCAGCCAGCACCCTGGTGGAAAAAGCCTATCGGCAAGGATTTTTCTGGCCAACCGCAGTCACAGATGCGGAAGACATAGTACGCAAATCTGACGGTGATGAGGACATCACCCCTACCGATGCGTCCACTACTCTACCGCCACCTACGGTGCAAGGACCAATAACAAGGGCATGTGCGCGACAAATAAATCACCAGGTGGGCTCGTTCCTTACCACACAAGAGAATACCCATAAGAGCGAGTTACTACCTAATAATGTTGTGCTTGTACTTAGGAATTATGGTGTTGATCAGCGAGGATGGATCTCTACGCCAAGACAAGTTGGAAACCAAGTCTACCACGAGTTGGAGTCCGGTTCGGTCACGGCGGAGCAGTCTATCTTCCAACGGGCGTAGAAGATGCATATCAACTCCGTTTGGGGTGTTCAAGTACATTACGGAGAAGCCCTCGACGAGACCTTTCCAACGGATCCGGTCGCATGTCCAAATTCCTTCTGAGTTGATCAAAATCGTTGAAACAAGAGGCGACCAGATTCTGTTGGGCTGCCCGGTGTTGTGTCACTTTGTTTTTGGGCTTCGGCCCATGTATCCGCGTAAGGGGGATCGTCCCAAACCCTAGACGCCGCCCCCTTCTGCCTATTAAGACTTCGTAGCCGTCATTGTTACGTTTGGGTTTTGCTTAGATAATTTTCTGCCATCGCAGTATTGCCGATATTCGGTTTGTGGAACCCCAAATTCGTGGTCTTAATACATATTCGCAATTTCAGATTGCTTCTTCTTCGTTCTTGCTTGTGTTCTCGATTCGCTGGCAGGAACTAGCCTTCGTGGTGAGGTCGACCGTGCGCTTGCGTGGTTGATAACGAACGGAGACAGTGGTGTAGCGAATGCAGGCCTAGATCGGTGCTGATCAAGGTCGGATCGTCAACGTCGAGTTCTCCACCAAATCGACTTATCCATACCTGTAGGAAGATCGGGACCCCGTTCCCCCATCAGACGGGTATCAGAGCTTCGGTTGCCCGTCAGGTATACTTGTATCCCTTGTTTCATCTTCCACCTAGAGTCCGGAAAACTGCCTATCAAAAATAGTTTCTGCGTACGTCACTCCTTCCGCTGTCCAAACCACGTTGATCCCTCGCAATCTTTGTTTTCAGTTCCGTTGTTGAGTTTGTGTCCTTAGTTCGAGATTGGTTGCTGGTTTAGATCGTGTTTGTAGCCCTGTTGATCCATCTGTTGCATCCAGTCCTACCACCGCCATACATCCCGCAACCAAATCGAGTCCTACTCGGTTTGCCCCCGCTAGCCGCCTTGTGCTACTGTCCCGCCATCGCAAACCGTAGCTAGGTCGCAAGACGCCTTGTATCAACCGCCCGGCATCGCTACCCATCTGTTTTGTCGACCTGCTTGCCCACTGAATACATCCAAAGAGACAAAAAACGAGATCTTTTTCCCTACCAGAAACCCTAATCCGGAGACCCTTCGGTAAAACAGCCATAACTTTCTCATACGAACTCCGATTTGGGTCCACGACCACTCGTTGGAAAGATCTCGACGAGACGCATCCAACCAAAACCACTTTGTCCGTTTTGCTCACATTTTGATCCCGAAAATCCATCAGGAAGACCACCTTTTTGCCCCCAAAGTGTCTGCACGCTTTCCAGAGCACCTTTCATAAATTCATTCGGCCACCTCCAAGCTCCAAATCGAGGGGGAAATACCTCTGTATCCATATTTCTGTGTTGCTGAGTCTGAAAAAAAATCAGAAAAATCATACCAAAAAAAAAAAATTTGTGAAGAAAGCGCATAGAAAAACAGCCGCGCAGTACAAACAAAAAAAAAGAAAAGAAGAAGAAGGTGCCTTAAACCATCGGGGTCCGAATTGTTTACATCTTATTTGTCCCTGTTTTTACCTCGCTGTGTTTGCTTGCTCTAACAGTCCTATAAACACGTTTAAGCCAGCAATACTAGTTAGGTCTTTGGACATATATTCAGCTTTGTTCACTGGATTCAATTATTGCTGACCTTTGCTACCAAAACTGCCTTCCAAGCTACAGAAATTACTTATCAGCACAGGAACATACCTTGCAATCGCTTCACTCACCGTTCACCTGTCATCATCACCACCAAGCAACCGGGAGAACCCACTGCAGCATTGGTAAGAACCTTGCAAGAGCGAGGTAAGACGCGTGAGAGTTCCAGCCTGATCGAGATTAGCAGTCCATAGGAGTAATACCTTGTGTTATTCTTCTGTTTTATTACTAACAATGGCAGGCCCCCAAACAAGAGCAGGAACTGCTGGAGATGATGACGATTTACGAACGCTGTTCCAAAATCTTTCCGACGATCTAGCACGGAGGGATAAGGAACTCAAGGATGCTCTTTCCAAAACAACCAAAGCAGTGACCAAGGCAAACAGAGAGCTCAGGGAAGAAGTTGCGAAGGTTCGGCTAGATAACCAGGAGGGCGTCGAGAGGCTTGATCGTCGCATCTCAAACCTTGCCAATAGGGTTGAGATCGTGGAGAACCAGCAACCTCCAACCAGAACCACTATTGAGGAACACAACGAAGACGATGAAGAATCACATGCCCATGCTGAACATCGTGTGGAGCAAGACGTTCGACCTGAACGTCACCCCAATGATGCTGAACGTCACCCCAATGACGCTGCCATGCATCGTGTGGAACAAGACGTTCGACAGCAAGTGCGCTTCCCTCCACGACGACCAGGTATTAGAGGTAACGATGGTAATAATGTTAACAATAATCGCAATGATGATCCCTTTGCTAAAGTTAAGTTTATCATACCTTCCTTCTCTGATACTTATGATGCTGAAGCGTATCTAGATTGGGAAATGACTGTTGAACAAAAATTTAACTCCCATCTCGTTCCTGAAATTCATAGAGTTAGACAAGCCACTAGGGAGTTCAAGGATTTTTCTATAATTTGGTGGAATGAACTAGTAAAGTCTAACATACATCCTGCAACTTGGGACATGCTAAAGAGACAAATGCGCCATAGATTTGTGCTGCCTTCCTTTAAACGTGATTTGCGTAAAAAATTACAACGCTTAGATCAGGGTAACAAATCTGTAGAGGAATACTACCAAGAGCTTCAAATTGGAATGTTGCGTTGTGAGGTAGAGGAAACCGAGGAGGATAAAATTGCTCGCTTCTATGGGGGTTAAGATAAGACATACAGAATATTATTGATTACAAGGATTATCATGATGTGAATAGGTTGTTTCAGCTTGCTGTTTTGGCAGAAAAAGAATTGCAGGGACGACAACAGCGACCACGGAGCAACTTTGCTACTACTTTCCCTCCAAGGCAGGTGTCAACTTCATCCAAATCCGCGCCACCTCCTCCCGCTCGGCCTGCTGCCCCCTCAATGAGTAGGGCGCGTTCAGCAGCACCGACACCACCACAACGTACACCTGAGGTAAGTAAGACGTCTAACATGCAGACTCCAGCGAAGACGTCTTCATCGGTTGCCTCCACGGGACGGACCACGAGAATCGCTCGCCATCGATGCAAGGGAATGGGCCATGTCATGAGGGATCGCCCAAGTCGAGAGCCTACATCGCGATCGACGGCGGTGGAGTGCGTTAGTGCTTCTGATGTAGAAGATGAATATGCCCTTGCAGCTAACTTGGCAGGTGATGAGGACGACGCAACCGACCAAGATGATGACGATGAGGAAGCCTTTGGTACGGTAGCCACGGAGGAATACCGTACCATCATTGTCCAACGGGTTCTAAGCACTCAAATGAAGCAAGCCGAGCGAGTACAACGCCACAACCTGTTTCAAATGTTCCTCGTCGTCAACAACCGTCGTGTTCGAACCATCATTGATGGAGGTAGCTGCAACAACTTGGTGAGTTCTGACCTGGTCAAGAAGCTTGGCTTGACCACGAAACCCCATCCTCAACCATATCATGTTCAATGGTTCAACAACAGTGGTAAGGTTCGGGTTACCCAAACAGCTAGAGTGTCTTTCTTTATTGGTTCATACCATGATGATGCTGATTTTGATACCGATGCGTCCACTACTCTACCGCCACCTACGGTGCAAGGACTAATAACAAGGGCACGTGCGCGACAACTAAATCACCAGGTGGGCTCGTTTCTTACCACACAAGAGAATACCCATAAGAGCGAGTTACTACCTAATAATGTTGTGCTTGTACTTAGGAATTATGGTGTTGATCAGCGAGGATGGATCTCTACGCCAAGACAAGTTGGAAACCAAGTCTACCACGAGTTGGAGTCCGGTTCGGTCACGGCGGAGCAGTCTATCTTCCAACGGGCGTAGAAGATGCATATCAACTCCGTTTGGGGCGTTCAAGTACATTACGGAGAAGCTCTCAACGAGACCTTTCCAACTGATCCAGTCGCACGTCCAAATTCCTTCTAAGTTGATCACAATCGTCGAAACAAGAGGCGACCAGATTCTGTTGGGCTGCCCGGTGTTGCGTCACTTTGTTTTTGGGCTTCGGCCCGTGTATCCGCGCAAGGGGGGGTCGTCCCAAACCCTAGCCGCCGCCCCCTTGTGCCTATTAAGACTTCGTAGCCGTCATTGTTACGTTTGGGTTTTGCTTAGATAATTTTCTGCCATCGCAATATCGTCGATATTCGGTTTGTGGAACCCCAAATTCGTGATCTTAATACATATTCGTAATTTCAGATTGCTTCTTCTTCGTTGTTGCTTGTGTTCTCGATTCGCTGGCAGGAACTAGCCTTCGTGGTGAGGTCGACCGTGCGCTTGCGTGGTTGATAACGAACAGAGACGGTGGTGTAGCGATTGCAGGCCTAGATCGGTGCTGATCAAGGTCGGATCGTCAACGTCGAGTTCTCCACCAAATCGACTTATCCATACCTGTCGGAAGATCGGGACCCCGTTCCCCCATCAGACGGGTGTCAGTTCTTTGCACGACAAATTCACATGCCGGCATAGGATCTACAAACAATTCCAATCTCTTGGCCCTTCGCCGTCTGGAATCTGGACATGGTGGGCCCCCTCAAGCGAGCGCAAGGCGGATTCACTCATCTCTTCGTCGCCATCGCCAAATTTACCAAGTGGATTGAAGCCAAACCGGTTCCTGTCATCACGGCGGCCAAAGCCCGCGAGTTCTTTGGGGACATCGTTGTGCGTTTTGGCGTACCAAATCGCATCATCGCCGACAACGGCGTTCAGTTCAAGAGCAGCGAATTTCAAGATTGGGGCGAGGAGCTAGGCATCAAAATCTGCTATGCTCCGATGGCCCATCCAAGGAGCAACGGACAGGTTGAGCGCGCCAACGGATTGGTGCTACAAGGGCTCAAAGCCCGAATCTTCGATCGCCTGAAGCCGTACGCTACGCGTTGGGTCAAGGAGTTGCCTTCGGTGCTCTGGGGGCTTAGAACAACCCCAAGTCGAGCAACTGGGCAGACACCCTTTTTCCTAGTCTATGGCTTGGAGGCAGTCCTCCCGACTGAGTTGAAGTTCCGGTCCCCGCGGGTCGCCGGTCACGACGATAATCAGTCGGATGAAGCAAGATACGAAGACCTCAATCGGCTCGAGAAAGCCAGGGAAGCAGCAATGATCCAGTCGGCAAAGTACCAACAGGGCTTGCGTCGCTACCATCAGCGCAACGTGCGGGGCCGTGCATTCTACAAGGGAGATCTGGTCCTCCGAAGGAATCAGAAGCACGAGCACAAGCTCTCCCCTCTCTGGGAAGGCCCCTATGTGATCGCTGAGGTGACTCACCCGGGAGCTTACTGGCTGCAACGTAAAGATGGATCCGAAGTGCCTAATACCTGGAACATCGAGCAGCTACGTCGTTTTTACTCTTAAAAGTTCTGTATTCAAGCAGCATGTAATTAGTTTCCCTTCTTTTGACTTGCTACTTGGCCGTAAACGGCCAAGCAGTAAGTCGAGGGCTACACTAAATAGTGTGCGGAGTCAACCGCACCCTATCGTATGAATAAAAGTCGTTTTCTCTTTACATCTGTCGATCAAATTCGGGTGTTATGAAAATTCTTGAGTAATGACGCTCATACTTGTCAAAGACAGCGTTCAGCTATCTTGCTGTTGCATAGGGATAAAGCCACGTCCGGATTCCTGGCACTCGGGGGCTGGATCAGTCGGCAGAAGCGTTGCATGAAAAAGGATAAAGCTAAGTACTTGGATAAACAAGATCGCCAGTATCGAGGATCGGTCAGGTGTTTCGAGCAAAATCACATTAACAAGTCCAATTCTTCTACAATCTGGGTAGCCACCGGGCGAACTTCTTCCAACAAAGCACAGGCCTTCTTCTCGGTGCACGCAAATCCTTCCTTCACGGCTTCGCAGTCTTGGCGGGGAAAGTTGGACTTCGCGATTGCGAGGCCTTGGCTGGTGCAAGTTATCGCGGCCTCCCGCGCGAAGACCTTGATCCGCTCGGGAACATCGCCAAGACGGGCCACGAGGAGGTCGGGATCAGTCGGCAGTTCTTCTTCAGGATAAAGGCGTTGAAGCGTTGGGACTACTCCAACTAGGGCGCGGCGGCGGAGCTCATGGGCAGCCTTCACCTCTTCTTCGAGGACCTAGAGTTGCGCCCTAGACCTTGCCGATGCTCTGCACAACCAATCAAGATTGATAGATCAGTCGGATTTCATCAAGGCTGAGCCAGAGAGAGCCAGAGGAGGGGAGTTACCTTCCAGTCGGACGTCACTTTCTGCCTCCAGGACCTTCTGCCTCGCCTTCAGCGCTACATTCATAGGCAAGTCTCAAAGTTCATCGTCTAAGGAGCATTCGTTTATAAAGGTTTAGCACTGTTCGGGATCCGCACCTTGGATAGTGTTGGACTCTTCTACGTGGCGGAGTCGGAGTTCAGTGACTTCTCGTTGGAGTTCTTTGATCCGGCCGCGATATTGTCGCTTGACAGCGTACAATGCATTATCATATTCGTCACGGGTCTTCAGCTCGCCCAATGTATTCTCCATGCATACGGACTTTCGCCTTGACCTTTCTTTCATGTGCTGCATGGAGGTAGGAAGGAGATTGGTGGGATTCCCTTATGTAAAGTGAGGATTCAGGGCATGGAAAGGCTTTACCTTGTATATCGTGGTTTGGGCCATAGCCATGTTGTCCAACACTTCCCATTCTTCGGCTTCCTTCCTGTCATCGACCTCGCAGCCCTCCATCTCCTTCCTCCATTTTAGTCGGAGGAGTGGAGCGTGAGCTTTAGCAGAAGGGCAAGGAATCTCCTCGACTTCTGACTCTGTGCTCCCTGGAGCCGGAGCTGGAGTTTTTCCCTTTGCTGGCGAGGATCGACGAGTGGTCGCAGACGGTCCGAAATCTTGGCGAGGTGGGGCACGATGAGTCGAACCCCCTACTGATTAGGGCCTGGCTTGACGACCAGACCGTGGAGGCGCCGAGGCCGGCGCTTCACTGTCGTGCGAACTTGGCGGCTCATTAACATCGACAGGTTTTCTGAAAATATTTGGAGATTACTCAAGACACCAATCCGTGGCAAGTCATGAAGGGAAGGAATCCTGGAAGAATACCTTTGCGATGACTTAAAGGTTTTGAACCCAAATCGAATGCCCGAACCACTCGGGCCCGAGCCGGGAGGTCTCTCCGCCCCTGACGCGGCCTTTGGGTCAGCGGATTGGGGAGATGGGGAGCTTCGTGGCTGCGTCGCTGGGCTGAGGGCAACTTGGTTGCCTGGCGGCGGCGGCGTAGAAGCGGAACATCGTCTTCGTCATCCTCCTCCGAGTCCTCAGGAGCACCCCCTTGCCTTTTTTGGTGGGAGGAGCGCTAGCCGAGTCCCCAGCGGGACGCTTGCGCGGCGCCTCTTTGCGGTGTGGGGCTTCTGGGACTGGATGCATGGAAAAGAAGGCCTCGCGTCCCTGCGTGTGAATCAGATTGCAATCAATTTTTGTGTCATCCTAAGAAACCGTGGTCGAGTTGAGGAGGTTCTTCTCCTTACCGCTGGTGGCAGAAACCTCAAGTGGTACGGCGCCGGGCAGTCTACACGGGCTATTTCCGAGCCCGGAGCAAAGAGCTCAACCATCCGGCTGATAATGTCCTTCTGCGAGAGGTTTCTTCAGTTTCCCGAGTGCTGTCTTGGGGTCCCGAGTATTCGAAGGCGAGATGCACCCTCTCCTTAATGGGCTGGATACGGCGTTGAGTGTAGTTCCAAACTACGCCAATTCCGGTCAGCCCGGCGGTCTTCACGCGCTGAAGAAGAACGAGAAGCTCCTGTACTTGGCCTCCCTCGTCATCGGTGAGAAGAGAAGACCAAGAGGGGCTGACCGTGGGGCACTCTCCGGAGAAGGGAGGGAGGACTGGAAGAGAATTGGCGTAGTAGAACCACTCTGAGTGCCAACCCTTGTTGGAGGTTCTCAGGGGAAGATCGAAGTAATACTTTCGGGCCCCTTCCCGCAATTGAAACCCCGCGCTGCCGCCGGCCCTGGGTGAGTTCTTGTTGGGAAAAGACTTGAGGAGGTAAAGAAATCTAAAGAGGTCAAAGTGAGGAGCAATCCCCAAATATGCCTCACGGATGTTGATAAAAATGGCGATTTGAAAGATAGAGTTGGGGTTTAGGTGCGAAACCTCGATCCCGTAGAAATGCAGTAACCCCCGAAAGAAAGGAGAGCAAGGAAGGCCGAAGCCGCGGAGGAAGAAAGATTCGAAGACCACTACCTCGTCGGAACGAGGGGTGGGGTAGGATTCACCGGCGGCAGGGCGCCATGACAAGAACTCTTCGGAGGGGAGCACGCCAACGGAGACCAGCTTCTGTAGCCTCCGTTCGGTCGTGATGGACTTCATCTACTCCTTCCCGTTCTTGGCAGCCTTAGGGGCGGCGGGAGATGGTGGAGCCATTACGATCGGAGACGGATGGCGGCGGAGGTGGCGATGGAGACGAACCCTAGCGGCGGAGTTTGCTGGAGAAGCTAACGGACTGGCGCGAAAAGTGAGCGAGGTGAACTAATTTCGTTTTCCTGTTCCTAACTTATCGCAACGGGCGGTGTTCCGCTTTTTGGGCCGGGCCTTAATCTCGCGCTGGATGCGACCTTTCCGTGAGGGGCCTGGCTAATCACTCAGTTGGCCGAGTGGTTCCCTCCGAGAGGTTTGCGTTAGGCGTCGAGTACCGGCCTAGGAGCAGACGAGCCTAACTACTCGGATGAAGCGAAGTTGTGGGTTCAAGATCAGATCAAGAAGAAGCAATGTTGCAGATCCAAAGCAAAGAAAAAGACATCTGATTATCCAAAAGATCTTCATTAAGAAGCTTTTAAGCCTGATTGTACTTTTCACGGCACAGCACATCGAGCTAAGGCTCGTCGCTGGCTCGCGGGGATACAGAGAGAAGATGAATCACCCCTCTGATGGCCACTTCACGTCGAGGATGGAGAGGACGAGGGCGTCCTTCAATGGAGAGCGCACCGCATAAAGTCGCGGATGGCCACTGACCAGAACACTGATGGCTCACTGAGCGGTCTCCTCCGCATACTCCTCTCGCCACCGCTGCCATCGGGTCACCTTAGCGGCCTTCGCCGCAACGGTGCGGGCATGGAACCCAGCGGCGGCGACTTCCCAAGGGTCCATAGTCTTCCTTCGATTCTCCGTTGATCGGGGCGCCGAGAGAAGAAGAGGACTCAAAAACTTGAAGGCCGGTGGTGAAATTGTATTCCGCCCCTGGGATTTCTTTTATACATAGAGGAAGTTCAAGGGGCGCGCCTTGTAATCCGTTTCAGACACAGTAAAACCATCATAACTATGGGATGGAAGTAGACGCGAATACGGCTTCCGACGGAAGCGCGTGTCGTTCCGGCTGTTCGAGAAAAAGGCGTGAAAACGCTTCGCCTCTCCCAAATTGAGCTTGGGCTAAAACTGCAAAGGGCAACCCCCTTAACAGGCTTTCTTAACACGCCGCTAACGGTGGCAATGTGTTAACATCGAGCCTAATTCGGCCTCGGTGCACCCTAGAGGGCATATCACCGGAAGCGCCAAAATTAAAAGTATTTCACGGCATACCCCATGTCGGGTCACTAGCCAACTTCGCATGCTTGAGGTTGAGTGTTGGTGAAATTTGGGTACAATTTCGGAGGTATGCCTTTTTTAAGGTCGCTAGTTGTACACCGATACCCGGGTACAAATGCCTCTCGGCCAAATTGCATCCAATCGGTACGCCTCTAGGGGCCTATGCTGATCCCATCTCTGGTTGGGATGGGTACCACCCGGCTGGAAGGTGTGCCCCATGCTGGGCCGAGTACTAGTTCTTGCAAGTCAAGGCTAGGCGCCTGATGCCGAAACCCTTTGCAACGTCTAGTTACAGCATACTGCACGACAGGAGTTGTAATGACGTGGCTTAAGGCATGCCGCATGATGGGCCAATCGCTGTTTTTGCATTGCAAGAGCAGATGCCAAGTAGCCGAATTCTTTTGTTGAAGCGATGTGCCCAATGGGCCGAGTAAGCTGGAGTTTGGTATTGCCAATCCAGGCATTGTTTCAACACAAAAACTTAAGGTTTCTTGAATTCTTTACAATCTCTTTTCAGATTACAGGAGATATGGGCGAAACCAGTCGGCCGAGCATCTGACTCGATCGTAAAGCACTCGGGGCCTACTGTGGACTATATGGGCCTCGGGTATCCTCTAGAAGGCCCATAAGGGAGCAGATAGGGGGCGATCCAAGTCGGCCGGTTGAGGATAAAGACCACTCGGGATATGCACGCCTTGAGCTCCACAGAAGTTCCCGAGGATATAATCTATCTCCATGTAGTTAGCAGATCAGCGCATGCATGACATGTAATAGCATAACAGAATTAGTTGCCGTGTACCATGCATAACTCTGTAACTCTATCTCCCCCTACACTATAAAAGGGAAGGGCTAGAGGCCATAGACATACACATACATTAAGCCATAAACGCACGCATCATCTTGCATCCCGTATTTTGATCCACCATATAATCCCAGAGCACAGGAAGTAAGGTATTACCTCCGTTGAGAGCCTGAACCTGTATAAACCCTTGTCTTGTGCTACCATCTAGCTTAGTTCTTGATTAGCATCCCCTCGTACAAATTCATTGCCGGCGGTGACCCCCCAGTTAGTCACCAGTCGATAGAAGGAGAGAAGGCACACCGAAGGCGTAAACCGAAAGGAGAAATCATATTTCAGGAAAATTCCAAAGGAGGAAAGGGCTTAAATGAATTTCTAGAAAATAGATAAGAGCTTTGGAAATTTATAGAAAATTTTAGGGTGCTCAGAAAATTATGAGACAGGTCTTTAAAAATTCAAGGAAATGACGAGGACCTCAATATAGAATAAAAGTTGATATTTTATGGGATGTATTTCCTGTAAAAAATACAAGAAGGGTTTTCTTTCTTTGAATAACATAGGGATTGATTTAGAAAATTTATAAATGGTATGGAGAGGCTATCAAGGACTTTCATTTAGGGTTTTTGGTGAATAATATTCTTATTAGGAGTGGAATATCTAGTGTATATTAAATAATTTATATTTTTTAGTTTGATGCTATTTGATACTCAGGGTAAAATGATAGGTTTGGGGTTTTAGAGAGCATAGCATTATCTGGATTAATAGTCATTGGGTGATTTTTATTTTATACTAATATTTTAAATGACTGCATATCTAAAGGAAGGTTAGAGGGATTTACATGCATGGTTGGGATGTTCTTGGCAAGGTGATGTACTAAGTGGGTTGGAGTTGTCTCAAATGGAAATTATATTAAGGATGGTGGTTTGAGCAATAGGTTGCTAATAGGAGATGGAGTCTCAAGGAGGTGAATCATCAATGGTTTATATTTTGGTGATATCGGTATAGGATTTGGACAATGGTCACAATATATTGGTCCAGGTTAAATGTGTATGGAAGGTGGTTCTGATGAGCCTTTGAAGAACGAACTGGTAGCTAGCTACCTAATAGTCGGTTCTTACATAATTAGGGATCACATACGGATATTGGTAGAGAGATGGTATGTTGGTAGGGTAGCTTTATGTGGAGTGGCTCCTAGCTATGCAGGTGTTTATGTGTCTATCCATGCAACGGTAGTGATATTGGAGGTAGATATATGGTTTTGTCTAGGAAGTATAGATTGTGGAGTGCTAGCTCAATGGACAATATCATCGGGATCACTGGGCTTCAGATGCTTAGACGAGGTAGGTTGATTATTTAGTCATTCGATGGATGCGTGGAAGTCTAAGGTACTTGATTTAAAGGTTTTAAATTTAATCTTCCTAGTGAGAATGTTGGTAATATACCTCCAGGTAACTAGATGGAATGTGGATTATGTTGTTAGTATTGAAATATAAGTTCAGAAAAAACTACCAAATTTTAGTGGTTAAAAATGTGGAATGTTGTAGGATCAGACCGGCAAAGGCCAAGCATGGCGGAAGCCGTAGAGATTGAGGCGTGTGGAAGCATCGCGGCGATGCGACCACATGCGGTAAGGGACACAAGTGTGATATTGGGAGTCAATTTGTGTTGATGATGAGGTCGTCCGAGATAGCACAAAACCAGTCGACGTGAGGACTAAGGAAGGACGTCTTGCATGCTCAGATTGGATCTAGAGGTGGTGCTGATTTTTCGGTGATTTTTTAGTGGCGGCGGACGTCATCAGTGGGTCCCACGACGTACGAGGTATGTGTGGTGCGACGTGAGGACTAAGGAAGGACGTCTTGCATGCTCAGATTGGATCTAGAGGTGGTGCTGATTTTTCGGTGATTTTTTAGTGGCGGCGGACGTCATCAGTGGGTCCCACGACGTACGAGGTATGTGTGGTGAACAGGAGGAGGAGTCCATGTGGGTGAACAGTGCTGGCGCAGCACAACGGCCTAGACGAGCACGCAGGGTGGTGCGCGCATGCATGATGTGTGGCTCTGGCCTAGGAGGGGGCATGCGGTCATGGCCCAAGGTGTGGCGCGCGGGAGGCAGGCCGAATCTGGCTCGGTTTGTGCAGTTTCCGTCCATTTTTTTTATGAAAAATTAAGGATTTTGAGTATGAGGAAAAGAGGAGTTCTACTCGTGATATATTTTTCTTACCACTATAAAAATAGATCCAAAGGGAGCCAGAAGGCATAGCAGAAAAGAGCTTTTCGGGTGCCAAGAAAAACTTAGATCTGTAGTCTGAGAAGCCTTTTTAGCGTGGTGTTTTGGGATGGGCAATCGTGCCTGTTATGAAAAGGAGGTGTTCGAGGAGGCGGTTGAGGGGTCAGACAAGTGAAGGCTAGGCGGACTAACGGTCAAGTCGGTGGCGATGTTCTGCATGAGGCCTTGGACGTCTTGTTTGGGTCAGGCGGCGAAACTAGCAGCAAGGAAAGCGTTGTATCCTACAAGTTGGAAGGATCAATACGCAATCTGTTCGCTAAGAAGGTCAAATCGTGGGTTGACAAGATGTCGACCATCTCCAGTTTTAGTTTGGTGAATTTCGATGGTTCTGGAAACTTCGGCTTATGGTAGACGAGTGTGAAGGACTTGTTAGTTCAACAGGGATATTCAACGCTCTTCAAGCAGAGAAGCCGAAGAAGGTGGAGGATGGTGGGTGGGAGGAAATGCAACTACGTGCAGCTGCAACAATTAGGTTGTGTCTCATCGATCATGTCATGTACCACATGATGGACCTAAAGACAAAAAATGAAATATAGAATAAGTTGGAAAGTCAATTCTTGTCTAAGACTCTCACCAACAAGTTGTATCGGAGGTAGAAGATGTATGGGTTGAAGATGTAGTAGGGTGGTGATCTCGTGGAACACGTGAATGTCTTTAATTAGGTCACGGATCTGGGAAATCTGGATGTGATTATCAATGATGAGACAAGGCTATAGTTCTTCTTTGCTCATTATCACTGTTGTAGTAGGGGACACCCCCCCCCCCCCCACGAATCAGTGAGAGAGGCGAACCAGCCTACGAGGGTGTAGGAGATGCATGACCGATGGGATCCTCGCTCCTCCCAGGCGAAGCAACTGCGGACCAGAGGAGGAGATGCGTGACCGAGGGGTGCCTCGCTTCTCCCGAGCAAAGCAACGGCGGACCAGAGGAGTGACCATCCTCAGGGGGCCTCACGGACCCCCTAGGGGCTAAGCGAGGCATGTCAGGAAGTACTCCACTCAAGATTTGAAGTGCCCAAGTCCATGTCGCGAAGCGAAGACGGTTGCGTGAGAGCCAAGAAGGCTAGGGGACAGCAAGTAGGGCCTGCAACAGTCGCTAGGAATCATATCGCGTGTTAGGGAGATATGACAACTGGCTGTAACAATCAGCATCAGGTGGTAGAGGGATCAGTATTCGTTGTAACAACCGGGTCCCCCTTGTAATCTTTATTCTATCCCTGCTTTAGGTAGAAAAGTAAGGGCAATTAGGTCTAAGCCTGGGTCCCGAAGGTGTTTTTCCTTCGATACCCTTGGGCATAAGGGAAGGTTAAGGTCTAGGGGGTCTTTTCCTAGCTTTACCCCTTTTACCCCTGCATGATTCCCTCGGCGAAGGGTTGTATCAAAACAATGTAATCTAGTCTCCCACTATAAATAGGGGGGGCCCTTAATAATAAGACGACAAGCTATAGTTCATTACTGGATAGCCTCCTTGTGATTGCTCAACTTCCTTGAGCTGCTTCGCGAAGCACGTTGCACGGCTTCGCGGTGTAGCCCTCCACAAATCTGTTGTCTGGCTCGGGCCAACGACACTGGCACCGTCCGTGGGGATCTGAGGAAGAAACCATTGTGAGCAAACCTGTGTGAGTACACCAAAAATTCACCCAAAGATCTTAGGAGATGCCTCCGAAGAAGACCTCCGCTTCCGCCGCGGGAGGTTCCTGTTCCATCGCCGCCGCTGTCCCGGCGGTTCTGAGTTCCCTAGGCTCCGTCGGGGCCGCTGCTGGGGAGATGATCGTCGCCCTGGCAGCCTTTCACCCTTGAGCACGGAAGAAGAAGGCGGCGAATACATGAACCTCCTGCGGATAAAGCTAATAGGGTAACGAATACGAATACGAATACGAATCCGGATAGGGTAACGAATACGATTACGAATCGGATATGTACCCAAGTCAGATTGGATACGAATATCCTTCAACTTTAATAGGAAATTTTGGCGTGATAAATTTACAAAATACATATATGGATATCATCAAAATATATATGACAAAATTAACAACTCTAATAGCATGTATAATCTGGATATTATTTTTGTATCTGGATAGTATCCGTATTCGTATCCGTATCCGATCCAATTTTGCAAAACCTATCCAGTCCAATTTTGCAAAACATATATGGTATCCGTATCCGATATCCGTATCCGGTAAAAAATCTGGATAGTATCCGTATTCGTATCCGTATCCGGTCAAATTTTGTGAACCGTATCCGGTAAAAAATCCGGATAATATCCATATTCGTATCCGTTTTGTATTCGAATACGGATATCGCGGATACGGATATACAGTTTTTCGAATATGGTAATTTGGATTATCCGTTACCAGATTCCACCCCTGCCTATGGTCTACATCTCTTTTATCTTTTGGTTTTCAAATTATTGTATATTATCTGTAACTTTTTGTTCAGCATTGCTTATCTACTTTCGTAACCTATTTGATAAATTGATCAACTTTTTTTTGGTAATTAACATTGCGGAAGATGACACATGTGCTGGCACTAATGCTTTTCCATAGGATCGATGAATGAGTCAATGTAGAGTTGAGCGTTATCTGCATGAGTATTACTCATGTGCTGGTGGCTCGCCCGCCGCTCTGGCTCACCTTTGTTGCCGTCGAGGCGGCCGTCGTCTGCTCCATGCTCTCTGCAAGCAAGGACCCGCTCCCGGACTAGGAGGGATCTGGGGTTGAGGTAAGCCGCAACTACGCCGCCATTGCGGCTATGAAGGTGTGGTTGGCTGATTGTGCATGCCGAGAGTTGACCCAAACATACATGGTGCTTAGGATTCAGAACCTCTATCAATACCAAATTCGGGTTCAGGGTGCGTTGAACAATTTGTCTGTCAATTGTTAAGGTTAAAAAAAATCAACCGGCTTAATTTAACCGATTAAATCAAAGAAAAGATGAACTTGCTGACGTTTGAGGGCAACAAAAAAGTTAGCAGATTCAAAAGGATGACGAAACTATTGGCTAACATTAGATTTAAGCAAATAGTTCAAAAAGGTAAACAAACTGCTACTAAGCTGATAGAATCATCGTAGCAACAAAAAGAGAGCAAACTGAATAGAAAGTGAAATGATTTATCAGCGAGTCGAACAAAAGGTAAATGATTTATCAGCTAGATCTAAAGCGATGAACCAATAGAAGGTGAGAACCAAGCAAGAAGATTGGATTTAGCTGAGATAGTACTCACCTGGGATTGTATCGTGTAGTTAATCAAGAAGGCAAGGGAAACAAGTCAAAAGTACTCTAAAATAGGCCTAATGTGATTAAAGTAGATGAACATGATAAAAGAATATTCGATCGATTGGTCGGGGACCCTTTACATATCCTAGAAGACCTTACATTTATAGTGGTCTTTAACTTAGACCGACTAAAATACATATTCATGTTGAGTATAGACTTCTACTATTAACTTTTCTGACCGGCCTCGACTTGAACTCATGCAAAGCATGATATATTAGAATCGAACCAAACGTACTAAAAACAACGTGACCTAGTTGCCACGCATTCAACCAACCATGACATAGCCGATCATGACTCAAACTTGAAGAGAGAGCAAGGGAGGAAGGAGAGAGCCCGATGGGGCGAAGTTGAATTCAAATTTTTATTTTGAATTAAGGTTTTAATTTTCCCAATTTAGGATGTTACATAAAAGATCTATCTATTAGATCTAAATCGATTAGCGGATAAAAAGTGAGAACTAAAGAAGAAGGTCAGACTTAACCGAGACAATACTCACAAGGGGTTGTATTGTGTAGTTGATCCAGAAGACGATGCACAAGTCAATAAAGAATAAAATACATTGAAACAACTCTAAGTTAGGCTAATGCGATTAAAGTAGAAAAAACGTAAATGACATGATAAAAACATATTTGACCAATTGGTCAGGGACCATATTTACACGTTCTCAAGGGACCTCATATTTATATTGGTCTCTAGCTAATCTAGACCGACTAGAATACATATTCGTGTTGGGTATAGACCGACTATTATCTTTTCTAATCGGCCTTGACTCCAACTCATACAAAGCACGATTACATTGCAAATTGAACTAATAAACGTACTAAAACAAGCACTACAGGAATCAGGAACCAAACAATCGACAATGGCCCACTGTTGGCGGCTGGCCGACAACAAAGATCCGTCGATGGTACGTTGACAACACAGCCAACCCTTGTCCGCGGCCAAGGGTATACCTCCGACAAAAACACATCCATGGCGGGCTACCAGGCGAAGGCCTTTGTCGTCATTTATACGAGCCGTCGACAAACACACACCTTGAGGGCACGGATCCGAAGCTGGCCTCTGCTAGGTAGGCCCCACAGAGCCACCACTGAAAGGCACGTGGAAGACCAATGTAGGCGGCCGTGACGAGGCTGCTGACACTGACCTCTTATCTGTGTCGGCGGCTAGATATTAACTGCTGACACAGACCTACAACATGTGTCACTAGATTTTGTCTAAGATCATTGGCGGGCTCCAAATTTGAATTTTGTGTCGCGACTGGGTATGGGGGGCTAGGGTGTGTCGTCGGGGTTGTTCTGGTCACCGACATAGCTTGCTTTGGAGGGCACGAATTTTTTATTTTGATTCGTGGTCGGGAGAGGGGCTGAGGTTTTATCGTCGGCTTTTCTGTAGTCGCCGATACTGCACTTCTGTGTCGGCGGTTTTCTGTTGGCCGTCGAAATTAGTCTATCATCGGCTTTTTGGCCGCCGACACGGCTTTTTTAGCCGCCGACACCAAAGCAGATTCCTTTAGTGAAGGTGACGGCATGGCCGATCATGACTCAAACCTGCCATCTTTCTCCAAAAACCTTCTTAATGTTAGCCTTTTGCCGTGTCTTGATTGCTTCTAGAAACACATGTTCTTTTCAGCTTAACAGATTGACGACTTATTTACGTTTTGAAAAGACATATGTTTTGAGTTATTTAAGTCCGTTTTTCATTGTTTTGAAGGAGAGTCCTGACCCTATAAAAAATAAGTCAAACAAAATGGATCCGAATCTCAAAACTATCTTGAGAAGCCCTCGAAGTTTAGTTATTTCAGCCGTTCTGCTATTCTTCCGTTTAGATCAGCTCAAAAGAAAAGGCCGGCATGGAGGATGACGAGCTCCCGGCTACGTTCCGGTGCAGCTGCCGGAGCTGGGTACGTGAGTGGCTTCTTGGTCCATTGTTTTTGGAATGCCTGTTTAGATGCTTCTGCTGCTTGGATTCAAGGAGTAGGAACAGATTTGCCCAATTGCCTATTTTCTTCAGCATAATGTATGTACATTTGCTTTCATGTGTGAAGCCAGTGGATTATTAAAATGGAAATAAAAGTGAATTGCACTTGTCAGTGAAAGTAATTGCTCTGAAGTACATAAATTCAGTTTCAGCTAAAAAATTCTCCACCAAGTTGTAGGAAAAAAGTGGAGGTCTTTCCCGTGGTGCATCCGTGATACACCTTATTACAATCTTTCTACAGATTGTACTTCTGTAATTTGCTATTTGTTTGGTAGTAGAACCATGCAAGACCAAGTAATCATTTGCCTGTATAGCCCTTAGGTTCGTCCCAGAAACTCATTGCAGGTTTAAACCATTTGTTTGTATGTTGACGATTGGAAGGAACAATTCATATGAAGTGTAGAAATATTGTGTAATATTCAATAAATTATCACCCCAAATTGCTGAAAAAAATATCACACACGTTTTTAACCTGCAATTGTTTTTTAGAACTTCTCTTGAGCAAGTTATGCTTACCAATCTTTAAACTAGCTAGCTTTTCCTGTTTTACCATATTTTGTGTTGGGTTTAATCTAGTTTAGTGCTGTGTTTAGTTTCTTGTTAGTTGGTTGTTGAGTTTGTTTGTTGGCCGGTGTGGCCGCATGCGTGTGTGTTTGTTGGCCAGCGTGGTCCTTGGAGTTTGTTTTAGATTCGTGATCGGTGTGGTCATGATTTCGTATGCAATACGGTGTGTACTGCTATAAATAAAGGGCAGGGTGCCCAGCGATCAGATTAGATCGCATGTTTACAAGTTTTTCTCTGCGTCGTTTCTCTTCTTTCTCAGGAACAGCAGCGACGTGAGCTTTCCAATCTACAAACTCATGCACGTCAACTTTGATAGGATTAGCCAACGTAAATCAACTCAACGTCATGAAGATCCAGGGCTCTAATTCAACATCTGGTATCAGAGCCTGATCTTGCATGCCAAAGCAACCTCGATTTGCACCGATGTCGATCGTAACGCAGGGTGCGGTGGTGGTGAAGGAGAGCGGCGGGATGTCGTTCACCTATCCGCAATTGACGGCGACAAACTACACCACTTGGGCGATCAAGGTGGAGGCGATCATGGAAGCCCAGGGCGCCTGGGATGCTGTGGATCCCGTGCCAGAAACCGTCGTTGATCCAAAGAAGGACAAGACGGCGAAGGCATTGCTGTTCCAAGCCCTTCCGGAAGACCTCTTGTTGTAGGTGGCAACAAAGAAGACAGCCAAGGAGGTGTGGGTGGCCCTCAAGACACGGTATGTCGGAGCAGATCGAGTAAAGACAGCAAGGTTGCAGACGCTCAAAAGTGAGTTTGAGGCTCTGCGGATGAAGGAGGGAGAAACCCTAGATGACTACGCCGGCAAGTTGAGCGGGATGGCAGTGAGATACACGAATCTCGGGTCAACCCTAGAAGATGCCGCCATGGTAAAGAAGTTGTTCGATACCGTGCCGGAAAAGTACAACACCATCATTGCTGGCGTCGAGCAGTTCTGTGACCTCCAAACCATGCCGTTTGAGGAGGCCGTTGGACGCTTGAAGACGTTCGAGGAGCGTGTGCAAATGCGCACATCGGTGGGGAGCACCGGCAATGGCCAGCTCTTGCTCACTCAGGCGGAGTGGCAAGCGCGGCAGAAGAACCTCGGAGGAGATTCATCTTCAGGCTCCAAGGCGAAGACTCCAGCTCCCAGTGAAGGGGGCAACCGTGGCGACCGCGGTGGTCGCAGCGGATGGCGTGGCAGAGGGCGAGGACGAGGACGGGGTGGCCGCGGTGACCGCGGCGGGAACCCCCGAACAGATGGATCGGTCAACTCAGGCGGGAGGGGCCGAGACAAGAGCCATATTAAATGCTTCAATTGCGAGAAGTATGGCCACTTTGCTTCGGAGTGCAGGAGCAAACCACGCGGCGAGGAGGCGAACCTCGCGCGCACTGAAGAACAGGAACCGACTTTGCTCCTGTCGGCCAGTGTGGAGACACACGACGAGGTCTTGCTCAATGAGGGTTCCATCGACCCGATGCTGCTGATTGGTGATGGTAAGACCAGATCTGAAATTTGGTACTTTGATAATGGTGCCAGTAATCACATGTGTGGTGGGCTGGAGAAGTTCCAGGAGTTGGACAGCTCAGTTCGAGGCCGTGTGCGGTTCGGCGACGGCTCAACAGTGAAAATTGAAGGAAAGGGCTCGATTTTGTTCCAGTTCAAAGGAGGAGAACAACGACTATTGACTGAGGTATATTATGTACCAAAATTGGTTAATAATATAATCAGTTATGGTCAGTTGGCTCAAGGAGGCAGCAAAATTATTATGTCCGGAAGCCAGCTGTGTGTATATGACACGGATGATACTCTGCTTATCCGTGTCAACTGCTCGCCAAATCGTTTATATAAGACACCTATGGAGACATGTGAACCGGTGTGTCTCATGGCAAGCATCAGCGAATCAGCATGGTTGTGGCATGCTAGGTTGGGGCATGCAAATTTCGCTTCATTGAAGATGCTAGCTGAAAAGGAATTGGCGGTGGGGGTGCCGCTGATCACGCACCCACATCAATTGTGTCAAGGGTGCTTAATTGCCAAGCAAACAAGACTTCCGTTTCCGGCCAAGGCAAGCTTCAGAGCAGAGGAGCCGCTCGAGCTACTACATGCAGACTTGTGTGGACCGGTTACACCATCTACCAACGCGGGTAACAGGTACTTCATGCTTGTCGTCGATGATCACACACGGTGGATGTGGGTTCGATTGATCAAAACTAAAGACCAGGCACTTCCTGTGTTCCAAAGCCTCAAGAAAAAGATCGAGAATTCTTGTGGACGTCAAATAAAGGTCCTCAGGACAGATCGTGGTGGCGAGTTCCTGTCGGATGCTTTTGCCAAGTTTTGTGAAGATGCTGGGATAGAACGACATCTCACGGCTCCGTATTCTCCTCAGCAAAATGGAGTCGTAGAGAGGAGAAATCGATCAGTCATGGGGATGGCAAGGTCCTTGCTGAAAAGTATGCATGTGCCTGGAAGATTTTGGGGAGAAGCGGTCTCCCACGCCGTTTACATCTTGAACCGGCTACCCACTAAGGCTCTCGGTGAGTGCACTCCATATGAGGCATGGAAGGGATGGAAACCACACCTTGAGCATCTGCGTGTGTTTGGCTGTACCGTCCATGTCAAGATTGCATCTCCGCATCAAAAGAAACTCGACGATCGCAGTCAGCCCATGGTGTATCTTGGAAGAGAAGAAGGCAGTAAAGCGCATCGGTTATATGACCCTCTGCGTAACAAGGTTCATGTGAGTAAAGATGTGATTTTTCAGGAAGATGTGGAATGGAACTGGAATACAGAAGCACCTGAGCTATCGCATGTATGGGAGTTTGAAGTTGAGGACTACAACTTTGAACAAGCTGCGCCCGACGGGTCGTACGGGGCAGCACCCGGCTCGCCAGAAATAGGAGGAGCATCTCCGGGGCTTCAAGTACCTGAACCAAGCGATGATGTTGTGGAGCAAGCATCAGTGCCATCATCATGTGCAGCACCTACGTCAACAAACCTTCCTTCCATCGGCGTGATCACAAGGGCCCGAGCGCGAGCTACAGCGGAGGCCGCAGCTAGGGCGCCTTCGGCGACGGTGCCAAACGATGGCACGCGGCTACCACTCAGTTCAGCAGCAGTCCTTAACCCTGAGCATGATCTAGACGGTGAACAAGCTAAGCTCAGGAGCATACACGAGATTATGCAAGAAACGCATCCAGTTGACTTGGCCGAGGAGGACGGTAGCGATGAGCTACTTCTAGTTGATGCAGAAGAGCCGGCTACATATTCAGAAGCTGCTGGTCAGTTTGAATGGGAACAAGCCATGAAGTCTGAAATTGAGTCCATTGAAAAGAACGAGACATGGAGACTCGTTCCCTGTCGAGCTAGCCAAAAACCTATTGGTTTGAAGTGGGTATTCAAGGTGAAAAGGGACTCAAATGGAGATATCATCAAATACAAAGCCCGACTTGTTGCAAAAGGATACGTGCAGAAGCATGGCATTGATTTTGATGAAGTCTTTGCCCCTGTTGCGAGAATTGATACTATTCGTGTTATACTGCTCGCGACAAACCATGGTTGGAAGGTGTATCATATGGACGTAAAGTCAGCCTTTCTAAATGGAGAATTAGAAGAAGAAGTCTATGTACTGCAACCAGAAGGTTTTGTTGTGAAAAACAAGGAGCACATGGTGTATAAACTAAATAAGGCGTTATATGGGCTCCGACAGGCACCTCGTGCATGGAATATACGCCTAGACAAAAGTTTGAAGAACCTCGGTTTCTCAAGATGTGCACAAGAGCAGGCTGTGTACACTAAAGGAGAAGGAGCAAGAAGATTAATTGTTGCAGTATATGTGGATGATCTACTTATAACCGGGGCAAGTGCGTTTGAGATACAACATCTCAAGGATCAGATGATGACAGAGTTTGATATGAGTGACCTTGGGTTGCTTACATATTATCTAGGAATCGAAGTTTCTCAAGAAGAAGACCGGATCATCCTGAAACAAGCGGCATATGCGAGGAAGGTACTAACTCAGTTCGGCATGGCAGAGTGTAATGCGACGAAGTATCCCATGGAGAAACAGACAATGATGCACAAAGATCCAAAGGGAGAACCGATAGAGGCAACCGAGTACAGGCGTATGATAGGTTGCTTAAGGTACCTGCTACACACAAGACCCGATCTTTCTTTTTCTGTTGGGATGATGAGCAGATTTATGGAGAGGCCCACGACACTCCATTACAAAGCTATTAAGCAGATCCTTCGGTATGTGAAGGGTACTATACACTTTGGTCTTGTGTACATGAAAGGTAGAGGAGAAGATGTGTTGACCGGCTATACTGATAGTGATCTGGCCGGTGACTTGGATGATAGAAAGAGCACTGGAGGGATGGCATTTTATTTTGGTGAAAGTTTGGTCTCATGGAGTTCTCAAAAGCAGAAAACTGTTGCACTTTCATCCTGTGAAGCCGAGTTTATGGCAGCGACCGCGGCGGCGTGTCAAGGCATTTGGTTGAAGTGTTTACTTTGGGAGCTCACGGGTCATGAACCAAAGCCAATAAAGTTATTTGTTGACAACAAGTCTGCATTGGCATTAATGAAGAATCCAGTGTTCCATGGAAGAAGCAAGCATATCGACACGAAGTATCACTTCATTCGTGAATGTGTCGAGGAGAAGCAAATTGAGGTGCGATTTGTGTCTCACCGACGAAAGCGAAAGCGAGACGCGTTGACAAAAGCTTTGCCGGTAGTGAAACTGGCAACAATGCGTCATCTACTTGGAGTTCGAGATTTGCAGCCTAATCAAGATTAAGGAGGAGTATGTTGGGTTTAATCTAGTTTAGCGCTGTGTTTAGTTTCTTGTTAGTTGGTTGTTGAGTTCGTTTGTTGGCCGGTGTGGCCGCATGCGTGTGTGTTTGTTGGCCAGCGTGGTCCTTGGAGTTTGTTTTAGATTCGTGATCGGTGTGGTCATGATTTCGTATGCAATACGGTGTGTATTGCTATAAATAAAGGGCGGGGTGCCCACGATCGATTAGATCGCATGTTTACAAGTTTTTTTCTCGCGTTTCTCTTCTTTCTCGAGAACAGCAGCGACGTGAGCTTTCCAATCTACAAACTCATGCACGTCAACTTTGATAGGATTAGCCAACGTAAATCAACTCAACGTCATGAAGATCCAGGGCTCTAATTCAACATTTTGCATGACCTGATGACCACATCATGAGTGGGGTTCAGCTATCTAGAGTTAGGCCGTCACACAAAAAATAATATAACTTGTATGATGAATGGCATAATCTCTTCTTTTGTTCTTCATTTTCAAGTAAAACACACCACTAGTAATAAGTACTAACATGCTATTGCATTAAAATTCATTACATAGAAACAAATAACTAATATATTTATTATTTATTTTAAAAGCATCTTTGTATTCAATTTATGTAGTTAACCATCTTATATTTGTATGAGCTAATCACCATGGCATTGCATGTCAAGTGTAGAAGATTTTTCTATCCTTCTAAAGAAAACATGTTGTCAAAGATAGGGGTGCCAACGGATCGGATAGCGCCACTACCAAATTCGTTTTTTTTGGGGATATGAATAAGGATTCGGATACCTCTCGGATACGAATACAAATCGGATAGCATAGCGAATACGAATACGGACCGAATATCTACTCAACTCAGTCGGATATGAATATCCTACAACTTCAGCACATCAGCGAAAAAATAAACCAACATGTCGACATCATCCGTCAGGCCTTACATTAGTTTCAAGTCACTGATGCTTGGGAGCATGGGGTGTGTGTGCCTATGTATGTATGTATGTATGTATGTATGTATGTATGTATGTATGTGTGTGTGTGTATGTATGTGTGTGTGTGTATAAAGCATCAGGTACAAAACGAGCAATAAGTACATAATTAGAAATACAATCAACATTTGTTCCATGTTCCACCATGACCACCATTACAATTCGCATACGGATAGTATCTGTATCCGTATCTGGTCATTTTTACAATACTATATATGTATCTGTATCCAGGAAAAAAATCCGGATAGTATCCGTATTCGTTTCCTATTCGGATACGGATAATCCGAATACGGATAGCCTATTTTTTGGATACGAATGTAGGAAAATTCGGATTATTCGTATCCATTCTGCACCTCTAGTCAAAGATAGATATGTAAATGCAAAGTGATAATTTTTATTTACTAGTGAAATTCATTGTGTCGTTCTTATAGATGGCCAAACGGGTGGCCCGACCCAGCACCATCCTCGGGCCGTGCTGTGCCAGTGCCGGGCCGGCCCAAAACACTAACAGGCCCGATGTACTAAATAGAGAAAATATGTGGTAAAAATGGTGACTCCAGGCTTTGAACCAGGGACCTTTTGACATCCAAAGCCTTATTGCCACACCTACTAGCCACTAGAACTTGATTTCACTTGTGTTGGTTGTGTCATGTTACATTATAATATACATATTGATGAATAAAAAATCAGAAAAAATTAATCGTGCCGTGTCGGCCCGGCCCGGCATGCCTGGTCTTCGTCCCAGGCACCGCCCGTCTGACCGGGCCGTGCCGGCCCGGGCCCGATGCGTGTTGTGCCGTGCCGTGCTTCGGGCTGGGCCAAAATGTCGTGCCTCGTGTCGGCCCATTTGGCCTGGCCTGTTTGGCCATCTATAGTCATTCCGAAACTTATATTTTTCATTATATTGCAATAGTGTGTTTTTGAATGAAAGGTATATATATTTCATTGTTATATGGATAGTCATATAGAAATTGTGTCATAGGGACCTTGCTGGGTAAGCATCGTTTTGACAATACAATGTGTGGACCTTGGTATAGTGGTGGGTTATTCCAAGCATTTAGGCTCTGTTCTTTTCAGCTGATCTTAAGGGTTGAACAGCTAAACGGTTAAAATGACTGAATTTCAAGTGCTTCTCGAGGTAGTCTCGAGATTCGGATCCATTTCGTTTGACTTGTCTTTTAAAGTGTGAGGACCCATCTTCGAAACAGCGAAGAACGGACTAAAAAACTCAAAGCATATGTCTTATGAAACGTAGATAAGTCGTTAAGCTGTTAAGCCGTTAAGCAGTGTTCATGGTACAGTTTACAATTATTGTTAGGACTGAACCTGTAAAAGTTTTGTGATAAAAGACTCTCAAATCAGGGATAACTGTTCAAGCTGCTTTGAACTTTACATTGTCTCACATAGTTGCATAAGCGGATATAAAAAAGCTACTCTAGAGAGCGACAATACAAATTCAATAGCATTCAATTTAAATAAGCAAAAGGGAAAGTTGATACTCCGGATTTTAGCAGTAGAAAAGCGAGAATAATAGCGCCCACTGGGAGCAGAGCATGCAACACAAATGCAATATTTATTAGGCTCTGTTCTTTTCAGCTTAACACCTTAATGGCTTAACGGCTTAACGACTTATCTACGTTTTAAAAGACATATACTTTAGGTATTTTAGTCCATTCTTTTTTTGTTTTGATGGTTGGTCCAAACACTTTAAAAAACAAGTCAAACAAAATGGATCCGAATCTCGAGACTAGCTTGAGACTCTTTCGAATTCAGTCATTTCAGCCATTCAACTGTTCAGCCGTTCAGATCAGCAAGTCAGACTTTGTTGTTCAAGCATATTAATTAGATGATACAATCAAGTATAAAAGTTGGAAGGATCTTGGCCACTAAAGTATCTTATGACGTTGATATGGCTAAAAGTAGGAGGGGACCAGGGACTACTCAGAAGGCAGTTAAGATCTGTTTGGTGCTCTCCTCGGGAAGGCCGGTCGAGTCCAAACTCCATGAAAGAAATAGCTAAGATACTATGTACAGTAAAGCAACGCCAAGCATGTCTTTTGAAAAAGTAAAATAGGACAAATAAAATAGGTTATATACTTATGTATTTAAATGCTTTGCTACATCGGTTGGTAAACTGAAAAACAAAGAGTTAGCAGTCAAGACTACGAAGAGAAAAGCTAGCTATCCTCGCAGGACAAGGCTGGACATCTTGATAACTTGATATTGATGTTAATTCGTTGTGTCAGATCCAGTGCAGCTGTGCTTATGGATATATCACACATGGCCATTTGGCCAAGCTTAAGTATTTGCAAACTGGAAGCATGATTCAACATGGTTGGCTCAAGTTGGTGAGAGGACTTGTTGCAGACTAGAAATTTTCACTCAGCGACTCATTGTTCATTCATATGCCTTTTTTCCGAGTGTACTATATATGATATATTCCCTCCGTTCGCGAAAATAAGTCACCGTTGACTTTTAGACACATGTTTGACCATTCGTCTTATTAAAAAATTTATTACAAATATGTAAAAATATAAGTCATACTTAAAATACATTTAATAATAAACCAAACCATAACAAAATAAATAATATTTACATAACTTTTTTGAATAAGATGAATAGTTAAACATTTGTTCAAAAGTTAACAGTGACTTCTTTTTGTGAACGGATGGAGTATAATTGCCAATTTAAGATGTATCCTTCATGGTATTGTTTTTCTGTGAAGTTGCTTATTTGTAGAACTGTTATATATACTGCTAACCTTTCTTCTGTAAATACTAGTTATGTTAGTTTTCCATAACTCAGTGTATTGCGTACCTTGTTTTCAGATGTGATGTGAGCAACATTCATTCCAAAAATGCACACATGTTAGTATTTTCGATTTTAGTGATTTATCGTCAGGAAAGTTATGATCTTGTTAACTGTGTGATTGTACAGAGAAAAATGAAGGTTGCAACAAGTTAATAGTGGCGAGCTGTATCTTCCTCTCCTCCATCCATTAATGTGGGTTCAACTTGTTCTATCTGTTTCGTTCACATTTTATGTACAACCTGCGAGTTTATTTATTTACTATTTTTTCTTAGACAAGTGCTCAATTTATATTTTGTTCCTTTTCCACTGCCACAGAAACTAAATTTTTCTCTGCTTGTCTATTCCATAGTTGTAAAAATTTTTACACCAAATGATTGTAATCAGATTTTTTTTAATGCGTAGAGAAAGAAAAGGCGAAGGTACCTGAGTTTTAACCTATGGCTGTGGAAAACTGAATGAAGTATTTACATGTGACCAATTATGCGAGGTGCAGTGTTATAAAATGGCAGATTTACTGTACAGTCAGTTCTTAGAATGTTTCTATAGCACAAGAAATAATAAGCTCCAACACTATGAACTGCTCGGATATATATGTTCATCCAAATTGCCTGCACTATGCACCACCCTGTCTATGCTGAGAATTTTCATCTCCTTACTACTTGCAAACACGTTGCAACTAATTCATATATATCGTTAGTTGCAACAAATTGCTGGTCTTGTGGATAATTGCCACCTTAAACATGTTCAACTTCAATTACAGCTAGCCTTCTGTGGAGTATCAGCCGAGCTAGGGTCTTTTGGGATGAAGAGGTCACTACCAGGGAAAAAGGCTTCACAAGCGGTTGATAAGCCCCCCATAAGCGGTTTTAAAACCGCTTGTAAGCAACCGCGACTGATGCCTCGCGGAGCATCACAAGCGGTTCTCTGAACCGCTTGTAATAAAGTGTAAAAAAAGGCAAATAAATATTGGGGGAGGTGTCTCACCCAGCTAGCCAACCCACCCACACGCATTATCTGACAAAATGGGAGGAGCTTTCCTTTTATCTATTCAAAAAATGGGCCTCTAGAAGCGGTTGGGGCTATTAAACCGTTTGTAAAGCCAAGCATCCTAAGCGGTTTGTGTTTCCAACCGCTTGTAGAGGTATAGCAGCGGTTGGGGACACAAACCGCTTAGGATTTTGGATCTTTAGAAGCGGATCGTGCCCCTAACTGCTTTTAGAGGTCATTTTCTGGCTTGAGACTGTTTTGAGGCATTAAATCGCTTGTAGAAGTTTGATTCTTTTTTTTGAACCGCTTGAGAAAGCTTGTTCCCTAGTAGTGGGTTGCAGAGGTCTAGTATGGAACAACTGACTACTTGTTACTTATGGAATTCTGTTCAATTGATATCAAATTTTGTTCATTAATTGTTTCATACATGCCCATCTTTTCTCTTGCAAACAACAGAACAATATCGAAACTATCTGCCATTGCTTTTATACTACACATACTGAATCAGTAAAAAAGGAATGTCATAAAAGAAGAAAATTGAAGAGAACAACAAATCAAATATATAGCACCAGAAAACACGAGAATATTTCAAGAAAGCACGATATATCATTTGCGTTCCCTTACCTCTTCTTTCGCAAGTACGCAACGGATGAAGCAATTTGAACAGATACAACAAGCTAGAGGTCTCAGGAAGAACTTACTGTTTGCAGTTCCAGAGCGAAAGAGGACACGAGGTGATATTGGCTCGGCTCACCTCCGGCTCTGCGCAATTCGCTGTTGCTGAGATGAGCCAAGTCAATACCATGCCATGTCTTCTCGTTCTTTGTTTTGGGCTCTCTCGTCTGAATGCTTCCTCACTCCATCACTTGCTAGTTGCTACGTCTTTTATAGAGCAACCGCGAATAGTTTAAGATTACAAGGGTTGTACCTGGTGCAAGATAGGCTTAAGATTGGTGTTGGGAATAGAAGGCACAAACACAGGATTTAACGTGAAAAAAACCCCTCCAAGGTGGAGAGGAAAAAAACCACGGGGAAAACAATCACTATAATGGTGCAACCTGTACAGGGTACAAGGGGGGGCCTTTATATAGGCATGCCCAAGGATAAATTAGTAAAAACTAATATTTGGAGGCATAACCTAACAATTGGGGTAATGCAAAAGCAGCATAACAAGATTCTGATCAGGGCAATGATGAAGTTCGTTCATCTAATCTATGCTGTATTTCAGAATTTACGATGATAGCAATCCCATGGTGGAATTCGAATAATGGATGATAATCTTTCACACAACCACAAGGCTGGCACTTCACACCGTGAGTTCTTGCTTTATAATTATTGTTTAAGGTATTATCGTTAACTTCTTATTTGATATCGACATAATCAAATAAACACTTTTAAATGGCTGCACGTGTTTCATAGATTCCTACAATGCAAATAATCACTACTAGAGAACAGGCTTTCAATATCCCGGTTCGGAACGGGCTTCAGTCCTGGTTTCCGAACCGGGACAGTCCTTGGAGACTGATGCCTGCTAGGCATCAGTTCATGTTACAAAAACCGGGACTAATCTCTCCTCGATATGCCGGCCACGAACACACGTGGCAGCGCAGCTGGGCAGCTTCTGCACCTCCCGGTTGTAACAACAGATCGGGACTAAGGTGTGCGCGTCAAATACGCGTGGCCACATATGGGGCGGTTGCTGGTGAGTCTATTGGTCCCAGTTGGTTGAGCTAACCGGGATTGATTTTGTAACACACGTGGCACCACTTTTGGGCAGCTTCTATTGACCAGTCTCGGTTGTATCGACAAATCGGGACTGAAGTGTGCGCGCCAATTACACGTGGCTTCATTTGGGGCGGCCGCTGGGGAATCTAATGGTCCCGGTTGTTTGCACCAACCGGGACTGAATTGTTATAGTGTATTAGCAAATGTAGTTTTTGTATTTTCATATTTTGACCCCTGCCTGTGAGTCACATTAACTTAACCACTAATATAACACAATTATTCATGCACAGCTTGTTGATAACTAAAATTGAAAGAACATTCAATAAACTTTGATTTACAACAAAACATACAATGTATATACATACAGAAGTATCATACATTGTACACAAGTATACATATACTTTTTATCGGGATCTTTTACATGCATAACTCGACAATTGGCCAGTATGTTACGAAGGCTCCGGAATCTTATTAATAAAAGGGTGGTGATGCTCGCCCATCAGATTTATGACCTCATCTAAAAGGAAGCAGGCGATTTACTCTTGAATTGCTTTGACACGCACCGGCGAGAGTTTTGGACCTTTTTCCAAACATTTTTTTTTGCTAATTTGAGGGGAATTTATCATTAAATAGGAAATTAACTTATCAATATTTGAAACTATAGGAAATGTCAGAAGTAGCTATCTAGGCGTTATTAAGGTAGTAATTATATATTACTCACCCCAAAATCTATATTTTTTTCTTGTGTACTCAGCGGTGCCTCGATGAAATTGTGCATCATCTCGCACACATAGTATCCGCATAAATTGTTTTCATATGGCTGATGCAAGACCTGTGGTGGAAGAGTTGAAATCGCCAAATAGATGCATGAAAATTGCATATTTAGCGAGGTACAACTCGAAACGCTTCTTGAATGTTCCCACGGTTTTCTTGCGAAACTTTGTGAAGGCACTGCACATTTGATTACAAGTTATATAGAATTGAGTTTGTTTGATATGGAGAAACAAAACTAGTAAGATAATGAATGGAAGAGGAATGTACCGGTTGAGCATGGCGATGAAGTCTTTGAACTTTTGAACAGGTTCCCTTTTCGAGTCTATGATCGTGATCTTGCTACGATCTAGCTCTATAATAAAAAGAGCCTAGTGAAAGCTGCACATATATATGTCAACGCGGTTTATTAATTAGTTCTAGCACTGTGTTAAGAAAAGGAATTAAAATAAGGCCGTACGAAAACACTTACTCAAATTCATAGGGTAGAAGTATATGCATCTTGTATCGTTGTCCCATTAGCCCTTCGTAAATGGTGTCCTCTGTGTCCTTTGCGTAATCTCTAACTATTTTCTCGTTAATGAGTAATGGGTCAAGAAAACCAAATTCGTGAATTCCCTCCCTTACGCATCTTTTTATCTCCATTCTACATAAGAAAAAATTAGTTAGACCTCCAAGTTAGTATAGTATATCGACGGGCACGATTGAAATTTACAAACAATACACTTATAGAGACCAACAATTCATCATGCGAAGTCGAGGGCCCTACCTTGATATAAGTCGTATTGAACCTCCCATTCAATCTTAACGCAAACCGTATATTCCTTGCATCGCTTAAAAACTCCGGGTATTTCTTATCAAGTCTTCGCCACTGTGAGCCATCTGCGGGGTATTTTAGTTTTCCATCAACCTTACGATCATCTTTGTGCCAACACATCATCTTCGCATGCTCTTTGTTTGCAAACAAACGCTTCAACCGAGGGATTATAGGGAATTACCACACCACCTTAGCGGTGTCTCTTCATCTTACGTCCTCCCTCAACCTCACCTACGTGATCACGCTTGGTCTTATACCGTGATGTTTTGCACACAGGACATGGATCCAAATTTTTATGCTCATTGCGATAGAGGATGCAATCGTTACGGTATGCATGTATTTTCCGTACCTCCAAGCCCAAAGGACAGAGAGCTTGCTTGGCTTCGTATGTACTTTCAAGCAACGTGTTACCCTCTGGAAGCAACTTCTTAATGAGGCCTAACAACTCGTTGAATCCCTTATCAGACATTCCATTTGCCGCCATTCATTGCATTAGTTCTAGTATGGTACACAACTTTTTGTGTCCCTGTCCGCAGTTTGGATACAACAGTGTTTCATAGTTCTCTCACAGGCGCTGAAACTTTTCGTAATGCCTTTCATCGACGTATGCTCCCTCTCCATCAAGAAGCATCTGGTCTAGATCATCGTCGCCAAACTCCTTCTATATATGTTCAAAAGAACTGTGTTGGCCAGCTTCCGAGATATTTTACTCCACCTATTCTTCTTCAGCTATGTAATCTCTACTTCACCGTGCTTGGTCCAACGGGTATAATTTTCATAAAATCTCTCGAGATCAAGTGAAAATGAATTTGCGCAGAGTTTGCCCACTCCTTTTGATTCTTACAATCAATACATAGGCAACATATATAGTCTAAGTTAATATTGGCATCCACATGACGAATAAAAGTTTTCAAACCCTTCACAAACTTCAAGGAACATCGGTTCATGTACATGCATCACCGATCCATTTGCATTAATACATCAAGTACATAAATTGATACCACACAAACAAGCATGATTTAATAGTACACATACAAACATGATTCAATATTGATCTCTTAATACCTAAATATTCTGGATGAAAATTTACATTTATGACCCAAAAAAACACAGATTTTTTACATGAGTGCCATTATAAAGTTTCAATATTTCGCAATTACAATTGCAAAACGCATATTATTATAGATGCCATTATTTATGCAACAAATTATCAGGATTGCCATTCTCTTGCCTTTTAAGGCATTTCAGCCATATACTCTAGGCAAATACGAGAAAATTCCAGGCATTTCCAGGTATCCTTATGTCCATAATAGTACATTAGTGAACTAACATTAACTGGAATATCCCATTACATCATGGCCACTAATACTAACACATACATTACAGTTCAACTAAGTCTTCAACATCATGTCCACCGAGATTACAATGCAGCAACAAAGCACATAAAAACCAAGAGTGCAAATCTTCTCGACGTTGGTTATCCTCTTGCCTAACTCCTTCATATCATGCTTCACCATGACCACAGTGTTCCACACCTCTTGGACCTTCATCAGTGTAGTGTTGAACGGAAGATCCTTCCATCATTCTTCCAACATAACTCTTGTATTTAGACTCCCACATGAAGAAATTTCATGTCGCATGATGCTACCAAAGGAAAACACATCAATTTTCGAACAAAAAAAATGAACAATTGGAAATCTAGTAATCCAATCCAAAATCGAATCACTCACCCTCACATTGTTGTTGCACTTATAGAAAATCATTCCAAAAGATTGCGAGTTCTTACTCCTAAGCTTAATGACAATAATCTTACACTGTGGACAATCCATGAGGGGGAGATCAAATCCACCGGTCTTCAAGGCGGACCAGCCTGGATCCATGCCGCCGCACTGGATCTCCTTCAAGGCGCCTCAGACACCAGCTTGTCAAGGGGCAAACGATGCCTAATTTGCGGTGCAAACAACGATTTGGGGGCGGATGGACTAACCCTAGAGATCGCCCCAAGAAAATCGGATGAGGAACGGTTGAGAGAGTCATGGGATGCGATCAGGTGTGGACCGCGTATCTGACTAGTGGGACCCAGTATTTAGAGCGTATCCACATATTTTCTCTTGTATTTGGCTCGGGTATATGGCTGAAATGCCTGGAAAGGCTAGAGAATGGCAACCCTGGCAATGTGTTGCAGAAATAATGCTATATATAATAATATGCGTTTTGTAATGGCAATTCCGAAGTATCGAAACTTTGGCACTCATGTAAAAAATTCTAAAAACACAAAAAAGGTCGGCATTCACGGTTTGCGGCAGCGGTGTGCCGTGTTGCGCCAGCGGTGCGGTGGGACACAAACAAAGGACGATGCGATTCCTCAGCAGCGCGACATGGTCGGGGAGGTGCGGACGAAGTGGCCCGCGTGAAGCGACAATGAGAACGCGTGGCTGCCATCTCCTCCCTCAACTCCATCGGCAGCAGGGAGGTGTTGACGACGCGGATGGCGCGGCAACAAGAGCGCGGCTCCGATCCCCTTTCAACCGAGCTCCATCAGTGTGGATCGAGAAGAGAGACTTGGCTCCGCGCGACCACGAATGGCTCCGGTCTCCGCTCCTTCCTCACTCCTCAGCGTTGATCCCTCTCTCAGCGCGGCTAGCTCTTCTGTGTACGCGGCGGTGACAGGAGCACGGCTGCGAGGACGCGGACGCGGTAACACTGGAGAAATGCGCGCCAACCCAATATCAGTCTCGGTTTGTAGCACCATCCGGGGCTGATACACCCCTTCTACCATCTGTCGCACGAGGCGACCTATCGGTCCCAGTTGGTGGTGCCAACCGGGCCTGAAAGATGCCCCGCGATGTATTTGCCGTTGAACCAAGACTGATGTTTATCTCAATCCTGGTTTGTAGTTAACCGGGACTGATGTGTCAGGATAAAAGGCTCGTTTTCTAGCATTGAATGGTCAATAGTACATAGTGTACTCCCTCCGTCTACTTCTCGCTGGAAAGAAAGCAACAGAAATGGGGGCACAAAGTGCTGCGAAAACGAAGCGTCTAGTTTGTTTGTTCCTTCTTGACAAGGTCAGTGCTGTAACGAAATTAGGCCGGCTGTGCGTTGTCCTCTCGTGAACGGCGTGACCTGGAGATAACTTAGAATAGCGCCAAAGCAAACCGACCATCCGTTAAAAAGCTCTATTTCTCGGTTGGTTTGTTCATCAGTTAGTACTTCACATTCTTTTTATGGGAGGCGGCTAGGTGTCTGGTAATTAAGCACGCGTAGCTTCCACGTTGCTTCAGTAAAAATCTAGAACATATATGCACCCTGTTACAAATATACGTATTATACGTGCATCGTATTTGTATATAAACAATTAGTGTATAATATGTATTAATTAATGTATTATACGTGCACCGTATTGTAGACGGTAGTTCTCCTGCCTTATGTCAAAAAAATTAAAACGTATATTCGGGAAAGAGGTGTTGTAAACTCTTTTCACTAAATTAAAGTTTGCGAACTCTTCTCGTCTTTGGTCTTCCTACGCTTCCCCAACTTTACCAACGTACCGATATTAATTAACAATCAACAAGACTGCTAGTACAACATAATCGACATTGTTTGTGCATACCGGGGATGTAAAATTAGCAATTTGTTAACATAATAGCTGTTAATCGATGTCCGTCTCGATCGGACGCCCGTCCTATTTTTTCTAACGTGCTGCATTGCTAGTTTAATTTAGCTAGCCACAGGAATATCATGCATCGTCCTCTCTTTTGTCGACCACTCCATCTCTCTCTGTGCAAGTGTGCCGCTGTTGGAATCGGCGCTGCCAACGTTGCCATGGAGCTCGCCGAGGTGCCTCCTCTCTGTCTCTCTCTCCGCTGCTGGGATCTCACGTAGTAGATGCTGGAAGCTTCATCTACTCCAAGAGCATGTAGTGCTATATGCATAGTTTGTGTGGTGGTTGCTGAGCTTCACTACTGCGGATTGGGGCTTCCAAGCGGCCCATCACAAACGGTTCATTTTAACCCGCTTGCGATCCGATCGCCACAAGCGGTTCGTGGCCAACGGGTGGAAGGGTGGCAGGAAAGGGCATGTGCAAGCGGTTCGTGCTGCAAGCGGTTTGTATCATGAACCGCTGGTGCATATGCCCTTTCCCTTCCCGCCCAGGGTATTTAACCCCTTCTTCCTCCCCGAGCAGCTCGCACAGTAGCACTAACGGGCCGAGCTGTTCATACAGGGGAGGTGCTGCCAAAATTTTTAATTAAGACTAATAGCTCCAAATTAAGGTTTCCAAGGTAAGTAAACATGGTCTCAACATCATTTTCATGTGGATGTCGCTTATCTTTTTTGCATTGGATATGGAGAAATATTAAATAACCTTGTTTGAATTGAAGGTTGTTTGTTTTGCTAGCTCTCTCTCTCTAGATAATTTGAGGCAAGATGTAGATCTATTGGGGGTTTTAAGTCTCATATTAGTTTTGTATCCTTCTTTTGATGATGTATAAGATGTTGAAATTAGTTGGTAGAGGTGATTAATTGTTTTAGAGAGCTAGATCTAGCTTGGTGTCTTAGTTAGCTCTCCCTTATAGATCTTTTGAGGCAATGTGGTGATCTATTGGATGGTTTTAGTTTCAAATTAGTTTAAAATAGTAGGTAGGGTGATTATTTCATTTGTTATAGAGCTAAATAGATCTAGGTTTTTTGTTAGGTTCAGAATAAATTATTTTTGTAATTAAAAAAATTAGAGGGGTACACAATAAAAATTACATATGTTTATAATTTAGGCAAAGTATAGAAAAAAGTTGAAAAAAGTCTTTTAATTTGTGAGATTTAGTTGGTTTGGCTTTAAAAATGTAGAAAGTTTAGAGGTAATTAAAAAATATAACAATTAGGTATTTCGAGTTAAATATTTCAATTTGAAAAATATAATAAGTGTTTTTATTAATTTAATTGGTGCAGATGAACCATCAATGGATGTATGCGGATCGTCGGTCAAGGGAGTTCATCGATGGCGTGAATGCTTTTCTCGATGTCGTCTTTTGAGACTTGACTCCAGGAAGCTTCATACGGTGTCCGTGCATAGATTGTAGGAACGAGAAAGAGTACTCAATGCGAGGACGGATTCAGGGCCACTTGTTGATGAGAGGTTTCATTCCGAACTATACATGTTGGACTCACCACGACGAAGTAGAGCATACCAGCATAGAAGACGAAGAAGAAGCCGATGAAGAGGAAGTGACATATGATGGTATGCCGGACGCGACGACATACGAGGACGTCGAAGATACACAAGGCGATCAGTTTGGTGTGGATGATGACCTAGACCAGATGCTGCGTGACGCAGAGGGAGATATCACAGAGGACAAACAATATAGGAAGTACCAAGGTTTGTTGGAGTACCAGAGAACTCTTTTGTTCCCAAATTGTGGTCAGGGGCACAAGAAGCTACGCACTACACTGGAGCTCATGCAATGGAAGGCTGTGAATGGTGTGTCAGATAAGGGTTTCGATGAGTTGCTGTCGCTCATAAAGAAGTTGCTCCCGGAAGATAACACCTGCCAGAATCCACGTATCAAGCCAAGCTGGTCCTGTGTCCCTCAGGATTGAAAGTTCGGAAGATACATGTCTGTCGCAACTGTCCTATATCCCGGTGAATATGCCGACTTGGATGCCTGTCTAGTGTGCACGGAACCCCGGTATAAGACGAAGCGTGACGATCCAGGTAAAGTAGATGGGGTGCGTGTGAAGAAGAGAGTACAGGCAAAAGTGTTGTGGTATTTTCCTCTGATTCCAAGGTTGGAGCGTATGTTTGCAAACAAAGCGCATGCGAAGATGATGCGTTGGCACAAAGAAGAGCGTAAGATCGACGGAATGCTTAGGCATCCGGCAGATGGCTCGCAGTGGTGGATGGTCGATCGGAAGTACAAGGAATTCGCAGACGAGGTCAGAAACATAAGGTTCGGTTTGAGTACCGATGGGATGAATCCTTTCGGAGACATGAGCAGCAACCGTAGCACCTGACCAGTCATATTATGTGTGTATAATATTCCTCCATGGTTGTGCATTAAGAGAAAGTACATAATGATGCCGTCGTTGATCCAAGGCCCCAAGCAACTCGGAAATGATATCTATGTCTACCTGAAACGTCTGGTTGAAGATATTCAGACGTTATGGAACGGTGTAAAGGTTTGGGATGAATACAAAAGAGAGTATTTCAACCTGCGTGCAATATTATTTGTAACAATCAACGACTGGTCAGCGCTTGGTAACCTGTTCGGCCTAACTGGCAAAGGCTTCAAAGCGTGCGTGCAGTGCTTGGAGCAAACCGATGGCACGTACATGAAAGGCTCTCGGAAGATGGTGTATATGGAGCATCGTAGGTTTCTTGTTCGGAGCCACGCGTTGCGGAAGAAACGCAGGGAATTTAACGGGAAGGAAGAACATCGTGCCCAGTCGAGGCATCGCAGTGGCAAGCAGGTGTTTGGTATGGTGAAGGATCTGAAGGTAGTATTTGAAAAGTGTCCGGGAAGCAATTCTATGCCGAATGATGAGGATGGCCATGCACCCATATGGAAGAAGTCAATATTTTGGGACTTGCCTTATTGGGAAGATTTGGATGTTCGCCACTCACTGGACTTCATGCACATCACTAAGAACGTCTGTGTGAGTTTCCTACGCTATATAGATATGTAAGGGAAATCGAAAGTTACAGTGAGTGCTCGGAACGACCTTGAAGTCCTGGGTATCAGGAAGGACCTACACCCTGAAAAAAGAGATACGGAACAACTGTACCTACGGCCAGCGAGTTATATTCTATGCAAAGAAGAAAAAAAAAGCGTGATAGAGTGTCTTAGCAGTGTGAAGATCCCTTTCGGATACTCGTCGAACGTAAAGAGATTCGTAAATATGAAAGAGAACAAAATTGTACACCGAAAATCCCATGACTGTCTTGTGCTGATGACACAGTTGCTCCCGGTGGTTTTGAGAGGTGTACTGCCCGAGTGAGTACGGGGGACAATCACAAAGCTGTGTTCATTTTTCAATGCCGTTCCCCAGAAGGTCCAAAGAAACTATGTGATCTGCAGGCTGACGTGGTACAAAGTGTGGTTAGCCTCGAGATGAACTTTCCTCCTGCCTTTTTTGATATCATGGTTCATCTCACTGTTCATCTAAGCAAAGAGATAGGTATTCTTGGGTCCGTTTATCTCCACAGCATGTTCCCTTTCGAGAGGTACATAAGCGTATTAAAAAAGTATGTACGTAACCGTTCTTACGCGGAAACATGCATTGCCGAGGGTTATGTGACAGAGGAGGTGGTCGAGTTCTGTGTGGACTATCTAGACCCCATCGGCGTTCCTATATCACGCCATGAGGGCAGGCTGCGAGGTAAAGGGACACTTGGTAGAAAAGTAGTTGCATGCAACGATCTTCAGACATTTAAGTAAGCACATTTCACTATGTTGAAACAATCGACAATGGTCGCCCCGTATGTCCTCCAACACAAGAATGCTTTACGTCGCTAGGTCCCAGAGAAGAATGATACGTGGATAACACTAAGGCACATGGATTCTTTCGACGCATGGTTACGAAACCATATCCTCAAGAGCAAGTCCAACAATGAACAGTTACAACGCCTGGCTCGGGGACCATCAGCTGAAATTGTGAGATGGCCGAGGTACGAGATAAATGGTTACACATTCTACACGAGATCACAAGATAACAATATCACAAAACAGAACAGCGGTGTTCGTATAGAAGCTGCCGACAACAGAGACAGGGTGGACACATGTTATGGATTCATAGAAGAGATATGGGAGCTCGATTATGGGTCTTTGAAGGTCCCATTGTTTAAGTGCCAATGGGTAAAACTAAACGCAGACGGCGTGAATGTCGACAAATACGGCATGACTAATGTTGACCTCCAAGAAGTTGGCTACTTGAGAAAACCATTTGTTCTCGCGAACGAGGTGAGACAGGTCTTCTACATATTGGACATGTCAAGCAAACCAAAGAAGAATCAAATCAAAGACAAGCAGAAGGAACCGTCAAAGCGACACGTGGTTCTCCAAGGCAAACGAAGGATTGTCGGAGTAGAGGACGTTACTGACGAGGAAGAGTACGGTCAGTTCGATGAGATTCCACCATTTGCAGTAGATGTTGACATAAGCATCCTCGATGACACAGGCATGGATGCTCCGCACATACGCCGCGATCACGACGAAGGAAGAATTGTGAAGACAAAAAATGTAAATGATTAGGATGACCCTTATTATGTGGTCATATTAAATATATTATGTGGTTGTATGAACTATGCTATCATGTAATAGTATTTTTAAGAATTTATAAGATGAAAGTAATATTTTTGGAAAGAATAATGGCCACATATTTAGAAATGAAAGTATTGCCAAAAAATATTTTTGAGTATTTTTGAAAAGAATAATGGGCTAAGTACATATTTAGAAATGAAAGTAATGCCAAAAAATAATTTATATGCATTTTTGAAAAGAATAATGGCCACATATTTAGAAATGAAAGTAATGACAAAAAATATTTTTACTATTTTTGAAAAGAATATTGGGCTAATACATATTTAGAAATGAAAGTAATGCCAAAAATATTTTTAGTATTTTTGAAAAGAATAATGTCCTAAGTACATATTTAGAAATGAAAGTAATGTAAAAAATGATTTTTTAGTTTTTTGACAAAAAAATAGTGGGCTAAGTACATATTTAGAAATGAAAGTAATGTCATAAAAGATTTTTTAGTATTTTTGTAAAGAATAATGGGTTAAGCACATATTTAGAAATGAAAGTAATGTTAAAAAGATTTTTTAGTATTTTTGGAGCAAAATAATGGGCTCAGTACATATTTCTAAAAAAAATAAGGCAACGGAGCGCAAGCGGGGCTCGAACCCGCGACCAGCACGAGGAGGCCGCACTTTAACGCCACGCGCTAGCCAAGTGGGAGTAAGTTTCATTTCAACATAAGAAGGGTGCAATACCTTCTTAAACGTCATCGATAGAGTGGTACGTCCCAAGCCTCGCCACGTGTGATGGCGCCACTTCTACAAGCGGTTCGTCCTCCGCTTGTAGAAGTGGCATCTACAAGCAGTTTGTATTACCAACCGCTTGCAGAGGCCTTTACTGGTTCGCGGACGAAATTGTGAAATTTTAATTTCGCGTAAACCGCTTCTACAAGCGGTTCGTTCTACAAACCGCTTGTAGAAGTTTTCTCTACAAGCGGTTAAAACTACGAACCGCTTGTAGAGGGCTTTTCACAAGCGGTTGGTAATACAAACCGCTTCTAGAAAGGTGTATTATATAACTCCTCTTCCCCGCCCTTTCCACCCAAATTTTTCTAAGTCCCAAAGCCATCGCCGCCGTCCTACTTGACGACGTCGCCTACACCGCCACCACGCCGTCGTCCTCGACGCCGTCGCCTACACCTCCGCGCCGCCTCCCTGACACTCTACCGCCGTGCACCCCTCCACCACCGCGAAACGCCGCCGCCGTACGTGGACACTACCACCGGCTTCGCCGACGACACACACGCCACCGGAGGGCCGAGGTTTGTAGCCCCCTTTCTCCCTCCTCCTCTCTGCTCTGTGATGCCCACATGCTCACATTTCCCCGGAGGGCCGAGGTTTGTAACCCCTAGCTCCCTCCTCCTCTCTGCTCTGTGACGCCCTCATGCTGTTCGACGAAATGCCACTGAGTCTCTGTGAATGTGATGCTTGCTCCATGCCCTTGCTCCCTCCTCCTCCATGCTCTATGATGCTTGCTCCATGCCCTTGTTCTCTCCTCCATGCTCTGTGATGATTGCTCCGTGCCCTTACTCCCTCCTCCTCCATGCTCTGTGATGCTTGCTCCATGCCCTTGCTCCCTCCTCCTCCATGCTCTATGATGATTGCTCCATGCTCTTGCCGCCTCCTCCTCCATGCTCTGTGATGTTTGCTCTGCTCTCTGATATGATGTTCACTGAGGTGATACTATTGCTCTATGTGCTCTTGCTCTATGTGTCAATGCTCTATGTGCCCATATAGTTAACTATGTGCTGGATGGCTAATTAACTTTAGCAACCCATATAGTTTTATGTGCTCTATGTGCGCATCTATGTGCTCTATGAAGCAATCTAAGAGCAAATGTTTAAAATTCCATATAGTTCTGTCACTTGATTCCATTTTGAAGCAATCTGAGAGCAAATGTTTAAAATTCCATATAGTTCTGTCACTTGATTCCATTTTGAAGTAATCTGAGAGCAAATGTGCAATTAACCAAATTAATTGCATATAGTTCTGTCACTTGATCCCATTTTGAAGCAATCTGAGAGCAAATGTTTAAAATTGCATATAGTTCGAAATTTCCTATATAAGGTAGTGTTCGACGGAATGCGCCGCGGTGGAGATGCTCCTATTGCTCTGTGATGCACTTGTAGTGTTCGACGGAATGCGCGCGCGGTGGAGATGCTCCCTCTTTGTGTGCTGTGCCGATTTTGGTGAACTTGGTATATGTCTATGCACATATTGCCCATTGGATCAAAGAACAGATTGCCGCTTGGCCCCAGATGCTTCCAGCTCCCAAAGCTGCCATGCCTGATGTTTAGAATTTAGGGGGACAGAATTGGAATTAACTTGCTGACTTGTATATTCCCCATTGGAATTGGCTCAGACAATCGAATCAGTTTTTTGTATCGTTTGTATGAACTATTTTTGTAACAAATTGTGTTGGATGATGCTTCGGATGTAATTCCGGATTTTCGGTTCCAATTATTAAGTTCGTAATGTTGTATTCAAATATTGCAAAACAAATTCAAATATTGTATTTTTTCATGTGGACGAATGCATTAAATGTTCTATTATTTCGCGTCCATGCACAGTGATAGATGGCGCACTCCGGACGTGACCTTGATTTCGAAGCGGGAGATGAGTTTCTACTAAATGAAATCGCGATGGGCACCCTCATAAGCTACGTTGAGGCCAACCCAGTTGATCTGGCCGTCCCGGCTCAAGCCGGTGATCAGGCTGCCTTGGCTCAAGCCGGTGATCAGGTCGCCCTGGCTCAAGCCGGTGATCCAACCGGCCAGGCTGAAGCCGGTGATCACGCCATCCAGGCTGAAGCCGATGAAACTAATGTCGACGGCTGTGAGGTATATATAGCCTGGACACTAAAATGACCGTTTCTTATCATGTTACTTCATAGCAATAAACCTCTGACACGTGTTCCTGTTCTTTTTTTAAGCTGAAAACGTCCAACAGCCAATCCAAGAAAATACGAGGGCCTAACAAAAAGCCGTCGACAAAGTACGTGATTACTCAATTTTCAACCACTGGAAAGCCCGAAACCCCTCTGTCGGCACTTGCCCCCTTCAACAACGCCTGCGAAGTCATTGTTAGGGATCACGTCCCTATTAGCATCAAGACATGGCCCAAGGTTCCTATGGCTACGAAAGACCTGCTCTGGAAGGATATAACGGAAAACTTCACGATTCCGACGGCTTACGAAAATAAGTGCAAGAAATTTACTCTGAGCAAGATGGCGTTATGCTTTCAGTCGTGAAAGAGCGAGCTCACTAAAAAGTACGTGGAGACCGGAACAACCCCAGACTTCAATAAGTATCCGAAGCTAGCGGATCACTGGCAAGCATTCGAGGAGTACAAGCTATCGGATGAAGGCAAGGCCGCGAGTGAGCAGAACAAGGCCAATGCACAGAAGAAAAAATACCACCACCATCTCGGGTCCGGTGGTTACATCAAGGCTATGCCAAAATGGGAGAAGCAGGAAGAAGAGCTTAGAAAAAAGGGTATAGTACCAGAAACAGAAGACTGGGAGCTCCGTCCACGCAACTGGACCTTGGGCCACGGAGAGAGGCTGAAGGATGATGGCAAGCTGGAGATGACACCACAAGTGCAACCCGTGAAAGAAAGGATTGTGGAAGCCATCGAGAAGCAACGTGCAGGATCCTTGGTGGTAGACAGGTAGAACGACGAGGTTACCTACGCACTCGGGAATGCAGAGCATCCAGGCAGGACACGAGGAATTGACAAGCAGGTGCCGTGGCTGGCTGGCTTCTCAAATGATCAAACCACATACCGGAGCCGGGAAAGAAGGAAAGTAAGAGAACACAATAGAGTCAGCAAAATCGAATGGGAGCTCAAGAAGCATAAGAAAAACATGACATAAATTCTGAAGCGGGAAGTGCATGCTGCAATCGCCAGTCTTCAAAGACCAGGTGGGCTTGTCGTTATGCCTCCGGACAATGTGGTTAGTCCCCCGGCCTCCGGTCGACGAAGCAGCTACGCATCAAACAACGTGTCGACCGATGAATTGCAGGCCCGTTATCCCGTGGACGACATCACCGTGTCCCGCCAATGTGAGCTACGCGTCCAACTGCACAACCTCACCCTCAAGGTGGCTTACGCTGTGGCCTTCCCGGTGGAGTCGGGCCAGACATTCCACTGTAACCCGATACCCGCGGGATACTCTAAGGTCACGGTGGACGAGGTGGTGGCCGGATTTGATGATATGGAGCTCGATATTGCCGGAGGAGACGATGTAACCAAACTTGGAGAGGCCCTCCATAACATCATCCGCTGGCGGAAGAAGTACATCGTGTTTTCTAATAGTGTGGAGGTGACATATATACCGAGACAGAACACTCCACCGAGACGGAGCTCACCTCCTCCACCAAGACAGGCCACGCCACCACGCAACGCCTCGCCGGTGAGACATTGCACTCCACCACCCGCTAGCGCTATGCACAGAAGCCCAACACACCGGCACCCTCAAAGCAAAAGGAAGCAGCAGACCTCAGGGGAACAACGGAGCCAAGATCTCCCCCAAGAAGAAGCTTGCTAGCAAAAGGAGCATTCCTGCAGCTAGAACGACACCAAGCAGCAGGGCGACCGGTTTCCCATTCAGACAGAGAATGAAGGAACCCAAAAAAACACCATATGAGATGACGCCGGAGGAGCTAAAGAGAGAGTCGAAGAAAGCTGTGTACGCATGGATACAGGGGTATAAAGATAAAACAAATCCACCACCAAAGGAACGAATTGATCCAAAGATCATGGACTTCTTCACGACAACTGTTCAGCACCGACCGCCTCTCTATACCGACTACCAAAGGACTATCAGAAAGCACGTCTTCAAGAGTAAACAACCTCCGGGCACATACATGAGCAAGGAAGAACAGGAGGAGGCAAAACGTCTACAGATGGAGTATGACTTCATGAGGGAAGCTGGCCTTGATAACTTAGAAGCCGCCCGTGGATTAACTGATGATCTTCCAACTGCTCAAGTCAGGTGGCCATTTAAGCTGGGCCAGCCTTTGCTAGACCCTAAGGACATACGGAAACTACCGGTCAAGATGCGACGCGCGCATGAATGGTACGAGCACATGTCCGCCAGGGGATATGCTTTACTAAACGTCTCGTTTCAAGAAGAACATTTGTTTTGAGGGAATGATCAATTGATAAATTTTTATTTTGAAGACTGGTACAATATGTACCAAGGAGGTGCCGTCAACGTGTCCTTCATGACCTGCTGGTGCCTGTGAGTGTCGACTCCACAAGATGTATATATATATCTATACATGCTGCTTGCCGAGAACCCTAATTAATTAACTCAATTAACCTATTTTCTGTAGAATGGAGATACAAAGACTTAGAAAGCAGAAGTCGAACTTGATTGGCTTTCTTGACCCTTGGTTGGTCAACGAGGCTGCCTGGCAATTCCCTGGAAAACCAAAGAAAATCGACGACTACGTTGTACATGCACTAGTACAACAACACTACAAGCCATACATACTTCTGCCATTCAACTTTAAGTATGTGCTGATGTTCTCACTAACATCTCGTTCTTATATTGCTTAAGACACATGACGGCACACTATATATTACTTAATTACATTTCATAACTGTTGTAATTTATAAATAGGTTCCACTGGATCCTCATAATCATAAAGCTTGACCAAAGCATGATCATCGTCCAAGACTCAAGGAGAAAACCGCAAAAATAATACCAGTGGATAATTAACCTCCTTAACAAGGCGTTCCTGGGCTTTCAAGAGATTCAGAAAGGACATTTTAAGAAGAAATTCGATGTCAAGATAAGCGACTGGGTACGATAAAACGACGTAATTGCCTTTTGTCAATTAATATTTCTTCCCCTTAATGATCTGTAATTGCCTAGCATCGACCATAGGTAAAACAACAATCTGCGAAAAACAACCTATGTGGCTACTATGTGTTCCACTATATCCAAATGATGTGCCACGGCGAGCTTGAGCCTTAAACCCCTGAAGAGGTTCGTATATATATATGCACGCAACCATGCATTTAGCTACAACTTAATAACGTTCTTATATACTCCATTAATTTACATGGGTGCACGTATTTATTTATTTTTCACTTTAATTGAATTGGCAACCTGACATGGATAAATATACTGAAATGTTACCACATCATCGGGTGCTCGCATTACAAGAACAACTATTCGGCTTCATTCTCGATGAGGTCATTAACTCCCAGGGTGAGTTCCATTTTCGAGAGCCATATTCCAACACGAACGAACTAGGGACGACTTCTACGTCGTCAAAGAGCGTCAAGAAGAGTACTGCAAGAAAAGAATGAACTTTTCGGTCCATTTTGCACAATGTATATTAATTATAAACTTTGTAAATTTGGCCGGTGCATATAAAGTGTACATTATTACATGTATTATCTAATATATTTAAGCTTGTGTGATCGCTAATTATATGCTCATCCTATATATATTTAAATTTAAACGACAAATAAAAAAATCTCTTGCTGAAATATATATTTAAATATCTATTTGCGCCGCTCCGAAATGAACCAGGTGGTAAACGTACTGCACTTCTCCGCAAGCGGTTATTCAACCGCTTGCGGAGATGACTCTCTGCAAGCGGTTCGTTCCTCCATCTACTTGCAGAGAGCCCCACGTGGCCTACAGGCCCGCCCGCGCCATTGCCCTGCGAACCGCTTGCAGAGGGGCATCACTAGCGGCTCTGGGAGCCGCTTGTGATGCCCCTCGGGCATCAGTCGCGGTTGCCTGCAAGCGGTTCTAAAACCGCTTGCACATGCCTTACGAGCCGCTTGGGCTAGGGCGATCCGCAGTAGTGCTTGAGCCGCTGTTTTCCAGAAGCACGGAAGCGCAATGGCAACAGCACAGAGCCATGGCGAAAATAGGAGCTCTTCTCTATCTCCCTCTCTTGATGCACCACCTACCAGACAGGCTAGGTGGCTAGATTCAGCGAGCACGATGAGAAAAAAAAGATGATGAAAGGTGTGCCACTATTTTTGCCCTTTTGAAACATCCCACTTGTAAGGATGAAACATTCAAGGTTGCTTGTCAAAACATCACTTTTGTTCTCGTGAAACAACTAGCTTTGTATGGGGATGTATGATTCATTGTGTAACATTATGTTTCATCAATTTTTAACATGTTCCATCGGTTCTTTTGGCATGTTTTAACAATACTTTTAGCATGTTTCAACACCGGTCAATTATGTTTCAACATATTTCATCAAGTTTGTTGTCATGTTTTATTAGCTTTTTTGGCATGTTCCAATGGCCTTTTCATCAAATGATGCTCAATTTGCTCTACCTTTCTATATAGCTTCAAGTTTTCACGGTCAATGCACGGACAACATATGACATCAACATCTTTTCCCTGCATATCCTCCATGGCAGCTCTTATAAATCCTCATACGTTAGTCACGTACTCTTGTGTTGCACGGTTTTTAGCATACATCCATGTTTTATCCATTATTTGCAAAATTTAACATATGGTCAATTTCATATATATGCCACTTGACTTCGAGATCACATATATGTGCACATCCAAAAAATCCACGAATGCCTAAAATACCCCTTCATGATTTTTGTATTTATAATTTTGAAATCACATCTCCTTTTTAATTCTTAATTGAGTGATTCAAATGTCTATAATTGTTTGTATCCTTTTCTCTCTCTTTTTTGTGAGATATGATAGGTAAGACTAATTTTAAAAAAAAATTACATCCGAAAAGTTATAATTTTCACTTCCAAATTTAACTACACAATTTTATTTATTATGCAGAAATTTTTCTCATGTTTTTATTAATTTTATACCATCCCAACAAGTATACACATATGATATTCATGAAGTGCATGCTAGCTAAACAGCATAAAACCAAATATTAATTGCTCTCTCCCCCCATACATCGATACCGTTCTAACAACAAAAGTTAGCAAATATAGCAAGAGATCAATTAAAAACAAGGTTGGAACATTAATTATATGTTTAACTTTTGATCAAATTAAATTAGATATATTTATCTTTCGAAACAACTCAAATTAATTAATAAGAGAAGTGTCACTAACCTTTCAACCACTAAAACAGTTCAAATCCTTGAAAAATGAGCTCAATTTGGATGTTTGCTACTATCCTCCGCCGGTACAAGACACCATAGTGTTAGGAGGTAGAAGGTGACAAGCAGCAATAGTATAGCTAGGGGCCAATTATTATAGTGGGCAGAACTGTCATTGTTCTGTACATGAATCACTAGTGATATTATCACTACTAGACATCATACAGAATCGCCATAACCCGCGATACTATTACTAGCAATTCATTCGAAGAATCACTAGTGATACTCATACTATCACCAACGGTTACCATCGGGCGGTTTTTTTTGAGTGTCGAATGTGGGACGGGCAGGTTGGGCTCATCACTGACGGGTTTCGCCGCATCCTCCATTGCTAGCGAGACGCGGATGAGTGTTTCTATAGTAGTGCGCGCTAGCTAATGTGAACAATAACATAAACACAATTTGACATACAAAATTGTGTTGTATCAAGTAAATATTGTGATTTGTGACCACCCTAATAGCTAGTTTACATAACTTTACGATAGATGTTCTGTTGAACAACTAAGAATGTATAAAGAAACCTGCTTGAATCAGAAGGATATCTTTATCTACCATATCCAAGGTCATTATACACGTAACATATTTTCCTGCATTGGTGTCCCAAGTGATTGTCACATGCGTGTGGGCACTGCGACCACTATGTTTTCGTGAAATCCGCACAATGCACATGCAACTCTTTAAAGAGTATATCTCGGACAAATTTGTTAAGAGTATATATGTCGCTTTTTTTTCAGTCTTAGGGTAGATTCTCGAACATCTTAATAAACTTTAGAGATTTGCTTATAGATGCATGTGATACGGAGGAATCTTTCTGCAGCTACCCTACCTATATAACTACGAGTCAAAGCAAAGTCGATGAACTCCTAAAGTAATACTCCTAACTTACGTGGTCTAAGCTTGCAATGAGTCGTCCCACTCCTACCACTACACCGAAACATGTCACATGTATGTGTACATCTGAATCGATTTAGTATGATCCGACACATATAAGGTTGTTAGTGTCGGTTCTTCAGTCGTTAGAGAAAAAAATGTGTTGGCGCTAATTACTAACTGTTATGGTGACAGATTATATATGTCGATGCTAATTGATAATCTATTGATGCTAATTGCCAATCGCCACATACTTTCATATAACGATATGGGGGTGTGTGTATGAATAATACATAAGGCTCTATGCAGCCTAGGCTCCACGCCTCTCAACCATCCGATTGTGGTTCAGTAACCGTGTACCGATTAAAGGGTATGCGGATATGTACCTTCTTAGCCTGTTACCTTCAAAATTCAAACGTTCATTTTTTCCCTTTTTACGTAATGAGCCTGTTGGAGTGGTAAGGAATCTCAGCTCACTGAACTTGAAAAATTACTTTTTTGCATCTTAAATTTGTGGCCGTTTGAACCGTTGCTCCAAAACCATTAAAAAAATCATTAAATGTTGAGGTGGCAGTTAGTAATTTGATAGATGTACAAGTGCCTAACACATGCGCATGAAATATCATCTCCATCACATCCCACCATTTAAACTTAGGTTTGAGATTCTGATATTTAAACATGTGAATTTCAAATGTCAAATTTCAAAATAATAAATTTAAACAATTATATTTAAAATTTATATTTTCTTTTATAAATTTCATAACTTTAAATCAGAATTAAAAAAATTTAAACTTTTCTTTTATATTTTTAACATTGAAACAACTAAAATTTGAATCAACTTTTGTTGAAATTGGAAAACTATTTTAAAATCAAATGTAAATTTTGAATTTATAATTTTTTCAATTTGTAGGTTATTTAAGTTGAATTTTTTTTAGAGCGAGGAGAGGGGGATGACATGGATGCCATTTCATTTTAAAAAAGGCACACATGGCAACCTCGTAGGCATTTGATAGAAAATGTAATGGTCACCTCATCATTTAACGGTGTTTTTAACGGCGCAACTATACAAAATATTTTTGGGCAATCGTGCAAACCAAAAAAAAAATAAGGGTCAAAAAATAAATTTCAAGCTGACAGGGTCAAGTAAGATTTGGCAACAAGTTTAGGGAAGCATAAATGTACTTTTTTGTTACAAAATAAACACACAACTATTCATCCCACATGCATTTTTAGGCAAAATTTTCCATATAAATGATTTGTAAATTCTATTCCAGTCTAATCGATCGTCTCGAATCTCCCATTTGCATTTCTTCTTCTGACTCTCCATCTCAGCTACTTGTTCCTACATTTCTTCGGTCTTTCTATCTTCAACGCTATAGTCTAGTTGCCATCTTCTCTGCTATCAAGATCCTCTCCACTCGCCTCCCCATCATTAGGGTCGGATTAGAGCCGATCTCAAGTGAGCTCAGACTGCCTGAGCTTGAGTTTGATTGGAATTGGGCTTGTCTTGAATCAAACACTGATCTTAGGGACATGCTTGAGATAGAGATGGAAGCTCGGTTCGGCTCGAGATCGGCTCGGTTGAGCTCGAATGAAGTTGACAATACTGGTATAACGGAGGAGATAAGGCTATATGGGTTCCATTGGGCTCAATTTGAGCTTGATTCTGGCTTGAATTGATCGGACAGATTAATTTTTGCAAGGGGGAGTTAATGTATTGATGTTACATTGGCTCGGCTGGGTTCTATAAGAGCTTGGGATCGAGCTCGGCTCAAATTAGACTCAAGCTTGAGCTTGGGGCTAGGCTCAAAATTGGCTTGTTCAGCTTTCGAGCTTATATAGAGCTTGAACTATCCTCGATCTGATCTTGAATAGCTCATCGAGCCTGAGTTTTTAGTCCAGGCCTACCAGTCGTGGTTGGTCTCACCATGATCACCATGGCCTGCAAGCGATCATCCCCACATAGAGGAGGGGACTTGTGAGGAGCCAACCAACAAGGGGCCTTGAGAGGTTCCAACACGGAGTCGATTAGCGAGGTGCCTGCCATAGCCAGGTGAAGGAATATGATGGCCAATAAGCCCTGCGACAAACTGACGCCCAAGCAGTGGCGGACCACATCTTCGCTTGATTCGTCCTCGGATTCTTTGATGTGCGGCCCGTTAGCAAGGCATCGAAGTAGGAGGACAACGATGAAGACAAGGATGCCACCCTATGTTGGAGGAAAAGGTTGGCGGATGGGACCAAAGATCCAACGGTGAGGACATCTCTATCAAAAACTGCACGCATAAACACTAAAGACGAAATCTAGGGTGATGATGACGATTTGGGAGACTACTTCAACCTAGAGCCAACGAGCGATGACATTGATGACTTCATGTAGATAGCTAGGTAGCTAACTAGGGGTGTACAATACATAGGTAGTAGTAGTAGCAGCCTAGATAACACCGGCATGGTGCTACCTAGGCTAGATAAAAATTATGCCATTAGACTATGCCTAATGAAGTTGTGCAACACGGCCTACGCTAAAGCCCCATTATGCCCCGGCCGAAGCTCCTCCCCTATCAATGATATCTAACCTCATCACACTTTTTTCGTTTTTTAATGAACATGTCAGGAGCTTTGTAATTCGATTAAAATAAATTAATAAAACAAAAAGGAAAATATGTAGGTCAATCCCCTCTTCCTCTCTCTTCTTCTTCGTTTGTCCATCCTCTGTCTTCCCCTGCTTCTCTTCTTTGCTACTCCACCGCGGCACTAGGCCTGTCGGCCGCTGCTTCATTAGGTGCGCTGTGTGCTGCTCCATAAAAGGGTCATGAGGACGCCAATGCCCCGTGGGATCCCAAAGGCCATCAGGTTGAAGAGCTCCGCAGGCGTGGCAGGGTGCAGAGCTCTGGATATCTCGCAGTGGAAGGCGTAGGTGCTAAGGTCGAGCACTTAAATATGCCCGAGAGCACGTTCTTCGGCATGGTAGACCATCTTCAACCGCGTTGCTTCCCTGTCCTGAGTCGCATCACGATGGAAAAATGCCAGAGAAAAAATCCGCATCGAAGCTCCAACAACATTGCATAAAGGAAGCAAATCGGCCCAATATGGCTCTCGAGGGCTCCAACTCCCATTTCCTCGCGCGCTCGGTTGAAAAGCGGAGCAGGCATGGCAGCGATGACTCCGGCGACCGGCTTGGTGGTGCTCCAGTGGGAGGCGGACAGAACTAGGGGTGAAAACGGGTCAGTTACGGTTGGGTAGTGTCTTATATCGTATGTACCCTAATGTATATTTTCGGATATCGGGTCGGATACGGTAAGATCAAAATTGGGTCGGATACAGTTACGGCTGCGGATTTTTGCGGTCGGGTAGAAAACGGATATCGGGTACTATACGGACGAGTGTTAATCGGTTGTCGGGTACTAGCGTTATTTGGCTTCACGGCAACCACATCATGTGTTCCAAACTAGAGTAGCAAAAGACAAGGTGGAAAAGCATTAGCACACATTATCAAGGGCATAGAATGCTTTTCCACACATTATTAAGGGCATAGAAATATACAGGCTTTTAGAATCAAAATTCATGTATCATTGTGCAACGAATTACGTGTATCAGTGTTGATTGAAAGATGAAGTTATATCAGTTGATCACGAAAGAAACAAAGTGCTAGATTTGACAAAATTTAAAGCGCATATGATGTGATTCAACAATAATGGAAAAACGCATATGGTACTTGACTGGTAACACTGTCAGTTGACCAATGGCGCTGGTAACACTGACAATTACCTTGATCTACTGTAAATCTGTTGCTGTTCCAACCTTGGCCATTGATCAGAAGCCCATCGGGGAATGGCAAGTCATTACCACTGTCCAAAATGCCTTGCAAATCCTGTAGAAATTTCACTTTAAGTTTAGGCAGTGCACTAAAGTGGACACTAACATGCCATGCAAATACCATTCTTTTCTTATTGTACTCTGATACATAACAACATAAGCTTACAGTGTGATTGAGCTTGAACCAGTCATTGGTCAATATGGTGAAATCACCAGCTGGGGGTGCAAATGGTATCGGGATCATCGGACGGCTAAGAACCTTGATGCCACCATACCCGGATTGAGCTTGAACCTAAGAGGGCGGTCGCGAGACGCGTCGGGCGCGCAAGGGCGGGCGGTGGCGAGGGGCGGCGTCAGGCAGCGACGAGGGGCGTCGCAAGGGCGGGCGACGACGGGCGGCGTGGCGGTGGTGAGGTGGTGGCGGTGGGTGTTGGGAGTGGAAGGAATGGAGTTTAGCATCTAGGGTTTCTATTGGGCTAAATGTCTAATGGGCTGCCTAATGGATGGATGACAGGCTAACATGTTATCGGGTACCCGAAAGCTTATAATACCGTGATACCCGAATCTGACCCGAATCCGTCGGGTAGCTCTCATATCATATCCGATCCGAACCCGCTCAAAAAAATTCAGATATTACCCGAACCCGACCTGATACCCGACAGCTAAAAAATTTCTCAACCCGTTTTGTAACCGGCTTCTACTGGGTCGGGTACACGTCGGGTAGTACCCGACCCGTTTTCACCCCTAGACAGAACTATGATCAGGTCCACACGTTGGTGAGCACGCAGAAGGACAAATTGCCCGTCGGTGACGACAACTTGTCCCTAAATTGAGGTAAATTTTGTTGGGAACCACCAGGAGGGGAGTCCGGCCCGGCTAGGGCCGCCTTGCATGCATGCATCTTGACTAGGGTTTACGGCGCCTCATCTTGAAATGGAGAATCATTTGATAATAAATATCAAGGGAAACAGGAGATAAAAGGATTTAATTATAGGATTTAAAAACTAGAAAATGGATGAAACATTATGGATGTAATTCTGAAATGGAATAATTATAAAGAAATAATTTTATTGATTTTTGGGGAATAAATATAGATGTAAAAAGGCATTTTCTTTATAAATGAGGATAAAGAATACTTTATTTTTGAATTTATTTTTGAAAAATGGGAGTTTTATATTTTTTATAAAATTCTACTTTGAATTATAGAATTTTGAGATTTTTGAGATTTTTTCAAAATGATTTGCTATAAAATAGGGGGATGCTTCTGGATTTGGAAAGTTTTGATTTTCTTAATCGAAGGGGTATGGCGGTATTGGCGACGTGACTTAACAAGAGGCGTTGGATTTGGCGGTTTTGATCTGAGCCATCGAATGCAACTTAAGTGGTTGAATGGGCCGAAGTGGCTTGGATGTCTATGGGCCGGGAATGGGCCGAGGCCTGCGGCGGAGGGAAAATTGGGTAACGTCAAAGGCGTAAACCAGAAAAGGAAAGCGTATTTTCGAGAGTTTCCAAAAAAGGAAAGGTGGAATTTAAATAGGGAATGAATTCCAGAATATTAGAAAAAACTTATTGAATTTATAGAAAATTGTTGAAAGCTTAGAAAAATGCGATCTTGGGCTCCAAAAATCCATAAAAATGAGAGGAATCCAAATGTAAGATGAAATATGATATTTTATGAAATGGTTCATTCTGAAAAATTAGAAGAAGGTATTTTATTAATGGCATAGATTGGAAAATGCATTTGGAAAATATTTGGAAATGCATCAAAGCTTGGTTATTTAAATAATGGTTTTTGCGAAAATTTTTCTTACAAAATTTGGAAATTTTGGGGATGTTACATTCTTGGATCACCAAAGAAGAGTCAGCCGATTTGGCAACGAAAGTGGGTCGGCCGGCCTAGGGCAGGCCGGTTGACCGACTCTTTTATCTGGTTCAGCTCCAGTTTTTTCACAGTTTGTTCCTGAGGACAAAATCTCACCAAAACTTGTGAAACTTTATTAGTTAAAATAAAATTCATACATAAACCTTGATTTTCCCCCCAAATCATCGGAATGTTTTGTATGTTAGCATATAGTTTTAGACTTTAACGACCTCCAAAAGGTGCATGCTGCCTCATATTCGATTTGAAGATACCAAGGAATAGAGAGAAGGGTAGAGAGATGGAGAAGAGAGAGTAGGGACTTGGGAGTTGGCAGGCTAGCAAATGGGTCGCACGTGTAAAATTGATTACTCCCTCTATTTCGCTCTATTTGTCTATAGCACACCATGCCCACTGATCAAAGAAGTAGTAGTTTCAATAAAAAAAACAATGTACAAAGACCATTATATGTCTATTTAATAGTATGTTACAACTATTTTTCTTCTTGTTAAGCATTTAATTAGATGAAAAGAGTGGAAACATTACAATAACGAAACGGAGGGAGTATTTCAGAAAAGATAATGTCATGTGTTTTATTTACGTGGCAATACCTCTCCACTTGGAACACCATGGTGGCAAAACTACCTGCAGGGAGAGGAGTATACGTGTACCACGTGATGTACTTCTGGGCCAAGATACCCAGTTTCCCACGCCAAAGGGTTATGCGTCCGCACCATCATAGTTGAGGGGGTTAAGTAGATTTTTTTCTTACAAGACTATGAGGTTCAACAACACAAAATAAAGATTACGAATAAACTTTCACAAGAAGGCCCATGAACACCGAGATCTTCGACTATAAAAGAATGCATCCCTATATGTCCTCCTCTTCTGCTCCTTCAGCATCCCATAGATTCTGCTTGTTGAAATGTGCAATCTCGCGTAAAAGGCGAGGGTGAGTATATTTTATACTCAACAAGAAAAGGTGCACTATAAGGCAGAGGCCAAAAGAGAGAGGTGTTTTGAACAAATGCCAATTTTCCAAACTTTATCTTATTGATTTTGAAAAGGTTTTGAGAAAATATTTTTGGTAACTATTTTGATGAATATCTTTACTCCAAGCAAATCTAGCCAAAACACACGATGACTCAACGACCTTTATGGGTCAAAATCACATTCCAAAATTCCCAAAGGAGACTAGTAAGACACTGTAATCAAGCAGGGAACTTGTGACCGGCGCAATCACTGCAGCTCTAGTTACCTTATGCTCTCAAAATCATTTTAGTCACGTTAATCCACTTTGAAAATAGTATATAAGAAAAGAGCATATGACTGTACCTGATCAGCGACCTTGTTCCCAGCGCAATCGCTACAGCTCTAACTACCGTTTACGTAAGATTCCATTTTCTAGAAAACACATTTATCACTGGTTGTTCTCTACAGCCTTTCCATTTTACAATAAACATATTTATCGCTACAGCTCTAACTACCCTTTATCTAAGGAAATTAAATTAAATTAAAATTTGTTGTTTTTGTATAAGTCAAATGATGTAATGTTTTGTAGTAATTCTTGTGGGGTTTTAAATAGCGGTTTTGCTCTGCTGGCGCCACGTTCAGCGCTCACGCAGGCGCCGCCTGCCGCCGCCGACGCTGCCGCTGCGCTTCCATCGCCTCGCCGAGGTCGCTATCGCCCCACCACGGCAGGCCTCTTCTCCCCGCGTCTTGCCGGCGCCGACCCCGTCGCCATCCCGGACATCTCCTGTGGCCGGCCCGACCGCCCACCATCCGCCAACGTGCTGACCTCCTGCCCGCCGCCGCCGCTCGCCGCCCGCCGCCGTTCTATAGTTTTTTTCACTTTTTTTATACTGTTTTTCAGTACTTCTGTATGGTGAAATTTCTATACAATCGTATTAAAAAAAGGATCGCCTGTACGAAACGCAAAACGCAGACGCCTGCGTTCTAGTCGGTCCCTTTAAATAGTACTTCTTAAAGTATGTAAAATGGTTTTTTCATAATTTTTTGAACTCGTTAAAACGTATTTTGAGAGGGTCACAAATTTGGTACAGTAAAACGCAACTCGACATTAATTTGAAACAAACAAGGCCTAAGAGCATGGCCAACAGCTCCTGCATTGCACGCTGCATCAACACGCTACAGTAACTACGCGCAGGCGCGCGCGCGAGATTCAAACGCAGCACTCTGCGGGCGGGGAGGCGTGAGCTAGAGCACGCTGTTCCTACGGGCGCGCGAGCTGACCCAGGCGCTGCTGGCCATGCTCTAAGGTTCCATTTATGCATGGACGTTGCAAGAATAATAAATATTGGGAAATGAGAGCTTAAAAAATTAACAAGTACAATGGGATTCATGGAACATATAGGGGATATAGATAAAACAAAAGGTATGTTTATTACTGGAATTTAGTATGGCACTTGAAAACCTGTCAATCATTTTAAAACATGGGACAATTTATAAGGGCATCGGTGTATCAATTTACTTGCCTTGGTCTTCAGTATTCCTGACGTTTATTCTCTGGCAAAATTCCGGAATGCCCTGAATTTACCGCAAAGAACGAATTGCAATAAATACCAACGAAGTATACAAAATGCCTAAAATATGATAAAATTATTGAAATATTGAAGCAGTAAGATGGTAAAAAAAATTAAAAATATTCTTTTTCTAAACTGAACCTGCATAATTAGTTCTACAAAAATATCGTTAGAGAAATTTAATTTAATCCCAAAGGTGAATTGAGACACGCCACAGGGCGGCTCCGCCCAAAACTTGCCTCAGCGCCATGCAGTGTGGCACAGCGGGACAGCCCGACGCACTGCTCGGCTCAACACGCGAAGCGCCCGTGGCCTCGGCCGAGCGCTCGATCAGCCTGGCTGAGTAGCCCAGCTGGCCCATGTGCGAGGCAGCCCAGGTTGGTCTGTGTCACCCCTCAATTTTCACTTACCTCAATTTTCACTTACCTTGAGGGTCGACGATCCCGTGCATTAGCCTCTGGATTAGTACGCTAGCGCGGAAGACCACATAGCCAATACAAGCATACATCGATTAAGTAAAATCCTGAATATTACATTACAGTGTTACGTTCTTAGGCGAATTTAGTAAGGCGGCCCATACACGTATTAAATTACAAAACAATGTTCAGATCACATCAGTCACCAAAATATTTACCCAAAAGAATCCCTATCGACTACGGTCCATCAGTGGCTGAAGCGACCCCTAAGACTCCTCGGGTCCAGCATGATCATGTCCGTCGTCTTCATGATACTCATAGGGATCATCCTCGACTCCATCGACTAAAGAAGGTAAGAAGACGAGGTCAGCATCATCCAAACGCTGGCTAGTTAACACTTCCCTTAATGCATTTAGTGTAGAAGGCTTTATTTGGAGAAGAGGGTTATTTTAATTGCGTAAAGCCAAGTTTTATAAAACTTTTGGAAACAATCTAACTAGCATTAACTAGAACTTTTCTTATTTATATAAATCAGGGTTTTCCATCTTAACCATGTGTTCCAAACCTAACTATCAACCAAACACACAAACCAACTCACCACTCGACCAATCCTCGACCATAAACACCACCATCTTAACCCATCATCATACCAGCTTATACATTTCCAGCCTTTCTTCCGGTTGCCCCCAACCTTTCCTAGTTCCACCATCATTACAAGATTTAGTAATCCTGTTGTGGACCACACATGCCATGGCATGCTCACCCCGCCCTATTAGGGTTGCCAGCCCTTACTAGCCAACCGTCACTCTGAGGATGTGTGGCCATTATCACCCTCGGTGATGACCAATGCCGGTCCCTATTGAGAATGGTCCTAGAGGGCCTCCGTAGAGCGCTCACTCCTAACGATCCAAGACCCGTACACCGCGCGATGGCCACGCGTTGTGTTGGAACCATCTCTCAGATGGCAGCGCTCCCCGCTACGCGTGTTACTCCACGCTCCTCCTAAGTAAGCCATGGCTAAACCCAGCACTAGGCATCTCATGCCTTAATCATCCCTCTGGATGTCTAACTAGTGGCAACCCACCAATCATTATCTACTTCCACGGTCATCGACCACACCACACTTAGACTATCCCGACTAATCCGATCCACACAGACTGACTCCCCACATGTCCATACCCCAAACACAACCAGCCCTAACTGTCATATGTCATGTCACATTGAATGAGAATAATGAACGACCGATGAATATCGGTTCACCGTTCCGTGGCAATTAGTCAGAAGATTTGTTAAGTCTAAACCAGTCTAAGCAAGTTTTATCCATTAGATAGGGTTAAAGTGGTTACCAGACTAAACATGGCTATCAAAAGCAATGACAATCATTAGGGCTAGACAGTTCAATGCAGGCATGTATAAATATTACATGATTAACAACTAGGTAGACTACTAAGCATTTAATTAATAAACAAATTAGTTAACAGAAAACTGGGTAATGAACATGCTATTTAGTGATGTTAATCCGCACTAGGGAAAGTCGCTATCTCTCCTAATACGGATGACATCTAAAGAGTAAGTGTTAACGTCGCCTTGATCAGGTAGGTGGTCCTCCTCGGCGTCCCCAATTCTTCCTTCAGGATCATCTACGTCTAATCATTCCAACAAACAAGTAATTACCTAGTATTGCAATAGAAAAACATGATGCATGCACGATCTAGGTCGAACCCGGCCTCGGCATAAATACCTAAGGTGGATTAGCAAACCTACTTTGCGCATGATATGCTATGCATGACATGGTGAATTAATAAATAATATACTAGTATATAGTAGATTACTAATCCCCAAAATACGAGTTCATGCGATAAGGTCGTAAAAGGGTGATTAGGGTTTTTCGGCCATATAAAATGACGACTATCGGAAATTCCACCTACGTTTGGGTTAAAGTTTAACGGATCTAAATAATGAGATAAACCTAGGTTATAGTTCTTTATCAATTTATTTAGCGTTTATTAATAAACTACCCTTAGGATTATGTTAAACTTGAAATGCAATTTAAATTATTCTATGATTATGTAGGCATTAACCTAACCAATAATTTCTAAAGCACAAATTGTGTGAAAATATTTAATTTATTATATCCAATTGTGCCCTAGAATCCATTTAAATATTTAAATATAGAAGGAACTACCACCACACTTAACAGTACAAATTTCCCTTTACAGGGGCTACTTTTTATATTTTTATAAAATCAAAAGTGGTCTCTAGTATTTATCTAAATTTTTCTGAAATTTTTGGAAGCCTATATTTGGTAATTATCTAAATAGCAAATCGCTGGAAAAAGATTAAATGCCCTTGGGCCCGAGCCAACTGACGGACGGCCCAACAGCGAGCAACGGCCCATGGCCCACTTGCGTGTGCGCCCGCGCGGCCAACGGAAAACTTCGAAAGCAGATTTTCAAAAAAGCGCCACCACATGACGGAAACGCAAAACCGCTCTGGCGTCTCCACTTAAATCCGAAAAGTGGGACTCGGACCCACATGGAAGTGGCTCTGGTTTAACCCCGCGTGAAATGGTATCCAACAGGTGGGCCCACCTGTAAGTGACCCCACGCTCTCTCTCAGTACGGATCTTCGCGCAGGATCGGACGACGCTGGTTCATCGTCTTCCTCCGGCTCGGCGGTGTGGCCATCGGCGGCGGAACTCGACGCGGCGGCGCTACAGGGGCGCGGCGTGTTGACGGCGGCGGAGCCGAATGCTCGCCGGAGCAATACCAGCGGCGGGAGGGGCCTATAGTCTACGAGCATGCTCTAGGAGCTAGAGTAGGCTAAGAGGATGCTCACCACGGCTTTGACGGGGAGAAAAGGGGCTCGGGGACGGGTGACCGAAACAGTGGAAGCATCGATTCGGCGGCTCCAAGCTCCCTTGATGAAATTGAAAGGGGGAACAGTTTAGGGGAGTTGCGAGGGAGCTCCAAGAGAGAGGAATTGGAGAGGGAGCATACGGTTTTGCCGGGAACCCCTTGGCACCGACGAGGTTCGGATTTGGGGGAGAATGGAAAGGACGAGCCGGTGGGGCACTTCTCGGTTTAATAGACGCCGAACGGAGGGGTTCGTTCACGGCGCCCATGATAACGCAGAGAGGGTGAAAGAGGATCCTAAGGCCTAGAGGGGGGTGAATAGGCAATTTTAAATTCTTTTGATTAATTGTTGATTTAGCATCAAATTAATAGTAACCCAATCCTAGTGCAATTGATACGCAAGCGGAAGCGATAAACAAGTTAAAGCGCAACTAAGACATGTCATCACAATCAACACAAGCAATGCAATAAGAGTAAGTGCGGGAATATAAATGAGAGGGAGACACGGTATTTGTTTGACCGAAGTTCGGAGCCGCAACTCCTACTCTCCGTTGAGGCTACCCCTTGCGCACAAGGACCGGCTCGCTCTCGTGCCTCACGCCTCACTCACTCCCGGTAGTCATTCCGCCACTCCGGCGAGGTGGACTCCGTCACCCGTACACCGACTCAAGAGTAGCAACACGCAAAGGCCTACTCTCAAGCCCACGCCTCCACGAAGGATGTCTTCAAAAGTAACAAGCCCGAAACGCCCCGATCATGCCGGATCGAAGGACTTCCATGAAGCTCGGTATTAGGGTTTGATGGATTGTGGCTTTGGATGATCTTGTGGGTGGAGGAATGGCTCTAGAACACCTAATTGATAAGCTATGAATGTGGTAGGTGAAGTGGAGCAGCAAACCTCAAAGTAGCCAGCCACTAGGTAGGTATTTATAGCCCCAAGAGCAAAACTAGTCGTTGCCCCTCGGAAGAGGACAAAAAGACTAGCCGTTACACTCTACCGGACGCCGTCCGACGGGCTCCGGACGTCGTCCGACAGAGCGTACTGCTCACCAAAATAGGTTCATCGGACGCCGTCCGGTCCCTACCGGACGCCGTCCGACAGCAAGGATCGTGCAAGCCCCGGAGCTACCGGACGCCCCCCAGACGCCGTCCGGCAGCGAGAAACACCGAATTTTGAACCTGACCGGACGTCGTCCGGTGACGACCGGACGCCGTCCGACAGAGAGAATTAATTGGGATTTTGGTTGGTCGGACGCCGTCTGGATTTTCCAGACGCCGTCCGACAGAGAGGGAATTTTCGAGCTAAATTTGTGGGGGAATTAAGGTGGGTTTCTCTCTCTCTAGAAATCTCACAAAGGGATAGTTGGGTATTTTTAGAAGGGTGGACTAAGAAAACCGAGTTTTCGAGAATTCGCAAAGATCCGGCATAGTCCGAGATATTCGAACCCCTTTTGAAATCCGACGAAAAACAGGAAATAAACCTGTCGGGGATTAAATTACGGCCCATTGCCATGGCCCACTCCCTGACGGCCCGATCAAACAGCCTACTAGGGCCCAGCTCCCTGGAAGGTTCTATCTGGCCCATATGCATCCTGCCGAACAGCTTCCTGGCTGGCGTGGTGCGTAGTGGCCAAGGAATAGTGTTTGAGTCCGTCTCGAACAAGAGTTCTGCACGGCTACGTGAGGGCCCGGACGTGGTTTCCCGGATTGGATTAGGAGTCGTGATCCCCAAGAATTGGAGTATACCTTATCTACCTCGGGATGTATTTGGCATGTATGAGTTCGTTACGAACTCGTAGTTAGCCCGGCCCGATTATCCCTTGATAGGTCGGTTTGCTCAGCACTATATAAACAGAGCCCCTACGGCGTGTTAAGGGGGCCTGGTCATCATCTTATACCTTATCGCGCACTTGTACTCAGATAATCTCGCCGAGACTTGTTCGTCTCGCCGAGCCACCTCTTGTATTCATCCCCGATATATAAGAAAGGCCGGACGTGGGGCTATTATCTCTCCGAGAGGCCCGAACCGGGATAAAAACTCGCTCTCCTGTTCGTTGCTGTTCGTGGTTGTTCGGCGTGTCTCCTATCTCAATCTTAAAGAACCTTAGCGACTTGAGGTCGATATCCCAACCGTCGACAGCTGGCGCCGTCCGTGGGGATCGAACCCACGACCACGTTCTTAAACAAGGCCGTTATCCAATAATCAAACACGAATCCTAGGCCGTTACGCACCGTGCCAGTCAGGAAGCTGTTCGGCAGGATGCACATGGGCCTGATAGAACCTTCCAGGAAGCTGGGCCCTGGTAGGCTGTTCGATTGGGCCGTCAGGGAGTGGGCCATGGCAATAGGCCGTAATTTAATCCCCGACAGCTAGCCCCCGAGACTCAAGTGGAAGGACTCACTAGAGTGGGGTCATCCTCTTGAGACTCCAAGTCACGAAGAGGGTATTTTTCCTGCTATAAAGACGCAGCAAGCAAAGCGAATCGAGCAGGTTGTGGTTCAACCGAACAATACTTGTTCGGGACCGAACAAACCCGTCCGGCGCCGAGCAACTCTGTTGCGTCGAACAGGGAACGACATCTGTCCGAGCAGAGTACCCAGCCCTCGATACAGAAATCGGAAGAAGTGAGGTAAATCATCTCCTTGAGGTTGAACGTCATCAAGGAGGGATTGGATTCTTAGTAGTGAAGAGCGTACCACCGCATCCGGTAAGATCAGATCTTCCGGGAGAATGAACATAGCAAGTCGCGAGATGGACTCGTGCTGCTGCATCCAGGCATTCAGATGCCTAGGAAAACATAAACGAAAATAGAGGAATCATCTCTCGGGCTAGAGCTTGCCCGAAGAAACATAGATTGCGCTCTCGAGCGAACGTCGTGCTCAGAAGCGAAGGTGATGTGCCTCCAAACGTAGATCGTGTGCTAGGAGCAGACAATGCATACGAATGGGAAAGGTGACCCAGTTCCCGAGCGTAGAGCTCGCCAAAGGAACCAAGTAAGGAGATCTAGTCCACGAGCACGGAGCTCGTTAAAGGAACCAGAAAGTGCGACCAGGCGAAGACGTACCCGGTAGGAGCCTGCGCTCCGGGCGAAGAGCTGCCCGGTGCGAGGTGATCTAGCCCCGGAGCACGGAGCTCGTCGCGGGGACCGAGCGCGCCCGAGCGAAGAACCGCCGGCGCGAGGTGAATCACAACCCGATGCGATCGAGCCGCAAGAGAACGTGTGAAATCAACGCTTTACCCATGACGTATTCCTTGCGGCGGTGTTAGCGTTGTCTTGGCGGTCTTGTAACCGACGCTTGGAGTGCCCGCTGCGATGAGAATCGGCTTACGATGGGCTTGCCCGTTGCGATGAGAATCGGCTTATGGTGGGCAGAACTCCGTTGGTGGCGCACTACCTTGACTTAGCCGAACTGTGAAGGTCAGTACCGGGCAAAGGCAAGAAATCATACGCGGGCGAAGTGAATCAGTTCCTGGGCATGCGCAGAGCAAACCCGGGAAGAGAGGGATGCAAACATCGGTTTTGGTGGGAAGCCTGGAACCTCGCCACGACCGTCACCGGAGTCTGATGTTCCCCGCTCTTGTATTTCCTGCAGAAGACAAACAAGAAACGAGCCAGCAAGGGGAAAAAGAGAGCAACAAAAGGCTCTAAGAAGATCAAAGCGAGTTTTAGAAAACACGCAAAAGACGACCTACCCGCACAAGACATAATTTTTTCCAGGTACGTCCCCCGATAGCGTTAGTGTCACCTCGGCGAATGCGGAACCGACGCTAGGAGTGCCCGTTGCGATGAGAATCGGCTTACGGTGGGCAGGACTCCGTAGGTGGTGCATTGCTCTGGATTACCGTGCTAGGAAGGACGTAGCATGGATAAAAAGACGCGTGTCGGCAAGTGCAGCCCGCCGTGGCTAAGACCGCCAGCCGTGGAAGGCGATCGGGACCTTAGCCGCAGCAAAAGCGTGAGGCGAAATCTTATCCGGACATGGACCCGTATAAGCGTTGGTGTCGCCTCGGCGGATGCGGAACCAGCGCCAGAGTGCCGTTGCGAGAAATCGACTACGGTGGGCATGCCCGCGATGAGAATCGCTTACGGTGGCGAAACTCCCTCGGTGATGCACCGCTTGTTAACCGAGCCATATAGGTCGCCGCCAGATAAAAGACATGCTCAGATCACGGGGCGCTACGGGCGAAGACCAAAGAGGTTTTGGAAACCAACGCTAAGGAAAGGAACCGGAAAACTGAAAACGTCTCGGGGTTGCGAAATTCAGCTCAAGTCCCAATCGACGAGGAGAGGCGGCCTTGAGGAGCCGGGCGAAGCAAATCAAGACCGCCGAAAGCAGCGCTTGAATCGAGCAAGAGTCGACGAGCGGCTTTTCCCGCAAAAAGAGCAGCAAAAGACAAGAACGAACAGAAACCAAGAGCAAGGCGAATAGCGCTAGAAAGTTTTAAGAAAACCGGTAGAACGCTTAGCCTAACTCCCGCCGTTGTGTACCGCCGAGGACCTGAGTTTGCGAACTCGAACAGTGCACAAGAGAAAGAGCGACGCCTAGCCCCGATGACGGACGATGCATGAAGACCTGAACTTGCGACTTCAAGCACGTGCGTGAGAGTCGAGCGACACCCGATCTGATCGACTCGCTCGAGGAACCGCCGTTAACGTAAGTAAAGCGATTCCGAAGGTAACCGAACAAGGAAAGTGTCTCTGCCGCGGAGGGCTTACGAGAGCAGGCTTTACCAAGTGGTTGTGCCGTCTTGAGCAGTCCATTCGTATGATTCACTTCGCCCGCGTATGATTTCTTGCCTTTGCACGGTACTGACCTTCACAGTTCTGCTAAGTCAAGGTAGTGCACCACCAACGGAGTCCTGCACACCGTAAGCCGATTCTCATCGCAACGGGCAAGCCTATCGTAAGCCGATTCTCATCGCAACGGGCAAGCCCATCGTAAGCCGATTCTCATCACAGCGGGCACTCCAAGCGTTGGTTCTGCACTTGCCAAGACAACGCTAACGCTGTCGCAAGGAATACGTCATGGGTAAAGCGTTGATTTCACATGTTCTCTTGCGGCTCTGACTGCATCGGGTTGTGATTCACCTCGCACTGGGCAGCTCTTCGTCCGGAGCGCACATCTGGTCCCCGCGACGAGCTCCGTGCTCGGGGGCTGGATCACCTCGCACTAGGCAGCTCTTCGTCCGGAGCGCGCATCTGGTCCCCGCGACGAGCTCCGTGCTCGGGGGCTGGATCACCTCGCACCGGGCAGCTCTTCGCCGAGCGCAGTTCTCTACCGGGTGCGTCTTCGCTGGTCGTATTTTCGTTCCTTTAACGAGCTCCATGCTCGGGACTAGACCTCCTTACCGTTCCTTTGACGAGCTCTACGCCGAACCGGGTCACCTTTCCCATTCGTATGCATTGTGCGCTCCTAGCACACGATCTCGCTTGAGGCACATCACCTTCGCTTCGAAAGCACGACGTTCGCCGAGGCGCAATCTATGTTTCCTCGGGCAAGCTCTGGCCCGAGATGATTCCTCTATTTTCGTTTATGTTTTCCTAGGCATCCGAATGCACGGATGCAGCAAAGACGAGTCCATCTCGCGACTTGCTATGTTCATTCTCCTAAGATCTGATCTTACCGGATGCGGTGGTACGCTTTCACTACTAAGAATCCAATCCTCCTTGATGACGCTCAACCTCAAGGAGATGATTCACCTCACTTCTTCCGATTTACGTATCGAGGGTCGGGTACTCGCTCGGACAGATGTCGCCACTATCGACGCAAGCAGAGTTGCTCGGCGCCGACGGGTTTGTTCGGTCCCGAACAAGTATTGTTCGGTTGAACCACAACCTGTTCGGTCGCCTGTTGCACGTCTTTGTAGCAGGAAAAATACCCTCTTCGTGACTTGGAGTCTCAAGAGGATGACCCCACTCTAGTGAGTCCTTCCACTTGAGTCTCGGGGGCTAGCTGTCGGGGATTAAATTACGGCCCATTGCCATGGCCCACTCCCTGACGGCCCGATCAAACAGCCTACTAGGGCCCAGCTCCCTGGAAGGTTCTATCTGGCCCATATGCATCCTGCCGAACAGCTTCCTGGCTGGCGTGGTGCGTAGTGGCCAAGGAATAGTGTTTGAGTCCGTCTCGAACAAGAGTTCTGCACGGCTACGTGAAGACCCGGACGTGGTTTCCCGGATTGGATTAGGAGTCGTGATCCCCAAGAATTGGAGTATACCTTATCTACCTCGGGATGTATTTGGCATGTATGAGTTCGTTATTTAACTCGTAGTTAGCCCGCCCGATTATCCCTTGATAGGTCGGTTTGCTCAAAGACTATATAAACGGAGCCCTACGGCGTGTTAAGGGGCCTGGTCATCATCTTATAGCTTATCGCAAGACTTGTATCAGATAATCTCGCCGAGACTTGTTCGTCTCGTCGAGCCACCTCTTGTATTCATCCCGATATATAAGAAAGGCCGGGCGAGGGCTATTATCTCTCCGTGAGGCCCGAACCGTGATAAAAACTCGCCTCTCCTGTTCGTTGTTGTTCGTGGTTGTTCGGCGGTCTCCTATCTCAATCTTAAAGAACCTTAGCGACTTGAGATCGATATTCAACCGTCCGACACCGGCGCCGTCAGTGGGGATACGCAGACGAGCATGTCGAACTCTATCGGCGACCAGAGATACTTCACGAGGGCTACGACTCGGAAGGGCGGATGTCTCTTTCCCTGCCAGATCGGACCGATCCTTCGATCTTGATCGCCTTCGAGATCTGGTCCCGCGACGAGCTCCTTGCTCGGGCTGGATCTCTTCGCGACCGGCAGCTCTTCGCCGGTCGCGTCTCGTCCCATGGCGAGCTCCGTGCTCGGGATCGGATCTCTTCAGCGCCGGGCAGCTCTTCGCCCGGGGCACGCGTCTGATCCCGGGGCGAGCTCGTGCTCGGGCCCGGATCTCTCGCGCTGGCAGCTCTTCGCCGGCGCGCGTCTGATCCCGCGACGAGCTCCGTGCTCGGGGCGGATCAAAATACTTCGGATCCGGGCCGTTTCGCCTAGCCGTGAATGACGGAGAGAGTCGACCAAATATTGGAACATCGACCAACCGTAAGTTCCTCGCGTGGGTCTTTCGTTTCCTAGCCCGCGCTTTTTCTCAAATTCGCGCCTTAGTTCGTCCAAGTCTCTCGGGCGCCATGTAAAGTTCAACCCATTGAGCGGTGAATGTTCGCGCCCCCTGCGCGCCCTTCTCACCACTCGTCTTCTCGCACTCTCTTTCTCTCTGTAACGCTTGATGGTCATCGGTCTTGCGAACTCTTGGCTCCATAATCTTAAGGGTTTTCCCTGCCGTATCTAGCTTCAACAAGTTCCTAAACTTCGAGTTGCGTAACACGGCATCCACCCTCGCGGCTAAGCTTTGCTCTCGTAAGCCCTCCGCGCGAGAGGCACTTACCGCCACGGCACAACCACTTGGCAAAGTCTGCTCTCGTAAGCCCTCCGCGGCAGGCACTTTCCTTGTTCGGTTACCTTCGGAATCGCCTAACTTACGTTAACGAGCAGTTTCTGAAACGAGTCGATCATGATACGGGTGTCGCTCTAACTCTCTACGCACGTGCTTGAAGTCGCAAGTTCAGGTCTTCATGCATCGTCTGTACCGGGGGCTAGGGCGTCGCTCTTTCTCTTGTGCACCTGTTCGAGTTCGCAAACTCAGGTCCTCGAGCAGCTGCACAACGGGGGCTGGGAGTTAGGCTAAGCGTTCTACCGGTTTTTCTTAAAACTTTCTAGCGCTGTTCGCCTTGCTCTTGGTTTCCTGTTCGTCCTTGTCTTTTGCTGCTCTCTTTTTGCAGGAAAAGCTGCTCGAAAAGCTACTCGGTCAGACTCTCGGTCTGATTCAAGCGCCTTTCGGCGGTCTTGAGCTGCTCGGCGCCTCCTCGAAGGACCGCCTCTCCTTGGTCGGGCTTGGGACTTGAGCTAAATTTCGCAACCCGATGCGTTTCAGTTTTCCGGTTCCTTTCCTTAGCGTTGGTTTCCAAAACCTCGTTGGTCTTCGCTCCCGTGAGCGCTCCCTGCGTCTGAGCATGTCTTTTATCTGGCGACGACCTATATGGCTCCGGTTAACCAAGCGGTGCACCACCGGGAGTTTCGCCACCGTAAGCGATTCTCATCGCATAACGGGCATGCCCACCGTAGCCGATTCTCATCGCAAGCGGGCACTCTGGCGCTGGTTCCGCATCCGCGGCGACACCAACGCTATCTGGGTCCATGTCCGGATAAGATTTCGCCTCGCGCTTTTGCTGCGGCTAAGGTCCCGATCGCCTTCCACGTTAGCGAGATAGCTACGCGGGGCTGCACTTGTCCGCTACACGTCTTTTTTATCCATGCTACGTCCTTCACAGCACGGTGTCCGGAGCAATGCACCACCAACGAGTCTTGCCCATCGTAGTCGATTTTCGCCATAGCGGGCACTCCTAGCGTCGGTTCGCGATTCGCCGAGGTGACACTAATGCTATCGGGGGCGTGCGGAAAAATTATGTCTGTGTCTTTGTAGGTCGTCTTTAGCGTGTTTTCCAAAACTCGCTTTGCTCTTCTTAGAGCCTTTTCTTGCTCTCTTTTTCCCTTGTCGGCTCGTTTTTGTTTGTCTTCGCAGAAATACAGAGCGGGAACATCGACTCGTGACGGTCGTGGCGAGGTTCGAGCTTCCCACCAAAACCGATGTCTGCATCCCTCTCTTCTCGGGCACGCTCCGCGCATGCCCGGGAACTGATTCACTTCACCCGCGTATGATTTCTTGCCTTTGCCGGTCATCGACCTTCCACAGTTCGGCTAAGTCAAGGTAGTCGCCACCAACGAGTCTTGCCCACCGTAGTCGATTCTCATCGCGAACGGGCAAGCCCATAATGTCGATTCTCATCGCAGCGGGCACTCAAGCGTCGGTTCGTGCACTTGCCAAGACAACGCTAACACTGTCGCAAGGAATATGTCATGGGTAAAGCGTTGATTTCACACGTTCTCTTGCGGCTCTGTCTGCATCGGGTTGTGATTCACCTCGCACCGGGCAGCTCTTCGCCCGAGCGCGATCTGTCCCGTGGATTTAGCCCGTGCTCGGGCCGGATCACCTCGCGCGCGGTTCTTCGCCCGGGGCGCACGTCTGGTTCCCGCGACGAGCTCCGTGCTCAGGGACTGATGGCCTTTGACTGGGTACGTCTTCGCCTGGTCGTACTTTCTGGTTCCTTGAACGAACTCCGTGCTCTGAGACTGGATCTCTTTACCTGGTTCCTTCGACGAGCTCTACGCTCTGGGGCTGGGTCACCTTTCCCATTCGTATGCATTGTCTGCTCCTAGCACACGATCTACGTTTGGAGGCACATCACCTTCGCTTCTGAGCACGACGTTAAGCCGAGGCGCAATCTATGTTTCCTCGGGCAAGCTCTAGCCCGAGAGATGATTCCTCTATTTTCGTTTATGTTTTCCTAGGCATCTGAATGCCTGGATGCAGCAGCACGAGTCCATCTCGCGACTTGCTATGTTCATTCTCCCGGAAGATCGATCTTACGGATGCGGTGGTACGCTCTTCACTACTAAGAATCCAATCCTCCTTGATGACGTTCAACCTCAAGGAGATGATTCACCTCACTTCTTCCGATTTACATATCGAGGGTGGGTACTCTGCTCGACGGATGTCGTTCCTGCTCGACCTTATGAGTTGCTCGGCGCCGGACGGGTTTGTTCGGTCCCGAACAAGTATTGTTCGGTTGAACCACAACCTGTTGATGCTTTGTTGCGCCTTTATAGCAGGAAAAATACCCTCTTCGTGACTTGGAGTCTCAAGAGGATGACCCCACTCTAGTGAGTCCTTCCACTTGAGTCTCGGGGGCTAGCTGTCGGGGATTAAATTACGGCCCATTGCCATGGCCCACTCCCTGACGGCCCAATCGAATGACCTACCAGGCCCGGCTTCTGGAAGGTTCTATCGAGCCCATGTGCATCTGCCGAACAGCTTCTGGCCCGCACGGTGCGTAACGGCCTAGGATTCGTGTTTGAGTCCGACTCAAACAGAGTTCTGCACGGCTACGTGAAGACCCGGACGTTGGCTTCCCGGATTGGATTAGGAGTCGTGATCCCCAAGACTAGGAGTATTCCTTATCTACCTCGGGATATATTTGGCATGTATGAGTTCGTTACGTACTCGTAGTTAGCCCGGCCCGATATTCCCTCGGTAGATCGGTTTGCTCTCCACTATATAAACAAGGCTTTTGCGGCGTGTAGAGAGGCCCCGGGCACTTGATCTTCGCATTGTCGCGCCTGTACCCACATAATCTCGCCGAGACTTGTTCGTCTTGTCGAGCCACCTCTTGTATTCATCTCTGATATATAAGAAAGGCTGCACGTAGGGCTATTATCTCTCCCGAGAGGCCTGAACCAGGATAAAAACTTTGTCTCCCTGTTCGCTGTTGTTCGTGGTTGTTCGGCGTGTCTCCTATCTCAATTTTAAAGAACCTTAGCGACTTGGGTCGATATCCCAACCGTCGACAGCTCAGGAGCGAAGGTGATGTGCCTCCAGACGTAGATCGTGTGCTTGGAGCAGACAATACATACGAATGGGAAAGGTGACCCAGCCCCAGAGCGTAGAGCTCGTCGAAGGAACCAGGTAAAGAGATCCAGTCTCAGAGCACGGAGTTCGTTAAAGGAACCAGAAAGTACGACCAGGCGAAGACGTACCTAGTCAAAGGCCATCAGTCCCTGAGCACGGAGCTAGTCGCGGGAACCAGACGTGCGCCCCGGGCGAAGAACTGCCCGGCGCGAGGTGATCCAGCCCCCGAGCACGGAGCTCGTCACGGGGACCAGATGCGCGCTCCGGGCGAAGAGCTGCCCGGTGCGAGGTGAATCACAACCCGATGCAGTCAGAGCCGCAAGAGAACGTGTGAAATCAACGCTTTACCCATGACGTATTCCTTGCGACAGTGTTAGCGTTGTCTTGGCAAGTGCAGAACCGACGCTTGGAGTGCCCGTTGCGATAGAATCGGCTTACGATGGGCTTGCCCGTTGCGATGAGAATCGGCATACGGTGGGCAAGACTCCGTTGGTGGCGCACTACCTTGACTTAGCCGAACTGTGAAGGTCGATGACTGCAAAGGCAAGAAATCATCTGTGGTGAAGTGAATCGCTTCCGGGCATGCGCGAGGCGTGCGAGAAGAGAGGATCTGCGACATCGGTTTTGGTGGGAAGCACGGAACCTCGCCACGACCGTCACCGAGTCGATGTTCCCGCTCTGTATTTCTGCGAAGACAAACAAGAAACGAGCCAGCAAGGGGAAAAAGAGAGCAAGAAAAGGCTCTAAGAAGAGCAAAGCGAGTTTTGGAAAACACGCTAAAGACGACCTACCCGCACTGACATAATTTTTTCCGCACGTCCCCGATAAGCGTTAGTGTCACCTCGGCGAATCTTGGAACCGGCGCTAAGAGTGCCGTTCGCGATGAGAATCGACTACGATGGGCAAGACTCCGTTGGTGGTGCATTGCTCGGATTACCGTGCTGTGAAGGGCGTAGCATGGATAAAAAGGCGTGTGCGGACAAGTGCAGCCCAGCTGTGCTAAGACCGCTAATCGGGGAAGACGATCGGGACCTTAGCGCGCAGCAAGGCGTGCGGCGAAATCTTATCCGGGCATGGACCCGATAGCGTTAGTGTCGTCTCGGCGAAAAGGAACCAGCGCCAGAGTGCCTGTTGCGATGAGAATCGACTACGATGGGCGTGCCGTTGCGATGAGAATCGACTTACGGTGGGCGCAACTCCTCGGTGGTGCACCGCCGGTTAACCGGAGCCATATAGGTCGTCGCCGGATAAAAGACATGCTCGACGCTGGAGCGCTACGGGGCGAAAGATCAACGAGGTTTTGGAAAACCAACGCTAAGGAAAGGAACTGAAAACGAAAACATACCGGGGTTGCGAAATTCAGCTCGAGTCCAATCGACCGAGGAGAGCGATCCTCAGGAGCTGGCCGAGCGACTCTTGAATCGAGCGAAATCGACCGAAAAGACTTTTCTGCAAAAAAGCAGCAAAGACAAGGACGAACGAAACCAAGAGCAAAGCGAACAGCTAGAAAGTTTAAGAAAACCGGTAGAACGCTTAGCCTAACTCCGGCCCGTTGTGCAACGCTCGAGGACTGAGATTGCGAACTTCGAGCAGTGCATAAGAAAAGAGTGGCGCCCTAGCCCCGATGCAGACGATGCATGAAGACCTGAACTTGCGACTTCAAACACGTGCGTGAGAGTTAGAGCGACACCGTATCTGATCGACTCGTTCTAGGAACGCTGCGTTAACGTAAGTTAGGCGATTCGAAGGTATCCGAACAAGGAAAGTGCCTTCGCCGCGGAGGGCTTACGAGCGAGCTTTGGCAAGTGGTTGTGCCGTGGCGGTAAGTGCCTCTGCCATGGAGGGCTTCGAGAGCGAGGCTTAGCCACAAGGCCGGAAGCCGTGTTACGCAACTCGAGTTTAGGAACTTGTTGAAACTAGATACGGGCGGGAAAACCCTTAAGATTGCGGAACCAAGAGTTACGCAAGACCGGGCAGCCATCAAGTGTTACAGAGTAAGGTAGTGCGAGAAGGCGAGTGGTGAGAAGGGCGCGCGGGGCGCGAACATTCACCGTTCAATGGGTTGAACTTTACATGGCAGCCCGAGACTTGGACGAACTAAAGGCGAAATTTGAGAAAAAGCGAAGCTAGAAAGCGAAAAGACTGCGACGAGGAACTTACGAAGCTGGTCGATGTTCCAAGTCTTTGGTCGACTTTCTCCCGACATCCTTGCCGGTGAACAGCCGGGATCGGGAAGGAGTTTTGATCCGATCCCCAAGCACGGAGCTTGTCGCGGGGACGACAGCGCCGGCGAAGAGCTGCCAGGCGAAGTGATCGACTCGAGCGCGGGTAGGAACCAGATCTGGAAGCGATCAAGATCGAAGGATCGATCCGATCGGCGGGGAAGAGACATCACTGCCCCGCCGGTCGTAGTCCTCGGGAGAATCTCTGATGCGTGATAGAGTTCGACATGCTCGATCTGCGTATCCCCACGGACGGCGCCCGGTATGTCGGCGGTTGAGATATCGACCCAAGTCAACCAAGGTTCTTCAAAAGGAGATAGGAGACACGCCGAACAACCACGAGCAACAGCGAGCGAGAGCGGGGTTTTTTATCACGGTTCGGGCCTCTCGGGAGAGATAATAGCCCTCGTCCGGCCTTTCTTATATATCGGGGATGAATACAAGAGGTGTCTCGGCCAGGGCGAACAAGTCTCGGCAGTAGTATCGAAATCTAAAGTCCGAGGATCTAAGCTAGATCTTTGAGATATAAAACTCAATGTCAGGGCCCTCTAAGCGCCGTAGAGCCACATTTATATAGTCTTGAACAAACCGACCCTCTGGGGAATATCGGTAGGGCTAACTACGAGATATAGCGAACTCGATACATGCCAAATATAACCTCGGTAGATAAGGTAATCTCCTAATCTTGGGGATCACGACTCCTAATCCAATCCGGGAAACCACGTCAAGGTCTTCTCGTAGCCGTGCGAGAACTCTTGTTTGAGTAGGACTCAAACACGAATCCTAAACCGTTACACCCGTCTTGAGCCAAGAGGCTATTCGGCGGGGATGCACATGGGCTGATAGAACCTTCGAGGGAAGTGGGCCTGGTAGAGTTATTCGAATGGAGTCGTCGGGGAGTGGGCCATGGCTATGGGCCATGATCTAATCCCGACAATTGTCCCCACAGACGGCGCCCATTTGTCGGCAGTTGAGATAACGATCTCAAATCGCTAAGGTTCTTTAAAATTGAGATAGGAACCTGCCAGAACAACCACGAACAACGCGACGAGGGGAGGCGAGTTTTATCACGGTTCGGGCCTCTCGGGAGAGACAATAGCCTCGTCCGGCCTTTCTTATATATCGGAGATGAATACAAGAGGTGGCTCGACAAGGCGAACAAGTCTCGGCGAGATTATGTGGGTATAAGCGCGACAATCGAAGATCAAGTGCGGGGGCCTCTCTACCGCCCTTGAGGGCCTTGTTTATATAGTGGAGAGCAAACCGATCTCTGAGAGAATATCGGGCGGGCTAACTCACAGTGCATGCGAACTCATACATGCCAAATATATCCAGGTAGATAAGGAATACTCCTAGTCTTGAGGATCACGACTCTAATCCAATCCGGGAAGCCAGCGTCGGGTCTTCCGTGGCCGTCGAGAACTACTGTTGAGTCGGGACTCAAACACGAATCCTAGGCCGTTCGCTTGCAGTGCGGTCGAGGAAGCTGTTGGCGGGGATGCACATGGGCTGATAGAACCTTCCGGTGGGCCACTGGTAGGCTGATTCGATTGGGCCGTCAAGGAGTGGGCCATGGCAATGGGCTGTAATTTAATCCCGACGGCTAGCCCCGAGACTCAAGTGGAAGGACTCACTAGAGTGGGGTCATCCTCTTGAGACTCAAGTCACGAAGAGGGTATTTTCCTGCTATAAAGGCGTGCAGCGAGGACGGAGCGAGGTTGTGGTTCAAGCCGAACAATACTTATTCGGGACCGAACAAACCCGTCCGGCGCCGAGCAACTGTTGCGTCGAGCGAGGGAGCGACATTTGTCAGGCGGTACTCGGCCCTCGTCTGAAATCGGAAGAAGTGAGGTGAATCATCTCCTTGAGGTGGGCGTCATCAAGGAGGATTGGATTCTTAGTAGTGAAAGGCGTACCACGCGTCCGGTAAGATCGGATCTTTTGGGAGAATGAACATAGCAAATCGCGAGGACGGACTCGTCTTTTTGCATCCGAGCATTGGATGCCTAGGAAAACATGAGCGAAATAGAAAACCACCTCTCGGGCTAGAGCTTGCCGAAAGCGAAGATGCGCTCGAGCAAGCGTTATGCTCAAGAAGCGAAGGTGATGTGCCTCGGGCGTAGATCGTGTGCTTGGGCGGACAATACATACGAATGGGAAAGGTGACCCGATCCCGAGGCGTAGAGCTCGCCAAAGGAACCAAATGCGAGATCTAGTCCCGAGCGCGAACTCGTTAAAGGAACCGAAGATGCGACCAGGTGACGTGCGGTAGGAACTGCGCTCGGGCGAAAAATTGCGGTGCGAGTGATCTAGCCCGAGCGCGGGCTCGTCATGAGGACGAATCGCGCGCTCGAGGCGAAGGCGCGGTCGAGGTGAATCACAACCCGATGCGATCGAGCCGCAGAAGGCGTGTGAAATCAACGCTTTACCCATGGCGTATTCCTTGCGGCGGTGTTAGCGTTGTCTTGGCGAGTCTTGAACCGGCGCTTGGAGTGCGGCATGCGATGAGAATCGACTACGATGGGCTTGCCCGTTCGCGATGAGAATCGACTACGGTGAAGCGAGAACTCCGTTGGTGGCGCACTACCTTGACAACCGGTGTGAAGGTCGATCTGGGGCAAAACCAAGAAATCATCTGTGGCGAAGTGAATCGATTCACAGGCATCTTGTGAACAAACCGGGGAAGAGAGGATGCAAACATCGGTTTTGGTGGGAAGCACGGAACCTCGCCACGACCGTCACGGTCTGATGTTCCCGCTCACGTATTTCCTGCGGACGGTGTGCGGAGAAAGCAACGGCGTCCGACAGGTGAGTGCGGCCATGAATGCCTTCACGAGGGCGTCCGATGCTTCTGGACGGCGTCCGAGCGGTGAAATAATCTTTCGCATGCAACACGCGATCGGACGGCGTCATCGAGAGTTAGCGTCGATCGATGAAAGCGGCAATGCGGCACCGACCGATGGACCCCCACCTGAGAAATATTATAAAAATAATATTTTGAAGAGATGTTCCCGCTCACGTATTTCCTGCGAAGACAAACAAGCGAGCAATTTGAAGTGATTTTCTAAGATTTAATTTTGAAGGGATAAGATTATAATATGACAAATGAAATCAAGTCAAATTCAAAAACCCAAATTTTGATCTTAGACAAACAAGAAAGCGAGCCCAAATTTTGCCTTGATTTCTCATATAGGCATGAAAATCGAGCATAGGGGTTCACTTTAGAGTTTAAGCACATGTTTTTGAATTTTGGTTCCTTTTCAAATACTTTCAACAATTTTGATGCCATATGATTTTCAAGAGAACAAATATGCATTTAGACAAATTTTTTAAAGGGTAAGATTTTCAAAACTAGAAGTTTGAAATGGTATGAAGATAAGGATAGTCTATTAAGCTCAAATTTGTTTTGGCTTGAAATATAGGACAAGAATGTTCTAACCAAAATCAAATTTATCTTTTCACCTAGGGAAGTTTTGAGATCATGAATTGAAACTAAACTCCCTAAATGTGACAAGGGGAAAAAGAGAAACAAAAACTCTAAGAAGATCAAGCGAGTTTTAAAACACGCAAAACACGCCAAAGGCGACCTACCGCACAAGACATAATTTTTCCGAATCGTCCCTCGATAGCATGGTGTCACCTCGTGAATCTTGGACGGATTGTTGGCTATTTTTACCGCTTTCATTATCACATAGAAGTGGCTTTTTCAAATTTTAGCCCAAAGTCACTAAGCATCCGAGTCATGTACAAGAGTTGAGCACAACCCTCCCGCTACATATTCCGCATGATGAATGGCGCCACGGAGTTTTGTTCCTCGAAGTCCATGACATGAGTGGCGATCTAACAAGTGACAACCCCGGGTGCTTTTGCGATCAATTTTGCAACGGCATAATCGAGTCGGAATAGCCAAAAATCAACACGCGCTCCTTGGGGTACCAAAGACCTAGGCTAGTAGTGATTTTAGATATCTCAAAATGCGTTTCACGGCAATAAGATGCTTCTTTAGGGGATGCGAAAGCGACCTACCGCACAAGACATAATTTTTTTAAGATGCGTCCTCGATAGCATTAGTGTCACCTCGGCGAATCGGGCCCGGCGCCGAGGAGTGCACTGTTGCGATGAGAATCGAACTACGGTGGTGGCGGATACATTGGTGGTGCATTGCTTCGGATTACCGTGCTAGGAAGGGCGTAGCATGATAAAAGGCGTGTGCGGACAAGTGCACCCCGCCCGTGGCTAAGAACCGCTAATAGAGGAAAGCGTCGGGACCTTAGCCCGGCAAAACGTCTGGCGAAATCTTATCGGGACATGGACCCGTATAAGCGTTGGTGTCGCCTCGGCGGATCTTGGAACCAGCGCCGGAGTGCCGTTGCGATGAGAATCGACTTCACGGTGGGCATGAAACTCCTCGGTGGTGCACGCTTGGTTAACCGAGCCATATAGGTCGTCGCCGAGATAAAAGACATGCTTTCTAAATGCAGCGGGGAAGCGTCGGAGGACGAAAGATAACGAGGTTTGAAAAAACCAGCGCTAAGAAAAGGCGGAAAACTGAAAGCGTGCAGGGGTTGCGAAATTCAGCTCAAGTCCCCAGCTGACCAAGGAGAGGTAGTCGCTTCGGTGGTGGAAAGTTGCTCAAGACCGCCAGCGGCGGTGAATCGAACCGAGAAATGCGACCGAGTAACTTCGGCAGCTTTTCACCGCAAAAGAGAGCAGCAAAAGACAAGAACGAGCGAGAACCAAGAGCAAAGAAGCAGACGGTAGCTAAAAGTTTTGAAAAACGGTGAGGCAACAGCCTAACTCCCGGCCCGTTGTGCGGTGCTCGAGGACTGAGTTTGCGAACTTCGAGCAGTGCACAAGAGAAAAAGCGGCGCCCTAGCCCCGATGCAGACGATGCATGAAGACCTGAACTTGCGACTTCAAACGCGTGCGTAGAAGAGTTAAGTGACACCCGTATCATGATCGACTTCGTTTGACGCTGCTGTTAACGTAAGTTAGGCGATTAGAAGAGTAACGAACAAGGAAAGTGCCTCGCGCGGAGGCTTCACGAGCAGGCTTTGCCAAGTGGTTGTGCCATGGCGGTGAAAGTGCCTGCTGCGCGGCGGAGGCTTCGAGGCGAGCTTAGGCGCGGTGGATCTTGCGTGTTATTCGCAACTCGAGTTTAGGAACTTGTTGAAGCTAGATACGGGCGAGAAAACCCTTAAGATTGCGAGCCAGAGTTATAGAGCAGGATGACCATCAAGCGTTACGAGAGAGAAAGAGATGCGAGAGGCGAGTGGTGAGAAGCGGCCGCGAGGGCGCGAACATTCACCGCTCAATGGGTTGAACTTTCTGAGGCGGCCCGAGACTTGGGCGAACTAAGGCGCGAGAATTTGAGAAAAAGCGCTAAAGGCGGGAAGCGAAAGATCTACGAGAACTTCACGAAGGAGTCGATGTTCCAAGTGCTGATGACTCTCTCCGACATCCTTTGCCGGCGAAAAGCCGGGATCCGGAAGGAGTTTTGATCGATCCCAAACGCGAGGCGTGTCGCGGGGACGAACACCGGGCGAAAAGCGCCCGGCGCGAAGAATCCGGCCCGAACGCAGAGCTGTGGCGAGGACCCGTGAGCTGAATTCCTCTCGGGCTGCTCGGACTTGATCTCGTGCTAGCGTAATCATTATACGCAGTTGCGCTAGATCCGTTTGCGAGGATACTGCTTGTCTGGTCCCAGCGGCGAGCTACGTGCTCGGGGCCAGGATCTCTTGCGGCGAGGCAGCTCTTAGCCCGAGAACTGCAGTGCGAGGTCCGGGGGCGAAGCTCGTGCTCGAGGCCCCAGATCTCCTCGTAGCCGGCTCTTCGCCGGTAGCGTATGTCTGGTCCCGACAAGCAGCGTCGATTAGGGGAGGCGGATCAAAACTCGCCGGATCCGGGGATGTTACGCTGGCGATGGATGTCGGAGAAAAGCGGCCAAACACTTGGAACATCGACCGGCTTTAGTTTCCCTGAAACCAGCGCTTTTCTCAACTTCGGCGCCATAGATTCGTCCAAGTCTCTCGAACTGCCATGTAAAGTTCAACCCATTGAGCGGTGAATGTTACGGCCCCTGCGGCCCTCTCACCACTCGTCTTCTCGGACTACCTTACTCTGGTAACGCGATGGTGCCGGTCTTCTGAACTCTTGGTTCCTTAATCTTAAGGGTTTTCCTGCCCGTATCTAGTTTCAACAAGTTCCTAAACTTCGAGTTATAACACGACTTCGGCCTTGCGGCTAAGCTGCTCTCGTAAGCCCTCGCGGCGGAAGCACTTACCGCTCCGGCACAACCACTTGGCAAAGCACGCTCTCGTAAGCCCTCATGAGCACTTTCTTGATTCGGTTACCTTGAATCGCCTAACTTCGTTAACGAGCTTCTGGGCAGTCGTCGAGGATCTGGTGTCGCTCAACTCTCTCATACGTGCTTGAAATGCAAGTTAGTCTTCATGCATCGTCGTGCAGGGCTAGAGGCGTCGCTCTTTCTCTTGTGCACTGTTCGAGTTATAATCTCAGGTCCTCGGCGGTTACTGTGAAGCCAGGAGTTAGGCTAGCGTTCTACGGTTTTCTTAAACTTTCGTATTTGTTAGCCTTACTCTTAGGTTTTCTGTTAGTTCTTGTCTTTTCTGCTCTTTTTGCGAAAAATTGCTCGATCGAACTCTTGCTCACGATTCAAGCGCTGCACGAGGCGCTCGGCCCGGCTCCTCGAAGAGCTGCCTCTCCTCGTCGTTGGGACATAGGCTGAATTTGGCAACCCGATGCGTTTTGATTTCCGTTCCTTTCCTTAGCGTTGGTTTTCCAAAACCTCGTTGGTCTTCGCTCACGCGCTCAGCGTCTGAGCATGTCTTTTATCTGGCGGCCTATATGGCTCCGTTAACGGCGTTTTCCCCGAGGAATTCTTGCCGTAAACCGATTCTCGCCATAATGGCATACCGCGTAGCCGATTCTCGCCATAGCGAGCACTCTGGCGCTGGTTCCGCATCGCGGCGACACCAACGCTATCTGGGTCCATGTCCGGATAAGATTTAGCCTCGCCGCGTTTTACTGCGGCTAAGGTCGATCGCCTTCCACGGCTGGCGGTCTTAGCCCTTCTGCTTACGCACTGCAGTCTTTTTATCCATACTCGTCCTTCCTAACTTGCGGTAATCGGGCAATACCACCATGAGTCACGCCCCGTGGCCGATTCTCGCCGCAGGCACTCTGGCGTCGGTTCGCATTGGCCGGTGACACTAATGCTGTCGAGGGCGTGCCGGAAAAAAGTACGTCTTGTGCGGTAGGTGTCTTTGCGTGTTTTCTAAACTGCGCTTTGATCTTCTTAGAGCCTTTTGTTGCTCTCTTTTCCCCTTCTTTGGCTTGTTTCTTGTTTGTCTTGCGCGGAAATCGAGCGGGGAACATCGAGACTCATTGATGGTCGTGTGCGAGTTCGAGGCTTCCACAAAACCGATGTTTGCATCCTCTCTTCGGGTTTGCTCGCGCATGCCCGGGAACGATTCCGCCGCCCGCGTATGATTTCTTGCCTTTGCCGATGCGACCTTCACGGTTAAGCTAAGTCAAGGAATGAGTCGCCACAGTGAGTTACGCTTGCAGTAAGCGATTCTCGCCATAGCGGGCAAGCCATCGTGGCCGATTCTCATCATGGCCCAGGCACTCCAAGCGTCGATTACGCACGCCAAGACAAGCATGCTGCTAACGCCAAGAAATCGTCATGGGTAGCGTTGATTTCTGCCGTTCTCTTGCGGCTCGCTGCATCGGTTGTGATTCACCTACGCCGAGGCGAGTTCTTCGCCCACGAAGCTGTCTGGTCCCATGACGAGCTCCGTGCTCGAGGCTAGATCACCTACGCCAAAGCGACTGCCGGCTCGGGCGCAAGCTCCTCTAAGATGCGTCTTCGCTGATGCGCGCTGGTTTCTTCGCTGAGAGCTCGGGTGCTCGAGGACTGGAACCTCCTACACGGTTCCTTTGCCAGAGCTCTACGCTCGGGAGGCTGGGTCACCTTTCCCATTCATTATGCATTATGCTCCTAGCACCGATCTACGTTTGGAGCACATCATGGCCGGCCACGAGCACGGCGTTCGCTCGAGGCGCAATCTATGTTTCCTCGGGCAAGCTCTGGCCGAGAGATGATTCCTCTATTTTCGTTTATGTTTTCCTAGGCATCTGAATGCTGGATGCACAACCGAGTCCATCTCGCGACTTGCTATGTTCATTCTCCGGAAGATACGATCTTCTGGGATGCGGTGGTCACGCTCTTCACTACTAAGAATCCAATCCCTCCTTGATGGCGTTAGACCTCAAGGAGATGATTCACCTCACTTCTTCGATTTATCGTATCGAGTGAAATACTGCCTTTCGGGACGGAGATGTGGATTCCTGATTCGGCCTTATGAGTTGCTCGGCCCGAACCAGATTGTTAGGTCCCGAACAAAGTATTGTTCGGTTGAACCACTTTGTTCGATGCTTTGTTACTGCGTCTTTGTAGCGGGAAAAATACCCTCTTAAGTGACTTGGAGTCTCAAGAGGATGACCCCTCTAGTGAGTCCTTCCACTTGAGTCTCGGGGCTATTTGTCGAGTTAAGTTACGGCCCATTGCCATGGCCCACTCACGACGGCGATCAAAGCAGCCTACTAGGGCCCGGCTCACTGGAAGGTTCTATCTGGCCCATATGCATCTGCCGAGCGACTACTGGTGGCGTGAATGCGTGGTGGCCAAGGAATAGTGTTTGAGTCCGTCTCGAACAAGAGTTACTGCGACTACGTGAAGACGGGACGTGGTTTCGGATTGGATTAGGAGTCGTGATCCCCAAGAATTGGAGTATACCTTATCTACCTCGGGATGTATTTGGCATGTATGAGTTCGATTCACGAACTTCGTAGTTAACCGACCCGATTATCCTTGATAGTCGGTTTGCTCGGCACTATAATGAGCCCTACCCTGGCGTGTTATGGGGGCTGGTCATCATCATATAACGCTTATCGCGCACTTATACTCGCATAATCTCGCCGAGACTTATTCGTCGTCGTCGAGCCACCTCTTAATATTCATCCACGATATATAAGAAAAGCTGGGCGTGAGGGCTATTATCTCTCGAGAAGGCTGAACCGGAGATAAAAACTACGTGTTCTGCTGTTAGTTGTTGTTAAGTGGTTGTTGGCGTCTCCTATCTCAATCTTAAAGAACCTTAGCGACTTGAGATCGATATCTCAACCGTCAACCCGGCTTAGTGTCGAGGATTAAATACAGACCCATTGCCATGGCCCACTCCCCTACGACCCGATCAAGCGACCTACTGAGCCCGGCTCACTGGAAGGTTCTATCTGGCTCATATGCATCTGCCGAAACGACTTCTGGCTAGCGTGGTGCTTGGTGGCCAAGGAATAGTGTTTGAGTCCGTCTCGAACAAGAAGTTATACGCTGCTACGTGAAGACCGGGCGTGGTTTCCCGGATTGGATTAGAGTCGTGATCCCCAAGAATGGAGTATACCTTATCTACCTCGGGATGTATTTGGCATGTATGAGTTAAATTCTGAACTATTCGTTATGCTTGACCCGATTATCCTTGATAGGTCGGTTTGCCGGCACGTATATATAAGCAGCCTTCTGGCGTGTTAAGAAACCTAGTCATCATCTTATAGCTTATCGCGCACTTGTACTGCGCATAATCTCGCCGAGACTTGTTCGTCTCGTCGAGCCACCTCTTGTATTCATCACGATATATAAGAAATTTGGGCGTGAAGGCTATTATCTCTCGAGAGAGCTGAACCAGGATAAAACTACTGTCTCTCCTGTTAGTTGTTGTTAAGTGGTTGTTACGGCGTGTCTCCAATCTCAATCTTAAGAACCTTAGCGACTTGAGATCGATATCTCAACAAATCGGCTGACCCATTTGTCCGAGGGGATTAAATCTGACCCATTGCCATGGCCCACTCCCAGCACCGGCACGATCAAAGCTGACCTACTAGGGCCCGGCTCCCTTCCTAATGCGTGTATAAGATTATCTCACGAGATCAAGATGCTAGGTTTGACCACTAGGTTATCTCAGCAGTCGGCAATTTGGCAGTGTCAAGTAGGGATCTGCGGATCGAGCATGTCGAACTCTATCGGCGACCGGAGATACTTCACGAAGACTCTGACTTCGAGAAGGGCAAGATATCTCTTTCCTGCCCGGATCGGACCGATCCCTTGATCTTGATCGCCTTCCGAATCTGGTCCCCATGATGAGCTCCTTGCTTTCCGGTGGATCTCTTCGCAAAGCACTCTTCGCCGGGAGTCGGCGTCTGGTCCCGTGGCGAGCTCGTGCTCGGGGCCAGATCTCTCTGTAGGCCCAGCTCTTCGCCGGGGCGCAGCGTCTGCAATCCCAGGGGCGAGCTCTGTGCTCGGGGCCCAGGTCTCTCTTGCCCGCAGCGACTCTTCGCCGGGACGCATCGTGATCCCGGGGCGAGCTACATGCTCGAGGCCCCGATCTCCTCGCCGGGCAGGCTGCTCTTCGGTAGCGTCACTGATCCCCTGACGAAGCTCGGTCCGTGCAGGCTGGATCAAAATTCCTTCCGGATCCGGGGCTGATACTTTGGTACATGGATAGCGGGAGAGAAGGCCGACCCTGCGCTTGGAACATTGACCCGACTTAAGTGAGTTCCTCGTGTAGGCCTTCGTTTCCTAACCAGCGCTTTTCTCAAATTTGGCGCCTTAGATTACGTCAAAGTCTCTCGGTACTGCCATGTAAAGTTCAACCCATTGAAGCGGTGAATGCTTTCGCGACCCCTACTGGATCCTTCTCACCACTCGTCTTCTCGAGACTACTCTTTCTCTCTGGTAACGCTTGATGGGCTGCCCGGTCTTGCGAACTCTTGGCTCCATAATCTTAAGGTTTTCCACTGCCCGTGTCTGGTTTCAACAAGTCCCTAAACTTCGAGTGGCGTAACAGCGGCATCCAGCCTCGCTGACTAAGCTTTTGCTCTTGTAAGCCCTCATGGCGGAGAGCACTTACGACTCCGCAGCACGACCACTTGTAAAAGCCTGCTCTCGTAAGCCCTCCTGGCGAGAGCACTTTCCTTGTTCGATTTTCCTGGAATCGCCTAACTACGTTAACGGCGGTTCACAGAGCGAGTCGATCGAGTCACGATTGGTCGCTCTAACTCTCTACATACTGTGCTTGAAGTGCAAGTTCAGGTCTTCATGCATCGACCACGTGCGAGGGGCTAAATCGTCTCTTTCTCTTGAGCACTTTTTGAAGTTGAAACTTCGAGGTCCTCGGCAGTACTGGCAAGAAGTGGAGTTAGGCTAAGCGTTCTACGGTTTTCTTAAAACTTTCTAGCGCTGCTATTGCTCTTGGTTTCTGTTAGGTCCTTGTCTTTTGCTGCTCTCTTTTTGCGAGGAAAAGCTGCTTTCGCTTCTGCAGTCAGGACTCACCGGTGATTCAAGCGCTTCTTTCGGCGGTCTTGAGCTGCTCGTCCAGCTCCTCGAAGGCACTGCCTCTCCTTGGTCGATTGGGACTTAGGCTGAATTTAAGCAACGATGCGTTTTCAGTTTTCCAATTCCTTTCTTTAGCATTGGTTTTCCAAAACCTCGTTGGTCTTCGCTCCGTAAGCGCTCAGCGTCTGAGCATGTTTTTATCTGGCGGCGACCTATATGGCTCCGGTTAGCGGCGGTGCACCACGAGGAGTTTACGCTTACCGTAAGCCGATTCTCGCCATAGCGGGCACTCCTGGCGCTGGTTCGCATCCGCGGCGGCCTGCGCTATCTGGGTCCATGTCCGGATAAGATTTACGCCTCGCCGCGTTTGGCTGCGGCTAAGGTCCGTCGCCTTCCACGGCTGCGGTCTTAGCCACGGCGAGGCTACTGCCCGCTACGTCTTTTTTATCCACCTCGTCCTTCCTAACCCGATAATCCGGAGCAATGCACCACCAACGGAGTCACACCTTGCAAGTAAGCGATTCTCATCATCACGGGCACTCTGGCGTCGGTTCGCATTGGTGAAGCACCAATGCTATCGAGGGCGTGCGGGAAAAAGTTATGTCTTGTCTTGGGCGGTGCGTCTTTTACGTGTTTTCTAAAACTTCGCTTTGATCTTCTTAGAAACCTTTTGTTGCTCTCTTTTCCTTAACTGGCTCGTTTCTTGTTTGTCTGCGGAAATATAGGGCGAGGGAACATCAGGACTCCGGTGAGTGATGCGGGGTTCGGGCTTCCCACCAAAACCGATGTTTGCATCCCTCTCTTCCGGGTGTGCTCGCGCGCATGCGGGGAAGCTGATTCACTTCGCCCGCGTATGATTTCTTGCCTTTGCCGGTCACCGACCTTCACAGGTTGGCTAAGTCAGGTAGTCGCCACCAATGGAGTTACGCCCACCGTAAGCCGATTCTCGCCATAGCGGGCAAGCCATCGTAAGCCGATTCTCATCGCGTGGGCACACTCAGCGTCGATTACTGCACTTTTTGAAGACCGCGCTAACAGCACAGCCGTAAAATCCGTCATGGGTAAGCGTTGATTTCCTGCGTTCTCTTGCGGCTCTGGCGCATCGGGTTGTCATTCACCTCGCTTTTGGCAGTTCTTCGCGGGGTAACTCCTCTGATCCCCAGCCAGGCTCCGTGCTCGAGGCTGGAATCACCTCGCCCGACCATGACTCGCCGCCCAGCGCGAGCCTACGAATGCGTCTTCGCTGAGTCGCGCGCTACGGTTCCTTTAACGAGCTCGTGCTGGGACTAGATCTCCGTACTTGGTTCTTTTGCGCGAGCTCGCTCTGGGGTGGTCACCTTTCCCATTCGTATGTATTATGCGCTCCAGCCACGATCTCGTCTGGAGGCACATCACCTTCGCTCTGAGCATAACGTTTGCTTTCGAGGCGCCAATCTCTGTTCCTCGGGCAAGCTCTGGCAGGAGGTGGTTCTCTATTTCCGTTCATGTTTTCCTAGGCATCTGAATGCTGGATGCGGCGGCAAGAGTCCGTCTCGCGACTTGCTATGTTCATTCTCCCAAAAGATCGATCTACGGATGCGGTGATGCGCTCTTCACTACTAAGAATCAAATCCCTCGTTGATGGCGTCCGGCCTCAAGAGATGATTCTCCTCACTTCTTCCGATTTATCGAATCGGTGAGTACTTTCTGCTGCGGACGGATGTCGTTCCTGACCGGCTCTTGAGTTGCTCGGTAGAACGGAGTTTATTCGGTCCCGAAGAAGTATTGTTGGTTGAACCTCACCTGTGATCCAGCGCTTTGCGGCGTCTAGTGGCGGGAAAAATACCCTCTTCGTGACTTGGAGTCTCAAGAGATGACCCCTCTAGTGAGTCCTTCCACTTGAGTCTCGAGGGCTAAATTGTTGGGATTAAATTACGGCCCATTGCCATGGCCCACTCCTGACAGCGATCAAGCGACCTACTGAGGGCCGGCTCCACAGAAGGTTCTATCGGCCCTTATGCATCTGCCCGAGCGGCTTCACAGGCTTTGGCGTGGTCTTGTGGTAGCGGGAATAATGTTTGAGTCGTCTCGAACAAGAGTTCTGCCGCACTACGTGAAGACGACGTGGTTTCCGGATTGGATTAGGAGTCGTGATCCCCAGAATTGGAGTATACCTTATCTACCTCGGGATGTATTTGGCATGTATGAGTTAGATTCTACGAACTTCGTGAATGGCTTGACGATTATCCCTTGATAGGTCGATTTGCTCGGCACTATATAAGCAGGCCCCTACTGGCCGTGTTAAGGGCTTTGGTCATCATCTTATAGCTTATCAGCGCTTGTCTTGGCATAATCTACGCCGAGACTTATTAGTCTCGTCGAGCCACCTCTTAATATTCATCCATGATATATAAGAAAGAATTTGGGCGTGGGGCTATTATCTCTCGAGAGGCACTGAAAAAGGATAAAAACCCACATCTCTGACCGTTTGTTGTTGTTAGTGGTTGTTCGGCGTGTCTCCTATCTCACTTCTAAAGAACCTTAGCGACTTGAGATCGTTATCTCAACGTCATTGTCTGTTGTCAGGTCCCGCGACAAGCTCCGTGTAGCAGGGAATGGATCAAAATTCCTTAGAATCCGAAATTTACCGCTGGCGGTTGGGTAACGGGAGAAGGCGAGACCCGACACTTGGAACATCGACCGATTTAAATAAGTTCCTCGTTTAGGTCTTTCGTTTCCTAACCCGGCGCTTTTTCTCAAATTCGCGCCTTAGTTCGTCCAAGTGCAACCGGGCTGCCATATAAAAGTTCAACCCATTGAAGCGGTGAATGTTCATGACCCCTGCGGCCTTCACCACTCGTCTTCTCGAGACTCTCTTTCTTTTCTGGTAACACTTGATGGCTGTCCGGTCTTCGAACTCTTGACTCCTTGATCTTAAGGAGTTTTCCCTGCCGTGTATCTAGTTTCAACAAGTTCCTAAACTTCGAGTTGCGTAACACGGCTTCCCGCCTTAGCTGACTAAGCTTGCTCTCGTAAGCCCTCGCTGACAGAGCACTTACGCTCCGGCACAACCACTTGGCAAAGCTCTCAAATAACCCTCCAGCGCGGAAGCACTTTCCTTGTTGGTTACCTTGAATCGCCTAACTTCGTTAACGGCAGTTCTGGAGCAGTCGATCAGGATCTGGTGTCGCTCAACTCTCGCTGCGTGCTTGAAAGCAAGTTCAGGTCTTCATGCATCGTTATCCGTACCGGGGCGTCGCTCTCTTTCTCTTGTCGCTGTTGAGTTAAATCTCGGTCCTCGGCGGTTACTGTGAGAAACTGGGAGTTAGGCTAGCGTTCTACGGTTTTCTTAAACTTTCTAGCGTATTAGCCTTGCTCTTGGTTTCTGTTCGTCCTTGTCTTTTCTGCTCTTTTTGCGAGAAAAGGCTGCTCGTCCAGACTCTCGCTGATTCAAGCCACCTTTCGGCGGTCTTGAGCTGCTCGGCCCGGCTCCTCGGAGGCTGCCTCTCCTCGGTCAGATTGGACTCGGCTGAATTTCGGCAACCCGGTATGTTTTCAGTTTTCCGGTTCCTTTCCTTAGCGTTGGTTTCCAAAACCTCGTTGATCTTCGCTCCGTGGCGCTCCCAGCGTCTGAGCATGTCTTTATCTGGCGGCGACCTATGGCTCCGGTTAACGGCGGTGCACCGCAGAGTTCTGCCCGCAAGTAAGCGATTCTCGCCATAGCGGGCATGCCATCGTAGCCGATTCTCATCATAGCGGGCACTCTGGCCCAGTTTCGCTTTCGCGGCCTGCCTCCTCGGTCCATGCCAGGATAAGATTTCGCCTCGCACGTCGCGGCTGGCTAAGGTCCCGTCGTTCCGATTAGCGGTCTTAGCCTGGCGAGGCTGCTTGTCCCTGCGTCTTTTTATCCATACTCGTCCTTCCTACAGCGGTAATTGAACAATCACGGCAGCGGTGTCACGCCACGTAAGCCGATTCTCGCCATAGCGGGCACTCCTTGCGTCGGTTCGCGTCCCGGTGACACTACGCTATCGGGGATGTTTCGGAAAAAATTATGTCTAGTCGCGGGTAGGTCGTCTTTAGCGTGTTTTCCAAAACTTCGCTTTGCTCTTCTTAGAGCCTTTTCTTGCTCTCTTTTCCCTTGGCGGCTCGTTTCTTGTTTGTCTTCGCAGGAAATACGAGGCGAAGAACATCGGTCATTGATGAGTGGCGGCGAGGTTCGAACTTCCCACAAAACCGATGTCGCATCCCTCTCTTCACAGGTTTGCTCGCGCATGCCGGGGACAGATCACTAAACCAGCGTATGATTTCGCGCCTTTGCCTTGCTGACCTTCAGTTCGGCTAAGTCAAAGTAGCGCCACCAGCGAGTCCTGCCCGCATAGGCGATTCTCATCGCCATAGCAAGCAAGTCTCGCGACTTGCTTGTTCATTCTCCGGAGATCGATCTTACGGATCGGTGTGTGCGCTCTTCACTACAGAATCAATCCCTCCTTGATGACGTTCAACCTCAAGGAGATGATTCACCTCACTTCTTCGATTTACGTATCGGTGGGTACTACTGCTGGACGAGATGTCGTTCCTATTCGACGCAGAGTTGCTCGGCGCCAGACGACAGGTTTGTTCGGTCCCGAACAAGTATTATCGGTTGAACCACAACTTTGTTGATCGCCTTTACTGCGTCTTTATAGCAGGAAAAATACCCTCTTCGTGACTTGAGTCTCAAGGGATGACCCCCTCTAGTGAGTCCTTCCACTTGAGTCTCGAGGCTGGCATCGGGGATTAAATTACGGCCCATTGCCATGGCCCTCCACTGACGGCCCGATCAAATAACCTACCGGCAACTTCTGGAAGGTTCTATCGAGCCCATGTGCATCTGCCAACAGCTTCTGGGCGGCGCGTGTGAGTGGTCGGTTTGCTCGGCACTATATAGCAGAGCCCCTACGGCGTGTTAAGGGGCACTGGTCATCATCTTATAACCTCGCGCCTTGCTACATAATCTCGCCGAGACTTGTTCGTCTCGTCACCTCTTCTTTCATCCACGATATATAAGAAAGGTGGGCGTGAATTATCTCTCAGGAGGCTGAACCAGGATAAAACTACGCCTCACTGTTCGTTCTTTGTTCGTGGTTGTTGGCGTGTCTCCTATCTCAATCTTAAAGAACCTTAGCGACTTGAGGTCGATATCCCCGTCGACAAAACCTAACTACTCTAATCTATATGTGACCTCTTCTCTTGCGAGTCCGCATTTGAAATCTTGGAGCTGAAAAATTGTCGGCACTTCAAATTAGGGTTTATAAAAAGCGCCAGTCTTCGCTAGGGTTAGAAGTCCAAAAACCCTAGCGCTTAATATTTATTTATTTTGACATCAATGCCACTAATAGAAATTAGGGCTCAACGATGCTCACAATCTCCCCTTGTGGCACTTGATGGCAACCCAAGAGAAATAAATTTTTGAAATGCAAAAGGGTTAGTGCAATACAAATATCAGCAATTTTAATTAAGAAACCACACTCGACCACAAGGTGTGCAAATAAAAGGCTCCCCTAAATACATGCATAAAAGTTCAAAGCAACAAGGTTTAAAGTCATAAACCAACCAAAGAAAACAAATACAAATTTTTTAAGTATCGAGGCAACAAATAATATTACAGGTAAACACAACCTCGATCTCACTACCTACTAACCTCTACTACTCTCTAACTTCTCCCCTTTGTCACCAAGTGACACAAAGAAAAGGTCCTATTCTTGCTGATCTTGATCCATGTCGTCCGCCTCCGTCATCTCACGACCGCGGGTAGAGGCCACGACCTCTGGGGCTGAATAAGGGCATATGAGCTGCGAGAGGGACCGACCGAGTGAGAGGATCATCAAACATCTGGTCGGTTGAGGATTTGGCGAAAAGTTGAGATGACGGCGATCTCTCCACGATGAAATAAATCTTCTGGGAGGAGGTATGAGTGAGATGGAGGCACAAAGGAAGGAGCAGCCCGAAGGAGGGTATACCCAGGATGAACCGGTGGTGGGTAGGCGGTGGGCGAGGAAAACTCGAGTCTGGATAAGCTACGATAACTGTCGTGGGCATGTGAATACCAACCATATGGATTTTCCCTTCGGCCTTGGCATAAACATAAGCCCCATGTCTTTACGGTGACTTAAACTCTGCGAACTCATACGCCAGTATATACGCTACCACCGTCATCATCTCTGCGGGTGGTGCCAGCTCTTCTTTCACCTCGGTGTGAAAATTTCTCATATCTGTCTTGGCCTCATCTCACCTATCAAAGCATCATACCACGGAGGGCTGCTGAAGAAGAACTCGCACAGTCTTTGGCACAAATGGCTGCATTAGAGGGCGGGAGCAAAAGCAGTGGTGGAGGAGCATCATCACCGAGGTCTACCCAACTTGGCTTGCTCCCAAGTGAGTTTAAGTTCTTCATCGATGCTTTTTGATTCTGTTTGTCCGCTTCTTACTTCATCTCTGAAACCCGGGAGTCTGGAAAGCAATAGGCCAATATAGGGCGCTAGAGTAGTGCCCTATTGACTTCTCTGTATATAGTGTCATCCAACTCTCCCATGAGGGTGGCGCCAATGTTTATAACTCACGCATGAAGGTAAAGCATAAACCAATGCAGATCGGTAATATCGTCACGGTTCCCACCTCGAACAAATAAAGTGCTCCAGAAGGATAAGATTTATCGAGGCGCTCTGGCGCAATTGATTTGCCTTCTCTATGTTCAGTTCTTCTTCATCAACATCAATGTACATGAACCGTACCTCTTCAAGAGGAGGGTACTTGCCTCTCCAGAGGGCATCTTCATAGCACACCTCATTCAAATCAATGCCAGAGTCTGGAGTACCCAAGGCGTGATTCATCTCGGCCATTGTGATCCCTTTAATCTGTCCATCAACTGAGTGATAATAGTTCGATTCGGCTCGTCTCGGCAACCAAAAAGTAGCAAAAGAACTCACAATTTCTTTCTACGCTCGAGATCAATTTCTTGTTGGAGATCAATTCTGCTAGACCTGAAGTGGAGCTGAAAATGGTATGCACCTCTGGCCCTGCTACTGCTGAGATCTCGCTCCAGTCAACACAGTGGGGATCCCTAGGACCAGTTGTGGGAGCAGAGAAGCACATGTATAATTGTTTCTGAAACTTGGTGTAGAACCTGAAGTCCCTGGTATCCTCTCTCCTCTGAGGGAACCACCTGGCATAAGAGACGGACCTCCTCTTCCTCAGAGTCTCCATAGATAGTTTCAGAACCAGATCATCCACAGGGTCGTCCTCAGCGACCACTGTCTCAGTGACATCCTCATCAATCGGGTCCTCAGCATATGTCTCGTCAGCATCCTCTGCGGTGGCAAAAGAAGAACCCGCCATCCGAGTCCAATGGAACCCTTGATCGGATCTTTGCTGCAAATCTGCTCTAGACACTCGCTTGGCGAGGAGGGGCGGACGCGCTAAGCATCTCATCGATGTAATCCGGATCGCCCTTCTTGCGGCCATTCGCGCCGACCTTTGAGGTGCCCGAGCCTTCGAATTTCTTCAATGATTTCGACATTTCGAATTAATTCTCTCGACAATGTAACGCGACGAGCCAACCCACCGCGGTCCAACACGAACACGAGCAGGAAAAACCTATTCAAAACCTAAAACTCGGTAACCAACGATGATGGGAAGAGAAGCGAAGCCGTTACGAGTCCTAGAAGCGAAGGAGAAAACGCCGTCGCGAGATCACCCCCAAGGCCCTTCGGTAGAAAGGAGGACTTCGGCGGAGCGAGCGCCGCGAGCAGGGCGTCCACTTCAATCACGCGGAGGGAATCGAAGAGGCGACGAGGGAGCCGCGGTGGTGGAGATCGCGGAGGTCGCCGGAGTCTTCAGTGAGAGAAAGGCAGAAGCGGCGCCGGTTTGGAGGAAAGAGATCAACTGGGGAGAGAGGAGGCGGAGGTAAGTTATAGCGTTCAGCGATTGGTCTGTCGGACGGCGTCAGCGGCTCACCGGTCGAGCAACAAAGTGCAGCGCACGAGGACCTCGTCCGGACGGTGTGCGGAGAAAGCAACGGCGTCCGACAGGTGAGTGCGGCCATGAATGCCTTCACGAGGGCGTCCGATGCTTCTGGACGGCGTCCGAGCGGTGAAATAATCTTTCGCATGCAACACGCGATCGGACGGCGTCATCGAGAGTTAGCGTCGATCGATGAAAGCGGCAATGCGGCACCGACCGATGGACCCCCACCTGAGAAATATTATAAAAATAATATTTTGAAGAGATGATCTCCATTTTGCTCAAAATTCAAGCGAAGATTCAAATGTGAGCAATTTGAAGTGATTTTCTAAGATTTAATTTTGAAGGGATAAGATTATAATATGACAAATGAAATCAAGTCAAATTCAAAAACCCAAATTTTGATCTTAGAGATCAACAAAATGTCGAACCCAAATTTTGCCTTGATTTCTCATATAGGCATGAAAATCGAGCATAGGGGTTCACTTTAGAGTTTAAGCACATGTTTTTGAATTTTGGTTCCTTTTCAAATACTTTCAACAATTTTGATGCCATATGATTTTCAAGAGAACAAATATGCATTTAGACAAATTTTTTAAAGGGTAAGATTTTCAAAACTAGAAGTTTGAAATGGTATGAAGATAAGGATAGTCTATTAAGCTCAAATTTGTTTTGGCTTGAAATATAGGACAAGAATGTTCTAACCAAAATCAAATTTATCTTTTCACCTAGGGAAGTTTTGAGATCATGAATTGAAACTAAACTCCCTAAATGTGACAAGGTTCAAAAGCAAATGGAAAAATTCAAATAAGACCCAAAAGTCATAAAACCAATCAACACGCATTTGATCTATCTAATATGTTGAGTTCATTCCTTAATTTGCAAAACCGTTACCTCATCAAGGGTTTGGTGAAAATATCCGCCAATTGGTCTTCGTTATGCGTAAGGCAAGTACAAGCTCACCCTTTGCAACATGGTCACGAATAAAGTGATGTCGAATGTCGATATGCTTTGTCACGGGAATGTTGGACGGATTGTTGGCTATTTTTACCGCTTTCATTATCACATAGAAGTGGCTTTTTCAAATTTTAGCCCAAAGTCACTAAGCATCCGAGTCATGTACAAGAGTTGAGCACAACCCTCCCGCTACATATTCCGCATGATGAATGGCGCCACGGAGTTTTGTTCCTCGAAGTCCATGACATGAGTGGCGATCTAACAAGTGACAACCCCGGGTGCTTTTGCGATCAATTTTGCAACGGCATAATCGAGTCGGAATAGCCAAAAATCAACACGCGCTCCTTGGGGTACCAAAGACCTAGGCTAGTAGTGATTTTAGATATCTCAAAATGCGTTTCACGGCAATAAGATGCTTCTTTAGGGGATGCGAAAGCGAGCACACATGCACTAAACATAATATCGAATTAGAAAGCGGTAAGATAGAAAGCGAATCGATCATGGGCGATAAAGCTTTTGATCACGGGCTTTCCATCTTCATTCAAATCAAGATGCCCATTAGTGGCCATTGGTGTTTTGATCTGCCAAACCCCCGAGTCCGATGTTCCCCGCCTCGATTTCCGCAGAAGACAAACAAGAACGAGCGAAGAAGGGAAAAGAGAGCAACAAAAGGCTCTAAGAAGATCAAAGCGAAGTTTTAGAAACACGCTAAAGACGCCACCACCCGCACAAGACATAATTTTTCCGCACGTTCCCTCGATAGCATTAGTGTCACCGCGAATGCGGAATCGACGCAGGAGTGCTCATGGCGAGAATCGCTTACGGTGGGCAGGATTCTGCTGGTGGTGCATTGCTTCGGATTACCGTAAGTTAGGAAGGACGTGAGATGATAAAAAGACGCAGCGGACATGTTTGACTCCCGCTGCGGGCTAAGACCGCAGCCAGGAAGGCGACGACTTAGCCGCAGCAAAACGTATGCGAGGCGTAATCTTATCCGGACATGACCAGAGAAGCGCAGTGTCGCCGGCGGATGCGAAACTGCAGCCAGAGTGCCTGCTATGGCGAGAATCGGGTTACGTGGCATGAAACTCCCCGTGGTGCACCGCCGTTAACCGGAGCCATAGGTCGCCGCCAGATAAAGACATGCTCAGACGCTGAGCGCCACGGAGCTAAAGACCAACGAGGTTTTGGAAAACTAACGCTAAGGAAAGGAACTGAAAATGAAACGCATCAAGGCCGAAATTCAGCTCAAGTCCCAACCGACCAAGGAGAGGTAGTCTTCGAGGAGGGCCGAGCCGCTCAAGACCGCCGAGAAGGGCCGCTTTTGAATCGACTCGAGAGTCTCGACCGAGAAGCGAGCAGCTTTTCCTGCAAAAAGAGAGCAGAAAAGACAAGGACGAACAGAAACCAAGAGCAAGGCTATCAGCCGCTTAGAAAGTTTTAAGAAAACCGAGAACGCTTAGCCTAACTCCCAATTTCGCAAGCAGTACTGCCGAGGACCTGAGTTTGCTAACTCAACAGTGCAGTACAAGAGAAAGAGCGACGCCTTATTCTCTTTGACGGATTTATGCATGAAGACCTCGAATTTCGCGACTTCAAGCACGCATGTAGAGAGTTAGAGGACACCGCCAGATCATGATCGACTCGCCTTAAACCGCCGTTAACGTAAGTTAGCGATTCAAGGTAACCTAACAAGGAAAGTGCTCTCGGCCAAGTGAGCAGGGTTACGAGAGCAGTGCTTTTGCTAAGTGGTTGTGCCATGAGCGGGTGCCTCGGCCATGGAGGGCTTACGAGAGCAAAGCTTAGCCGCAGGTCGATGCCGTGTTACGTGCAACTCGAAGTTTAGGAACTTGTTGAAGCTAGATACGGGCAGTGGAAACCCTTAAGATTGGCGGAGCCAAGAGTTCGCAAGACCGGACAGCCCATCAAGCGTTACCGTGAGAGAAAGAGAGTCCGAGAAGACGAGTGGTGAGAACGTCGCAAGGGTCAGCAACATTCACCGCCTCAATGGGTTGAACTTTACAGGCAGCCCGAGAGACTGGACGTAACTAAGGCGCCAATTTGAGAAAAGGCGCTAAGTCGGGAAACGAAGATCTACACGAGGAACTTAATAAGCCGGTCGATGTTCCAAGTGTTGGTCAGCCTTTCTCCCGACATCCACCGCCAGCTAAAAGCCCCGGATCCGAAGGAGTTTTGATCCAGCCTCAAGCACGGAGCGGTCATGGGACAGACAGCACCGGCGTAAGAGTCGTCGGCCAAGAGATCCAAATGTCCGAGCACGGAGCTCAGAAGGGGACCCATTGAGCTGAATTCTCTCGGCTATCGACTTGATCTCGTGGGCAACGTAATCATTATACACGGCTATGCTTAGATCCGCTTATGGGATCTCGAACGCCCGTCCTCGCGGGCGAAGCTCAGGCTCAGGACGGATCTCTTCGCTACGGCGTTTTCGCCTCGGCACGCTGCTCGTCCTCGGACGAGCTCAGGCTCGGGATCGATCTTCGCGGCAGCTCTTCGCTGGGCGCCTGGCTCGTCCTCGCGACAAGCTCCGCTTGGGGATCGATCAAAACTCCTTCCGATCCCGGATGTTCGTCCGCAAGGATGTCGGGAGAAAGTCGACAAAGACTTGGAACATCGACCAGCTTCGCTTCTAGCTTCCGCTTTTCTCAACTTTCGCCATAGTTCGTCCAAGTCTCGCCGCCATGTAAAGTTCAACCCATTGAACGTGAATGTTCGCGCCCTCGCGCCCTTCTCACCACTCGCCTTCTCGCATACCTTACTCTCGTAACACTTGATGGTCGCCCGTCTTACTTAACTTGGTTCCGCAATCTTAAGGGTTTTCCCCGCCCGTATCTAGTTTCAACAAGTTCCTAAACTCGAAGTTATGTAACGGCTTCCAGCTTTGCGGCTAAGCTCGCTCAGAAGCCCTCCGCTGCAGAGGCACTTACCACGGCACAACCACTTGGCAAAGCTCGCTTCGAAGCTCCTCCGCAAGGCAGAGGCACTTTCCTTGTTCGTTACCTTCGAATCGCTTAACTTACGTTAACGAAAGCGCCTCGAACGAAGTCGATCAGATACGGGTGTCGCTTAACTCTCTACGACGTGCTTGAAGTCGCAAGTTCAGGTCTTCATGCATCGTCTGCACGGGGCTAGGGCGCTTTTCTCTTGTGCACTGCTCGAGTTCGCATCTCGTGTCCTCGAAAGCGGCTTGCACAACGGGCCGAGTTAGGCTAAGCTGCTCACCGTTTTCTTAAACTTTCTAGCGCTGCTCGCTTTACTCTTGGTTTCGCTCGTTTTGTCTTTTGCTGCTTTTTTGCAGGAAAAGCTGCTGGTCGACTCTTGCTCGATTCAAGCCGCCGCACGGTGGTCTTGAGCCGCTCGCCAGCCTCAAGGACCGCCTCGATCACCGGGACATGAGCTGAATTTCGCAACCCCGCACGCTTTTCGCTTTTCCAGCCTTTCCTTAGCGCTGGTTTTCCAAAACTCGTTGGTCTTTTCGCCCCAGAGCGCCCTCGCAGCACGCAGCATGTCTTTTTATCCGGCGACGACCTATATGGCTCCGTTAACCGGTGCACCACCGAGGAGTTGTCGCCACCGTAGTTTATTCTCATCGCAATGGGCATGCCCACCGTAGTCGATTCTCATCGCAACAGCACTCCCCGGCGCTGGTTCCGCATCCGCCGAGGCGATACCAACGCTATAATGGGTCCATGTCCGGATAAGATTTCGCCAAGACGCTTTTGCTCGCGGGTTAAGGTCCCGATCGCTTTCCTCAAGAAGCGTCTTAGCCATCGCGGGTTGCACTTGCTCGCGACAGTCTTTTTTATCCATGCTACGCCCTTCCTAGCACGGTAATCCGGAGCAATGCACCACCAACGGAGTCCTCGCCCACCGTAGTCGATTCTCATCGCAACGGGCACTTCCGGGCGCTTGGTTCCGTGATTCGCCGAGGTGACACTAATGCTATCGAGGGACGACCCGGAAAAATTACGCCTTGTGCGGTAGGTCGCCTTTTGGCGTGTTTTCTAAAACTCGCTGGATCTTCTTAGAGCCTTTTGTTGCTCTTTTTCCCTTGCCGGGCTTGTTTCTTGTTTGTCTTCCGCAGAAATACAGTGAGCGGGAACATCGACCGTGACGGTCGTATGCAGGTTCCGTGCTTCCCACCAAAACCGATGTTTGCATCCTCTTCCCGGTTTGCTCGCGCATGCCTGTGAACTGATTCACTTCGCCACAGATGATTTCTTGCCTTTGCCCGCATCGACCTTCACAGCTCGGCTAAGTTAAGGTAGTGCGCCACCAACGGAGTTCTGCCCACCGTAGTCGATTTCATCGCGAACGGCAAGCCCATCGTAGCCGATTCTCATCGCAGCTGCACTCCAAGCCGGTTCTGCGACTCGCCAAGACAACGCTAACACCGCCGCAAGGAATACGCTATGGGTAAAGCGTTGATTTCACACGCTTCTTTGCGGCTCGACCGCATCGGGTTGTGATTCACCTCGACCGGCGCTTCGCCCGAGCGCCAAGATTCGGTCCTCGCGACGAGCTCCGTGCTCGGGGCTAGATCACCGACCGGCAGTTCTTCGCCGAGCGCAAGCTCCTACCGCACGCTTCGCTCGGGTCGCACTTTCGTTCCTTTAACGAGCTCGTGCTCGGGACTAGACCTCCTTACCGGTTCCTTTGACGAGCTCTACACTCGAACCGGGTCACCTTTCCCATTCGTATGCATTGTCTCGCTTCCTAGCACACGATCTACGCTTGAGGCACATCACCTTCGCTTCGAGCACGACGCTCGCCGAGAGCGCAATCTATGTTTCTCGGCAAGCTCTAGCCCGAGATGATTCCTCTATTTTCGCTTATGTTTTCCTAGGCATCCTGAATGCTCGATGCACCAAAGACGAGTCCATCTCGCGACTTGTTATGTTCATTCTCCTAAGATCTCGATCTTACCGGATGCGTGGTACGCTTCACTACTAAGAATCTAATCCTCCTTGATGACGCTCGACCTCAAGGAGATGATTCACCCACTTCTTCCGATTTCAGACGAGGGTCGAGTACTCGCCGGACAGATGTCGCCTCGCTCGACGCAACAGAGTTGCTCGGCACGGACGGGTTTGTTCGGTCCCGAACAAGTATTGTTCTGCTGAACCACAACCTGCTCGGTCGCTGCTGCACGCCTTTGTAGCAGGAAAATACCCTCTTCGTGGACTTGGAGTCTCAAGAGGATGACCCCACTCTAGTGAGTCCTTCCACTTGAGTCTCTGGGCTAGCCGTCGGGATTAAATTACGCCCATTGCCATGGCCCACTCCCCGACGGTCTGATCAAACAAATTTACTAGGGCCCAAATTCGAAGGTTCTATCCGCCCATATGCATCCCGCCAATGCCTTCCCATGCAGCGAGTGGCCAAGGAATAGTGTTTGAGTCCGCCTCTAACAAGAGTTCTCAGACGGCCACGTGAAGACCTTGGACGTGGTTTCCTGATTGGATTAGGAGTCGGATCCCCAAGAATTGGAGTATACCTTATCTACCTCGGGATGTATTTGGTATGTATGAGTTCGCATTTAACTCGTAGTTAGTCTTACCGATTATCCCTTGATAGGTCGGTTTGCTCAAAGACTATATAAACAGTAGCCTCACGGCAGGTTATGGGGCCTCGGTCATCATCATATAGCTTATCGCAAGACTTGTATCAAGATAATCTCGCCGAGACTTGTTCGCCCTGTCGAGCCACCTCTTGTATTCATCCCCGATATATAAGAAAACCGACGTAGGGCTATTATCTCTCGAGAGGCCCGAACCAGATAAAACTCGTGGTTCCTGCTCGCTGTTGTTCGTGGTTGTTCGGCGTGTCTCCTATCTCAATCTTAAAGAACCTTAGCGACTTGAGATCGATATTCAACCGCCGATGCCTTAGCTGCTCGGGATTAAATTACGCCCATTGCCATGGCCCACTCCCTAACGGTTCGATCAAATGCCTTACTAGGGCCCAAATCGAAGGTTCTATCTCGCTCATATGCATCTCGCCAATGCCTTCAAGCTGGCGTGGTGCGAGTGGCCAAGGAATAGTGTTTGAGTCCGCCTCTAACAAGAGTTATGCACGGCTACGTGAAGACCCGGACGTGGTTTCCGGATTGATTAGAGTCGTGATCCCCAAGAATTGGAGTATACCTTATCTACCTCGGGATGTATTTGGCATGTATGAGTTCGTTATTTAACTCGAGTTAGCCCGCCCGATTATCCTTGATAGGTCGGGTTTGCTCAAAGACTATATAAACAGAGCCCCTACGGCGGTTAAGGGGCCTAGTCATCATCTTATAGCTTATCGCCAAGACTTGTATCAGATAATCTCGCCGAGACTTGTTCGCTCTGCCGAGCCACCTCTTGTATTCATCCCCGATATATAAGAAAGGCCGGACGAGGGCTATTATCTCTCCCGAGAGGCCCGAACCAGTGATAAAAACTCGCTCCTCGCTCGTTGTTGTTCGTGGTTGTTCGGCGGTCTCCAATCTCAATCTTAAAGAACCTTAGCGATTTGAGATCGATATTCAACCGCCGATGCCTTAGTCGTCGGGATTAAATTACGCCCATTGCCATGGCCCACTCCCCTCGACGGCCCGATCAAACAAATTCTACTAGGCCCAAATTCTTCCTAATCGTATAAGATTATCTCACGAGATCAAGATGCTAGGTTTGACCACTAGGTTATCTCAACCGTCGACAGCTGGCGCCGTCCGTGGGGATACGCAGATCGAGCATGTCGAACTCTATCGCACCAGAGATACTTCGAGGGCTACGACTCAAGGGCAAGATGTCTCTTTCCGCCAGATCGGACCGATCCTTCGATCTTGATCGCTTCCAGATCTGGGTCCCGCGATGAGCTCCTTGCTCGGGCCGGATCTTCGCACCGGCGCTTCGCCGGGTCGCGCGTCGTCCCGTGGCGAGCCCGTGCTCGGGATCGGATCTTTTCGCGCCGCAGCTCTTCGCCGGCACGCGGTCTCGTCTCGGACGAGCTCATGCTCGGGACCGGTCTCTCGCGGGCAGCTTTAGCCGGCACGCTCGTCTCGGACGAGCTCAGGCTCGGGATCGATCTCTCGCTGGCAGCTCTTCGCCTGGCGCGGCGGCTCGTCCCCGCGACGAGCCTGCACGGATCGATCAAAATTCTTCCGGATCCCGGGCTGTTCGCCTGGCTGGATGACGGAGAGAGCCGACTCGGCTGGAACATTGACCACCTTCGTAGTTCCTCGTAGGCCTTTTCGCTTCCTAGCTTCGCTTTTTCTCAAATTTCGCGCCTTTAGTTCGTCCAAGTCTCTCGGCCGCCATGTAAAGTTCAACCCATTGAGCGGTGAATGCTCGCGCCCCGCGTCCTTCTCACCACTGCCTTCTCGACTACTCTTTCTCTCCGTAACACTTGATGGTCGCCCGGTCTTGCTAACTCTGGCTCCGCAATCTTAAGGGTTTTCCCTCGCCGTGATCTGGTTTCAACAAGTCCCTAAACTCAGAGTGGCGAACACGATCCAAATTCCGCGCTAAGCTCGCTTTGTAAGCCCTCCGCGGCAGAGGCACTTACTACTCACCAAGACGACCACTTGGCAAAGCTCGCCTCGTAAGCCCTCCACGGCAGAGGCACTTTCCTTGTTCGGTTACCTCGAATCGCTTAACTTACGTTAACGAGCGCCTCGAACGAGTCGATCAGATACGGGTGTCGCTTAACTCTCTACGCACGTGCTTGAAGTCGCAAGTTCAGTCTTCATGCATCGACTGCACGGGCTAGGGCGCCGCTTTTCTCTTGAGCACTGCTCGAGTTCAGAAACTCAGTCCTCGAGCAACTGCACAACGGGCCGGAGTTAGGCTGTTGCTCTACCGGTTTTTCTTAAAACTTTCTAGCGCTGTTCGCTTTGCTCTTGGTTTCGCTCGCCCTTGTCTTTTGTCTGCTTCTTTTGCAGGAAAAGCTGCTCGAAAGTTACACGGTCGACTTTCGGTCCGATTCAAGCGCTACTCGGCGGTCTTGAGTCGCTCGTCCAGCCTCCTCAAGGATCGCCTCCTTGGTCAGCTTGGGACTTGAGCTGAATTTCGCAACCCCGACGCTTTTCAGTTTTCCAATTTTTCTTTAGCATTGGTTTTCCAAAACCTCGTTGGTCTTTTCGCCCCGTGAGCGCCTCCCGCATTTAGCATGTTTTTTATCCGGCGACGACCTATATGGCTCGGTTAACGGCGCGTGCACCACCGAGGAGTTTTCGCCACCGTAGTCGATTCTCATCGCAACGGGCACTCTGGCGCTGGTTCCGCATCCGCCGAGGCGACACCAACGCTATACGGGTCCATGTCCGGATAAGATTTCGCCGCACGCTTGGCTCGCGGTTAAGGTCCCGACGCCTTCCTCGCTAACGGTCTTAGCCACGGCGGGTTAGACTTGCTCAAGACATCGCCTTTTTTATCCATGCTACGCCCTTCCTAGCACGATATCCGGAGCAATGCACCACCAACGGAGTCCTCGCCCACCGTAAGTCGATTCTCATCGCCACGGCACTCCGGCGCCGGTTCCGTGATTCGCCGAGGTGACACTAATGCTATCGAGGGACGCACCGAAAAAATTATGTCTTGTGCGGTAGGTCGCCTTTTGCGGTTTTCTAAAACTCGCTTTGATCTTCTTAGAGCCTTTTGTTGCTCTCTTTTCCCTTGTCGGGCTCGCTTTTGTTTGTCTTCGCAGGAAATATAGGAGCGGGAACATCGACCGTGACGGTCGTGGGCGAGGTTCCGTGCTTCCCACCAAAACCGATGTTTGCATCCTCTCTTCCGGGTGTGCTCGCGATGCCCGTGAACTGATTCACTTCGCCACAGATGATTTCTTGCCTTTGCCCGCATCGACCTTCACGCTCGGCTAAGTCAAGGTAGTGCGCCACCAATGGAGTTCTCGCCCACCGTAGCCGATTCTCATCGCGAACGGCAAGCCCATCGTAGTCGATTCTCATCGCAGCGGCACTCCAAGCGCCGGTTCTCAGACTCGCCAAGACAACGCTTAACACCGCCGCAAGGAATACGCCATGGTAAAGCGTTGATTTCACACGCTCTCTGCGGCTCGATCGCATCGGGTTGTCATTCACCTCGCACCGCGCTTCGCCGCGAGCGGCGCGATCCGTCCTCGCGACGAGCTCCGTGCTCGGGCTAGATCACCGCGACCGCGCTTTCGCCGAGCGCAGTTCTACCGTACGCTTCGCCGGTCGCACTTTCGGTTCCTTTAACGAGCTCGTGCTCGGGACTAGATCTCCGTATTTGGTTCTTTTGGCGAGCTCTACGCCTGGGATGGGTCACCTTTCCCATTCGTATGTATTGTCTCGCTCCAACCACACGATCTACGCCCCGAGGCACATCACCTTCGCCTCCCGAGCATAACGCTTGCTCGAGAGCGCATCTTCGCTTCTCGCAAGCTCTAGCCCGAGAGGTGGTTTCTATTTCCGCTCATGTTTTCCTAGGCATCCAATGCTCGATGCAGCAAGACGAGTCCGCCTCGCGACTTGCTATGTTCATTCTCCCAAAAGATCTCGATCTTACCGGATGCGTGGTACGCCTTCACTACTAAGAATCCAATCCTCCTTGATGACGCCCAAATTTCAAGGAGATGATTCTCCTCACTTCTTCCGATTTCAGACGAGGGTCGAGTACTCGCTTCGACAGATGTCGCTCGCTCGACGCAACAGAGTTGCTCGGCGCCGGACGGGTTTGTTCGGTCCCAAGAAGTATTGTTCGGTTGAACCACAACCCGTCCGGCCGCTGCTGCACGCCTTTGTAGCAGAAAAATACCTCTTCGTGACTTGGAGTCTCAAGAGGATGACCCCACTCTAGTGAGTCCTTCCACTTGAGTCTCGGGGCTAGCTGTTGGGGATTAAATTACGGCCCATTGCCATGGCCCACTCCCCGACGGCCCGATCAAACAAATTTACTAGGCCCACCTCCTGAAGGTTCTATCTGCCCATATGCATCCCGCCAACAGCTTCCCGGGTCATGCGTGCGAGGGCCAAGGAATAGTGTTTGAGTCCGTCTCAACAAGAGTTCTGCGGCTACGTGAAGACCTTGGACGTGGTTTCCGGATTGATTAGGAGTCGTGATCCCCAAGAATTGGAGTATACCTTATCTACCTCGGGATGTATTTGGCATGTATGAGTTCGTTATTAACTCGTAGTTAGCCCGCCCGATTATCCCTTGATAGGTCGGTTTGCTCAAGACTATATAAACAGAGCCCCTACGCCGTGTTAAGGGGCCCGTCATCATCTTATAGCTTATCGCGACTTGTATCAGATAATCTCGCCGAGACTTGTTCGCCCTGCCGAGCCACCTCTTGTATTCATCCATGATATATAAGAAAGGCCGGACGAGGGCTATTATCTCCCGAGAGGCCCGAAAAGGATAAAACCCCGCCTCCTGCTCGTTGTTGTTCGTGGTTGTTCGGCGTGTTCCTATCTCACTTCTAAAGAACCTTAGCGATTTGAGATCGTTATCTCAACCGCCGATCGTCTCATTGTCTCGTCCCCGCGACAAGCTCCGTGGCTTGGGACCGGATCAAAATTCTTCCGAATCCCGGGCTGTTCGCCTCGGCAAAGGTGACGGAGAGAGCAGACCAGACTTGGAACATCGACCGCCAGAAGTTCCTCGCTTAGGTCTTTCGCTTCCTAGCTTCGCTTTTTCTCAAATTTCGCGCTTTAGTTCGTCCCAAGTCTGCTTGGCCGCCATGTAAAGTTCAACCCATTGAGCGGTGAATGTTCGCGCCCCCTCGCGTTCTTCTCACCACTCGCCTTCTCGCACTCTCTTTCTTCTCGTAACACTTGATGGCTGTCCGTCTTCCAACTCTTGACTCCGCAATCTTAAGGGTTTTCCTCGCCAGATCTAGTTTCAACAAGTTCCTAAACTCGAGTTGCGTAACACGGCTTCCAAATTTGCGGCTAAGCTCGCTCGTAAGCCCTCCGCGACAGAGGCACTTACCGCCACGACAACCACTTGGCAAAGCTCGCCTCGTAAACCTCCGCGGCAGCAGGCACTTTCCTTGTTCGTTACCTTCGAATCGCTTAACTTACGTTAACGAGCGCCTCGAACGAGTCGATCAGATACGGGTGTCGCTTAACTTTCTACGCACGTGTTTGAAGACGCAAGTTCAGGTCTTCATGCATCGTCTGCACGGGGCTAGGGCGCCGCTTTTTCTCTTGTGCGCCTGCTCGAGTTCGCAATCTCGTGTCCTCGAGCAGCTTGCACAACGGGGCCGGAGTTAGCTGTTGCCTCACCGTTTTCTTAAACTTTCTAGCGCTGTTCGCTTTGCTCTTGGTTTCGCTCGTCCTTGTCTTTTGTCTGCTTTTTTGCAGAAAAGTCGCTCGGTCGACTTTCGCTCGATTCAAGCCCCGCCGGCGGTCTTGAGTCGCTCGCCAGCCTCCTGAGGATCGCCTCCTCGGTCGATTGACTCGAGCTGAATTTCGCAACCCCAGTATGTTTTCGCTTTCAGCCTTTCCTTAGCGCTGGTTTTCCAAAACCTCGTTGATCTTTCGCTCCGAGCGCCTCCCCGCGCACTGAGCATGTCTTTTATCCGGCGACGACCTATATGGCTCGTTAACAAGCGTGCACCACCGAGGAGTTCTCGCCACCGTAGTCGATTCTCATCGCAACGGGCATGCCCATCGTAGTCGATTCTCATCGCAACGGCACTCTCGGCGCTGGTTCCGCATCACGAGGCGACACTAACGCTTATACGGGTCCATGCCCGGATAAGATTTCGCCTCGCACGTCTGGCCTGCGGCTAAGGTCCCGATCGTCTTCCCTGATTAGCGGTCTTAGCCACAGCGGGGCTGCACTTGTCCGCACACGTCTTTTTTATCCATGCTACGTCCTTCCTAGCACGGTAATTCGGAGCAATGCAGCACCAACGGTGTCCTGCCCACCGTAAGCCGATTCTCATCGCAACGGGCACTCCTTGCGTCGGTTCCGCATTCGCCGAGGTGACACTAACGCTATCGGGGGATGTGCTCGGAAAAAATTATGTCTAGTGCGGGTAGGTCGTCTTTAGCGTGTTTTCCAAAACTCGCTTTGCTCTTCTTAGAGCCTTTTCTTGCTCTCTTTTTCCCTTGTCGCTCGCTTCTTGTTTGTCTTCTGCAGAAATACAGAGCGGGAACATCGACTCGTGATGGTCGCGCGAGGTTCCGTGCTTCCCACCAAAACCGATGTTCCAGATCCTCTCTTCCCGGGTTTGCTCGCGCATGCCTGTGGACGATTCACTAAACCTCACAGATGATTTCGCGCTTTGCCCGACACCGACCTTCACAGCTCGGCTAAGTCAAGGTAGTGCGCCACCAACGGAGTCCTCGCCCACCGTGGGTCGATTCTCATCGCGAACGGCAAGCCCATCTCGCGACTTGCTATGTTCATTCTCCCTAAGATCCGATCTTACCGGATGCGGTGGTACGCTCTTCACTACTAAGAATCCAATCCTCCTTGATGACGCTCAACCTCAAGGAGATGATTCACCTCACTTCTTCCGATTTCAGATCGAGGGTCGGGTACTCTGCCGGACAGATGTCGTTCCTCGCTCGACGCAATGAGTTGCTCGGCGCCGGACGGGTTTGTTCGGTCCCGAACAAGTATTGTTCGTTGAACCACAACCTGCTCGGTCGCCTTTTGCACGCCTTTATAGCAGGAAAAATACCTCTTCGTGACTTGAGTCTCAAGAGGATGACCCCACTCTAGTGAGTCCTTCCACTTGAGTCTCGGGGCTAGCTGTCGGGGATTAAATTACGCCCATTGCCATGGCCCACTCTCGACGGCCCGATCAAATAGCCTACCAGGCCCAGCTTCTGGAAGGTTCTATCAGCCCATGTGCATCCCGCCAACAGCTTCCCGACCGCACGGTGCGAGTGGTCGGTTTGCTCAAGACTATATAAACAGAGCCCCTACGGCGTGTTAAGGGGCCCGGTCATCATCTTATAGCTTATCGCAAGACTTGTATCAGATAATCTCGCCGAGACTTGTTCGCCTCGTCGAGCCACCTCTTGTATTCATCCCCGATATATAAGAAAGGCCGGACGAGGGCTATTATCTCCCGAGAGGCCCGAACCAGATAAAACTCTGCCTCCTCTGCTCGTTGTCGTCGTGGTTGTTCGGCGTGTCTCCTATCTCAATCTTAAAGAACCTTAGCGACTTGAGGTCGATATCCCAACCGTCGACAAAACCTAACTACTCCTAATCTATATGTGACCTCTTCTCTTACCCGGTCACGCATTTGAAATCTTGGAGCAGCTCAGAAAATTGTCGACGCTTCAAATTAGGGTTTATAAAAAAACGCCGAGTCTTCGCTAGGGTTCCGAGAAGTCCAAAAACCCCCTAGCACTTAATATTTATTTATTTTGACATCAATGCCACTAATAGAAATTAGGGCTCAACGATGCTCACAATCTCCCCCTTTGTGGCACTTGATGGCAACCCAAGAGAGAATAGAATTTTTGAGCTGCAAAAGGGGTTAGTGCAATACAAATATGCGAGCAATTTTAATAATTAAGAAACCACAACTCGACCACAAAGGTGTGCAAATAAAGGAAGCTCCCCCTAAATACATGCATAAAAAGTTCAGAAGCCAACAAGGTTTAAAAGTCATAAACCAACCAAAGAAACAAATACAAATTTTTAAGTATCGAGGCAACAAATAATATTACAGGTAAACACAACCTCGATCTCACTACCCACTACTAACCCTCTACTACTCTCTAACTTCTCCCCCTTTGTCACCAAGTGACACAAACGGGAAAAGGTCCTATTCTTGCTGATCTTGATCCATGTCGTCGCCTCCGTCATCTCCCCGATCACGGTAGAGGAGCCCCGACCTCTGGGGCGCTTGAATAAGGGCATATGAGTCTGCAGAGGGACCGACCGAGGTGAGGAAGGATCATCAAACATCTGGTCGGTTGAGGATTTGGCAAAGAAAAGTTGAGATGACGAGCGATCTCTCCACCAAAGAAATAAATCTTACCGGAGGAGGGTATGACCGAGATGGAGGCACAAAGGAAGGAGCAGCCTGTATGAGGGTATACCCAAGGATGAACCGGTGGTGGGTAGGCAGTGGGCGAGGAAAACTCGAGTCTGGCCGATAAGCTCGATAACTGTCGTGGGCATGTGAATACCAACCATATGGATTTTCCCTTCGCACTGCATAAACATCGCCCCATGTAATGCATACCGACTTAAACTCGCGAACTCATCCGCCAAGTATGTCTGCTACCTCGCCAAGTCTGTCATCTCTCTGCGGGTGGTCGCCACTCTTCTTTCACCTCAGTGTGAAAATTTCTCATATCTGTCAAGCAGCCCCTCATCTCACCTATCAAAGCATCATACCACGGAGGAGGGATCATGAAGAAGAACTCGCACTGTGTGCTTTGGCACAAATGGTCGCATTAGGGCAGCAGGAGCAAAAAGAAGTCGGTGGAGGAGCATCATCACTGGTCTACCCAACTTGGGCTTGCTCCCAAGTGAGTTTAAGAAGTTCTTCATCCGATGCTTTTTGATTCTGCTTGTCCAAATTCTTACTTCATCTACGTAAACCCGCCGAGTCCTCGAAAGCAATAGGCCAATATAGGGCGCTAGAGGTAGTGCCCTATTGACTTCTCTCAGATATAGTGTCATCCAACTCTCCCATGAGGGTGGCGCCAATGTTTATAACTCGCTCGTCAAAGGTAAAGCATAAACCAATTGCAGATCGGTAATATCCTCGTCACGGTTCCCACCTCGAACAAATAAAGTGCTCAAGGATAAGATTTATCGAACTGCCTCGGCGCAATTGATTTGCCTTCTATGTTCAGTTCTTCTTCATCAACATCAATGTACATGAACCGCACCTCTTCAAGAGGAGGGTACTTGCCTCTCCGAGGGCATCTTCATAGCACACCTCATTCAAATCAATGCCGAGTCCTGAGTACCCAAGGCGTGATTCATCTCGCCATTGTGATCCCTTTAATCTGGCTCCATCAACCGAGTGATAATAGTTCGATTCGACTCGTCCTCGGCAACCAAGAGAGTAGCAAAGAACTCACAATTTCTTTCTACGCCCGCATCAATTTCTTGTTGGAGATCAATTCGCTAGACCTCAAGTGGAGCTGAAAATGGTATGCACCTCCGCCCTCGCTATCGCTGAGATCTCGCCTCGACCAACACAGTGGGGATCCCTAGGACCGCCAGGGAGCAGAGAAGCACATGTATAATTGTTTCAAACTTGGTGTAGAACCCAAGTCCCCGGTATCCTCTCTCCTCCGAGGGAACCACTGGCATAAGAGACGGACCTCCTCTTCCTCGTAGTCTCCATAGATAGTTTCGTAACCAGATCATCCATGTGGTCGCCCTCAACGACCACCGTCTCAAAGACATCCTCATCAATCGGGTCCTCAAAGATATGTCTCACAAGATCCTCTCGCGGTGGCAAAAGAAGAACCCGCCATCCGAGTCCAATGGAACCCTTGATCGATCGCTGCTGCAAATCTGCTCTAGACACTCGCTTGGGCGAGGAGGAGCGCATCGCTAGCCGTCTCATCGATGTAATCCGGATCGCCCTTACTGCCGCTGTCGCGCCGACCACTGAGGGTCCTGCCCAGAGCCTTCCCGAATTTCTTCAATGATTTCGACATTTCGAATTAATTCCTCTGACAATGTAACCACTGACACAGAGCCAACCCACCACGGTCCAACCCTGAACACGAACGCGGGAAAAACCTATTCAAAACCTAAAACTCGGTAACCAACGAAATTTGATGGGAAGAGAAGCGGGAAGCCGTTACCGAGTCCTAGAAGCGAAGGAGGAAGACGCCGTGCGCGAGGAGATCACCCCCAAGGCCCTTCCCGGTAGGGGAAAGGAGGGGAACTCGACGGAGACGAGGCGCACGAACGGGGACGTCCACTTCCAATCCACGCGGAGGGAATCGAAGAGGACGACGAGGGGAGGCCGCCGGTGGTGGTGGAGATCGCCGGAGGTCGCCGGAGGGTCTTCCCCGGTGAGGAGAAGGGGCAGGGGCGGCGCCGGTTTGGAGAGGAGGAAGAGATCAACTGGGGAGAGAGGGAGGCGGAGAGGTAAGTTATAAGCGCCTCATGCGATTAGGTCCTGCTCGGACGGCGTCCGACGGCTACGGACGACGTCCGACAAGAAAGGGTGCAGCGACAGGGACCTCGCTTGACGGGTCGCGGAGAGGCGACGGCGTCCGACAGTGAGTTGCGGCGCGATAACGCCTCTGCCGGACGGCGTCCGATGGCTACCGGACAGCGTCCGACAGAGGTATGCTGCGATGCAACACGCGATCGGACGGCGCTCGAGAGTGGCTTTGACGGCGTCCGATGAAGGCCGAAAACGCAGTGCGGCACTTCGACCAATGGACCCCACTAATGCGAGAAATATTATAAAATAATATTTTGAAGAGATGATCTCCATTTTGCTCAAAATTCAAACGAAGATTCAAATGTGAGCAATTTGAAGTGATTTTCTAAGATTTAATTTTGAAGGGATAAGATTATAATATGACAAATGAAATCAAGTCAAATTCAAAACCCAAATTTTGATCTTAGAGATCAACAAAATGTGCGAACCAAATTTTGCCTTGATTTCTCATATAGGCATGAAAATCGAGCATAGGGGTTCACTTTAGAGTTTAAGCACATGTTTTTGAATTTTGGTTCCTTTTCAAATACTTTCAACAATTTTGATGCCATATGATTTTCAAGAGAACAAATATGCATTTGGAGCAAATTTTTTAAAGGGGTAAGATTTTCAAAACTAGAAGTTTGAAATGGTATGAAGATAAGGATAGTCTATTAAGCTCAAATTTGTTTTGGCTTGAAATATAGGACAAGAATGTTCTAACCCAAAATCAAATTTATCTTTTCACCACTAGGGGAAGTTTTGAGATCATGAATTGAAACTAAACTCCCCCTAAATGTGACAAGGTTCAAAAGCAAATGGAAAAATTCAAATAAGACCCAAAAGTCATAAAAACCAATCAACACGCATTTGATCTATCTAATATGTTGAGTTCATTCCTTAATTTGCAAAACCGTGCCTCATCCAAGGGTTTGGTGAAAATATCCGCCAATTGGTCTTCCGTTCGCACGTAGGCAAGTACAACGTCACCCTTTGCAACATGGTCACGAATAAAGTGATGTCGAATGTCGATATGCTTTGTACGGGAATGTTGGACCGGATTGTTGGCTATTTTTACCGCACTTTCATTATCACATAGAAGTGGCACTTTTTCAAATTTTAGCCCAAAGTCACTAAGCATCCGAGTCATGTACAAGAGTTGAGCACAACAACTCCCCGCCGCTACATATTCCGCTTCCGCGGTAGATAGCGCCACGGAGTTTTGCTTCCTCGAAGTCCATGACATGAGTGAGCGTCCTAACAAGTGACAACCCCGAGGTGCTTTTATGATCAATTTTGCAACCGCATAATCCGAGTCGGAATAGCCAAGAAGCTCAACACGCTCCCTTGGGGTACCAAAGACCTAGGCTAGTAGTGATTTTAGATATCTCAAAATGCGTTTTACGGCAATAAGATGCACTTCTTTAGGGATGCTTGAAAGCGAGCACACATGCACACACTAAACATAATATCGGTCGAGAAGCGGTAAGATAGAGAAGCTTAATCGATCATGGAGCGATAAAGCTTTTGATCCACGGGCTTTCCATCTTCATTCAAATCAAGATGCCCATTAGTGGCCATTGGTGTTTTGATCGATTTGCAATCGTCCATTGAAAACCGCTTGAGAAGGTCCTTTGTGTATTTCTCTTGACAAATAAAAGTCCCTTCTCGAAGTTGTTTGATTTGAAATCCAAGGAAGAAGGTGAGCTCTCCAATCATAGACATTTCAAATTCGTTGGACATCATCTCGCCAAAGTCCTTGCATTTAGATTTGTTAGTGCATCCAAAAATAATATCATCCACATATATTTGACAAATAAATAAGTCATTTTCAATTGGCTTTAGAAACAATGTGGAATCAATCGCACCGGTTTTAAATCCCTTTTCTAAGAGGAAGTCCCTAAGACGCTCATACCATGCTCTTGGAGCTTGCTTGAGACCGTATAACGCCTTAGTGAGCTTATAGACATGGTTTGAGTGTTTGAGGTTTTCAAAATCGGGCGGTTGCTCGACATAGACAAGTTCATCAATAAAACCATTTAGAAAAGCACTCTTGACATCCATTTGAAAGAGAGTTATGTTATAGAGAGAAGCGAATGCCAAGAGTAACCGTATAGCTTCAAGTCGAGCAATGGGGGCGTAGGTTTCTCCATAGTCAAGTCCTTCGATTTGTGTGAAACCTTGCGCCACCAATCTTGCTTTGTTTCGCACCACTTCACCGTTCTCATCTTGTTTGTTGCGGAAGACCCATTTGGTTCCAATGACATTGTGGTCATTCGGTCTTTCCACAAGTTCCCAAACCTCATTGCGGGTGAAGTTGTTCAATTCTTCATGCATGGCGTTCACCCAATCCGCATCCGCCAATGCCTCATCAATGGTCCTAGGCTCAACAATAGACACAAAGGCGTGATGCTCACAATAATTAGCGGTATGAGAACGGGTTCTTACGCCTTGATTGAGATTGCCAATGACTTGATCTAGGGGATGATCCTTGGAGAGAGTGCGGTGTTGTTGGACTGGTACTTGTAGATCAACGCCTCCCCTTGAGCTTGATCAACTTCAAAGTTCGTGATCTCCGCCCACCGCTTGATCTTGAATTGTTGGAGAGGTGTCTTGAACTTGATCATCGATGGAGGTGGTGGGGTGATTACTTCATCTTTTGGTGCCTCCGTGAGGGTCGATTTCCCCAACTCCATTGCTTCATGTGGTAGCTCATCACCCACATTTCTTGTCAAATCTTGCTCATTTTGCGAGCCATTAGTTTCATCAAACTTGACATCATAGGCTTCCTCAACTAGCCCGGTAGAATTGTTAAAAACTCGAAAAGCTTTTGAGCGAGAAGAGTAACCTAACATGATACCAATGTCGCACCTCTTTTGGAACTTACCCAAATAAGTCCTTTTCTTATAGATGTATACCTTGCAACCAAGACTCGAAAATATTTAGATGTTGGGCCTTCGTCCCACTAGTAATTCATATGAGGTCTTGTGAAGGAGTCGGTGGAGGTAGAGGCGGTTGATGGCATGGCACGCCGTGTTGATGGCTTCCGTCTAAAAAGCATGCGGCGTGTTGTACTCGTCAAGCATTGATCTTGCCATCTCTATCAAAGTACGGTTCTTCCTCTCCACCACTCCATTTTGTTGGGGAGTGTATGCCGCCGAGAATTCGTGTTTCACACCTAACTCATCACAAAATTCTTCAACATTTGTATTAGCAAACTCGGTGCCATTATCACTCCTCACCTTTTTAATAAAAGATTCAAATTCCTTTTGAGCTTTCAGAGCAAATCTTTTAAACACATCACCGGCAAGTGATTTATTTGCAAGGAAAAACACCCAAGTGAAACGAGAGAAATCATTGACAATCACATGACAATAAGAATTACCGCCTATGCTCGCATAGGTGGTTGGGCCAAATAAATCCATATGCAAAAGTTCAAGTGGTCGGGATGTAGACATGAAAGTCTTAGTCGGATGAGAATTAGCCACTTGCTTGCCGGCTTGGCATGAGCTACATAAACGATTCTTCTCGAATTTGACATCCTTCACTCCAACAACCAAGTTATCTTTCAAAACCTTTTTCAAAGTGCCCATTCCAACATGTCCAAGACGTCTATGCCACAACCAACCAAGAGTGGTTTGAGAGATAAGACAAGTCTTGATTTGAGAAGTTTCATGGTTTGAAAAATCAACCAAATATAAGTTTTGAAACCGGGTGCCTTCAAATGCAACACTTTGATCCTTAGTGGAAACAACACGAACTCCGTTGATCGAAAAGAAGCAATCAAAACCCAAATCGCACACTTGAGCAACGGAGAGGAGATTAAAGTTGCAAGCTTTCACCAAGAGCACATTAGAGATGGATAGGTCATTAGATATTGCAATTTTACCTATACCCTTTACCTTTCGCTTGGAGTTATCCCCAAATGTGATCTTGTGTTCGGGGTCCTTCTCCTCTTCTAGTGATGTGAACATACTTAAGCTACCGGTCATGTGTTGAGTGCAACCGCTATCAAATATCTAATGCCGGCTACCGCTCTTGTAGTTCACCTACACACACAAATTCAAGCTTGGGTTTTAGGTACCCAAGACTTCTTCTTGGGTCCTTTCGAGTTAGTCATCAAACATTTGGGCACCCAAATAGCCTTCACATCTTTCTTTTCATTGGGTGCACCAACATATTTAGCATAGGTAGAGCCATTCTTCCTCATAAGCATGTAACTAGCATTAAGCACTTGAGTTTTGGACATGAATCGAGATGTTTTAGCAAGAGGACAAGCAATGGCCTTATGTTTCTCATTTTGCAAATATGGCAACGGTCCCTCCTTAACAAAAGTTAGCTTGGCTTACCCCAACCACCCTTGGGCAAATCCAGGATGAAATCCCAAACCATGCTTACCCAAGGTATACCTTTGCTCTCAAGCACCTTGTCAAGAGAGTTGTTCCCCACAAGCAATTTAGCCAAGCTAGAGTCTAGTTGCTCAATTCTATCCTTAAGAAGCAAATTTTCCTTAACTAGCTCATTAGCACATTTAGCAACACCACAAGTGCCAATTGAACAAGCATTTTCATTTGAAGAAGTAGCACTAGTGGGTGAAGATGAGCTAGCATTGGGTGTGATCGTGGGTGACAAGCTAAAGGATGTGTCATGAGATAAGCTAAGTGAACCGTCTATAGTGTCAATCAAATCACAAGTCACACCAACATTGCATTTTTCAATTGAGCAATCAAGCGGAGTTTCAACATCAACATTAGAGCTAGCAAGTTTATTTTCTAGAATTTCAACTTGCAAATTTAGAGCTTCATAATCATCTTCTAGAGTTTCATGCTTTTCTAACAAGTTCTCAAATTCATTTGCAAGCTCTTTATGCACCTTCACTAGCTTCTTTCTCTTAGACTTTTCCTTCTCTAGAGCATTATTCAAATCATCAATCAAAAGCTTAAGCTCACTTTTAGAGATGTGCTCATGTGTTACCTTCTCCTCTAGTGCCATAAGACACATGGGAGGTGAGGGGTTGTTGATGGCGACTCTGGATATCTTTGTGTTTTCATTATCGGAGGAGTCCGCCCAAGAACCTTCATCATCGGTGATCCATTCCCCAATCACCTCTTCTTGTATATTCGCGGTGAGGCAAAGCTTTTGCTTGGGAAGGGCCGGAGGAGCGTTTTCCTTGATCGCAAGTCCGGCTAGCCCATGAGTTCTAGTATCTTCTTCTTCGGGTGATGATTGAGACGACGATGAGTTTGAACTATCTTCCTTCTTGGTCTTTTGACCGGCAAGAGCTTTCTTCTCATCCTTTGATTTGTGATCGCTCTTACGGTAGTGACGGTATTTCTTCTTGTCGTCTTCCTCATCTTCCTCTTGATTCCTTGCCTTGTGCTTGTTCTTTTTGCTCTTTGGACAATCCGCCGCCAAGTGACCCTTCTCTCCACATTCATAGCATCGCATCTCGAAGATAGGTCTTCGCCTTGAAGAGGATGATCCGCCATGAAGCTCATCTTCTTGATCAACTTTCTTGACCGCTTGACAAGGAGGGCCAATTCTTCAATCTCCGAATTGCATCATCGAGTCTTCATCATCTTCTTCAATTTCAACTTTCTTCTTTCCACTTTTGGCTTTGGCGGGAAGAGCAATGGACTTCTTATTGAGCGGGACTCTTCACTTTCAAGAAGTCGATCTCATATGAGTTGAGTTGTCTTAGAGCTTTGTCGGTGTCATTTTCTTGAGCTTTGACTTGGATGCTCGAATCAAGGTCACAAGTGGATTGAAACTAAATGGCACAACGTCAAGCATCTTCCGACAAATGTCAATGTCTTCCAAGACCTTCTTCTCCTAACATCCGCAATTTCATTGACGATGGGGTTCAACCTAAGAAACATTTCATTAACACTTTCATTAGGAAGCATCTTGAATTGATCAAATCTTTTTCTAGCACGAGATAGCTTCTCCTCAAGCATCTCGGCACTACCAACGTGAATTTCTCTAAGATGCTTCCAAATGTCATAAGCTTTAGAGAGATTGCCAATGCTATCAAAGACTTCGGAAGACACACTAGAGAGTAAAGCATTTCTAGCAATGGCATTAAAGCGCTTTGTACTTAGCATGAACTTCATCAAGAGCAATTGTTCCGCCGAGGGTCCTAAGTTACCTTGGCCTCACAAGCAACCCACACATCATAGCTAAGTGCCTCTAAGTAACATTGCATCCTAATTCTCCAATAGTTGTAGTTTGTTCCATCGAAAATAGGAGCTTTTCCAATTTCTATCCTAGACCCCTCTTGAGCCATCTCCTAGCGGTTAAGCTAATATCGGAGAACCTAGACGCTCTGATACCACTTGAAAGAGGATTCTAAGGCCTAGAGGGGGGTGAATAGGCAATTTTAAATTCTTTTGATTAATTGTGGATTTAGCATCAAATTAATAGTAACCCAATCCTAGTGCAATTGATACGCAAGCGGAAGTGATAAACAAGTTAAAGCGCAACTAAGACATGTCATCACAATCAACACAAGCAATGCAATAAGAGTAAGTGCGGGAATATAAATGAGAGGAGACACGGTATTTGTTTGACCGAGTTCGAGTCCGCAACTCCTACTCTCGCTGAGGCTACCCTTGCGACAAGGACCGGCTCGCCTCGAGCCTCACGCCTCACTCACTCCCGGTAGTCGCTCCGCCACTCCGCGAGGTGGACTCACACCCGTACACCGACTCAAGAGTAGCAACACGCCAAGGCCTACTCTCAAGCCCACGCCCACGAAGGATGTCTTCAAAAGTAACAAGCTCAAACGCCTGATCATGCCGGATCAAGGACTTCCATGAAGCTCGGTATTGGGGTTTGATGGATTGTGGCTTTGGATGATCTTGTGGGTGGAGGAATGGCTCTAGAACACCTAATTGATGAGCTATGAATGTGGTAGGTGAAGTGGAGCAGCAAACCTCAAAGTAGCCAGCCACTAGGTAGGTATTTATAGCCCCAAGAGCAAAACTAGTCGTTGCCCCTCGGAAGAGGACAAAAAGACTAGCCGTTACACTCTACCGGACGCCGTCCGACGGGCTCCGGACGCCGTCCGACAGAGCGTACTGCTCACCAAAATAGGTTCATCGGACGCCGTCCGGTCCCTACCGGACGCCGTCCGACAGCAAGGATCGTGCAAGCCCCGGAGCTACCGGACGCCCCCCAGACGCCGTCCGGCAGCGAGAAACACCGAATTTTGAACCTGACCGGACGCCGTCCGGTGACGACCGGACGCCGTCCGACAGAGAGAATTAATTGGGATTTTGGCTGGTCGGACGCCGTCTGGATTTTCCAGACGCCATCCGACAGAGAGGGAATTTTCGAGCTAAATTTGTGGGGGAATTAAGGTGGGTTTCTCTCTCTCTAGAAATCTCACAAAGGGATATTTGGGTATTTTTAGAAGGGTGGACTAAGAAAACCGAAGTTTTCGAGAATTCAAAAGATCCCAGATAGTCCGAGATATTCAACCCCTTTGAAATCCGACGAAAAATAGGAAATAAACCTAACTACTCCTAATCTATACGTGACCTCTTCTCGCCTTGGTCACGCATTTGAAATCTTGGAGCAAATCGTAAAATTGTCGACGCTTCAAATTAGGGTTTATAAAAAAACGCCGAGTCTTCGCTAGGGTTCCGAGAAGTCCAAAAACCCCCTAGCACTTAATATTTATTTATTTTGACATCAATGCCACTAATAGAAATTAGGGCTCAACGATGCTCACAGAGGGACGCGACTCGGCGATGGGACGGCGTGGGGCTCGGCTTGGCGACTGGGAGGCGCGGCGTGGCGCGGCGACGGGACGTGTGGCGCACGCAATGATGGTGGCGCGGCAGAGTGGAACGCGCGCTGCGTGCCAGAGCAGAGCAGCAGGGACGTGACGAAGGTGACTGTTGAGCGGCGGCGGTCCACGGGCAGAGAGGGGGGGAGAGAGAGAGAGAGAGAGAGAGAGAGTAGAGCAGAGCTTGGGGTGGGACCCCACATGGCAGGGTTCAAGTTCGATGAAAATTTGAAAATCAACCAAATTTGAAAAATCCCCAAATTGAGGTGTTATCGTGTGGAGACAAAATAGACCTGTTCAAAGGCCGGGGCGAGCCAAGCTTCGGGCCAGGATTGGAAAACCCCGGTCTCATAGGGCTAGGCCCGAGCCTAGCCCAGCCTGGCGCGTCGGGCCTCATTTCCAGTCCCAAGCCCGGCCTAAAGTCCGAAGGCCCGGTCCGGCCACGACTTATTTTGCGTTTTTGTCGGGCCCGACGGCTAGGCTTTGAATTGAGGCTCGAGCCCGGCCCGATGTGCTGGTTGGGTCAGGTGGGGCTTCCTGTGATCAGGTCGACAAATAGACTCGTCGTGTCGTTCTAAAAGGTGGGTAAAATGACCGACAGAAATCCCGTCGTATTCCCGCCAAATAGAAGGGTGGGATTTATCGGTGATGAAATCCCTCTGTTTATACACCAGGAAATTCCGCCATTTCGATTGGCAGGAAATTAGGCGACAAAAAATCACGCCCCTTGAGCCAAGTATGAAGCGAGGAGTGTGTATATTTTTTTTTATTCTTAGCTAGCATCTTAGACGTACGTTGTGAAATTATCTGTCTTGTCCAAAAAATTATAGAAAATTCAGCAATATGCGTTGCACCGAGTTCTTTGTAGGGTGATATTGTTGTATTAGGTCATTCAGTCCCTATCACCCTGAAAATCGTAAAATAGGTTCATGCCTTTACTATTGTATATTAGCAGGTTTTCTTAGGGTGTTACTATCAACCTTGGCTAGAAAATTCCCAAAACAATCTGTAAGGTGCGTGACCACGAGTTTTTCTTAGGGTATTATTTTTGCGTTATGCAGTTCGATTGTTGGAAGGCATTACGAAAATTGCAAATTTCATAAATGGTCATAATTGAATCACAGTTCCTTATTACGTTGCATGAACAAATGCATTACATGGTGTAGGCAAATAATGACATGTACAATGCACATATCTACCCTACTAGTGAACTGTATCTATGCTAACATACCTTAGAGAAATTTTAAACATATTTGTACTCGGCTACAATAAATCTATTGGGTGCAAGAGGTATTTTCCTTTCTCACTATTGGGTGCAAGAGGTATTTTCCTTTCTCAAAAGTTTTGGGTCCTACAGCCCTCGCTCTAGAAGTCCTTTTGCACTTTCTTGCATGATCTGCCTCATGCTCGGAGACCTGTCGCTATCGGTAGGCCTCCTTCTGTGCTCATAAATCCTCTTGCCAACACTTGTTTTTCTCCTTCCTAGGCGTCATGCCACCTTTCCTTCGCCCGAGCTCTCCGAGATGCAGACTCCCTTAGCATCTCTTGCTCGGGAGTCTACTCAGTGTCCAAATACTGCAAGAATTTGAACAATGAAGGCTACAAACGGTAACAGGGTTTACATAAGCCCATGCGGCAATAGATTCGTTAGGCAAATACAACTGCAATTAGTAACAGGTATTTCCCTTCCTCTACATCTCGTCACTTCGATCATAGGCATAGTTTCCGACATCTAGTATGTCCGACTATAATGTAGGACATGTCTCCAAACTTCATGAGAATACAAATGTCCCCGCATAGACACATGGGTGCCTCAATGCCCTTCGGGACAGCTTCCTTCAGACAATCCCTTGGTGTCGAGGGAAACTCCATGACACTCTAAAACTTTTTTTTGTTCTCTTCACTATTTTGGTCTTCTCTTCTCCTTCTACCCTCAATCATCCGGCATAGTGGCAGGAGACCGGCAAGGCTCAACCTGCTCCTGTGACATCCTAATAAAATTATTAGGTGTCCCAATATTTTTTCCAAGAGAAAACCTAGGTAATTCTTCATATTTTGTAGCTAGCATCAGTTTAAATTCAAGTTAAAGGCTAATGGGCTAGTTTAGCATGTGATTAAGGGCCCATATTGGAGAGTTTAGCAATTTGAGCCCACCCAAGAAGGCCAAAGGCCCCCTACCCTACTCCCTACACCACTATAAGACCCTAACCTACTGTTCCTCGCCGACCACTCCACTCCCCACCGCCACACCTAAACCCTACGGCTCAAGACACTCCCTCCCGAGGACGTTTTCGAGGTAAACCCCATTTTCCCGTAGGTAATTTGTCGTGTAGATGGTACCAGTAGATAGATCTCGTCGAGACGAACAAAATGCATATGCGGATCGCCCGAATCGGTGCGGTATTCCGTCTGCTAGAGCTTGCCGTAGTTCGCTGATCCCACGGCCGCCGGTGATCCTCGCCGTTCGCGCCACCGGCGGGAGATCCAGGACCAATCACGCGCCGCCACGTCACCCCAGCGCCGTCGCTCACCGTGCTGTGTGCAAGCTCGGCACACGCGCCGCACCACTCGCCGTCCGACACGCGTCCCGGCGGGGCCCGCAAACCGCGTCGCGACAGACCGCGTTGCCGACGCTGCGGAATCGCGCTTTGACACGCGTCCTAGCGGGTCCTACCCGTCGCGGCCGTTTCCGACCGCGCCACCGCCTTGCGCCAATCGTGCCGCGACACGTGTGCCCTGGGTCCCGCTGCTGTCGGGGCCCAGGACCGTTCGTCGCCGCCGCCCAATCCCGCAGTGCCATGTGTCCCAGTAGGACCCGCCACTGATGCCAGCGCCGTTTCATTCACCAGAGACCGATTCAGCCCTAGTCGCTGACGTGTGGACCCGGTCAAGCCGTGGACCTCACCCGTGCCGCGTTAGCCACGCGCACACGCGTAAATCATGCCCTGTCTCTGACCGGTGGGCCCGCCCGTGCCGCGTCAGCCCAAGAGCCACGGGGCATGACACGTGTCATCCACGTCACCCCAAGACCAGCACACCACTGCCACGTGGCATGACACGTCATCAGCCACGTGTCACGCCACGTCAGCACCACGCCGGCCCTGAGGGCCACGTGGCATGCCACGTCACGGCCACCTGTCACCACGTCGCTGCCACGTCACTGCCTCATCACTGCCACGCCAGCCGCTCGCGCGCCTCAGACAGTGGGTCCCGCTCGTCACCACCGGGTGCCACTGCCTGAGGTCCCACCTGTCACCAGACGCCACGGCGGACTGGCCTTGCTGGGCCGAGCGCATGGGAGAAGGTGGGCCGGTTCGGTCGGTTCGGCCCATTTAGGGTTTATTCGGGTTTTTCTTTTTCCTAGATTTTCCTTTTTAGCCCGAAACTTCCCCGAATTATTTATGGAGCTCCGTAACTCCAAATTAGAGGATTTTGGAGCCTAAAAGTCACATTTAAATCCTAGAATTTTTTTGTATATTTAATAATTATTTTCTCTGTATTGATCTTGCTGTTTATCTATTTGTTGTTGTATGTTTAGACGGTGGTTGCGAGTGTTGTCCGGATTGTTGCCCGGAACAGGTGTGGGATTCTCAATGCTCGGAGTTTTTCGAAGGCAAGCTTAATTACATATTCCATCCTAATTTTACAATATAATTTACTGTTGTTTATCTTTACGAATTATTTGCATGCATGTAATTAGGCGTGAGTACCTAGACATGTTAATCATCTATTAATATGCTTTAGCCACCTTTGTGAACCAGTTGTATGTTCCTAGACTATCCTTGACTAGATGTGTAGGTTTGCATTGGGATTCACTATAAAAATGAGTTTGTGAGGCGTTTGCCTCACGTTGGCATTTGTGGTAAAATCCTAAACAACTAAAAGTTGTAGTTGATTTAGGGGAGACCCGGCAGTGATGTTTCCGGGATTGTGGTGTGTTGAGACGGTCTCCTCTAATAAGGACTCAAGCTTGTGTATTGTTGGACCGAACCTTACCGTACAGCCACTTGTGCCTTCGGCCCTGGCTTACTACTATGAAACCCACTAACTACTGGCTCGTAGGCTGGCCGGTTACGTTTCATCACTGCTACCCTAGGAGGAGGCTTGCAACCTTCTCTGAGTGGTAGGTGCGTTCCTGAGACCGAATGGCTTAAATGGGAAACGCCCTCCGTGGTGTCTAGACGTAGAAGGCGCCCTATTGTGGCGGCACCGGCGGGGCCAGGGAAACCTTAAGAGAGGGCTGGGGAAGTGGTGGGCGTAGTAGGCTGGAAAAGTCTTGTACCGTTTCTCCTAGTGGATGAGAAGGGGCTTGTGGGGAAAATTGTACACACTCTGCAGGGTTAAAACTATCATGGTAGCCGTGTCCACGGTTATGGACGAGTCTGGAAAGGTTTGCATATGTAGATTCACCCTTTTTCATAACAAACTTGACTAGAATAGGCTGGGATTGGCCTGGTGCGAGATGCACCTTTTGTTGAACTTGAGTATGGAGATATATGATCATGCATTCACTATAATAAAACTTGACTTGATCAACTAAAATATGACTAGAAGTAGGATTTGGTTAAAATAGCCTTAACCCCACCTTTGACCCTGCATTCATGTTTAAGAACTGCTTGCTGGGTAGCCGCGTACTCATTAAATCGCTCGCGGACATATTCTTATTCAGATTACGGTCAGGACCAGGAAGGCCCTGTCGAGGGAGCGCAAGACTAGCTAAGGTGTTCGGGTCGACACCTTGGAATTTATCATAGTTATCTAATTGGATTACTCTTATGTTTTCTGCTTAATGTTTAATCCTGTATTGGACTATCAACTGGTATGCCAGTTTGCTTTTGTAATAAAATACTATTGTTTAACTGTATTTCACTTTAATTAAATACACTGTGATGATTCCACCGCGTTGTCCATCACGAGATACTAAATTGGGATTAGTATCGACTCGTGATGATGGATTCCCATTACAGGTACTGGGGTCACGACACCTACAAAGGAATCATATGAAATTAGTAAATGCATAAACTATAAAGACTTACTAAAGGCGCAACCTCATCTAACGACAGTCGAGTGTGAGTAGTTCGATAGTTGTTCTAGTCCGAAAGACACCCAAATGGAATCCCTCGACCACAATATTGCACGACTGGTGCCAACTGTCGACACAGGGATCTAGAAACTTGAGTGGTCGTCGCTGCTGTGGATTACGACCAGCATAAGCTATATTGACGTGTCCCTGCAATGCATGATAGTTAGTGACATGTGTGAATCAATAAACAAAAACTAAAGTTAACATTAATAGCATCTATTTGGCTCAACAATAATACACCCAAACTAGTTCAACAATAGTACAACCAAACTATTTCGACGGTGTTACTAGCAACCTTGTTTAACATTGTTATAAATTGATTCATTACAATACTACATGTATATCTATTACACACTTATTACATGGATAAAAACCACAATACAATAGAGCATAAATTGCCATTCAATAATTAGGTAGTTCGCCATGGTGACCACATGGACCTTCAATAATCATTAGGCCGACGTCCATCCAATCCTGAACCGGAAGGGCGCGCATCACAGTCGAAATACCGGGTTCACATACAATTCTGGCAATTGATGTATGTGTGCCCTTCCTCGTTGCACCGGCTACATCTCCTCTGCGGACGACCCGCCTTCATCTGATCCATATTGTTCTGAATTCGACGGTGTTGTCCCCGACCTAAAGAACACCTCAACATCTGCCTATAAGATACATGTTGACTTTGTGGCCCCGGGGGTTTCAGAAATGTCTTGAAAATGGTGTACTCATGTACCTCTGCATGCCAACAGCTTAGAATTGATTCCTTCATGTAATATTGAGACACATACTGCACAATGGAATGATCTGTTAATGATGCAGCAACTGTAAGATCAAGCCTCCCATGGGCTGAATGATTTTGGTAATTGATGGCAACTAGGGCGTACAGCTGGAACGCCAAGGATAAGGACATTTTTGTTTTATAGTTCTTCTGATTTTCTTGTGTGCGTCTTCGGCCCAATTCAGCTTCACCAGCAGATCGACTACATCTCTCTGGTTGCAGGGTCCCACTGAGCACAAGTTCCAGTTCATCTGAGTGAGTTCGAGCGGGTTCTAGAGATGCTAGGTGTCCAGGGTTCGAGAGAGTTCCTGAGTGGGATAGCTGTCCAAGATTCGGGTTTCTGAGCGCCTAAGTCTTCGAAAGTGCCAGGAAGTCTCCGGAAGCCACTTTCCAGCTGTCCAAGGGTTTCTTAGCGCCTAAGTCACCTGGGTTCCTGCCTAAGCCATTCTAAGTTCCCGCCGAGTCCGCAAGTCATCAAGAATGCTAAAAGTCGAGCCCACGCCTGAGTCGAGAGAGAGAGGTGTCCGAGGGTGCCGAAGAGTGGTTTCTATAGAATTTAGGGTCTATCCATTTAGAAATAGGTGGTGAAACTTAGTTAGTTGGATAGCCCTTTCTCTTAGCTTTCCGAAATGTCCAAGATCATAAAAAACGGAGTTCGGGAGCAAAAGATACGAATTTTTTTAGTGAACTCTGGAATTTTGAGCCTCATAGGACGGGGTCCGATAACTCATAGGACGGGGTCCGACAAAGTACAATTTTTGGCAAAACCTTATAGGACGGGGTCCGATAACTCATAGGACGGGGTCCGACAGAGTATATTTTTTGGCCTAAACCTTATAGGACGGGGTCCGATAACTCATAGGACGGGGTCCGACAGAGTACAATTTTTGGCCTAAACCTTATAGGACGGGGTCCGATAAACCATCGGACGGGGTCCGACAGAGTACAAATTTTGCCCTAAACCTAATCAGACGGCGTCCGACTAGCACCGGACGGGGTCCGATGGATTGATCTGAATCTCAGGAAAATGAATCTGAGCCGTCCATTGTTAGGGTTTCGCCTTGTGCCTATAAATAGGGGCTTGGAGCACGGGAGAAACTTGAGAGAGCCTAATCTAGCAGCCACCCTTTGCCCTAGCCACCAAGAGAGCTCCTCCCATGGTTCCCATCTCCACCTAGGGTTCCATGTGCTTGAGAGATTGAGAGGGAGAAGAAGAGAGGAAGAGGAAGAAGAAGGTGCCCTCTACCTCCTCTCATCCATCCCCAAGTTTTGCCCCTTCTCCCATGGTGTTCTTGCCCTAGTTTCCATGGTGGGAGAGTAGGGGTAGTGATGAGAGACGGTCTTCGATCTTGTGCTCTTGGGACTTCACCGCCGGAGAGATCGTCGTCACGCCACGAGCTTCATCAACCGAACGACTACATCAACCGTGCCGCAAACCCACCATCCGTTGGTGGTCACCGCCTTGTGTAGGAGTGCATCCTCTCCATCCGTTGGAGCCACAAGTCCGCCGTGTGTCGGCGGCCACCTCCGTGTGTCGGTGGTGCCAAGGCGTCCGTGTGTCGGAGCCAAATCCTCCATGTGTTGGGGGTACCTCATGTGTTGAGGTGAAATCCACAATGTGTCGGTGATCGGTGCCGTGTGTTGGTGCCTGTGGGGTGTGAGGGCTCTCGCTTGTGAGAGAACTCGCTTCCGTGTGAAGGTTTGGAGCTCACCTACCATGTGTTGGTGAAGAGCTACCATGAGTCGATTGAGGGCTAGGAACGAAAGGGTTCCGACTTCTCTATGTGAGAAGTTTCCTCAACGGAGACGTAGGTGTTCATGTGTTGAGCACCGAACTTCGGGGAACAACTCGGTTTGCGCCTTCTTGTCTCACTCATTTACTTCTGCATATTGATTTGATCGTTTGCCTGTGAGTGCCATCGAGCCTCCCAGTAGTCGCTTGTGCCTCATTGTGATCGCCTCCACAACTAGACTCTAAATCCATCGATAGCTTGTGTTCCTAATTTGACTAACTAAGCAAGCGAATTGAGAGAAGTAAAATTTGAAAATAGCCGATTCACCCCCCCCCCTCTCGGCCTAGGATCCTTACAGCAACAAATACATGATAGCATGGTTTATGTAGTAGCTTTGACTTTCGGTAAGAACAGAGACAGCTGTCTTCATGGAGCACACACTCTTGTTGTGCACTCTCTATCTTACCCCTCTAGCGGCCTCTATCCCTGCATATTACCATGTACCTCAGCATGCCAGTTCCTTGGGTTGTTGAAACATGTCTGCTTGCCTTCGATATCTTCTCCTCGATGTACCTTGTCATAGAACGTGAGTATATTAAACGAGTGTCACCCAGAGTAATAGATGTTGCACATTATCTTTTCATGAAATATTTGCATATATTTTGAAGAATTCCCTCAACAATAGAACAAGGGCGATGCCATGGACCTTCGCATCTCCCAGTTGTATACATCTGCCCTGTTGTAGTAAGGGACACGCACCCCCTACGAATTGGAGAGAGGGGTGAACCAGTCCCGAGCTAGAAGGGTGCATCAAGTGTTCACCCGAGGAAGCCCCCCCCCCCCCCAGCCTAGTGCGAAGCAAAGGTGAGACGAAGGAGATGCATGCCCGGAGGGAGCATCGCCCCCTTGATGCGAGGCAAAGGCAGAGCAAAGGAGATAAGGACCAGCAAGTGGGAATTGCCTCGTCGAGACCTTGTCTGGAGCCAAAGGCGCCTAAGTCCAATCCGCGAGGTGAAGGCAATTTCGTGGGAGCCAAGAAGGCCGAGGGACATCAAGTACGGTCTGCAGCAGTCTGTAGGAATCATATCGCATGTCAGGAGGATATGCTAGTTAGGTGTAACAACCAACATCGTGCGGCAGAGGGATATGATAGCTGGCCGTAACAACTGGGTCCCCCTATAATCCCCTTGCAGCCCCAGTTTAAAAAGAAAAGCAAGGGTACTTACGTCTTAGCCCCGGCCACAAGGGTGTTTTTCCTTCGGTACCCCTGCCAAAGAGAGAAGGTCAAGGCCCAAGAGGTCTTTTTTTAGCAAAGACCTCTTTGCCCTCACTTTACCCCTAGATAAGGGGCTGTATCGTGGAATGTAAAAATAGCCCCCACTATAAATAGGAGGCCCCATAATAATAACAAACAAGATACATTTCACTGGCTAGCCACTTCATGATCGCTTAGTTTCCCCCGAGCTGCTTCGCGAGCCATGCTCAGTAGCTCCGCGAGGCAACCCCTTAGAAATTTGTTGTCTGGCTCAGACCAACGACACTAAACTCCAAAATTATATGCCAACATACGCCGGAACTCCGGTAATTTGGGGGAAAATCAATGTTTATGCTTTCATTTTATTTAAACTAATAAATTTTCACAAGTTTTGATGAGTATTTCTCCACAACAATAAAGTGGAGAAAAACCGAAGCTGAACTGGGCTCAGAAGTCCCCCGGTCGGCCGACCTGGACTTTTTGCCCAACCGGCTTTGTTTTCTCCCAGGTAATCAAGAAGCACAAAATGAAGAGATCTACGCCATCCACTCACGTCGGTTTGATCCAAGGGCAACACTTTCTTCACATTTGGGTGACTTGGCTCTTAAGGAACCCATATCTAACGACCTTAACTGCCAAAACCGACGCAAGGGGAAGATCTACACCACACAAGAAGCATCCCAGGCGAAGGGGATGGCCGGGATCAACTAAAGCCCGGTCGGCCGACCGGGCTAGGTTAGCCGACCGACTTGGGATCCCCTTTGGATCCACCTTCGGATGGTGGTTTGCTTACACTTGTCCCATGGCGTGGAGCTCACTCATTGGCTGCGGATGGCTATAAAAGGACCCCCTCACCTCACGTGAACACACACCACACCACATCCCTCTCATTTGGAGTTACTCTTCACTTGTTAGAATAGTTAGTTTGGGAGTTAGAGTTGAGTCGAGCTGAACCTCGGAGTTCCGGAATCGTCTTTGGGAAATCGGATAATAGCTCTGTATCCTTTCCCTTCTGTAAGACTTTGCTTTTATTATATAAGTGTCTTTCATTATCTATGCTGAGCATATTTACACTAAGTGGTCAGTGTGAATTATTAGAGCGGTTGATTAAGTTCATATGGTTTTGATTCTAGGTTCATTCTCATATTTACACTCATCCATGGGCTTCGCATCGCCATATCGCTCGGCATCCGGCGGTTAATGGTTCGTTGAGTTTCTCAACTCGTGGTCAACCAAGTGCAAAAGGAGTGGTCTTATATTGCCGACAATATGGCCGCGTACTACCAGTAAGTCAGGAAATTGGAGGACAAATTCGACGGTCTAGAGCTAACACATGTGCTCTGTTGAGACAACGAAGTAGCGGATGAGTTGGCGTGGATGGGATTCAGTTGGGCATAAGTGTCGATCGGTGTTTTCATCGAAGAATTGTGCAAGCCATCTATTAAACAACTAGCCCCGCAAGACGAGCAACAAGAAGGTCATGTAGAAGAAGAGGTACAACTAATCAACCCTTGGTGGACGCAGCTTTACTTAGATTACATCCTCAAAGATGAGTTATCAGATGATCGCAGCCTAGCCGATTGCATAATACGTCAAAGCAAAATCTACAAGGTACTCAGGGACAAGCTTTTTCGGAAGAGCAGGTTCGAGGTACTAAGATGTTGCATATCTGAATAAGAAGGAAATGATCTATTAAATGACATCCACTCGGGGAAGTGTGTGCATCATGCGGCGGCAAGTTACCTCGTAGTAAAGCTTATCGGAAAGGATTCTTTTGGACAACTGCTGTAACAGATGCGGAAGATATAGTGCACAGGTGTGAGGGCTGTCAATTCTTTGCGCAACATATTCATATGCCAGCTCAGGATCTGCAAACCATACCAATCACCTGGCACTTTGCCGTCTGGAATCTCGACATGGCAGGTCCCCTCAAGCGGGCGCAAGGAGGATTCACTCATCTCTTCATCACCATTGAAAAATTCGCAAAGTGGGTTGAAGCCAAGCCGGTTATGGACATTATGGCAGTCAAGGCGCACGAGTTCTTCCGAGACATTGTCGTTCGCTTTGGCGTGCCGAATCGGATCATTACCGATAACGGCGTTCAATTCAAAAGCATCGAATTTTAAGATTGGGGCGAGGAGTTAGGAATCAAGATTTGTTATGCTTCGGTGGCTCACCCTAGAAGCAATGGACAGGTGGAGCGTGCCAATAGAATGATTCTACAAGGACTCAAAGCAAGAATTTTCGATTGGCTCAAGACGTATACTACGCGCTGGGTTAAGGAGTTGCCTTCGGTTCTTTGGGGGCTCAGGACAACCCCAAGTTGAGCGACCGGGCATACATCCTTTTTCCTGGTATATGGCTCAGAAGCGGTTCTTTCGACTGAATTGAAATTCCAGTCCCTGCGAGTTCAAAATTATGAAAACAACCAGTCGGATGAAGGGAGATTAGAAGACCTTAATCGGCTTGAAGAGGCCAGGGAGGCAGTAATAATCCAGTCGGCCAAGTACCAGCAGGGTCCGCGTCGCTATCATCAACGCAATGTATGGGGCTGCGCGTTCTTCAAGTGAGATATGATCCTTCGAAGGAATCAGAAGCATGAGAATAAATTCTCACCACTTTGGGAAGGCCCCTATCTGATCGATGAGGTGACTCGCCCGAGGTCTTATCGACTCAAGCGTGAAGATGGATCGGATGTGCCTAACATCTGGAACATCGAGTACCTACGTCGTTTTTATTCTTAAATCTTATGATCGAGTTTTGTGTAAAATATATGCTTGTTTGACTTGTTACACTAAGCAGTAAGTCGGGGGCTACACTAAATAGTGTGCGGCGTTGCCGCACCCTATCCTATTAATAAAGTTGCTTTCTCTTCGCATACAATTGTCGAATTTGAGTATCAAGAAATTCTGAGTAGTGGCGCAGTGATTTACAATAGACAATGTTTAGTCACTCGGCATGTGCTTGGGGAGAGAGCTAAGCGCCAATTCCTAGCACTCGGGGGCTGGACCAATCGAAAAAAGGCGTTACATGATAAGTATGATGACACCGGTACTCTAATAAATGACATTAGTAGTATAGAGGATCAACGATTTCATACATTACAAAACTGTTTTGACAAAGAGGTAATATCAACATATCTAAATTGGTACAAAAGTGGCGGAAGTTTCCTTAACTTCCTCCATGAGAGTGGAGGCTTCTTCTTCGGAAGAGGCGAAGCCCTCCTTTATGGCATCAAGGTCAAAGTTGGGATAGTGCGACTTCGAAATAGCCAATGCTTAGTCGTGCAGGTTGTTGCAACTTCCTTCGCGAAGGCCTTCAATTGTGCGGGAGTGTTTTGAAGCCGAGCCATCACAACGTTTGCATTGGCAGGCAACTCCTCTTCACGGTGGAGGAATTGGAGTATCGGAGCGGCCGCCTTCAGAGTTATGTTGCGTAGTTCAACGGCAAACTTCACCTTTTTGTCGAAGACATCGAATTGTGCCTTGTTCTTTATTTGATAAGCTGCAAATCAGTTGGCCAGGATGGTTGTTGACGTCAAATAAACACCAACTTTATATGTCAACATATTCCGGAATTCTGGCATTTCGGAGGGAAAATCAAGGTGTCGACGGTTGAGATAACGATCTCAAGTCGCTAAGGTTCTTTAGAAGTGAGATAGGAGACACGCCGAACAACCACGAACAACAGCGAACAGGGAGACAGGGGTTTTTATCCTGGTTCAGGCCTCTCGGGAGAGATAATAGCCCTCCGTCCAGCCTTTCTTATATATCAGAGGTGAATACAAGAGGTGGCTCGACGAGACGAACAAGTCTCGGCGAGATTATGGTGTACAAGGAGCAAAGTGCTATGGCCAGGTGTCTAACAGATGCTAAAAGCTAGATCAAGTCCCCCCTACACGACATAGGGGCCTTGTTTATATAGTGCAGAGCAAACCGACCTACCGAGGAATATCGGGCCGGGCTAACTACGAGATCGTAACGAACTCAGTACATGCCAAATACATCTCTCGGCAGATAAGGTATACTCCTAGTCTTGGGGAACACGACTCCTATTCCAATCCGGGAAACCACGTCCGGGTCTTCACGTAGCCGTGCAGAACTCCTGTTCGAGACGGACTCAAACACGGTTCCTTGGCCGTTACGCATCACCCCTGCCAAGAGGCTGCTCAGCAGGATGCATATGGGCCAGATAGAACCTTCCAGGGAGCTGGGCCCTAGTAGGCTGTTTGATCTGGCCGTCAGGGAGTGGGCCATGGCAATGGGCCGTGATTTAATCCCCGACACAAGGTTTATACTAGCATTTTATTTATTCTAATAAAGTTCCACATGTTTTGGTGAGTTTTGATCTACAGGTACAAAATGGGAAGAACCGAAGCCGAACCGGGTAAAAGGCCAGGCCGGCCGACCCACCCTAGGCCGGTCGACCCGGCCACGTCACCGATCCGGCTCCAACTTTGCCCAGGTGGCTTAGAAGCACAACTAGAAGACATCTCCACCCTCCATTACAGTCGGTTTGATCAAATGGACACGGTTTGCTTCACCAATGAGCGTAGAATTCCATTGGATTCCTTGCGGATGTCAACTTGATCAACCGGCTTAAGGGGCTAATCTACACCATCAAAGAAGCATCCTAGCAAAATTGGACGGCTAGATGGCACAAGAGTAGGCCGGCCGACCCACCCCTTGATGCCCTTTGGATTCTCCTTTGGAGGAGGGCTTGATGACACTTGTCCCTACACGTGGAGCACCCCGGTTGGCTGCAGATCACTATAAATAGACCACTCTCCTCACTTGTAACACAACACATCACAACACTTCTCATTTCACTTAGTAGAGTAGCTCTTAGTCTAGTAGTAGTTGGGTGTTAGAGTCAAGTCGAGCTGAAGCCCGGAGTTTCGGAAGTGTCTTCGGGAATTCGGGTAATAGCTCTTGTACCCTTTCCTAATTGTTTTAATTAGTGAAATCACTTCATTCATTGTCTATGTGTTGATCTTTATTTGAGTTGAGTATATCTACATGAATGAGTTGTGTAGATTTGCCTTACCAGTAGCTTGTATTCGTCTGGAATCAGTTTAGGTTCTCACTCATATACTGTAAGAGCCAGGCTTTGAACCTAAATCAACTTCTTTTTGGTACTGAGGAAGATTGATTAGAAATAGTAGCAGACGTGGTGTCTGAGACTAGCACTAGCTCGGTTTACACCCGGGCCTACGTATATGTGGTAGGTGGTAGGTGGTGACAGCCCTATCCATTCGTAGATATTAATTATCTCGTGCGTAACCCGCAGCGTCCGGCTTTGGATCAGTAGAGCCCTATCGGAATGATCATAACCATTTGGGATTCCAATTTAGGATAGCGGGTGGTAGTGAATGTCCGAGCTCCGACGACGAATACCAAGTGAACCACTGTTTGATTACCCAAGCCACTCGATAAACTGAATCACACAATTTTGTGAACTTATTAAACTTGTCTCGTTGTCCTTCCAACTGTCTATCTAGCTAGAGTAGCTTTCTCTCTATTTGTGTGTGAATATTTATCTTTTGTGTGTGTGTCACCGGTCCTTTTTATTTATCCTAACCCCCGTTATCTAGACTGGCTAGTATTTTAAATAATTAAGATATAGAGGATTGTCTCTTTAACCCTCGTTCCCTATGGATTCGATAACTCTAGGAATACTCCTGGTGAAAACTACAAGCGATATCCGTTCGCTTGTGGATTAATTTCTTTGAGCGTAACTATCGCCAACAATGGTGTGACGTGGATGTTAATAGAACCGGGCCAGAGAGAGCTTAAGTTGGAGAGTTTACCCTTTAGCTCTTAAGTCGACTTCTCGGCTTGAGTGTTGGCCCGAAAAACTTCTTCTTCCATAGCCTTTTGCATCGCTTCTAGCACTTTCTGGTTTTCATCCAGAGCCTTGCACATCTCATGATGGGAAGACAGAGCTTCGTCGCGGCTTGAAAAGGGAGATTGATTATAAGAAGTTCTCAAGACTGGTAATCAGCTTGACACCACTCGGATAGGTTTTTACTTTGGATGGTGTTGGCTTCTTCCACATGGCAGAAACGCAGTTCGGTGAATTCTCTGCGGAGCTCTTCGATTTTGCCACTGTATTGTGATTTTAGTTGTGTGACGGCTTTCTAGAGACATTGGGTTTTTTGTGCCGACCGCTTGCTAATGCGTTGTGCAGAGGCAATGGGAATAACTAGATGCATTTCAACTATGATAAAGAACAATATGTGAAGATGGTTCACCTGAAGTACTTCAGAGCTGAACTTCGCCGCGTTGTGCAGTATTTCCCACTCTTCTGCCTCCTGGGCGTCCTCTACCTCGTAGCCTTCCATTTCTTTCATCCATTTTACACAGAGAGGAGGAGTGGGGGTAGTGGCAGCAGGGCAAGGAATTTCCTTGATTTTTGGCTCTGAGCTCTTTGGAGCTGGGGTAGGGATAGTACCCTTAGCCTTGGAGGACTGATGAGTACCCTGGGATGGTGAAGTAGGCGGTGGGGGAGCTGTGTGCTAGGCCGACTCCCTAATTGGGGTCGGGTCAGCTCAAGAATTCGGTGGTGGAGGAGCAGTGGATGCAGTGGTTGGAGCCTTAGCACTGGATTTGCCTTTGGAGATGCCCGAGGTGGGCTTCCTGTGAGCAAAAGATGATGTCAAGAGTACGACTTTGTTAAGATAGCCGAAAGAAGAAGTTATGAGGGGAAACCTTTGTAACGTTGTGAATTTGATGCCTAAGCTTTTCCAAGTGGGTTGTCCACTCGGGATTTCACCAGAAGGTCCTCCTGGCCCAGACGTGGCCTCTGTGCTAGCAATTGGAGGCGTAGGGGTCTTGGACCTCACTCAGTAGGGGCAGCTATAGGCTTTGGATTTTCGCGGCAGCGGTGCAGGAGCGGTGTGTTGTCCTCTTTTTCGTCTTCGTCCGAGTCTTTGAAAATGACTCTCTTGCCCTTTTTGGCTGGAGGAGCATCAGCTGAGTCCTCTGCAGGACGCTTAAGCGGTGCTTACTTATGGCTGGGGCTTCGAGGACTGGGTAGACTGAGAAGAATGTAGCACGATCCTGCACAGGGTTAAAACCAGGTCAATCATGGCAGAATATTTTGATATCAGTTGAAATTGAAAGAAAGGAAGTTTTTTGCTTACCGCTAGAGGCGGGTTCGACAAACGATATGAACTCGGGCAGTCAGCATTATCAATAAGTGTGGACTACATGGGCCCCGGGTATCCTCTAGAAGGTCCATAAAGAGGCAGATAGGGGGCGACTCAAGTCGGTCAGATTGGGATAGAGACCACTCGGGCAATGCATGACTTGATTGCCAAGGATGCTCCTGAGGATAAAGTTAGGCTCTGTATAATTAGGAGATTCATACTCGCATATCATGCATTGGTATAACCAAATTTGGTACCATGTACTGGATAGAACCACGTAACCCCATCTCCCCTGCACTATATAAAGGGAGGGGTAGGCGGCATAGAGCATATCATAACACACATCCCACATCAGATAGCTATATTAGCATAGACGTCTCTATCATCTGCGAATTCCCGCAGAAATATAATCCCAGAACACAGCACTAGGGTATTGACTCCGTGTTGAGGGCCCGAACCTATATAAATTCCTGTCTTGTGTTACCATCTGGCTTGGTTCTTGTGCATAGACCCGTAACAAATTCATTGCCGACGATGACCCCCCGATTAGCCACCAGTCGACAATAAGCGTGCCCTGGGCGATGAGGTCAGCCACTCGGTCGGTTAGGGATTTTAGGGAAATCTCGTCTTCGCTTTCCCGAGTGGTATCTTTAAACCCCGAATATTCAAATCCGAGGTGCACTCTCTCCTTCAGGGGTTGGACACAGCGGAAATTGTATTTTGACTACACCAATGCCGGTCAGCCGCTTAGCTTTCAAATCCCCAAGGAAGGGAAGAAGTTATCTAACTTGGTTGTTTTCGCTCTCGGCGAGAGGGGAGAACCAAAAAGTGACGATGATAGAGCAATTTCCTATGAACGATGGGAGAACTGCCGGGCACAATAAAGCCATTCGGCGTGCCAGCCCTTTTTCGAAGTTTCATGGGGAGATCAAAATATAACATCTTTGCCCTTCCTGCAGCTGGAAGCCAGCGCCTCCCACAGCTCCGGAGGTTGTTTTGCTCGGGAAGGGTTTGAGGAGGAAAAGAGACCGAAAAAGATCAAAGTGGGGCACAATCCCAAGATACGCCATACAAATATGAACAAAGACGGTGATTTGAAAAATGGAGTTGGGATTGAGATGAATCAACTCAATTATATAGAAATGTAGAAGCCCCCTGAGGAAGAAGGAGCTGGGGAGGCCAAGGCTGCGTAGAAAAAAGGACTCGAAGACCACCACCTCGTCTGATCGAGGGGTGGGGGAGAACTCACCGGCGGCGGCGCTCCACAAAATCTACTCCTCCGAAGGGAGCACGCCGGCAGACACAAGCCTCTGTAGCCATCGGTTCATGGTAATGGATTTCATCCAGTCCTTGGATCCCTTGATCACCCTTGCGGCGGCGGGAGACGGTGGAGCCATTGCGGGATCGAGATCGGCTACGGCGGAGCGTTCGAAGAGAGGAAACCCTAGCGGCGGAGTTCGCTGGAGCAAATGAAAATGTTAGCACGAGAAATGGGTGGGGTAGAGCGGTTCGCTCCCTTGTCCTCAAATTTAAGGGGCCATGGAGCGCGTTTTGGGTTGGGCCTTATTCGGTACTGAAATGCGGCTACTTTGGCAGAAGCTAAGTCAAGCCACTCGGGTTTGCTGAGTGCTATCTATGAAGAGAAACGGTGAAGTGCGGAGAGGTGACTTGAGGTCTGGATCAGTTCAATCACTCGGATGACAAAAAAATCGTTTGGGATTCAACTGCAATGCAAAGACGAATTAATGGCTCTTAGGCCGAATTACAGAAGGTACATGAGAGTAGTTCAGATTGCCAAAATATTTTCACTAATTAATGGCTCTTAGGCCGAATTACAGAAGGTACTTTGCAATGCGGCACAGTGAGCTAGGGCTCATCGCTGGCTTGCAAAGAATCAAAAGAAAGAAAAAAAAGAGGGGAAGATCGCTTTCCCTGGCGAGGCGGATGACGCGCCCGATACTGTTACTGGGGACATTATATTTGTCTTCCAGTAGTAGAACCATCCCTAGAACCATCCTTCTGCTAGCATGGAGATGACCAGTGCGTCCTTCAGTTGGATGCGCACTGAGTATAGTTGTGGAAACCAATGAACGAGGACCCTAATGGACTCCTCGGCGTGGATTTCCGCGGCTGCCTCACGCTACTGCCTCCAGAGGTCTTCCATGAGGGTGTGGGCAGCGGCGGCGGTGGCGGCTTGCTTGGCTGCACCAATGGCCATTGATCAAGCTCTTCGCCTTGGCCTTCCATGGTGGGAGAAGAAGAAGAGGCCAAGCGTGTCGCGAAAAGGAAGAATTGCTTGAAGATTGGATGTGGCGTTGTACGCTGTATCTGGGTTTTTATATACACAAATAATACGAAGAGGCACGCCTCGCGGCCCGTTTTGAACATAGTAAAAACCATCGTGACGATGGGACGGGAGTGGGTGTGGATGTGTTTCCCGGCAGCGATGTGTGACGCTTCGGCCGGGGAGGGGAGGCACAAAGACTCTTCTCTTTCCCCTAAATGGGCTTGGGCTCAATTTAATTAAGCAAAGGGCAACCCCCTTAATAGGCTTTCTCAACAATATGTGACAAACAGTGGCTGTACATTGTTGACATCGAGCCTATGGCTTCAGTACACCCTTTAGGGCATATGACCGGAAGGGCCACCTATTAAAAATGTTTCATGGTATACCCCATGTTGGGTCACTAGCCAACTTTGCATGTTCAAGTTTGGGTGTTGATGAAATTTGGATACTGTTTCGGAGGTATGCCTTTTGTAGGTGGCCAATTGTATACCGCGGCCCGGATGCAAATACCTCTCAGCCAAACTTTATCCAATCGGTACACCCTTAAGTGGGTCACCAGCTGATCTCTTCTATGGTTGGGACAGTACCTCATCAAGGAAGCGCGCCCCATGTTGGGCAGTCTTTGGCTCCTCTGAGTCGTCAGCGCTTGATCTCAGTGCATATTCTAAACGCACAACATGCAGTACACCGCAAGACGGAAACTGTGATTGCGTGGCTTAAGGCGCGCTCCATGATGGGCCGATCGCCATTTTCACAAAGTGCGAATGGGTGCCAAGTAGCTAAATTAAATACATCACTGAAAGCAAAGTGGCGTGCCTCATGAAATGGGCCGATTGCTGGGATCTCGGTATTGTCTAGTCGGGCATTGCTCTCAAAATTCTAACTTAAAAATCTCTTGAGTTCTTTACAATCTGTTTCAGATTACAGTAACGATCAAACGAACCAATCGACGAGACATCTGACTCGATTGCAAAGCACTCCGGGGCTGCTGTGGACTACATGGGCCTCGGGTATCCTCATGGAGGGCCCATGAGTAGCAAACGGGCGTGATCCGAGTCGGCTGGATGAGATGATAACCACTCGGATTGCCTGTAACTTGGGCGCCAAGTATGGTCCTTAGGATAAAGTTTGATTCCGTTTGATTAGGAGATTCATACTTGTAAACACCGGTGCGTATATGTGATGAACTCCCTAGAGATCATACCATGTAACCTTTATCCCCCTGCACTATATAAAAGGAGGGGTAAGGGCCAAAGAGGCATACAATCTTCCCTGATCATGAGATCAACCTCATAAATCCAGAATGCAGGATTAGAGTGTTACCTCCGCCATGAGGGCCTGAACCTAGATAATCCCTTCTTGTGTTTCCATCGAGCTCGAGATCTAACGCAGAACCCCAATTAAATCTATTAACAATGATAACCCCCGGTTAACCACCCGTCGGCAGCTAGCTAGTTGTAACAACCAGCATCATGTGGCAGAGGGATATGATAGCTGGCCGTAACAATCAGATCCCCATGTAATCCCATTATAGCCCTACTTTAGAAAGAAAAGCAAGAGTACTTAGGTCTTAGTCCCAACCCCGAGGGTGTATTTCCCTCGGTGCCCCTGCCAAATAAAGTAGGTCAGGGCCATGAGGTCTTTTTTTAGCAAAGACTTCTTTGCCGTCACTTTAACCCCATATAAGGGGCTATATCGTGGAATGTAAAAATGGCTCTCCCCACTATAAATAGGGGGGCCCGTAATAGTAACAACAAGCTACAGTTCACAAGCTAGCCACTTCGTGATCGCTTAGCTTCCCCGAGCAGCTTCGCCAACCACGCTAAGTTGCTCCGCGAGGCAGCCCCTTAAAAATTTGTTGTCTGACTCAAGCCAACGACATTTGCCAAGTTAGTTGCCAATATTCCATAATAAGCCCCATCTTTATCATATAACAAATCCTACTTCACTTTCGAATGGTCTTCATTCCAATCCGAGAATGTCCATGTACCCGACGTTTGTGCTCTTGCCGTTCGACTCATTCTTTGTTGCTTTTCTGTCTAGCGTGTTTAGGGGTGAAAACGGGTCGGGTACTACCCGACGGGTACCCGACCCGGTTGAAGCCGGTAAGAAAACGGGTTGGGAAATTTTTTAACCGTCAGGTATTGGGTCTGGTTTGGGTAATACCCGATTTTTTCTGAGCGGGTTCGGATCGAATATGATATAAGAGCTACCCGATGGATTCGGTTCAAATTCGGGCATCCGGGTATTATAAACTTTCAGGTACCCAATAACATATTAGTCTGTACAGTGTAGGTAGCACATTAGACACTCAGCCAATAGAAACCATAGAGCTAGCCCCCACACCCCACTGCCCGGCACCCAGCCGCCACAGCCCACTGCCCAGCACCCAGCCGCCACACCCCATCGCCGACGCCGCGTGCGCGCCCTCGCCGTCGCCGCCCCTCGCCGCCACCTCGAGGCCGCTGGCGCCGCCCGCCCGACACCGCTGGCGCCGCCCTCGCCGCCGCCCGTCGCTGCCCAGCCTCGAGGTCGCCCGACCCGCCACCGGCAGCACCGCCCATGGTTGCCAGTGCCGCCGCCGCCCGTCCGACGCCGCCACCCCTCCGCCAGAGCGCCGTCGCGCCCGCACCGCCCTTTGCCCTCCCTCCGCTGTTTTCTTGGTGCGCTCTCCACCAAGTTTGCAGATTGGCAAGCAAGCATATCTTCTCGGTGCTCTCTCCGTTCTTGTCTTCTTGATGGTCTCAAATTTTCACGGAGGCATGCAAGTGTTGTAATACCGCCACATCTGACAAGATTAAGTGCCAAGATGCCGTTGCATACCAAATTTAAATTTTATTATGTTGATATAACGAAGGGAAACTGCATTGAGAAGGCTACCAATATAGGGACTGCCTGTGTCACATTGTTGTTTTTGGACAGACATCAATATGCAGATGCTTCAATTTGATAGTCACCAATGCAATGGGAAACTAAATTATTAACCAATTGTAGCATTTCTTGCCACTGTTACTTTCAATTATTCATGTGAACAGTATCAAAGCATGACATTTAAGGTGTTTTTTTCGCAAAAATTTAGCACATAAAGTCCATATGTCTAGCTCTTCAGCTGAAACACTAATTATTTAAATTAAATTTGATTCACAACAGTTTGTCTGATGGAAAGAAACGATGTGATGGTGATGGAGGATCGGATTGCAATAGTCCGAGCCACGAAACAACTGAAAAATAGTGCTCTATGGACATGGATACCGTCGATGTTTCAGATAGGGAGACTATTATGTTGAGACTATATGCTATATGAGATTTTGTTTTGAATTATGTTAGTTGGACTTAATTTACATATGACCCGATTAAGCATCCGATAACCGATTTATACCCGTCCGTATAATATCCGTTATCCGTTTTCTACCCGACCGTCAAAACCCGTAACCGTATCCGATCCGATTTTGATCTTACCGTATCCATCCCGATATCCGAAAAATAAATTAGGGTAGGATACGATATGAGTCACTACCCGACCGTAATCGACCCATTTTCACCCCCTAAGCGTGTTGTAAGAATGTCTTCTGCAACTTATTGAACTTTATTTGTTGATTCTGCTTGCAATGCCTCTTGAAATGATTCATGAAATGTTTATTCTTAAAGTGGATGTAGAAATTGGTACCCATGTATCTCATGCGCCTGGTGGGGAGCTTCTTCATGTTGGAAGGATGACGAGCATGGCGCGCGGCAACTTCATGGAAGTGCTTCTCCATGGTCGGTGGATCCTTGGTAGCGACTCGGGGAGGCTCAGGGTGTCTTCCACCATGAACATACAGCAGCAGCTTGGTGAGAAGAACTCGTCTAGCTCCTCGGGAAGTCGGGAGACAACGACGTACAACAACTAGTTCCTCGGCATTGGCACTCCATGGCGCCTAGGGCTCGATGTAGCGACCTCCTTGGCTTCACGAAGCTGTCTCCGTCCGCTGGCTGGATCGTCGTGGTGTCATCGTCAGCATCGTTGCGGTAGTGTGCATGCTTGGTTTCTCGTCTTCGGCCTCATCGCAGCGGGTTTGACGTAGAGTCAGCGACTCGGCGCGTAGCAGCTTCTAGATCACAGCCAGCGCCGGCGCAGAGGCAACAAAAGCTGGCTTGGCAGTGGCTCCATCATCGGCGTCCTTGGTGAAGTATCCTCTCGTCAGCTCCATGTGGCGGCTCGGCGACGTTCATGATCACCATCTATAGCGGGGAGCAGGTGAGCAACAGCACGGTGATGATGTCCCAGCTGCTCAATGATGACTCCTCGGCTTGTTCGTGTCCTTTTCTGTGGCTCCATAACGGCGGACTCGGCGTAAAGAGTCGACGGAGAGGGCGCGGCATGGCCGGGACGTCGAGGCGGGGCGCGCTGACGAACGGGCGACACCGACACACCGAGGCTCACGGATGGCCGCGGTGAAGATGTAGGCTCGGAGTTCTTGTCACGCATGGTGCTCGTGAAGGCGGTGAGGCCGGGAAGGTGATGTCGGCGTCGGGGTTGGAGGGTGGCGGAGAAGCCGGCTCCTTGGTGCTGGGCGTGTGCTTCGACATTAAGCAGGCAGGGGATTGATCGACAACGACATCCCAACTCCTCCCACTACAGGAATCAGTCTCTATGTGGTCAGCAAAAGCCGATCACATAGCCCATAATGCTGCCCACATAGGTCAATGTCGGCGGCTAGCCGCCGACGGCTAGCCGCCGACACTGCCCCGTCGAGGCTCCGTCGTCGACATAGTCAGACTTTGTCAACGGACCCGCCGACAAAGCCGTAGCCTGGGCAACCCCCCCGGGATGCCATCAGTGTCGGCGGCCTTACAAGCCGTCGACGTAGCCCTGCCCTCACGGCTCTCCCCGTTTAACGGCGCCCTGACGGGTGGGGTCCGCCGAACAATGGATAGATGACGCGTGTCACCGCCTATGTCGACGGCATATAGGATGCCGCCGACATAGGTCAAGCTCCAGGCACACCCGTGGCCCACCAGTGTCGGCGGCATTGGAAAAACCACCGACACTGCCTGCCCTCTATGTCGACGGCTTTCCCAATGCCACCGACACTGATGCCTACAGGGAGGGCCACGGGTGCGTCTGGAGATTGACCTATGTCGGCGGCATCCAGCAGCAATTAAAATAACTGCTGTATTTTATTAAAAACCTCATTTTTAACCTGCAAAAAACCACAATTTTCAATATAATTCCAGTCTCAAATCCTCCACACATCAGCCACACATATTTACGTGCTCGAATCCACATCTTTTCGAGCACTCCACAATCACATCAATGCGAAAATACAAATTCAACAACCAATATGAACCAAATGGCACATAGCCTCCACATACATAACCAAATGGCACATAGTCTCCACATACATAACCAAATGGCAGCACATAAGTCCATAACAATGTTATATAGTTCGCAAAAGGCACATATGTCATGTAGATACAATATTACCAAGTTTCATAATCTAGACATCGACAAGTGCATATAAGCTAAATCTAAGGGTTCTGCGAACCGTTGTAGAGACTTGGATCATGCGCAAAGATGCCGTCCATGAACTGCATGGCCGCAGAGCCTGTGGCACTGTCGTCACCTCCCTGCTGCTCATTCTGTGCATGAGCAAGCGTAGCTGAGCCGGACACCTGTAAGAGCAGAGGAAATCATGTATCTGAGAAATTTTATGCATTTGTGTACTCTTATGAAAATGTTATGGCAGAAATACATACCCCCTAGAGAAGGCATTGCTGCTGGCGGGAACTGGAGCATCCAAGGTGGCGGCACGAACGCGGGGAAGTGCCGGGCTGCGTCGGTGATCCCCCTTGCGACGGCGTGTAGGCGTACTATGATGCAGGAGATGTTGGGGCTAGGCTGGAGGAACCTACCCCTGGGAATGCCTGCGAATATATACATATATGATATGTTAGCGTCTAAACAATGAAAGGACAACAACAAATATAACTGCGGATAGGACATGATTTCTTAATTACCTTTTGCAAAAACTGCATCAGGTAGAGGTTTCGATTCTGGAGCATATCCATCCTCCTCTCGTTCGCCGCATCCTTTTCCGCTTGTGCTTGCACTTGCTGCTGCTGCCGCTGCTCGTCCGCCGCCCTTTTTTGTAGCAACTCCTCGAAAAGCTTGGCCTGGGCTTCTAGCTAGGCAGAGGTGGCAGCTGAGGCCTGCTGTTGACGTGCCCTGACCTCAGGGCGGTACGCGGTGGCATCGACGACGGAGTCCATCATGCCATACTTGTCGTCAGCCTTCTCACCAAACTCGTCGTAGAGAACCACAGGGTCAGTTGGCATATTAGCAGGGTCACACTCCTCACCATGTTTCGCCCGCATGACCGCAGTATATGCATCCTGCAAACAAATGAGATGATGTGAAATAGTTAGAAACTGTAGAGTAGGTGTAAATAAGCGAAAAGAGTTGGTTACTTACATCCTTCTCCGGGGCAGCTGGCGGCATCGGTGGTTGTGTCCTGTCTGGGAGCACACATGGCGTGTGTGCAACCCTCCACACGGCGAATCCTGAGGGCTCAACCCCAGATGTAGCCTCCTGTGTGAAATCAAATAATGACATATTAAACATTGTGAAATCTAGTAAATTGTAGGTATAAAAGATGAATGTGCTCACCAAGTCTTGTGCCACGTGACCCATGCCGAGGCCGCCCATATAGGTGGTGCACATTTCAGCCCTAACTTCCCTGTTTTCCCTGTTCCTCTTGGACATGGCTATCCACTTAGGCGTCTCCCAAGTAAGGCAAAGGTACTTCCAACCCCTTGGCTCCATGTCCAATCAGTCTGGACGCCAGGGAAGGTATTGCTCCACATCTAGGTACTCCTGACCAGCCTGTGGTCCCTCGTGATCGTGCCCTCCGATCGGTAATGCATGATCACCGTATCCAAGCGAGCAAAGCCTGAGGGAGTCTCTAACCTTTTTGGATGCCATCTTGTCGATTACATGGCGAGCAGCCTCGTAATGCTTGGCGGAGTCGTCGGGAGGGTTCAACTGGTAGCGCGCCTGCATGAAGAAAGAAACAAATGGTTAAAGTAATAACTTCGCCAATTGTATAAAAAAGACACAAATGGTTAAAGTAGTGAACATGTTACCCAGAACTCGTCGACGACGACATCGGCGACTATTCCTCCCTCCTCGTACCCCATGTGGTCGTAATCACTCCAATTCATCGCCGGGCGCCTATCCCTGCCAGTGCCCACTATCCCGGGGTAGTAGGGTCTGCAGAGCACCCCTATTTGTTTTCCCGGCTCCGTCCCCGCCCCCTTGTTGACGCAAACCAACGTACTGCATGTACAATTCAGAACAAGTGCTTAATTAGCTATATTGTGTTGATGACTAAAAGACATCGGAAATGAGCTGTTGAAGTGATTAGTACACCTACCTCTTCCCATCGGAAACCCGTACCTGTATCATCTCATTTGAAGTTTCGGCTGTTTTTATCAGTTTGTTTCGCCGCCGGTGTCTCTTGGAGCTCGAACCCTCGCCAGTCTCGAAGGGCACGTAGTCCTCATCCTTATCATCTTCCTCCGCAACCTCCATCTCCCTGAACCAAGCCTGAGCGTCTTCCTCATCCTCATCCACATCGTCACCCTCATCATCATCCTCCGCTGTACTTTCCTCGCCACTCCAGTCTAGCACCCACTTCTCCTTATAGCCCTGTTGCACACCCCCTGTCGGGTCCGCCGCCTCCCAATCCCTCTCATCCTCCCTGCTCTCATCCTCCTCCCCGCTCCCTTCTCCCCCTCCCTCTCCCTCTCCTGACACGACCTGCAAGGCCAGCTGCTGCTCCTCGGCCGTCTCCCCCTCCTACCCACTCCCGCTCCCTTCTCCCGCTCCCTCCCCCCAACTAGCGCTCCTCCGACATGTGTTGCCCTCTCTTCTTGTACTTAATCTCAAAGAGCTTTTGTTATGCACAAGGAGAACAACAGGGTTATGCGAACGAAATTCCGACCCGTGCACCTCCCGTGGCCACGACCCCCATACCCAAACCAACATCCGTGGCTGTCCGAAACGTGGACAGCTCGGGAGCACGACACCTCTCGTAATGGAACACAACGAATCACAGTTCGTGTTCCTTTCCGAAAATTTGTCGTGCCCCCGAACGGGTTTGACTTTGGCTCCGTTCACGTATTTAAGCAACATCATCTAATTGCATTACACTAATTAAGTCACAAATAATTAAGCAACATCTAATTAAGAAACGTCCATTGACATTACACTAATTAAGCAACATCTAACTACATTGGGCATCTAATAGTGTCGTCGGTACAAAAATGACCGACGACATAGCTACCACAATAGAAAAAAATTAGTACCTGTGAAGAGGCGGTGGCGGCTCGAGGCGTGCGAGGAGGCGCCGGGCAGTGGGAGGGGACAGCTCGGGTGTGGGGAGACGGCACCGAACAGTGGGGAGGGGGCGCCTCGACCGTGGGGAGGCGGCTCCAGCTGGGGACAGGAGGTGGAGATGGCGCCCGCAGTGTGGGGCGGCACGGGAGCGGGAGGCAGCGCCGGGGAAGGGGCGAGGCAGCGGTGACGACGGCGGCGACGGGCGCGAGGAGCATGATGGTGGCGCATAGGACCGGCGCCGGCGTCGGGGCGGCGGGCGCGGGAGGCGACGGCGCATGGCGGCGGGCGCGGGGCGGGGTGGGTGCATGGGGCGGGCGGCAGCGGTGCGCGGTGTCAGCGGCGGTGACTGCGCGTGGGGACGATGGTGGCGATAGGGCGTGGGCGGCGGCGGCGAAATAAGCCCATGGACTTAGCGCACGAGCATAGTTATTTACATTATCTACACCTATGTCAAATGCCGCCGACACAGCATCTCCAACGGCGGCATAAACGCGGATGGCCCACCGGCCAGTGAGACAGACCAGTGTCGACGGCCTCCCTAATGCCGTCAACACTGCAAGACCTATGTCGGCGGCACTAGTGAGGCCGCTCACACAGAGGAATAGCCAACACCTTTGTCGACGGCCGATCCGCTAGGCCGCCGACATAGAGCCTCCACCCGTCCCCTTTTCAAGCCAGTATCGGTTATCCCGAGTGGTTCAATTGCCCACACCAAGGTTGTAGAGCATACACTTAACATAATAACACATCCCACGTGGTCATATCCGCCTACTTGCAATTTTGCGGCACGTTGCTTCAAAGATCGCCCGCTGGTTTAACTTGTATCGATCACCTTTTCCACTACGAATGGTGAGTGAAACTGGAAAATGTTTCGACGGTAGGCCTTCTTCAATGGCGACTTATTTCGATACAACCACTTGTCCTAAACCATAAACATACCAAACACCTTTTGCCAGTTTGATAAACATTTGCCCTACGTAAAAGGCCGTTATGAAATCGAAACATTCATTCAAACCGTAGGTGGTCTTCAAAGCAACGTGCCACAAAAAATGCAACTTAGGTCGACATGATCACGTGCCAAGAGCTATGAGGGTGTAGATCATGCACTAAGAACTTAGGTGCCCCAATCGACTTTCTCGGCGGCGGCGAGGGTGGCTTGGAAAGTAGGGTGGGAGCCTCTGTGTCGGCGGCCTACCATATGCCGCCGACATTGTGGGTCAATGTCGGCGACATCTGAGGTCACGACAATGGTGTTTCGGAGGGCATAAAAGAAATCAGTCCCCCTATACGGCGTAAAGCACTTTCCTCCCACTTGGTTAACACACGCGCAGGCTCCCTGCACTGCGGGGGTTCGAGCCCCGCCACGCCCCATGTTATTTTTTATTTATCTATGTCGGCAGCCTTGTCTATGCTGCCGACATAGGTGGCTCTCTAGGCCCCCAGGCCATTTATGGTGGGCCCACATGGCATAGACGTGCCACGTCTGCCATGTGGGACCACCTTGGGATGTCGCCGTTAAGGCTGTGTAGCTGCCATGATCGGGAAGCATTTGTGTCGACGGCATGGCTTTTGCCACCGACACTGATGAAGTGGCGGCAGGGGAAAATTTTCAACATTTCTCCCGGGTGGGGTGGCAGGATGGCTATGCCGGCGACCTAGCGGATGCCGCCGACATAGAATAAGGGGAAAACCTAACATTTTCTCGTGGGCGGGAGGTGTAGTGTCTATGTCGGTGGCATCACTACTGGAATATCCCAGTTTCGCGAGGGCCAAAAAATATACACGAGGGCTAAAACAATGCCCTCGTAATACAGCATTAAATCACGAGGGCAATATACAGCCCTCGTGAAAAAGACTATAATTACAAGGGCCAAACATAAGCCCTCGCAAAAAACAGCCGACACAGGTTACTCACGAGGGCCTACAGTTGGCCCTCGCGAATAAAGGCCCAAAAATTGCTAAATTCGCTAGGGCCTACATATGGCCCTCGCGAATAAGGCTGCCTCAGCAACCACTAGCGAGGGTCCTATTCCAGCTCTCGTGACTAAAAGGCCTATAAATTCAAAAGCATTTATCTCTGTTAGCCTTAAATCTCCCACACTTTTGGTCTTACCTCGTTTTTCCACAGAAACTAGCTTAACTCCGGTATACCGTGAAGGATTCTCCCCCCGAATTCGACTCCGACAGGGAAACGACGGAGTCATCATCGGTCCCCCGAGGCGACAAGTGTTAAATAATGTGTAATGGGTAATGCGTAATGTGTGTAATTCATAAATAATGTATTATATAATTTGGTGAAATGAATTTTTGAAATGTCTACTAAAATGTTTAGTATATCGATAAGCTCATAGTGTGAGATAAGAAAGAGTTAATATCGAAAAAATTTGTTTCATGTTTTTATTTTTTTCTATTGCAAAAAATGGTACATTAAATAATATTAGTAACTCAAACATATTTTAAACTATTATTTGGTATTTTTTAAAAATAATTTGAGTGTAGGGGAGAAGGAGAATATTTATTAGTAGCAAGGGTTATGCAGAAAACCCTCGTATATAAGTATTATACACGAGGGCTATTACAGCCCTCGTATTTACAGGCCTATAGACACAAGGGCCCCGGATTGAGCCCTCGAATAAATACGTGCGAGCTTATCTTGCGAGGGCTAGGTGGCCCTCGTGATTTTGCGCTGTCCAGGGGCGGTCAGACTGGGGCCCACGTAGCAGTGAGCAACTATTATTCACGAGGGCCAGATGGCCCTCGCGAAAAGGTGGCAGGTGGCTCATTCACGAGGGCGACGTGGCCCTCGCGATTAGAGGGTGCGTAGCCAACAATCTCGGACCCACCGTGCAGTGTCAATTTCTTATTCACGAGGGCTGCTTGGCCCTAGCGAAAAATGCGATGTTTGGTTATTCATGAGGGCTTTTTGGCCCTCGCGATTAGAGGGTGGGTGGCCAGCATACTCGGACCCACTGTACAGTGTCTATTTATTATTCACGAGCGCTATTTGGCCCTAGCGAAAACTGCGCTGTTTGGTTAGTCACGAGGGCTATTTGGCCCTCGCGATTAGTGATGATATAGATCTGGCCGAAGGCTCAAGACTTTGGCAAAAAAATTGCCCAAGCCCGACACCGCGCTGCCCTAGCCCGCCGTCGCCGCCACGCCAGCCTTCGCGCCGCCGCCTCCGCTTCGCCGCCGCCCGAAACCCGCCGCCGCGCCGCCGCCGTCGCTACGCCGCCGCCGCCGCCACCCGCCGCCACCACGCCGCCGCTGCCGCCGCCGCCGCCCCACCTCCCCCACCTCCCGCCGTCGCCCTTTTCCGCCCCACCTCCCGTCGCTGCCTCGCGCTCGCCGTCATTGTGCCGTCTTTCCCTGATCATTTTTTTCATTGTTGTTTGCAGAGATGTACAAAATATGTAATGAAATTGTGCCCCCAGGATGTCATTTAATCCTCCCTATCAATCTGATCAGGTATGGTTGAAATTTGTGCTTTAAAGGTCGAGATAATGTCAGTCTTCCTTGCCTGCTTTCTTTCTAGAAACAAGAACATACTTAAAATTCTGAAACTTCTATATATTACATGGTACTTCTATTCCAGGTTCTTGAGGGTGGAGAAAACATTAGTCCAAGTAATTTTAGGCCTATAAGTGCTTTTGTTCTGATGCTACTTCTACTCTGGTTTACACATTAAATACCTTAAATTTCAATCACAGAGAAGTAGGGACAATGTGATGTGTACTTCTACTGCTCTTGCACTGATTCCTTTTCTTTTGTTGTTAATAGAGAACATGCTAAACTCACCTTTGATCAAATGATGATAGATATTTAGAGAAATTTGTTGAGCACTCCTAAAACATTGTATTTAGTAGAAAGTTTCACTATTTCAGAACTCAGAAGTAGCTGTAGACAATATATCTGCAAGATAACTAAGAAATTTGTTTGTACTTTTCTTAGGTAGGCACACTACAGAACTGTTTATTGTTTGCAATATTCCAAATTTGTAAAAGAACTATATTGCACATCATAATGCCAATATCCCATGTATGCTTGTAGTGTATGTCTGGCTCTTTTAGAATTCTATCTTTACAGGTGTACATGGAATTTTCGTTTGAGCACAAGCTTCTGTTTTTGTTTCAGGACTCATGTCTTGGGGAGCATGTCCGTTTTTGTCACTCCTAGATCATGGATTATTCGATTTAATTGCTACAGCAGGGTTTTAGACAAATTAGATTAGAGCAACTACTGATTCAATACAGAAAAGAATAGTGACATCAATTGTTTTTCATCCATCTGTACTCTTAGGGTTGTAGCTTACTCAAAGAATTATTTTGGTATATGATGTAGCTGAGCTTGGCTCATGGCATGCATGCTTATGCATCATGCATTATTCAAGAGGGAAGAGAATAAGATAAGTCAGTATTCATGAAGCGCTATATGACCACATAAGAGGTATAAATTTTTAGATTATAGAAATGACCTAATTTCAGATTTTAGGAGAATACATTTTTAGAGCTGATTATACTTTTCTAGTAGTACGAATCTATGAGTAAAGTACACATTATATAAATGACTGGTAAATGCTTGGGCCTTCTTTTCAGATAGCTCTTCTAGATAGGAGGCATATGCAGCGACATAATTACATAAATCTCTTCAAGATAGGGAGCATATGAGTGCCAGATGGGGTGTCCTGTTTCAAGTAAGGATGATTTGCTGATTTTTCACTGTTGTGGCAAATGGTGTCAAAGCATCTGTCGACGGTTGAGATATCGATCTCAAGTCAACCAAGGTTCTTGAAGATTGAGATAGGAGACACGCCGAACAACCACGAACAGCAACGAACAGGAGACAGGGGTTTTTATCCTGGTTCAGGCCTCTCGGGAGAGATAATAGCCCTACGTCCAGCCTTTCTTTATATCAAAGAGGATTACAAGGTGGAACTCGGCGAGATCAGCAGGTCTCGGCGAGTAATATGCGAGGATCTATCAATCAAGGTCTGAGCTAGATGCTAGGATGTAAGACTCGATGCCAGGGAATCCCTCTAAACGCCGTAGGGGCCCTATTTATATAATGCAGAGCAAACCGACCTACCGAGGGAATATCGGGCCTGGCTAACTACGAGATCGTAACGAACTCGACGTGCCAAACATACCCCGAGGCGATAAGGCAAGCTCCTAATCTTGGGGATCACGACTCCTAATCCAATCCGGAAACCACGTCCGGTCTTCACGTAGCCGTCAGTAACTCTTGTTCGAGTCGACTCAAACACGAATCCTAGGCCGTTCACGACCGTGCGGCAGAGGCTGTTCGGCAGGTGCATATGGGCCAGATAGAACCTTCCAGGGAGCTGGGCCCTGGTCGGCTGTTCGACTGGGCCGTCAGGGAGTGGGCCATGGCAATGGGCCATAATTTAATCCCCGACAGCTAGCCCCCGAGACTCAAGTGGAAGGACTCACTAGAGTGGGGTCTTCCTCTTGAGACTCTAAGTCACGAAGAGGGTATTTTCCTCGCTACAAAAGCGTGTAACAAGCGGCCGAACAGGTTATGGTTCAACGAACAGACTTGTCCGGACCGAATAAACCGGATCAGTGCTGAGCAATTCCGTCGCGTCGAACAGGGAACGACATCTGTCCGAGCAGAGCACTCAGCCTTCAGTGCAAACACTGGAAAAAATAGCCGTCGGCAGATTCCAACGGTAACTTCACAGCCATTGCTTGAAGAAAACAAAGCACCGTTTTACCTAGCCGTTGCGGTAAAAACTAGCCGTTTTGGGACTGAACCGTTGCAGAGCTGCTTATACGGGACTATAAAAGCACCCAAGCCGCCCGCGGCCGCCACTCTGTTCTCACGCCTTTCCTCTCTAAGCCTTAGATCCAACCGCGGCGCTCAAGGATCAAGCACCCAAACTCCACCACCAACCCTGCTCGTCCAGTCCTGGGAACCGCTATGGCCAAGTTCACCGGCACTAGCCTGACCGAGGAGGACCTTAGGATCTGGGAGGAGGAGGGCCACATCGACACCGGTAGCTGGAGGCTGCCCGGAGAGGAGGATACTCCGGAGCCGCTGGAGGGAGAGTTCGTTAACTTCGAACAGTTCGCTCTGTTCGGGTTGCGATCTCCCGAAAGCGACTTCGTTGAGGCCTTCTTAAACATTAGCGGATTGGAGGTGGCGAACCTCAATCCGAACAGCATCCTCCAGATGGCCGTCTTCGCACACCTGTGCGAAGGCTATCTGGGAATCGATCCACCGGTGGGGCTGTTCCTCCACTATTATACAGTGACGAGGAGCAGCTCCGCCGCTTCGGCGCTGGGGTGCTACTACCTCAAGCTCCGGGCCACCGCCGACGACGCGCCGTACCCTCGCCCACCTCTGCTCGACTCAATGGGCGCATGGTGGGTGAGGTGGTTCTACAGCAAGCGGAGTGGCGACAGCAAGCTCATCTTCACCGGAAAGGCGCCGGCGAAGGGAACGCCAATGCCTCGGCCGGAGATGAGTGCCGAGGACTGGTACGCGACAAGGAAGATCGCCTCCTCGTGAGCCTTGGGCTCACGGGCGAAGATCATCCGGGACTTCACAACAATGTAGTCGCCCGCCTGCGGAGAAGGTCCTATCCTTCTACAAGATAGAGGATGGGAAGACATCACAAGGGAGAGCATGTAAGTGCCTTTAAGACTCAACCTCTTCATTGATCGCTTTTCTCCGAACAGGAATTTAACGATTCCATCTGCCGGCGAGATGCCGACCGACGCATGGGTGACCGAAGGGTTGACGCCATGCTTGAAGGCGGCGAAGAAGGACAGCGAGGTCACCGGCGAGGTGGCCTACACTTGCCGAGGAATGTGCTCATCCGCATGCACGAGGTAAATCACTTACACCCACCGTGTTGCTAGATTTACACCGCTGGTTTTAATGCCGACGCTCGCTTCTCAAAATGCGTGGGAGGACCACCTGATCCTCGGAGGGATCGTCGAGGATCTCTCTGGTCCGAGAAGGAGAAGCCAAGAAGGGCAAGGCCAAGGCGCCACAAAGCCCAAGGTGGCGGCCGAGCCGACGCGAGCTCGCCAGCGCCATGGCGGCCGCCACCGTCAAGAAACTAGTCTGCGGCGACGGAGCGCCCGGCAGAACCAAGCGGGCGCGGGTCAGCCCAATGAGAAGAGACCAAGCCTCCCTCCTCGCCGAAAGCAGAGCGACGAAGAGGTAAAGACCATGGCCCTCTGGCTTAGGCGTTACACGCAAGCTCACCCGGGCCATATGGCGCGGCTACAACAGGTCGCCGAGCAAAGGAGACTCGAGGAGGAGGTTGCGCGCAAGGAGAAACTCCTTGCGTTGCGCGAGAGGAGTGCTCAGCTCACCAGAGAGCTGAGCTCATCGCCGCGAACGCCCAAGGGCCAAAGCGGAGAACCCGCCAAGGAGCCCCCGAGGAAAAGGCGGAAAGTTCTGGCGAAGAAGATCAGGATTAAGCCCTCCACGGCAGGTATGTAGAAATCGATCTTTTGATCTTTCCACCTTCTGACCGCATTAGACTTAACGATCAACTCTCGTTCATCAGCTGCCCAAGAAGAGACCGCCACGGACGACGCCGAGGAGGCGGTTGAGCGGTCTCGCTTTCGAGCATCTGCGGCGCACCTGTGCGAAGGAGGTGGCGAGCCTCAAGGACAAGCCGGCAGCGTGGAGCTCGCTTGCCGCTGGCTCCAGCCGAGCGATCGACGCGTGAAGCGGCCGGAGGCAAAAATAACGGCGGGTGGCGCCACGGACTTGAGCCAAGGCGATGGTTCGAGGCGCCCAGCAGGACCGAAAGCGGCCGTCTCGCCAGCACTTCGACGCAGGGCAGCTCACCTGAAGCGACGGATTCTCCGCCGAGCAAGGTGAGACCCCACTGCCCGGAACAAGAAGAAGCCCCGAGCGGCCGAAAGGTGTCGTCCCGCCGGTGGAAACAATGGCGCCGCCGAGCGGAGCGAGCTCCGGCCTCGCCGAAGACGTTCGCGGAAAAGGAAAAGGAAGAGGAGAAGGAGCGAGAGACGAAAGCGCCGCCTGTCGCTCCAGCTCCCGAAAGAGATCGCTCCGCAAGAAGAAGGAGCGAACAAAGCGGCGGCGGCAAGAGCGCTTCGCCTCATCCCGCCTGGAAGGGGCTTCGTGACGATGGCCTCGAGGACCGCTGCGTCGGCCGATCAAGCGCCGACTTGGCAAGGTAAACACCAAGGCGAATCTTATTCAAATTTTAGCCACGCCATCGCAACGTAATTAACTTGTTCTTCCCTCCCAGGTCTTCAGGACACCATGGCGGAACTCGAGGATGGGGTCACCATCGAACGGGCCGCCGTGCTGGCCTCCCTCCGGGAGCATCTTCGGGCGGGGATCCCGGGGCAGAGCGCTCTGCGCTGGCCCAAAGCCGAGCCGGCTGAAGGCGAAAGCGAAGAAGCTCAAGGCCAAGCTGACCAAGGAGAGGCATTCCTCTGAAGCTCTCCTAAAGGAAGCCGAGGAGCTTCGCGCGCAAGCCGTGAAGGCGAGTACCGCGGAGGAGATGCCGGGCCGCACGAAGTGGCTTGAAGAGCAGCTTGCTGAGGCGTCCCACTGGCGGAACCAGCTCGCGGAGGAAGCCAAGAAGCTTAAAGCCCAGCTCGGCAAAGAGGAGCAGACATCCGCGGAACTCCAGGCTAGGATCTCAACCCTGTGGGCTTCACAGGAGGAGATTGAGGAGATGCGCGGGATGGCGGTGAGGGCGATCACCGCGGAGAAGAAGGTCAAGGAGCTGGACGAACAGCTCAAGACCGCCGAAAGCAATGAAGTTAGTCGAGCGAGGCTCGACCGACCAAGCAAGGGCCAAGACCGAAGAGGTCGAGGCTCTCCGTGCGAAGGCGACGGAGCAGGCCAGGAGCAGCAAGGAGGAAGCCGATCGTCTCCGAGCTGAGGCCAGAGAGGGGTTCAAAGCCCAAGGGGAAGTCCTGCGCCTTAAGGAAGTGATCGAGGAGCTCAAGGAGCAACTCGCTTCTAGGTAGTCAGAGGGTCAGAACCCGAGATGGACTTTTGTGCTGTAAATTTTGTTAATAAAGACTTACCCTTTTCCTGCAAAGAGAGAGCAAAAAAAAGACAAGAACGAACGAAACTAAGAGAAAAGCGAGCAGCGCTAGGAAGTTTAAGAAAACCGGTAGGCGCTCGCCTAACTCCGGCCCGTTGTGCATCTCGCTCGAAACCCGAGTTTGCGAACCCGAACAGTGCACAAGAGAAAGAGCGACACCTAGCCCCGATGCAGACGATGCTCGAGAACCTAAGTTTGCGAACTCGAGCATGTGCGTAGGGAGAAAGAGCGACACCCGTACCTTGCTCGATTCGTTCCGTAGTCCGCTTTCGTTGGCGTAAGTTAGGCGATTCGAGAGTAACCGAACAAGGAAAGTGCCTCTGCATGGGGCTTACGAGCGAGCTTTACCAAGTGGTCGCGCCGAGCGATAAGTGCCTCTGCCATGGAGGGCTTACGAGAGCGACTTAGCCGCAAGGTGGAAAGGCCGTGTTACGCAACCACGAGTTTAGGAACTTGTCGAAACCAGATCGGGTGGGGAACAATCCTTAAGATTGCGGAGCCAAGAGTTCGCAAGACCGGGCAGCCATCAAGTGTTACCAGAGAGAAAGTAGTGCGAGAAGACAAGCAAAGAAAAGAACACAGAGGCCACGAGGATTCATCAAGAATTGGATTGAACTTTACATGGTGCCCGAGAGACTTGGACGAACCGAGGCGCCAAGTTTACAAAAAGCGCAAAGCTAAGCAAACAAACGAGGACCTACACAAAGAACTTACGGTGGTCGATGTTCCAAGTCTGGTCGACTCTCTCCCGCCCTCCATAGCCGAGCGAACAGCCCGGGCGGCGTAAGAAACGACCGTGAGCGGGCCCTCCCAACGAGGAGTTAACTTGTTGGCATTGGACAAGTTCTCGACACGCGCAGAACGCAGGTCGCCCGCCTTCAAAGCCCTAGGTCGAATCGACTTGGCGCTGCGTGGCGAAGATCTTCTTTGGTAGCGCCATTCGACTTGTGCCCGGTCGCGTGTGCCTTCAAGGAGATCGAGATCGAGGAGGCGCTCTTGCTCGCCGTCAACTAGGTTGACCGAGCTCGTCTTGAGGCGAACCGAGTACGATTTCGGGAGCGTGATGGCTTCGCACCATAGACCGCTTGGAAAGGAGTTTCCCGGTCGCCGCCTGGCCGTCAGTCTGCGAATCGCCGGAGGACGGAAGGAACCGTCAACCCAGCCTTGTTGTGCTCGTGAGAGCAGCAAATACCGCCGTTTGATACCTCGGACTATCTGTCCGTTAGCTCGCTCGATCGCTCCATTGCTCGTGGATGTGCCATGAGGCGAAAATGAACCTTGGTACCTAGGCGCTCGCAGATTCTCGAATAGCTCGCCGAATCGGGTACCGTTATCCGTGATCGACTTATGGGGAATCCTCGGCGCGTGACCACGTTGCTTTTGAAAAGCGAGCGATCGTTTTGGCGTGAAGAGATTTACCACGAGCTCGCCTCAATCCACTTTGTAAAAGTGTCTATGGCAACGAAAGGTGTGTATAGCCCTTGTACCCCTTAGGGAATGGGCCGAGCAGATCCGCACCCCATGTGGAGAAAGGCCAAGATGGGGGATTGTTTGGAGCTCTTAGGCGGGCTTGTGTGCCTTCCGGCGTGAAATTGGCAAGCCTTGCACTTAGTCACGATGTCCGGGCATCTTGTAACGATGGGCTAATAATAGCCCATGTGAAACGCTTTGCCGACCGAGTTACGAAGGAGGCGTGGTTGCCTGAGCACCCTCGTGTATGTCCCTAAGAAGGAACACACCTCTGTTGCGAGATGCACTTGGAGAGAACTCCCGAGCACCTTGGCGGTAAGGATGCCGTCCACAAGCTTGTATGGAGCAGCACGCCTTGTAAGCCGGAACGCCGCTTCGGCCGTCGTCGGCGGTCCCATCGCAAGGAACCGGACAAATGGCGTTGTCCATCCGCGGCACTTTCGATGACGGAGACAGCACCACTCTCTGTTGCCTCGTCCGGAGACGTGATTGAGGGCTTGTGAATGTGCTCGGCGAGCACCCTGCCGAAAGCGAGGTTCGCGTGAGGATCCATACTTGGATAGTTGGTCGGCCGAAGTTGTCCTTCACAGGCACGAAGAGCACTTCAAAAATCGAAAATGCCGCTCCAACTTCCTCACTTCAACCGGTATCGCGCCATTGAGTTATCGCAGACCGATACTCCTTGTTAACTCGATTGATGACCACCGTGAATCTCCTTCACGCTAGCCGTTGGACACCAAGCGACTTGCACGCTCTTAGTCCGGCGAGGAGGGCCTCGTACTCTGCGGCGTTGTTAGTCGCCGCAAAGTGTAGTTGGATAGAATCTCGAGTTGCTCTCCTTGAGGAGATGAGAACGAAACCAGCCCGAGTTTCCGGTCTGCGAGCCATCGAAAAACATGGTCAAGGGGTTCATCGGGTTGCTCGGGAGCTCCTCGATTTGGGCGAACAAGTCCATTCAATGACAAAGTCGGCTAGGACACGTGACTTGATAGCGATTCGGGCGACAAATAACAGATCAAACTCGCTAGTTCCATTGCCCACTTGGCTATCGTCCGCTAGATTCCTTGTTCCGTAAGATTTCTCCCGGAGGAGCGTGGTGGGACCAGATTTGATGCGCTTGGAAGTAGTGGCGAAGCTTCACGGAGGACATGAGCAAGGCGTAGAGTAGCCACGACCTCGTGGTAACGCCTTTGATCCGTGAAGTACCTCGCTCACGTAATAGATTGGTCGCCGTAGGCCTTCCCTTTCGACCGCCAAGATCGCACTCACCACTTGTGGCGTGCAACCTAGGTACGATGGGAGCCGCTTTCGCCATGCCGCGGGGTAGTCAAGGCGGGAGGATTGGGCGAGTATCGCCCGGATCTGGAAGGATCTATCGGCTTCTTCATCCCACTCGAAACCATTGTGCTTGCGCAGGCCTTAAAGAAGGGCGACCGCGTTACTTTGACGGAAATAAACACGCTTAGAGCAACCATCCGTCGGTGAGGCTTTGTACTTCCTTTATGGTAGTTGGAGCCCGCATATTTTCAATGGCCTCGATTTTTCGGGGTTGGCGAAATACCTTGCGAGCCAATGACATATCCGAGCAACATTCGGATCGAACACCAAAGGTACACTTCTCTGGATTTAATTTTATTCGATGCCTGGTGAGATTACAAAAGGTCTCTGCCAGGTCTTTTACATGATCTGGAGCATGCTTGCTCTTTACAACTATGTCGTCGACATAGACCTCCGAGTTTTTCAGCATTGCTCGAAAGGTCTTCTCCATTAGGTATTTGGAACGTGGCACCGACATTGCGCAGACCGAAAGACATGGTCGATAGCGAAAGTGCGAAAGGGGTGATGAAGGCGATCTTCTCTTCATTCTCGGGAGATGCTTATTTGGTGGTAATCGGAGTAAGCATCTAAAAACTCGAAAGTTGGGCGTCCATGATCGCATCGACCACCGGTCAATCTTGAGGGCGGAAATTGTCCTTAGGACAAGCGGCGTTCAGATCGTGTGATCGACACATCCTCCACTTGCCGCCTTTCTTCTTTACAATGACAGGGTTGGCTAACCACTCGGTGTGATCAACCTCGCGGATGAACCCAAAGAATGAAAGCGGTTTATGTCGATCTTTGATGATCCCTGTTTGAATTCAGCGACGAAGCTTCGCGAATCAGCTTCTTGTCGGCGGACAGCCAATTTGTGCTCGATTACCTCCTTGGGACTCGGGCATGTCGATGGCTCCCGGCGAATACATCGCATTAGCTCTCGAGGAAGGCAATAAGCTTCGCTTTCCTATTTGCGGTCCAGACCGCCCCAAGTGAACTGTCTTGGAAGTATCGTCAGCGGCAATGAACTTCCTTGGTTTCTCCTCCGGTGAAGGAGACCCTTAGGCGTCTTGAGACTTGGTCTGCGGAACTTGAGACCACGCGGCGGAAGCTGGTCGACCAGGGCAAGGGATCGCTCGTCGCAATCCAAAGTCAGACTTTGTAGTTGCCCTTGACCGTGATCACGCCGTTAGGACCGGTATCTTCACGCAATGGTAGCGTGGTGGGACACGACCATGAACTTACCGAGATGGCTCTGCCCAAGATTGCGTTGTCTGCCGACGGAAGTCGACCACGTCGAAAGTGATCAACTCTGTCCGGAAGTTGCTTGGGTTGCGAAGGTGACAGGAAGGACAACTCGCCCTAACGGTTTGATGACTTCTCCGGAACAATTCCGTGAAGGGCATTGCGACTTCCTTGACTTGGAGCGAGGAATTTGCATCTCGTCCAAGACTTTAGCGTAAAGCAAGTCCAAAGCGCTCCGCCGTCTACTAAGACACGGCCAACTCTCGCGTTCGATGGTGGGCGACCACCGATGGGGCGCCGAGGCTTGGTCATCCCATGGGGCAATCCTCCTTAGAGAAGGAGATGGAGACCTCGATCCACTTCATCGATTCAGCCGAGGTTTTGCCTTTTCGACGTTGTGGACCTCCCGGCGACTTCCTTGAGGCTGCGCCGAGAGTGTAAGCCGAGGAGCCGCCGAAAATGACGGCGATATGGTTCACGGGCTCTTGATATTTGTCATCATCTTCCGATCACCATCGTCGGTTTGGCGCTTAGCCTTACCGGCATCACCATGTTCAGGCGGGGTGGGCATTGGGCCCTTGCCGTTGTAGAAATCTTGAGCTTTGCAGCCCAAGTTCTCAATGGCGTATATCATGCCCGTAGTCTTTGGTGGAACTTGCAAAATCGGTCGCTCGGACCTTTCTTGCCTTGTCCGCCTCCTGAGCGTGCTTTTGCCCTTGTAATTATTGTTGGGCTTCTTCTGCCCGTCCTTGGGAGGAGGTGCGCGATCCATACCTGCGACGGTATTGTTCGCATCACCTCTGTTCTTCTTCTTCTGGGATTTCTTGTCACGGTGAACGTTCTTCTTTGCTCTTCTTCTTCTCATCCACACCAGTCAAGGGCGGCTCGCCTTTGTCGAACGCCTTTTTGTCTTGAGCGCTCTGCGCGTTGGCATAGCGATCAGCCGCCTTGAACAGGTCGTTGGCGGTCCAGGTCCCATTGATCTCGAGATCCTGGGTGAGCCGCTCGTCGCGGACTCCGTTTTTGAAGGCGCGGACAACAGATTCATCCGAGATATTTGGGATCGTGTTGCGGATCTTAATGAAACGCTTCACGAAATTGCGGAGGGTCTCCCCGTTCATCTGGATCATCTGGTGCAGATCATCCTCCTTGCCCAGACGCACGTAACAGCTCTGGAAATTAGCAATCAGAGCGTCACAAAGCTGGTTCCATGGTGATGGAACCCTCTTGCCGATTGAATACCACGTCCGAGCGGCACCCTCAAGGACGATCGGAGGTAATTAGCCATAACGAGCTCGTCACCCCGGCCGCCATGATGGCGTGGCGTGATGGAAAGGAATTCCTCCGGGTTACGAGTCCCATTGTACCTCTCCATGTGACCGGGCTTGAATTTTGAGGGCCACCGACGGCCCGGCTTCGTCGAAAAAGCCTGCAGCCCGAGCATATGACCGCCACCTTCCCGGCGAACCTAGTCTTGAGAAGGCGTTGGTCTGCGGCGCGGAGAACTCTGCTGAGCGGGAGGACTCGGCTGGAGAAACTCTCTCGGGATAATCCACCACGCCCTTCCTCGTGGTGGCGGCGACGCTACCGCTCACGAGGGGTCCGTCCGTGATCATCAGCAGCGCTGCTGCCCTCGTGGTCGCGATGACTACGAGGACTTGGCGGCGGCGGCGACCACGGGTAGCTTGCTCATGGACGATGATCGCCGATGGTGGCGGGGTCACGCGATCGATCGAGCTGTCCGAATCATTCCGGCAGCTTGGTGCTTGCCGCTGGAGGAGTTGTTGACTTCTCCTAGAGACTTTAGGCCCTCGGCCCGATCGCTCTAGGTTAGTCGCAGCAAGCATCGCCCATCGCGGCGAGATCAACGATTGGTGGATCTAAGGACCGTTGCTATAGCTTCGAGCCGTTCCGACTTTGATCTATGGGTCACAGGATCTCTGAACCATCCGCGTTACGCCCGACCGAGTCCGGTCACGCGGGAATTGACCCAACAGGGAAGCTTCGCCGGAGACTTAAGCGCCGACGCGAGGTGGGTCGCGACGTCGTCGCTTACACGGTCAGCGAAACCGTGCTAAGATTTGATTGATGGAATCGTCGAGGTGCGGCGAATGACGTCTTGCTCGCGAAAGGCTGTGCGACCTCGTCTTGATGCGGCGAGTTAATCTGCCCGACCTCGCCCGGCCACGGCCGTCGGGGATCCTCGGAGGTTCCTACATCGCCATGTTGATGCGCGGGGGCCATGCGAAGGTATGCTAGACGGTGTCATCGCCGTGTCTCCACGGTGGAATCTACCGACATAGCCTTGAAATCGATAAATCTAAACCGTCGTAAAGATCATCGGTTCCTGTAGTCGCTGCCGATGGCGGAGTGCGATCTGAGGCTATCTCGCCATGTAGCGGAGACATCCGCCGGATCGCGGAAAGCGTTCGAGACCGAACAGACGATCGTCTGAGCGGCGAGGGACAAGACATCCCGTCGCCGAGTCGTAGCCCTCGGGAAGTATCTACAGATCGCCGACGGAGTTCGACATGCTCGATCTGCGTGTCCCCACGGACGGCGCCAAATGCCGACGGTTGAGATATCGATCTCAAGTCAACCAAGGTTCTTGAAGATTGAGATAGGAGACACGCCGAACAACCACGAACACGACAACGAGCAGAGATGAGGATTTTATCCTGGTTCAGGCCTCTCGGGAGAGATAATAGCCCTACGTCCAGCCTTTCTTTATATCAAAGAGGATTACAAGGTGGAACTCGGCAAGATCAGCAGGTCTCGGCGAGTAATATGCGAGGATCTATCAATCAAGGTGCGAGTTAGATGCTAGGATGTAAGACTCGATGCGGGGAATCCTCTAAACGCCGTAGGGGCCCTATTTATATAATGCAGAGCAAACCGACCTACCGAGGGAATATCGGGCCTGGCTAACTACGAGATCGTAACGAACTCGACGTGCCAAACCTACCCCGAGGCAGATAAGGCAAGCTCCTAATCTTGGGGATCACGACTCCTAATCCAATCCGGGAAACCACGTCCGGGTCTTCACGTAGCCGTGCAGAACTCTTGTTCGAGTTAGACTCAAACACGAATCCTAGGCCGTTACGCACCGTGCCAGCCAGGAGGCTGTTCGGCAGGGTGCATATGGGCCAGATAGAACCTTCCAGGGAGCTGGGCCCTGGTCGGCTGTTCGACTGGGCCGTCAGGGAGTGGGCCATGGCAATGGGCCATAATTTAATCCCCGACAGCATCCTTTAAATTTTTATTATGATTATTAAACTTCATCCTATGTCTGTAAGAACTTTCATTTGTTATAAGATTAGTATTACTCGACCATAGCAATTTATACATGTTATACTTTCCGGTGTTCAAATAACCAATTTCAGTGTACCGTGACCACAATTAGTGCAGATTTGATGGTTTGGTTTTGCATCTAAGTGTCAAAGCTGTTGCTGATGGAAGAGGGACAAAATGATTCCTGCTTTCTTCAATTTGGTATGATCCTTGCATGCTAATTAGATCAAAAGGGAATATATATGTGCATGTTGGCCTATAATTTAAAATTACACCTTCTGATAATTAGCAGGACCTCTTGCTCAAAAAAATAGTGAACAAATTACTCCTTATACTTACTGGTACTATTGTGTTTTGGCTGCGTAAATCATGCTTACATGGGATATTGGCATGTTTTGCCGTTTATTTTTTCTCCTTGTTATGTACATACTGATGTTGAGCTGCTTATATGTTATTATGCTTTTAACTTTAAAGGAAGCTGAAATTTCCATTCTCAAGGACTGGCTGAGTGATGCAGGAACTATAGGTAATCATGTTTTGCACCCAAATGCTCAAATTATATTTATGCATGAGTGTCTTTTTATAGGATAAGTAAGAGGCAGTGTCTTTTTATTAGACAAGTATGCATTGAATCAATGGCTATATTGAAATTTGCTTCCCTGTTTTTTTTCTTATTTCTACAGGTTCGATCACTATCTATCAAAATTTCAAATTGCCACCCCAATATGCGTATCATTCGTGAAAAAGTTGCATTGCTGCTTGGGCGATGAATTTCTGAGGTACAGTTTTTTTACATTATTTCAGAAAAGCTAAATATTCATCGCCTCCTCTCCCTCTTCCTCTGCATCGTCGCCGCTATTATGATTCTATTATGATTTGTGTGCTATTTGTCTTTCTTGCTTGTTATTCATGGGGTATCTTGGTAGGTAATATCGTAGTTCGCGGTCTATTACTTTGATATTCATGCTAATCATTCTATGTGAACATGCTTTCTAAACCCATTTTTCCTCTAAATTATGCTTTGCTACCATTTTCATGAAAGTTAACTTGCAACTTTATTTTTTCTGTTTGTAGAGCATTAACAATTTGAAAGCTCATAATGAAAGCTTAGTCTGACTTAAGGACATGCTTTAAATACTTGTTTCAAACTTTCAATGGCATGTGGCATGTAAATTGGTGTTCCAGTCTTGCAGTTTCCTGTTTTTTAATTTTCTTTTTCTTTTTTATTTGTGCATTGGACATCTCAAGTGTAAGATATGCATTTGTGTTCTTATTGCCACCATCCTCCTCTTTGCCTCCAACCTAACAGTGAGTAACCACATAAAAACAATACACTTTCGGTCAAGTCCAGAAATAAAATTCAGAGAGCAATTCATCCAAAGGTCGATGCTCACACAAGGTGTTCATATACATATAATTTCAGACAATTTTAGCTACAATATGGACAACAATTTCACCTCTTGTTCTTGTAGGCCTCTTGTCAATGTATTGTCCTGTGTCTCCGGATCACTCTGAAGAAGTTTGAACTTTTGATGCCTGCTTCTTCCTGTGTAAATGTCTAATCATCAGCGCCGCCTCGCCGGCCGACCTGATGCTGCCGGCGGCTGTCCATGCAGTCACTATCAGGACGATATCAGGGCGAGCCACTGTATCATCACTGAACTGATCCCCTGATTCCCTTTATGAAGCTAGCAGTGATTTATGAGTTTAAATCTTGTCCTACAATAGAGCTCATATATAATATTTGTGCTCATTAGTGTTCATGTGTGAACCTGGTACGTTTTGCTTTTTTGAAGTGAAAAGTAAAAACTGAGGATTGAAAAAAACAATCCATGCATCTATGTTTTACCGTTAGGATTTATGATCTATTGAGTTTGCTTGACTTGGGTGAATGGTGAACTGTATACTGTCTATATGAGTGGTCATACTGTTGCTACCATGAACTATTTTTTCAAAATCAATTTGATCAGATTTGGAGGTTTGAATAATGAATTGTTTCTAAGTGTACAGTGAACAAAATATATGCACATTGATGAACTTTTGCTCCTATGTTTCAGTTTTCTAAATAAATTTTTGCTCCTTTTACGATAATATATGTCATTCTAATTTATGTTTTTCTTTCATCCTTTTGTAGACCGTGGTAAAGCACTGGCATTGTACTAGTTCATATTTAAAAGCTTTTTTTTTTTACCGAATACGCTTATTCGCGAGGGCTAAACGGCCCTCATAAAAAAACACAGGACACAGCTATTCGCTAGGGCCACATAGCCCTCGTGATTAGGCATGTGGGCACCTGACTATTCGCGAGGCCAAATAGCCCTCGTGATTAGCGATGGCGAGAGGCTATTCGCGAGGCTATTTGGCCCAGCGAATAGTCAGGTCAACTCTGCGCGCGCCGAGCGTGGGCCCGCATACTTTTCGCGAGGGCTGGGAGACCGCGATAAAGCTGTAGGCCAGTTAATCGCGAGGGCATATTAAAACCCTCGCGATTAACTATTCGCGAGGGCCATGCCCTCGTGTTCTGTCGTTATTTGCGGGGCATCGGACGCGAGCGCCTATTTACGAGGGCCAGCCCTCGTGAATAGTTTATCGCGAGGGTTTCTTCCTTTATCGCGAGGGTTTTTAGCCCTCGGTATTGAGGGAGATTCCTGTAGTGCATAGGGCATACGGCCGACATAGAGTATGGATTTGTCGTCGGTTTTTTTCGCCGCCGACATTAGATTTTTGGCCGTCCACAGAAAGTGCGTTTCCTGTAACTTGCAGTACACAGCTCACACCTCGTCGGCGTCTCCTCCACAGCGAACTTGGCGTAGACACCTCACACCTCTTCGGCGTCTCCTCGTTGATGGTAGCATCTTCTCCCCAATCCCCATGGCGCGCGGCGACATAGTAAAGAGCAGGGATTTTTCTTTCGGCCGAAATTTCGCTCCACAACAAAATTTTAAATTACCTCTCGAAATTTTTGAATTCAAATAATTTTATACAACTTGAGACTAAAACATATAAAAAAGAAGCCACAATATCCTTCTTTTGAGAACCTATGATAGCTTAGTGAGTAGTTCAAACATGAGGTGTATTATTTGACTTCTTGGTTTGCTATTTTTTATAACTTTTTGTTTAAAATTCAAATTTCACGAAATCCCGCAAAATGTCGTGAAATCCGGTTATTTTGGTGCACAGCGAAATTTCCTGCGTTTCGAAATATAAATCCCTGGTAAAGAGTTTGGCATGGATCCTCGACGACGAGATCGGAGCCATGATGGTGACCCGGCATCGACGCGCACATGCAAAAAGAAGATGGATAGATGAAAGCGAAAGAACCACAAGAAGTACGGAAGAAAACGTAGAAACGAAGAGATTAATTAACCTTTCACCGTGGTTAGCTTGCGAGCATATGTAGTAGTCATTCTACAGCACTGTAGTTGTAACTTCTAAATAAAATAATTGATGGAGGGAAGAAATCTTTTAGCCGCATAGATAGAGGTAGGCTGCAACACTTGCTCGAACTAAGAAAGCTAGAAGGTACATAGAAGAATCTCTCTGTACTCTTTTCAAAACTCTCTTCTTTTCTTCTTCTTCTTCTTTTACGAGTCATGCATTGCAAAGGAGCAATGAAATGGGTTAGGCGACGCCCTGCGCTGCTGCGGCGCTCTTGCGCCGACCGGCTGCCCGGCGTCACCGCCTCCCATCTCTCTCCCTATCTCTATGTTGTGGTCCGACGGCTTGTCGATCTCACCACTAATGTTGAGGCCCATGTGGAGGGTCCCCTTGCGTGATGATGAATATATGTAACAAGGATAAATTTAAAATGGTTTTGAAGTTGTCTTGTTAAGTCATTGTTGAATTTTGCTAAGATTTTGGATTAGCCTCGGACAGTCCGGTTGTGCTAATTGTGTTTTGACACAGTGTTTTCGGTTTTGACCATGGGATTCACTGTTGATGATCGTATGATACTAACTTTGTAGGAGAGGATAGCTAGAGGCTGATGCGTCCGGAGACGTGCAGACAACCGGGTTCGAATATCTGGCGGTCACATGATGTGGTCTACTATAGAAGCTTCGCCATGACAAGGAGTCTGGGACATCTGGAGGCTAGCGCATTTGTTACTTGGTGGCAAAGTTGACCTGATCGGTGGGCCCAGCCGTGGGCTGGCGACCGAGGAAACAACGAGGATATTTTCCGACGGAATATGTGCAAAATATTCCTTTTGCGGTAGTGTGTTGTTTAGTGTGTGAGATGTACACCACTCTTACTCAAATGAATGGTGGAGATGGGCTCTACGGTTTAGGGAATCTCACCATTAGGCTATAAATAGAGGGGGAGGGTAGCACCTCCTCCTCACCCCTTAAATCTGAAAATTTCAGAAATAGAGAGGGTGAGTAGGGTGTATAAGGGTGACATCTAGAGTGTTTGTGACTACAAGGAGTATACTTTGTAATTCACCAACTTCTATGCAATAAAATCCTTCTCTATTAACATCTTGTGTTGATTTACTACTAGTTTTTGTTATTCTCGTTTTTCCTTTTAGAGATTTTAGTTGGAGTTGAACTTGGTTGATTTTTTACTGGTTCTTGATGGTGTATGATGCCTTGAGTTTGTTAATATCATTTGCCACACTCTTTGCAACCATATGAGAGCCAAGATATCAAGTTCTTGACTTATTGCAAATCTGTCAAGAAACTTTCCTCCACGCAGCAGTCAATGTTTGATTTTTAGAAAAATCTACGAAAATTGTTTGATCTGATTCCAGTTGAAAAAGATGCGTGACTCATATACCCATCCATGGTAAAAATTTGAAATCCACTAGTTTCCCCGTTTAGGAGCTATGAGGTGAATACCGAGCACTAAACTTGCAGTCTCGAGTTCCTGACAGTTTTTTATGAATGATTTTTCTTATTTTCTATTGATAGAATTTGAGACTAAAATACGGAACATATTATCATGACTCACCCACCTGGGTGTAGAAAAAGTTTGAAAATTCATGCAGCCTCCTAAAGGTAGGAACCTTTCATATCTTGTAACACAAGTTTTCTAGTAATCTTTTTTCTTGCTTTTTGATAAAGAAACTTTACTGGTTTGAATGATTTGGCTTGTCTTAATACCATTGGCCGTATGAGGAGGTGGAAAGTGGTCACAAATACCTAATCCTCATCAACTTTGTCCTCATGGGCAGAAACTCCTTGCTGTGGACATGGTGCGGCACTTGAAACTTAATCTCCATTACGATTGAATTACTGATACAGAGCTGTTTTGTTGCAAATTGTTTAGATGGGCTGCTATTGTAAAATGAAAGCGTCAATCATTCGTGGCATCTATTTACCCTGCTATAGCCGTCTAGCTCGCACTAATATGAACACCCCATCGATGTCGGTTCAGATGGCGGCATCGCGCTGTTTTGAACCGACAACGATATTCCGACATCGATGGGTCAGATCGCGATCTTGGGTTAAATAACCTAAACCGCACGAACCGATGCTGATGGGTCAGGCATCAGCGTCGGTTCGTGTTACGAATCGGCACTGATGGGTAAGGCATCGCTGATGGGTCGAACATCGGCGTCGGTTAAATATTACTAACCGGAGCGATGGATCAGCATCGCATTGGTTCACCATATAAACTGACACTGATGTGGACTAAACCCTACCCACACAAATTTATAAATAAAATCACGGCATTTAGAAATATTTTTTTAGCAAATTACAATGACACATACATTGCAACGAGATCTTAAAAGAAAAGTAGCACCATCTATAACCAATAGCACATAATTATCTTAAATTAATAAGACAACGCAAATCTGAATTTTTGCAAGTCAAGCAGACGGTATCATTAAAAAATACTAACATTTCTGGTGTCAACCTACATGAACTAAAGCTTCAAAATACATCGCAGTAAAATCTCTATTGCAGCGGCTTCAAGCCCAGTGAGTGCATGGAGCTTGTTCATCTCTAATTCTCGATATAGAATCATTTGGATTTGTTGTTTCCTTCACCATCCTCATAATCTCGATATTTATAATAATCTTGGTCCCTAAATTAAAAATTATAGTTGATCAGGGGAGAAGAAACCAGACGAACAGGCAGTAGGATACATATTTTTCTCAGCATGGTATTGCAATAAACCAAAGAGTTCACTCCTATCTAGGGTTTTTTTATGGGAAAAAGTGGGCGAAAGGCCCACGGTTGCTGGGTATTCTTGTTATAAAGCAAAAGAGCTCCAAACTGAAACCGTTAATAACATACATATTTTTCTCAGTTTGGTAAAGCAAAAAACCAAACATGTTGCAGCGAGTAATTGTCAAAACTGAAACTGAACAAGCAAGCATGCAAGCAGATCATGAAAAGATAATATTGACACATTTTTAAGTTGAATAACCGTTACGCAGAACGCCAACAAATGCGTAGATGAGAGGAACAGGACAAGGCATGCCGGATCCGACAAACTACATAGTATGATGCCACGATGATGAGCTTTTAAAGAAACTTGATGATAATTGGATTTCAACTTGATGTTGGTTGGACATTAAAATCAATAGAAAATGCTTAGGTTCAAGCAAGTATGGGAATATAATATCAATAGGTTCTCTGCATACTTGCTGCTTCCTTGAGTCACTTTTTATAAGTAAAAGTTCAGATAAGCTTTCATTAGGCCGAACTCACAATCAATCTTTTCTTGTCATTGAGAACTCAAAAAAAAAAACAGCAAGAGCAAACCTCTTGGCATCCAAGAGCCACGGAAGGTGTTCCAGTGTTCCTCTTGAGCCGAGGCCCGAAACCTGTATAACTCCAATGACGGCAAGGAGCTTCTCTTGTCTAGATCCCTAGCACTAGTCCCATTCCCCCACAAGTTACCCTCGCTCTTTGCCTTCGTGAGGTCCATCTCCACCTCGGCGATCTTCCTTCCGATCTCCCTGCCACCAAACAACACATTTTCCAATCAAGGAACAAGCACCGACAAAGCCAAAAATCCAAACCAAGAAATCCTTAGTATAGAACCGGGGAATTTTATGCATCCGAGACTCCTCAGCTTGCCCTCCATCGAGAGAACCTTGGGCAGCTGCTACATGGTATCTTAGATTCATGGTATCTTAGATATTTTAAGAAGCATTTAAAGCAATGATAGCTCTAAAAGAAAGCTGAATATAAACCATTTAGCTGAGCGTCATGGTTCCAATTTGTGATTAGAGAGAGAAAAAAGTGCTCTGTCCAACCTTTAGTAGAGGCAGAGTGTTGCTAAAAGATCCATATGCTTTGAAAGTACATCAGCTTAACAAAGCAAGGCAACCATTTCATAGATCTGATAATCCAGGAAGAATTAAATAGCTGTCAATTATAATCTAAAAATGTAGAAAACAACACATCTTATATTGTCAAAACAAATTGTGCAACAAAAACATGCAATTTGCTACATAAATATTTTTCTAGGCAGGAGACACCGGATGAACAACACACAACTTGTTCATAATAGGAAAAAATATAGTTCACACGCTATCTGGTCTACAGAATTAAGCATAACTATATCATAAAAGCGAATACGGTAGTGAAATTAAATGGATATGGCAAAGCACACTTGACCGACAACAAATTTTTCTATCATAAACTGAACCAACCAAATGTGGCTATTTTTTATAGCTAACGGAAAAAAGCCCTACTTAATTTGAAGAGATCCTAGCTAAGGTAGCAAGAAAAGAAGAAGACCAAAGATTCATACTCCATAAAGGAGCTTCAATCCCCTAGCCCTTTCCTGTGAAGGGACCAAAAATTACATGTTGTAGACCAACAACTATCATCCACACGGCAGATGTTGTAGACCAACAACTGTCATCCACAAATAAAGACCATCATCCACAAGGCAAAATAAATTTATCTACTAAAAACTTCTCTTGTAAACAAATGTATAAATCCAAAAACATAGATGCAGGTGGAGGGGAGGAGAGGGAGGGGGCGCCGGTGAAGCTGAGGGCGCGGGGAGGAGGCGCTGCGGCGGTGGGGAGGGCGCGGCGCGAGGAGGCGGCCGTGGGGAGGAGAGGCGCCGGCGCGAGGAGATGGCCGCGGCGGCCGGTGGGGGGGGGCGACGCGAGTAGGGGCGGCGGCGGGTAGGGCGCAGCACGAGGAGGGGCGGTGGCGGGGAGGAGAGGGAGCTGGCGCGGGGAGGTGGCTGCGGCGACGGCAGGGGTGGGGGCGCGCGGAGAGGGGAGGGGAGCGGCTTGCGGATGGGCGCGCACGGGGAGGGGAGGGGAGCGGCGGCAGCTGGGGAGGGACAGGGAGGGAGGGAGGGATGGATGTGCGGCGGGTGGGGTTGCGAGGAGGGGAGAGGGCAATAAAATCACGTCCCCATCTATGTCGGTTCAAAATTTGGGTCTAATTTAGGGTATACGATTAACAAAATACAATAAAATCACTTAAAAATAAAATTCATCATGAGTGCCTTAACTAATTTGGGTCTACGATTAACAAAATACAATAAAATCACTTAAAAATAAAATTCCCCACGAGTGACTTAAATAATTTGGGTATACGATTAACAAAATACAATAATAAAATCACTTAAAAATAAAATTCACCACGAGTGACTTAACTAATTTGGGTCTACAATTAACAATACTATGTCTCTTTCACGATTACACCTTCATTATGATCACTACAATGATACATAGTGTCAGTATCACTTATATTATCATGCCTTAGATCGCCTTCTATGAAAGGTGGCTGCTCGTCGAATTGATTGTATTCTTTCTCATCGACCACATTCTCCACCCCAACAATCCTTTTTTCGTGAAATATTGTTGGCTTCGTCGTGCACGATATTATCCCTTTCTTCTACAGTTTCCTCTTCTCTGTGCTTGGTCCAATTTGTGTAACCACATACGAAGCCCCTTCGAATGAGGTGCGTGTGGACCTGATCTCTATTTGACTACATATTCTCATTCTTGCAATCGAAGCATGGGCACAATATGTACTGTGAATTTTCTCTCCTCCTCTCTTTCATCGGCAATGCTAAGAAAACCGACCACGCCTTCGATATACTCCTTCTTTGCAACGGCTTTGATCATACATCCATCTTGATCCATCTACATTTAAAATATAATTTTATTCACGATCCATTGTCAAATAGAATTTTCAAGCAAACCATGTAAGATCAATAATAATATTATTTGTTACGGTGAATATAATTTTCAATATTACTTTTTATATAATGTAAAACATAGAGCTAATATCTTAAATCTTGCAACACACTACCATAACATCATTACATAACTAGAGGAAACTTAGAGATAATATCTTAAATCTTGCTAAGAAAACCTAGAGAGCTAGCATAACTTCTAGATATATATGAAAGAGCTAAAAAAATTCATCACCAAACCAAATCATGCAAGATCTAAGAAAGAGTAATTACTCACTATTCATAGGCAAAAGAAATAGTAAATAATATGCAAGAGAGTGAATATTACTCACTTTTCATATGAGGTTGAAGAAGACCATGCAAAAAAATCGGAGAGGAAGAAAATGGGGAAGAATAAGCAATGGTGGAAATGGAGGAAGATATAGTGAAAGAGAATGAAGGAATGATTGAAGATGTAAGGAAAGAAGAAGAAGGCTCGGGCTAAAAGATGGGGCAAAAAGTGGGTTGGTAGGCTGCAGACACATCAGTGTCGGTTCGTAAGAACAAACGGCACAGAAAGGTATACATTAGTGTCGGTTCGTGGCATGAACCGACACTAAAGGGGCTGACCCCTTCAGTGTTGGCTCGTACCATGAACTGACACTGATGTTTCTTTAGTGTTAGCTCGTACCATGAACCGACACTGATGTAGGTCGGCCCCTTTAGTGTCGGTTCATGCCACGAACCGACACTAATGGGTGGTACATCAGTGTCGGTTAAAATTGAACCGACACTGATGAGTGGCGTAGAAGCTCCCTCCTCACAAACCGACCGAAGAGGTCATCATGCGGTTCAAAGTGAACCGACACGATGGAAATACATTTGCCTGTTTTGGTGTAGCGTCGGGTCTTGGTGACCTTGTCTTCTTGCCGCTTTTGGGGCGTTGTTGGTCGCCGTCTCCGATAGTCTGACCTCCACTTGCCCGTGTGCTGCTCGTCGTCGTTGGCTATCACAACTAGTGTTACCTAAATGGAAAAATACCCGAAATAATCAACAGTAAAATAGAAAATTAATAGAATAATCCACTGTAAAAGGAAATTACGAAAATATCCTCGGGTCCGCCACCGGGTGGCGGCCGCCGGTGGCGGCTTCTGCTGCGGCCGCCGAATGTGGCAACGACTTCACTTCCCGACCGGCCCCTAATTCCAGCGTCCGTTATCGCATGCGGGGAAAAAAAAAGTGTCGTCTTGAAACAAAATAGTCTTGTGAAAAAATAATAAAATAATATCCACCGAAACAAAACAATTGTCAAAAAAATAATAAAAAATCTGCAAACAAAATAGTGATGACTTTTTAATTAAGCAAACGATAATTGCATGATTTACGCTAATTAATACCGATTAGAGGTCACGATGATCAAAAATTTACTCTATATATATCGCGTTACGCGTTCGTTCGTCTTCACACACGCAAAGACTCTCGCTTTCATTCATTTCACACACGCGCGAGCTTCACACGCAGAGCCGCCTTCACACACTCACTCTCTCGCTTTCGGTTCTTTTTAGTTCGTTCGATTCGGTATATTATTCACGATACCTCGATTTGGGGATTCACGAGTTATTACTAATATTATATTTTAATATAAATATATGATAAATATATACTAAATTATTATAGTTGTCCAAAAATATGTAGTAGGTGGCGTGTAATTTTATTGATAATTGATTAGTAAAATGGCATGTGTAAAATAATTTACGTTGGGAGGTAGGTTTCGTTCAAGAAAGCCTCCCACAATTTTTCCAGATCTGATGAGCTCGTAAGATGACAATTTGCTCATGAACCACGATCACACACGCACACGCTTCTCATTGCACCTTCCGCTCAATTTGCTCCGTTGGTGACCGAGACGAAGACCAGCGACTGGACCTTCTCCCATGCCACGTTGCATGTACGTGGCGTATATTTATATACACATGTGACCGGATAGCATATGGCATATATACATTATAATATATGTATAATATAGATATATTTATATACACATGTGACGGATAGCTTCTCCTATAATTTTAATATATATGATAAATATATGGGTAAGTAAAATTTGATACATGTATAAGCATGTGAATATACATTTTAAAACTCAAAATTGTATGTAATTTTACAAAATTGCAAATTTAAAATTTTAGCAAGTGTTAATAGTCGTTTGTACGGCAAACTAAATTTTGTAGAGTTAGAAGCTATGAGATAAATAAAAACATTAAATACACGTAAAGTGAATCTTGTCATGTGAATAGGCGTGTCGTGCATAGACTTGTTAGCGGCATGTGGTAAGTGCGAAGTAGTAGTAAATGCAACGTCACTAATCGCCATAATGGTCAATGCAATGTTAATAATTGTATGGAGAATAATTTCATGGCCAAACCGCGAATGCACATAATAACATAAGTCCATCAATTACATTATTACACTTAGCGCCGAAGCGACCCCTTATCGTGTATGCACTTGGGGTGTAATGGTCGGTGGATCGTCGTCTGATGTCCATCCAATGACTGAGAAGGTCAAACCGAATTTGATCATCGGTTTGGTCCGCGGTTGGGATATACCAGTGTGGAACTTATGGCGTCGCAGACCCACCAAAATATGGAAAACCCCCCATCATGCTTTGTTCATAAGGGGTGGCTTGGCCGTGCACAACTTGTGGAGGGACCGCATAGGGGGTTTGCTTCCCGTGTTGCAAATTTGAAGGGACCTCATGGGGAGTTTGCCAGTTAGACCCCCAGGCTGTGTCGGATCTGGTATAGGAATGTTGCATCCGCCCAAGATATCTTGAAAGCTAAGGTTGGATGCAAATGCACTATCGACATTGATCCTCCATGTTTGCCCAATTTGCATCAAATTGGGTATCTTGTGTCTTCGATAGTCATCGTGGGTTTACGAAGACGGCGCTACGTTAATATCAATCCTCCTCATGACTGGCCCACTGGAGTTGAAGAATGGTGGTATTTGTGTTGGAAGGGTGTCGATGTAGAGGCTCGGGAGGTTGAGATTGTCGGCGTGGGCTGAACCCGGTGGTGTCGCTTTGTCCATGGATCGTGATCTCGCGAGGCGGCAGAATCTTGGAGGAGGTGGTGACTTCGGTTATCGCGGTGCATGATTCTTCTCGGATCGGGTATCCTTTCGCGATCTGTCTTGCGATCTATGCCCGCCGACCCCTAATCGCTCCGTGGCGAGATCCCGCCTTCTAATGAGGGCCCTCAATGAATTTGAAGAAGATTGGCGGTCCATTGTGTTTGCGATACAAGCTCCGTTGCATGGCCATGCAGCGAATCGACCTCGTATGCGCATCAACCATGTCATATGGTATTCGGAAGGAGGTATGAATCGCAATATAGATGAAACTATCGGAGGCGCACGTCGTGCGAACATGGACTCGTTGGGCATAACCCTCACGGTTGTCGAGCGGTCTTCTTCTTTGCTGTGGTATCATAGTCGACATCGGTCCTTAGGCGGTACCATTCCATGTACCCCAAATATCGATCGTGCGCGGCTCCATCAGGTACCACACTTCGTCGATAGCTAACTCGATCCACCGCTTCGATGTGGGCGCGTGGACGTGGGCCCAATCACGATTGCGCCCGGTTGAACTAAGCCTGAAAAAAACACTTATGCGCTATATTATGAGTGGTACAAATATATTGAAATATTTAACTTATGATGCATACCCATGGGAGTTGCGGGATGCCGAAGCGGTGGAAGTGGAAATGTTTGCGGTAGCCAAATTGTCGTTGAGCGCGTTCGGCGAGTATCCTTCGACGGCATTCATGCGCATTAGATAATGTGTCGTCATCCAATAGTCTACACTCTCGACATCGCTGGCCGCCAAGCCCCCGTGGCAATATCATAGGTTGCCGATGGCGTAATGGTTCCCGTAACTTGGTCATGTACCGGAAGGTCTAGGTCGACACAAGCCGCGTGTAAGGCGCCTGCCTACTAATTCTCTCGACCATCGCAACCGCGTGCAACCATCTATATCCCATTGTTGGTCTACATGCGGGGGTCAAATCGGCGTCTACATGAACAGGATAGTATCGTCTTGGCGTGTTTGGGCGATTTAGTGGCAAATAACTCCACGACCATAATTGGATGAGGAGAGGACAACCCCAAACATCGCATTGGGTGGACCGATGGCATCGACACATAACTCCGGTATGTATCGTAATCTGGCACCCCCAACTGCATCTGCTCGTAGTCCTCATTAAATAAAGCTTCGTTGCATAGCTCTCGAGCTCGAAGACTAGATGAGGGGTATCGATCACCGTTGCCATTTGTGAACATGGCGCCGGGCGAGGAGGTAGTACAGATACACCTCATAATGCCGCAATCGATCGCCTCTTCAGCATTGGATCGGACACGGACCAGCCTCGTCAAGGTGCTCGAGCCATGAGATCGAAACACCGGTCGCTTCCATTATATTCAACTTCAAACTCTTGATTTAGAATAATATTTCATAGGGTAAATTTGTGTACTAATTACAAATTTGCAAGTGAAAAAGTAGACACTCACCTTTCTTGACATAATTTTTCCATGTTTGCTCGCTTGGTTTGTTGACAACGAAGACCCGTCCGAGAGATGGGCAACCACGTGAGCATGGCCACATCCTTCAATGTAATTGTCATCTCACCGACCGGTAAGTGGAACGATGTCGTCTCGGGGCCTTGTGATCGACCAGTCTTGATGATAAGGCCCGGTCTAGTCTTGGTAGCGGTGTCGACGGTCATTTCCTTGTGGGACCCCATTAATGTGAGTGCCCACGGCAATAGTCCGCACGGGCAAGGAACATCAAAAGCGGGCATCAATTGTTTGATTTGTCGTGATGCCCTCAATCGTAATGTTTGCATCTACAAATAACAATATCATAATGTTAGCTAACCATGTTAATATGAGATAATTTTTATGAAACATGCAAACTGTTCATTGCCCTGCACCCATTTCTGCGACCTATGGCGAGTCATCCGTCTTGGAGAAAAAGCATGGAACCTCCATTGTCTATCTTGCAAGAAAATATTATAGTTATTACATCGACAAATAGTAAAACATCATGTGACGATGGCGAATACAAGTCTTTTATTAAAACTTACAAGTGGCGATAGCCGAATAATATTATGCGACGGTGAAACAAGAAGTGAGGATATAACGAATACAACTCTTTTATTAAAATATGGCGGTGATACAAGAATTGCCGAATGATATTGCAGGACTCATCCCGATTTGGACAGCGCCTACGGTCATGTCCTCGACTGTTTACATAGCCGACAATGACGCAAACCATCTCCTCCATCGGCAGACATCCATGTCACCTTGAAGCAGCGCGTCGCGGTCTACCTTGTGCAACACGCCAGAGTGGGGAATGGATGGAAGGTAAACCCTTCGAGTTTTATATCCCCCTCGATTAATTGGCTGCATCACAGGTGCCCATGTTTGCCTAATTGCATTCATCGAATAATGCGGAGAGACGTATTGGGTGCCATCGTTGCCGGCAAGATCTCGACATGCCGCCATGACGTGCGAGCATGGGATGTGTTCGGGCGGGGTTTATTGCAAGTGCATACAGACCTCATCTTGCCAAGTTGGCACTTTTGTTGATTATCTCTGCGCTAAATCTGTCATGTACTTTCTCTTGCAGTCCACATTGAATATGTTATTCATACGGTCATATATTGACGTCGCGGTGGGCCGAGATTTCTGTCGGCGCCTCAGTAGGATGGCTTCCCGGCGAGGGGAGAAAGTGCTTGTGATTTGCATGGCCGCCATTTCTCGGTCGCGGAAATAATCTCTTGTCCTAAAAAGATCATCTCAATGATAGTGCATATTGGCGGTCGCCGCGACCTCGTAGCACATTATTATACGACTCACTATGTTAAATCGTCATCACCGTGTATCTGCAATGAGACTTCTTAAATTTACGATCGAGCGGAATGGAAACTAACATTGTAAATAAATCTACCACCTTAAGGCGCCATCGGTGTCATGTCACGAGCCCATTTCTCCGCCGGTTTTGCGCTATCCATCGAGCAAAAGTAATTTTACTGGAGAGTGACTTGCTCGCCTCTAGTATTTGAACCCCGATGTGCTTTGCTCTTCGCGACCATTTTCTGATGCGTTCGTTAATATCATTGAAAAGCGCATTGAATTTGCGCTGTTGGTTTTGTATGCACATTGTCTTGAATTTCTTCACTAGGGGCTTATTCTTGAATCAAGTATAGGTTCGCCCCGGTGGCGCATGCACCATCGAGAACGAACGTCCGCCACATTGGGGCATCACCGTGGACAATACTGATTACACCATGTAGGATTCCACGGTGGCGGTCGAAATGACGACACTCCGGGCGATCCGTGACAACGTGAATCTTCGAAGAGTTAGAAACCACAACCACCGCATTGTTCTCGCTCTCCACAAAAGCAAATGCTAGAGGCAATATCTGGTTGTTCCGTCAACTCAAGTGCCGTCGGTAGAGCACCATAGTACCTACCGGTGAGGAATGTCCCATCGACACAAATAACAGGCGACAATGCGGAAGGCCTCTATGCACCGCCAAAAGACCAAAACAGCGCATCGGTAGAAGTGGTTGAGTGCGACACTTCCATCGGGAGATATCTGACCTCATGGGCGTAAACATAGCATGTCCTGTTTGGTCTCACAGATCTTGCGGAGGAGAGGGAGCCCAGTTGTATGACTCCTTATAATCCCGAACAACAATTTCATTGCCTTTTGCTTGGCTCGCCATGCTTGGTGATATGTAATCGACATGCCGTCGCGGTTACGCACCTCGGCCATTATGGAGTGTAGTTTCATTGAGATATCGGCTTGAATAGCGATTAGCAACATCTGCGCTATGAACTTGAGTCCACATTATCGCTAATATTGCGTACCAACTCCTCCGTACACGCAGTGTGCGCTCGTACCTCTTGATTATGAAGTGGTGCTCATATTTTGGGCGATGGGCGAACATGGAATGAGCACTCCGGCTTCTTCACGCACTTCACCTCGTACCGGCCGGTCCGGACCGTGCCACGGAGTGCTCGCGCGCCGTGTTGTGACACCAAAGTTCTTGATGAAGTGTATGACCTCATCCTTCGTGCTAAACTCTTGACCTTTGTTATGTCATTATGCATATACCCCATCTCGAAATATTCGAGTGATCCCCGATCACCCAATTCAAGCATCCAGGCGCGATAATACGCTATGGCGGGCATTGGGTCGTCCTCTTCTTCGACATCGTCTTCACCCCTTCATTGAAATCATCCCCTAACGCATGTGCATCTATCTCCTTCCTCCATTGAGATATCCGGATCCGTGCCCATGCCGAATGGCTCGACACCGGCGATGCCATACTACCAATTGGGTCCTCCGCATACCCTTCCCAAGCACTTCCTCATGTGCACTCTCTTCTACGGTGTTGCTAGGCCCGCCTCGATTGTCTTGCCTCAGCAAAGACGCGTACACACCTAAGTGGTACCCTCTTCTCTCGCCTTATTAACATAAATACGTCCAAGTGACTTATTTCTCGGTGGCCACAGTTTGTATCGTACATTGAACTATTTGGAACTTGACATGGCCTAACACCGTGTAGAACAAGTTTGTATTCATGACGGTTTATCACGGAGATTTGAGCTATAACCCTCGCCAACATTGGCGACTCTATTAGCAATGTTATTGTGGTGCGCAAATGGTCGCATGTGTGCATGCTTACAAAATTCCTTGCATTGGCACGGGTGCATCTCCGTAAAAATAGTCGATCTTTGTCTCCATTTACGCCTCGTAACATGCACGTGTTCATTCATATTAATATTAAATATAAGTTTGTTTTATATTTAACTATTATTTCAAACATTACATAAAATGTTAGCTTACGTGTTTAATACATAATACGTGTAAATAAAATTTGAACATACAATACAAACAACTCCACTAATACTCCAAAGACCCTAATTATTAAGTAAAATGTCACTAAAATACATACAATTGTATTACTATTTGCATGCAAAATATAGATTCATTTCCTATTATGTTTAATTAAGCTAACAAGAAAATTACTACATGAAAAATATAGTCACTCTTTTTAAGTACGCACTAAGCGTTAATTTGTCGCTAATTATATATAATTTTTGCGTACCAGACGTGCAATTAAAATTTAAACATTCATATATTACATGTATAAAAATTCACTAATTTACATTATATTTGTACATCATTTTCTCTCCTTACGTAACTAATTAATCACTAATCATATTTTAAATTAACCTAACACAACAAGTTTATGTTAACTATAAAATGCGTACTGACGGTTATAAGATCGATCGGTTCAAAGTTCTGAAAAAATTAAAACAAGCGTGTAAATTACATGTAATATACGAAATTAAGTGGTCATATTAAACTATCATCGTATGTACTTGTTACCTTCAGAAATCTGGTGCATCTTGCTTCTTTGCTCTCTGAGGATTGGTGCGTACTACGGTGCTTATGTGCAAAATTAATAACAAAATAAAAGCAAGACCTAAGTCTTTGGTGCTTAGTTTAATTAATTAATTACGTGATGGTGATTAGTTTAATTACCATTAACAACATACTATGCCAACATCGGTATAGTCGATAGCCCTCACATATCAATATATACATACAATATTAAGTACTAATATGGCAAGATTAGCATACAACACCGCAAATAATATTAGCATAGAATATTATTATGTCAAAATTAACTCTTGCATATCGTGCATCGCAATAACACTAATTTAGCAAGTACATCAAATTTAAATTCCAAAATATTCCCTCACGAAAGCATAAAATATTAGCGAAGTCACACTCGATGAATCCTCAAGCGAGGTATCGTGAATAATATACTGAATCGAACGAATCGAAAAGAACTGAAAGCGAGAGAGTGAGTGTGTGAAGGCTTTCTGCGGTGAAGCTCTGCGCGTGTGTGAACCGAAAGCGAGAGAGTGCGTGTGTGAAGGCCGCTCTGCGTGTGAAGCCGGCGCGTATGTGAAATGAACTCGAAGCGAGAGTCTTTGCGTGTGTGAAGACGAACGAACGGCGTAACGCGATATATATAGAGTAAATTTTTGATCACTTTGTGACCTCTAATCGGTATTAATTAGCGTAAATCATGCAATTACTGTTTGCTTAATTAAAAGTCATCACTATTTTGTCGGTGCGGATTATTTTATTATTTTTTTGACACCGTTTTGTCGGTGGATCTTATTTTATTATTTTTTCGCGACCGCTTTGTTTCGACGGCGTTTTTAATATTTTTTCCCGCATGCGATAACGGACGCCAAATTAGGGGCGGTCGGGAGCTGCCGCCATCGGGCGGTTGCAGAAATTGCCGCCGCCACTCGGCGGCGGCAGCAGAGTTCTCGGCCACACCGGGTGGCGGCAATCTTCTGCGGCGCCCGGTGGCGGCAAGTCGGTCGGTCATGCCCGATGGCGGCAACCACCACCGGTGGCGGGACCCAGTGCTAATTTTGTAATTTTTGTTTTCTGTGGATTATTTTATTAATTTTGCATTTACTGTTGATTATTTGGGGTATTTTGTCTACCTAAATACCTTTCCCTTCGTGTCGCCTTCGCATCGACTGTGCAGAGACACCCGTTTGCCTGGCTGCCGCATCAACTAGTGTTAATTACGTATCACAACTAGTGTTTGTTTTACCTTAAATTAAATTAAAATTTGGTATCTTCTATAAGTCAAATGATATAATACTTTTCAGTCATTTTTGTGGGATTTTAAATAGATCTTCTTAGAGTTGTGAAATATTTTCATCATAATTTTTTAAACTGTTTAAGACGTATTTTGAGGGACCACAAAATTTTCAGATTAAACTTTCAGCAACTCACGTCAAGCCCGTCGTGCTCGTTAGATAAGACAATTTTAAGCCGCAAATAGCACTTAGTCGGATATGAAAAAAATCTGGTGCACCTGCATGCTAGCCGATAAACTTATCCAAAATTAACGACGGTGTTTTTTTTTTCCTATCCAACACCACCTTTTCTCCCTCCTCTCCTGTCACCCCTCAAATTTTACTTACCTTGAGGGTCGACGATCCCGTGCGCTAGCCCCTGGATCAGTACGCTAGCGCGAAAGACCACGTAGCCGATACAAGCATACATCGATAGAATAAAATCCCTGAGTATTACATCATAGAGTTGCGCCTTAGGCGACTTTAGTAAGGCAGCCCATATGCGCCTTATCTTTATAAAGAATATTTCATAGTACAGCGGACACTCAAAATATCTACCCAAAAGAATCCCTATCAAGTATCAACTACGGTCCACCGGCGACTGGAGAGGCCCCTAAGACTCCTCGGGTCCACCAAGATCCTGTCCGTCGTCTTCGAGACACGCGTAAGGGTCAACTTCAATGCCATCGTCTAAGGAAGATAAGTGGGCGAGGTCAGCGTCATCCAAACGCTGGCTAGTTAACACTTCCCTCAATGCATATAGTGTGAAAGGGTTATTTTATTTGGAGGAAAGGGTTATTTTATTTGCATAAAGCCAAGTTTATAAGACTTTTGGAAACAACCTAACTTGCATTAACTAACACTTGTATTGTTATAAATAAATCAGAAGTTTCCATCTTTATCATGCATTCAGAACCTAAATAACCAACTAATCACTCGACCAACTCTCACTCGAATATACGACCCAGTTTACACCATCACCTCAATCCATACCAGCTTATACACCATTAACACACAATTGACTATTCCTCGACCATAACCCAACCAGCTTACCTAATTACCATTCTAGCTTATTTGTTCCTCATGAACTTTCCTTCTGGTTGCCCCAACCAATCCTAGTTCTGCCATCATTCCAGGATTTGGCGAATCCTGTTGCGGACCACACATGCCCTGGCATGATCACCCCGGCCTAGTAGGGTTGCCGGCCCTCACTAGCCGACCGTCACCCTGGGGATGTGTGGCCTTTTTCACTATCTAGTGAAGACCCATGCCAGTCCCTATCGAGACTGGTCCCAGAGGGCCTCCGCAGAGCGCACCCAACTGGCGATCCACGTCCCGTGCTCCGCGCGATGGCCACACGTTGTGTTGGAACCATCCGCGGATGGCGGCGCCCTCACTTCTGGCGTGTCTTTCCGCGCTCCTCTTGGGTAAGCCCCCGGCTAAACCCAGCACTAGGCATCTGATGCCTTAATCATCCCTCCTGGGATGTCCAAATCCAACTAGGGGCAACCCAACCTTTTTTTCTCTACTTCCACGGTCATCGTCCACACCACACCATACACTTGGACTTTCCCAACCAATCAATCCAAACCGACCAATTATTCTCGTATCCAAACCCGCAAGCACAAGCAGCCCAACATGCATCTACCAGCCCTAACTGTCATATGTCATATCATATTAAATGAGAATAATGAATGTCCGGTGAATATCGGTTCACCGTTCCGTGGCGATTAGCCAGAAGAGTTGTTAAGACTGAGCCGGTCTAAGCAAGTTTTACCCATTAGGTAGGGTTAAAGTGGTTACCAGACTAATCATAGGTTAACAAGAGCAATGACAATCAAGGCAGTCATTAAGGCTAAACATTTCAAGGCAGGCATGTATAAGTATAACATGATTAACAATTAGGCAATCTAATAAGCATGCATATTTAATAAGTAAACAACATAGTTTAAGGAAAAATGGGTAATGAAGATGATATTAGCGATGTTAATCCGCACTAAGGAGAGTCGCTATCTCTCCCTAATACGGATCACACCTAAAGAGTAAGTGTTAACTCGCCTTAATCTTGTAGGTGGTCCTCCTCGGCGTCCCCAAATCTCCCTTCGGGATCGCCTACGTCTAAACATACCAATAACCAATAATTACTACTAGTAATGCAATGGAAAACATGATGCATGCACGATCTAGGTCGAACTATCGGCATAAATACCTAAGATTGATTTGCGAACCTACTTGGCGTATGCTATGTCATGCATGCCATAGTGCATTAATAAACAATATTAGTACTATATAATAGTCACTAAACCCAAAAATACGATTTGGTACGATAGGTTCGCAAAAGGGTGATTAGGGTTTCTCGGTAGCATAAAATGACGTATGTATGTACATGTTTGGAAAATTCACCTACGCTTGGGTTAAGTTTAACAGGGTTAACAAAGTAGTAAAGTCCCTAGATAAAGAGTTAATTCTAGGTTTTTAAACATTATTTAAATATATTTCTAGATCAGCACCTTAACAGATTATTTAAGGAAAATGCAAGTAAATTGTTGGTGTCTAGAAATAAAATATCCCTTTGAACATAAATATAATTACACATATGTATTTAAGTGGAAATGTTATTTTGAAGTATTCCCAGATTTATAGACACTTTCTAATAATATATTTTCTAATGATTATTTGGGATCTAAGCCATTAATTATTAAACAGCAATTACCCTAAATTCAATTTAATCATTTCTATATAAGAACTTCTAATTTTTCAACGTACAGTGCACATTTTTCCTATACAGTGAACACTTTTCCTATTTTTATAAAATCATAATCGATCGGCCTCTGGCATTTATCTAAATTTTACCAGAATTTTTGGGAGTGATTAGCTATTTTTAGAAATTTAGAAACTATATTCGGCAATTAATTAAATGGCAAATCGTGGGAAAAACTTTTAATTTGAGCCGGGCCGAGCCGACCGAAGAGCGGCCCAAACACGAGAAACGGCCCACGGCCCAACTCGCGCAGACGCGCCAGCGCAGGCAGGGGATTACGCCAAAGGCGTATTTTGGTGGGGCGCCAGCGGTCGTGGGACGCGCCTTGTCCCGAGAGCGCGTCCACTTAACCTGCCAAGCGGGACCGGAGGCCCACGCGTCAGCGACTCTGCGCCATTGCTTGAGCCAGCGGGCGAAGGGATACCCTGACCGGCGGGGCCCGTGTGTCATCGACTCCTACGCTCGCTCTCTGCTCGAATCTCCGCGACAGATCCAACGGCCCTCGGTCATCTTCTTCCTCTGGCCGGCGACGTGGCCGAAAGGCGGCGGCGGCTCGCGACGCGGCGGCGCTACAAGGCATCTCCGGCCAAGAGCATGTGCGCACGGCATCTACAGACTCTAGGGACCTTAAAGGTGCTCGCATCGGGGCCAGTGGTGGCCGGACGCGGCGGCGCGGCGGCAGCGACCGAGCCGTGAGCTCACCGGCGGCGCGAGCATGCGCTAAGCACCTACATGCTATGTGCGTGTGCGGGAAGCATGTGGGGAGGTTGAGGATGCTTACGGAGCCTTGAGACGGGCGCGAGGATGGACGGCGACGGTGGTCAGCGGAGCACGCGGCGGCGGCCGAAACAGAGCAACAACGGCACACCGGCTCCGAGGTCCTCGCCAGAAATTGGAAGAGGGGAAAGGTCAAGGGGGACTCCGAGACGCTCTGGGCGAGAGGAATTTGTCCGGGGCTCACCTGAGAGGCGGGAAAGCCCACGGCGGCGACGTGGGAGAATTTGGGGGAAAATGGGGGAAGGCGGGGCCAGAGGGGTCTCGGCTTGGTTTTAGGGCAGGGCTGAGCGGTCGATTGGGCCCGCGAGCTCGTACGGGCGCGGTGCAACGGTAATTGCGACGTGACGGGGCTGGCCACGCGCAGCAGCTTGACCTTTGATCACGAGGTGGCACGTGTCCGGGTTAGGGCGTAGCCTTTGACTGTGCCTTGAGTGACGGAGGCGGGGAGTAGGGAGATCACGCGCGTGCGATTCGTTTTGACGGACCGACGCACACCGGCGTTTGCCCGATGGTCCGAAGCAGCGGACCGGTCCTCCGGCGAGGCGCACGGCGGCGAGTCCAAGGCCAGCCAACCGGGGGTCGACACGGCGAGGCACGCTGGCGAGGCGAGCTCGATCGCGACGGACGGCGGCGGCACCCAAAGACGACGACAAAGCGTCACGGCGGCAAAGGAGAGGGAGAGGGAGAGAGAGAGAGAGAGAGAGAGAGAGAGAGAGGGAGCCACAGTGGCTGACAGTGGGACCCACATGTCAGGGATCCAAAATTTCAAGCCAAATTTGAATCGGCCCAAATTTTTAAAAATATCCCCAAATTGGGGTGTTACATCTCCCTCCTGCTCCTTCTATGCCCCCTCTCCTCTGTCTCCTCTTATAAAAATGGAACTTCAAAAAAGTAATTCTTTTGATTCAACCATCTCTTTCTCAACTCAGCAACTTGAAGTATTAATCTCCTTTCTCACCGCACAAATGGCCACAGGGCTGGTAGAGCATGACCCGTCCGACTCAGCCAGGCTGTTGAGATACGGGATGTCTAGATGCAGTGACAGTGTTTGGTTGAGTGTTTAGTAGGCGAATATTTTGAAATTTAATTTTTAAAAATTTATATTGCGAGTGTGGTCTAGTTTTGTTCAAAAAATGTCAGAAATCCATTTTATAATCGGTTCAGTAATCAGATATGCTAATAAAAAGATACAAACAAAAAAGAAAAAGAAAAACTTACCTCCTAAGTGACAGCCCATGCATGGCTTGATATGATAACTTACTTTAGCCCCATGCGCAAAACACGAGGCCAGCATGCGTTGCATCCAGAGAAATGCCCATTTTCTGTGTTTCTCCAGAGCCGGCTGCATGGAGAATCTTACATCCACAGAGCCAGGTTCAAAACCAGATGCAGGCAACCAAACACAAAAAAAAAACAAGATTCTGCATCTATAGATACAAATCTCCGTAAATGCAGCTAACCAAATAGTCTATTATATGTCGTCCAAATCCTGCCGGTCAAAACAGCACGATGTCCCTGCCTCCACACCCCATCTTCAAAATAGCGCAAATTTTCCACGCGACCAAATCATGTCGTTCCATCTGGCGATCGGGGAATCCTGCCAGTTCAAATGGCGGCTTTTGCCATGAACTGTTGCGTCCGTAACCCGTCGAATGATTTTGACAAAAATTCAAATTCCCCCTTCTAAATGGTGGTTTACAAACGCCTCCATTTAAAACGACAGGACGAGACTATTTATTTAATTTAAATGAATGAACTTTAAATAAAAAAATAAATGTTAAAAAATTCCGTGGCGATGCGCCTAATCATCGGTGTAGCCTTAGGTCAAGTTCTTTTTAGCTTAATAGCTTAACGACTTGTTTAAGTTTTAAAAAGTCATATGATTTAAGTTTTTTTAAATCTGTTTTTTGTTGTTTTAAAGGTGAGTCCTAACGCTTTAAAAAGCAAGTCAAACGAAATGGATTTGAATCTCGAGACTACCTCGAGAAGTGCTTTAAATTTAGTAATTTTAGTCGTTCAGCTGTTCAACCATTAAGATTAGCTCAAAATAACTGGACCTTAGGTTGCAGGCTTGCACGCTAGTGGATGAGAGCGAGGGTGGCGGTGTGCCTTCACTAATGGCACCGAATTGGAGAGGGAAGGCGGCCAGTGGCGGAACCAGGATTTCTCTAAGCCCCGGGCAAACTATTAGGCTAGCCTATTTGCTAGATCAAACATAAAATAATGCTCATAGTAATGAACAATAAGATTTTGGTCTAATTATCAAGCTCAATTGGTCCAATTAAAAAGTAACACACAAATTTAAAGAAAGTCTGCTACATCGAAATGATAAATAAGCAAATCTTATCTTCTTCTTCCAAGCCAATATTTTCATCAATGGTAGCTACAGATCTTAAACCTAAAAATAAAAATCAGAAAATAGAGCGTTATGGCGGTCGGAGGCGGCTCGGGCACTTGGCGGCCGGCTGGAGGCAGCCATGACTCAGCGCCTATGCTGGTAGCGCGGAGCCTTGAGGAGAGGGCGAGAGGCGGCTCGATCGCTCGGGCTTGCTTGCCACTGCGCCATGCGGTAGGCGGCCCATGCGGGCGAAGGAGGAGTCCCGCGAGGAGGCGCCAGCGGCGGACGACGCAGCATAAGCGGGCGCCCGGCTGCTTGCATGGCGCGACGCAGAGTCGCCGGGCGGACAGCAAGCGCCGTCTGGGGAGCCAAAGGAGGCGGCACCGGATTGGGTGGAGTCGCCGTCGGGGTCGGGACCGAGTGCCAGTGGTAGTGGCAGAGAGCTGAGGGACAGGGGGAGAGAGAGTTAGGGTTAGAGGTGGCCAGGTGGGCCAATTAGTTTGGGCCGGGGCCTTTGGGCCATGGGATATTGGCCCATTTGACCTAAGACATATATAAATTAAATCTAAATACTACATGGGGGTACTCTTCACTACTGGGCCACGCCCCGGGCGACAGCCCGGGTTGCCCGGGGCCCAATTCCGCCCTTGGAAGGCGCCATGGGAAGGAGATACGAACAGGTGTGTCACCATCGTGGTGGAGAGGGTAGCGGTGGTAAGATCCAAGAACTTTCGCCCCCTCGTGCAATCAGCTGGAGGGACGTGGCGTGGTTGGTCAGGGAAGGGAAAGTTGAGGGAGAGAAGAACGAAATAAAGAAAGTGGAAGAAAGGAAGGAGGAATAAGGGGGCAGGACCCACAAATCATAGGGAGATAGAAGGGGGTGGAGTGAGCTGGCTAATGGGTTGGCTGAATGGCCTATTGGACTCGACGAGGAGGGAAAACAAAAGAGAAGAAAAAAAATTAATACTCCCTCCGTTCCAAATTAATACTCTCTCCGTTCACTGTTAACTTCTGAAGATGTCTTTTAACCATTCATTTTATTCAAAAAAATAGTGCAAGTATGCAAAAATATAAGTCATGCATAAAATATATTTAATGATAAAACAAATCACAACAAAATAAATAACATTTACATATATTTTTTTAATAAGACGAATGGTCAAATAGAATATTCAAAAGTCAACATGAACTACAATTTGAAATGGAGGGACTAGTATTTTAAATTTCAAATTATTTGAAATAGTCTCCTGTTTTATTTGATACGCAATAAATGTAAATATTGACCATTTGAAATTTTAATCTTTTCCAAATATTTTTATTTTCCCCAACACCAAAACTATATTTTTTATTTTCAAACGATAAATCATGTTTTCTTAGCATACCAATTTTTCCAGTAACAATTCCTTCGCAAAAATTATTAAGCTAAATCAAAATTTGATTTTAAAGTGTGGAAAAATTTGGATGTTACATATTAGTCCCTAGATCAATATGCTGGTACGTACACAGTTTACACATGAAGTATTATTTTCAAAAGATGAATTTCATTAAATCTCAAATGTTGGCATAAGACCAAATTACATAGTACGACAATAAAGCCATATTACAACAGCGGAAAATACCAAAGATATATAAATTCCAAAGAAAATCCACAGACAGAGACCGAAAGATCACATCCTAGACATCCTGGTACAATGGTAGTCATCTGGTAGTCATCCACGAATCCAATCTCAACTAGCGGTTCTTCAGTGTCTTCGTAGGATCCTGCTCGTTGAAATGAGAAGCCTGCACAAGTGTGCGAGAGTACGAGTATGAAACACTCAAGTATATTGGATATGTAGTATGAGGCTATATCAATGAAGGTAAGGAATTTATTTGCATAAAGTCAATTTTGTTTGATTTTTAAGTGGTTCATTTTAAGAAAAGAAAAGATTGACAAATATTTATATTCTTTTTTTATGTCCTGGCCGCCCCGATCAAAATCATTTCTTGCATTGGCGTTCCATGCCAAGTCATCTAAATCCCGGCCACCAAGACCAAATCATTTTATTTGCTAAACCGTTTTAAAAACCATAGGAGATACTCTACAATGTGCAAGCGCTTTTTTACTCTCTCTTAACCATGGGCATGACTATTCGAATAAGTTTGACTCTTCAATGTTTGTACACGTTCACCTCTAGTGAACTACAACCTTTGTGTCAATATGATTCCTTATCATGCAAACGTCCCAAGACATCGCATGACCAATTGGTAAGGCTCGGCTAACAAGGTTCCAGCCCTCTAGGTTTCACCGCCAATGTCCTCAGACCGAATAAAAAACCTGCACATTGAAATAAGATAAAACACAAAATAAGAAAAGAATAGGCCCATAAAATAATGGGAATATTGATGATTTTCCTCCCTCTCCCCCCCAAATATATATATATATATATATATATATATATATATATATATATATATATATATATATATACATGTCGGCACCCGATTTACGAGATCGGATTCCACCTGCGTAAACACGTACTAGTCCTAAGGATCATGGCTAGTACACACAGATATACAGAAACGGAACAGTGCCAATGATCTTATTATTACAAACGGAAACATAGTCCAGTACAAACACATACAACGGCTCACAGGCCGCAATTCAGAGTACACGGCGATACAGGCCTAATACAACATCTAGAATTTTATTCATCCCACAGGCACGAAGGCTGTAGGAACGCGTAACCCTAATCTTCATAGTCTTCTTCGGAGAACACCTCCTCGTCGTAATCCGGGTCCTCCTCTTCGGACGGCGGGCCGTACTCGAATGGACCAGCTGTTGAAGTTTTGAAAAGGGAGAGGAGAAAAGGAGGGTGAGTACAAATTGTACTCGCAAGTCCGGAATTATGCAAATGTGGTTTAGTACAAGGAGAGCTTAGGATATTTTGCGGAAATGCATTTATTAACCTAGTTTTGGCAAAACAATTTAGAAACAATAAATCTTAATCATTTTCTTTGGGCTCTTCTCAAACGGTCCTTGCCACTTGGCCTCAGTGCCATAGCGAGAACAAAATCCTTTCTTATTTTCTTTTCTCAAACCGGCTAGGTCCATTCCGCGCGACACTTTTCGGTAGGCCGACCCCCAATCCGGAATGTAGCCGGTGGCACCTAACTCAAACGAAATCCTTCTCAAATCCTTTACTCATCTCAAATCCTTTGTTTAAAACCCTTTTCTAAATTGGTTTTACAAATGAATAGCTACCATATAATCAGTCCCTTCGCATGCTCATAACCGCGAGCACGGCTATCATGACAGTTTTAACTCTGCAGAGTGGGTACGCTTTACCCTCGAGAGGCTACGCACCAGGGGTGTTTCGCCACAAGACCGCTAACCACGAGGGCCAACGACCGGGCCCGTCCCATACCGGGGCTCGAGGTCGCACTGTTATGGCTCAGTTCATAGGATCATAGGATCAGCAGTCCTTAGACTAGGAGAGAGTTGATATTTTAGCCCAGTTTTCAAAACGGTGCCACACCGCACCAACCGACAAAATATCTCTCCCTAGTCGGAAGATTTTTTGGGGTAAGAGGAAAATCATTTCTTATTAAGCATCACCCTTGATGCGCTGCCTTTAAATCACCCTTTCCCAAACCTTTCTCAACAATATTCTCATTTCACACAAACGATTGAATCATTCCGCGTAAAAGATTTTTAAGCATTTATCCTACTACAACAGAGTATATAAATATGAGCAACTTATATATATTTTAGCCTTAGGTTTAATCCTACCATATCTCTTACCTTTCTATTCGGCATGATATTTATATCTAGGAAATACGACATTTATCATTTTTAAATTAGCATGCATATTTTCAAGTCTAGTAAACATTTCCTAAATAACCGAAAATGGCTTTACAATATGATCGAAGGGGGACTTGCCTTGGTCGGATTTCGGGTACAGCTGATCATCGGCAGCAGATCGGTCTACGGGCCTTTCGGATCCTAATCCCCAGCAACGCGCCATACATACAAAGCATACAAACACACAATCAATACAAATTATTTTTATAAACTTTTAGTTTTATGCAAATCATGAAAATCATTTTTATAATATTTGTTTATAAGAAAATCATTTGTTTTAAACCATATGCGATAATGAATCCTTTTATGCTAATAATGCATTTTAGGAAAATCATCTTGGTGCAAAATCATGCTCAGAGGTAAATAACATTTTTACAACTTTTTAGAAAGCGGCTTTGCATTTTTGATTTTATTTGCATTTATTACAAATTTAGAGGGTTTTATATAATTTGAAAAATGGATTTAATAATTTTAAAACTGCAGCACATGCAAGGCACAAACCATACAACTCAGGTATCGAAAATATCTGTCTTATGCACATAATGTATGAAAACGATTCCCATGCACATGAACGAATGCTCCTAGTATTTTTAGTCTTTTAAAAATGTACAAGGCAAAATATACCCTAACATCACTACACAAGATTTTAATATGACAAATGCTCCTGACAAGGTTATCATTTTATATAAAAAAAATGTAAAATACCTCAAAGTCTTTGCCATAATTACTTTTTAGCATTTTACATGGCATTTGCTATTTTTAACAAAATGATTTAGCTCGGGTTGAATTTTATTTAAACTTAAAATCAGAGGGGAGGACCTCCTCATTCTGCTGGCGGGCCGGCCCGGGGCGCAAGGCCCAGCCAGGCAAGAGAGGGCAAGGGCGAGGCTATGCCCCCCTCCTTCGCCTACCTCTGGCCGAATGGCCGCGAGGATAGAGGGAGATGGCGCGGAGAGCTCAGACCGGCGGAGATCGATTCGGGCCGGGGAGAGCACGAGGAAGCCGAGGCAAACTCGTAGGTGGAGGCGGCTTTGCCGGCGGTGAAGCGAGGAGGCGGCGCCGCGAGTGCCGGCGGCGGCGAGGTGGGTGCTCTGGTGTCCGGACGGCTCGACGGACCTGGGCACCAAAAGCAAGAGGGGTTTGAGCGCGGGGAAGGAGAAGATGCTGGTGGCGCGACGGCTCGGAGGTTGGCTCACCGAAGAGACCTCAATCCCGCGAGAAACTTGCGTCGGCCGGTGGTACTCGACGACGCCTGCGGCGAGCTGCGGCCAGAGAGGGAGGGTGTGAGTGCAAGCAGGAGAGAGGAAGAGGGGCAGCGCCTCTTGTTGATTGCGGAGGCTTTGGTGTAGCTCACCGGAGAAGCGAGATGGAGAAACTGGCACGGCGGTGGCGCAATGGCGAGGGGAAACGGGGAAACTAGCGGCGGCTTAAATAGAGTGGGCGGTGTGGCCATTGCGACAATGAAGGGCTACCTACAAGCAGTCAAGCACAGCGGCGCGGAGGACGGGTGATGTGGCCGCACAGGAGGATGGATGCGACGACGGCCATGGTGAGGAGTCAATGCGGCAGACCGGGTGAGGGGGAAGAAAGAGATCCCGACAAAGGGGGTATGGGCGTGACAACATGGGCAGTAGGTTGACGGTGGGCACAGTGGAGCTAGGGTACGGCGTGGTCCCACGGGCGCAGAGTGGTCCCAGAGAGAGAGAGAGAGAGAGAGAGAGAGAGAGAGAGAGAGAGAGAGAGAGAGAGAGAGAGAGAGAGAGAGAGATAAGCAAGAAGACGACGGAAGAGAGAGGTGGGCCCTTGTCAGGCGAGGGAAGAGAAAGGCTTAGGCGCTGGCCCGAGAGGTCGTGGAGCGGAGGCAGCTGCGCCGCAATGAGGCTTTGGGCAGCCAAGGCTACCGGGCCGAGGAGGAGGAGTCGGCTAGGAAGAAAAGGCTTTTCAAAATTTATGATTTTTGATTTCCTTGCAAGATAATTTAATTTTAAATGATACTTCTTTTCCAAAATTTTTTGCAAAGATACGGATAGGTTGTAATATATATATATTTTTTTGATATAAACATATACATTCAAGTATTTTTTTTCCAAACACATTTAAACATGGCGGTTTTCCCAAATATCTTTCCAGAGTTATAGTAAATATTTTATTTTATTTTATTTTTGTGAAAATTTATTTTTACACATGGTCATGCATCGGTTAAACATTACTATTTTATAAATTACCTTGGCATAAATCTCTTGGACAAATTAATTAAATTTTAATTTGATGCAGGACATGCTTTAATCATGATTTTAAAAATAATTAACATGCCAAATTTATTTATTTTTTTTTGGTTTAAAATTTGGGATGTTACATTACAGGACACTACATTGTTGCCGGGCCCAAATAGGCTTCACTACCGATTTTGAGACCGATAGTAAATAACCGATAGTGATGAGGGTCAATATTATTGTAGGATTAAAAAAGACAATGGTATGGATTATCACTGTCGGATCATATATTGATCCGGTACTGATTACTAAACACCATTGCCGGTTCTCTATAACGAGCCAATAATGATACTTCGTTGTCACCGCCGGTTTGTAGTACCAGCCGGCGGTGATAAAAAAAATATGACTGCCAGGTGTTCTACGACCCGACAGTGATAATTCATTGTCACCGCCGGTTTGTAGCATGTGCCGGTAGTGATTAGCCTACATCACAGCCGGTTTTCCGCACGAGACAACAGTGATAAGTCACCGTCATCATCAGCATAAGCCAAGAGTCGGCGGTGATTATCCCCCTTCCCCATCGGTAGTATATCCATTAATCCAGACAGCCCTCACATCAATCGCAAATCCAATAGATGATTGAATTTACTCACAAATCTCAAATCCGATAGATGATCAATCACACATCACTCACATTTGTTGGAAATACCCTAAGATCAATACTTCAGAAAAACCTCAGAGTGAGCCAGTCGTCGCCCAAACCGACAAACATCAAGAGTATGCCATTGAGCCTATGTTCAGTAAGAAGCACGCCTCCCCGACATACCTTGTTGATGCAGCACAGGACAAGCTCACATATTTTTTCGATGTTAAACTTGCACCTTTCCTTGACCTTGGCCATCTATTTATACTAGAAATTACAAGACTCCTACTCAAAGTAGAACTACTAATTCTAAACTAACTCTATCTCTAGTATTTTTACTTTTAGATAAACCTAGTCCTAGACAAACTATTATTGCCATATCAACACTAGAACTAACAATCACCCCCCATAATCTTGATCTTAATCTCTTGGCATGTCTCCACGAACTTGACACAATCCAATGGCTTGACGAATATGTCTCCTCGCACAGTCCTCACACCCATTTTGCGTGTTCACAACCTTGACGGATTGCAGCCCAAACTTGTCCTTTAGGTCAATTATGCATACTCGGTTCTTCCTCCTCATCATCATCTTATTTTTCTTCTTCTTCTTGCATAGTGCAACACATTTAACGAGCTGAGATTCAACTTGAACATCTTCAATGCTGACAAGGCCATCCAAACTATGCTGGAACATCACTGTCGTTGGTGCCATCTTTATCTCCTCCCTCTCTGTATTAGCTACCTCTGCTATGCCACAGAAGGATCTGACACCACCACATCTGATAGGTCGGTTGAAGTTGCACTTGATGTTTCTAGCTTGAACATATCATGTGGCACAACATTTTCATGAGCATTTTGTTGACTATGTTCATTGGTATATATGTTAAACTAAATCATATATAATCTATCTTTAGATCTTTTCACCTTCATGAGAAGCTTCCCCACTTTGCTCATAGACCCGTAGAACTTCTTGGTGCATAATCACTTTGCATCCATCTTCGACAAACTGTTCCAAACTTATGATGTTCTTAGAGAGGTTTGGTATAAAATATAACTCGGAGAGCAAACGATGTTCTCTGTTCTTGCACCGGAGAAGAATTAACCCCTTCCCCTTGATCTCCACAATAGATCCATCACCAAATTGGATTTGTCCTTGAAAACTCTCATCCAACTTTTCAAACAATGACCTCTGCCTTATCATGTGGTTACTTGCACCATTGTCCGAGTACCACTTTATGGATGTAGGTTGTGTTTCACTATCAACACACAGCCTCGACATCACTTTCTATTTACTATAAAGCACCACATCATGTACCTTCTGCATATGCGTGGAGAGAAGTAGGCATGGTTCATCGTTGATGTCTTTATGGATGAGCTTCACATCCTCTCGATTACGATGAGATTTCCACCACTCTAATGTATAGTGCCCGTATATATTATAGTTGAAGCATTTGATCTTGCTCCTATCCTTTGCACCCTCAAAGTTTTGTTTGCGGTTGCTTGACATGTCATCGTCGGTATCACCTGACTGAACATTGCTGACAGTATCATTTGACCGATCATCATTGTCCCGACCACACTTGTCGCGTAAATGTCCATGAATATGGTTATAAATGTTCTTTGACTTGGATCCTTTATTCACTACAACACAGGAAGCATGTCACGGCATTTATATATGCCAGCCTACGGCCCTAAATGCCTCCAAAAGGTTTTCCTCGACACTTAATGGCCGTCAAGAAAAATGCCATCGGGGAAAACTATTTCCCGGCATTTAGCTTGTAGGGCAGAAGTGATGTGCCGTGGATCACTTTGTATGGCACAAAGCAAATGCCGTGGATTCTCTTGGCCGACAGTTGCTATATGCCGTGGAAAGTCTTTGCCGGCACAAATCAAACGTCGTGGAAGAGTAAGCCCCGACTGAAGCTAAATGCCGTGGAAAGTCTGCTCTACCATGGCAAATAATAAATGTCATGGTTCCTCTACAATGGCACATATTATATGCCAGGGTTGCTCTAGCACGGCATATATCAATACCAGCCCCATACATACGTACGTACGTAAGTACATACATACATACATACATACATACATACATACATACATACATCTCACATTCCAGTATTATAAATATACGCATCTAGACCACATAACACATTTCAGCCCATTACAAAATATTCATCCACACTACATATAATATCAATGTCACCCATCCCAACCATCTCAATTAATATCAAATGTTAGAAGTACATAGATCTCTCGCAAACACTTGAAGCATAAAGTTGCTCCATGAGCAATGTCCAAATTATATGTCAACGATAATGTTTCATGCGGCAAAAGAAAAATAATTATGCTAAAAGAAAAAGATATCTCTGGACAATACTACTATATGTCCCTCTAATACAAAAAAACTACTCCAACACCAAAGGACTAGCTTCATCCACCATCAATATTAGTTGCGATAATCTGAAAGATGTAAAAGAAAATTTATCGTTAGAACTAGGAAGTAAACAATTGATTCTATAAAAAAGCAACGAAGAACAAATAGTAAGGATTTGAAATAGATAAATTGACATGAGAATTGCATTTAATGTTCAAAGTTGATAAAATGATTATTACAACAGTAACCATTCACGATGGTCATTTCAATTTATATAAGAAGATTTATACAAGGACTTCAAACTAATTTTAGCATGACAAGGAGTATACTCGATGGACTACTTTGTAGTGGTGCATTTTGTGTGGTGTGATTGAATCTTGAACACATTTAGTGTTATAACTGTAATTAGTTTTGGTTACCCTGTAATTGTGCATGATTGAGTGGATAGTGTGTAAACATATGGCATATAATTTTTTTATTTATACAAAGAATGCGAATAGGTTCAGCGACAAATAATAACACAAGCCCATTTCCTTCATCTCCCTGCATAATTGATTTGATCAAAATTTACACATTTATATTTATCTTTCTAACTATCACTGCTGATTATGAAGTAAAATAGAACGTAAAATAGTGTTTGCGTTTATGTCTTCTGAAAAGAATGAATTGCATTGAGTTTGTGTGTTTACGAGGTGTACTCGAGCTATTATGATTTTTAATCTTTGCCTACATTTCTTAAGGGAGAACAAAATCGCTTTTACTCGTTTTGTCTTTGTAGCAACACACGGGCAACCAACTAGTTTACTTAGATGGGCCATGTTTACATCCATAAGCAAGCAATAAAATGATGCTATGTAGCTACCACCAATAGAGCCACTACCAATAGCATTGATGTAGCTACCACCAAATACACGTATGCAAACTAAAGGAAAAGGATGAAATGCTAGAGTTGTAGCTAGCACAATGGTGCCACTGCCAATAGTATTGATGTAAAGACCAATAGAATGTAGATATCCATATAATTGCAAGCAATGGTAGCGTTGAATAGAACTTAGAGATAAATTAGATTTGGGTTCTATTAGAGCTTACCATGACAATAATAAAAACTCGATATTTCTTTCAGCTATCAACCTGTGTAAATAGCATGTATACCAAACTCAGCTAATGGAACTCTATAAAATCGTTGCACAATATCAATAATCCATAGAGGGCCCATACAAAATCTTACATGTATGTCCTGCAGAAAACCATATATGCAATACAATCTAATTAAAAACAGGGTACTCTAAGCAGGGTTCTTTAAGTACCAATGTCATAGGGGATTTTTACTCATCACATTAACCTTGATAGGTGTAGCCTTATATGAGATTCAAACTAACATCTGATGAGGGGAACCTTACCATTAGGGAATGAAGCACGCCGAGCAGCTGCTGGAGACGATGAAGACCACGGAGAGCACACGAGTGGAGGGGGCACTATGGAGGGCTGGATGCCGCGTGAAGGAGAGAGAGGAGGGGGAGGAGAGAGGATGGAGAGGCACACGAGTCGTGGGGGCCAAGGTCAGCAGGGGAAGGACACCGGGAGGGGAGGCTGGCTGGGGGAGGAGAGGCGAGAGGAGGGAGAAGGCCGGTTGGTGAGGAGCTAGGGAGGAGGGCAGCCGGGGAGGAGAGGAGGGAGGAGGCCGGCCGGGGAGGAGAGGCGTGCGGGAGGAGGGAGGAGACCAACCGGGGAGGAGCTAGCGAGGGAGGAGGCCGGCTGGGAAGGGAGGCGGCGGCTGGCCGGGGAGGAGAGGCCTGCGAGAGAGGATGGGAGGAGGCCGGCCGGGAGGGAGCGGCGGCGACGGCGCTAGGTTTGGGACGGTGGCGGCCGGATAAATCTCGTATGCGTCTTGAGGAGAGTAGCGCTGGGTATTTTTTTTCCCAATAGCTTATCTCTTCTTGAAAATTTGGCTATCGCGCCTAAATTTGGCCTACCACGGCATTTACTTTCCCCGGCATTTACAATCGCCGAATTTTACCTTTTCCCGACAAATAATATATGCCATTGTATAATATAACCTGGCATATATTATTGGTCGGGCTTTAATCTTTGACGGCACATAAAGATGCCATGTTTTTTAAAAGATGAGCTGGCGCTTATATAATGCCACTAATTATCTACCTCGGCATAATTTATATGCCACAAAAATAACCGCCCCCAAATAAAAATAAATGCCCTTGATTTTTCATTTCGTGGCATTTGAGCCAAATGCCATAGCTAACTAAATGCCCCAAAAGGCATATCCGTGTTGTAGTGATTATAACCATTGTCACCGGTCTTCTTTTGTTGCGCCTGCCACTTTGCTTGAGTGAGCAAAAGCTGGCTATCACCGATGCTCCCCACTAATGTGTGCAGGCGTACACGCTCTTCGTATGTCCTCAAGCGCCTGACAGTTTCCTCGAACAACATGGTCTCAAGGTCGCAGAACTGCTCAACACCGGCAATAATAGGGTAATATTTATCAGGCACAGTATTGAAAAGCTTCTTTACCATGACGACGTCTTCTAGGGTTGACTTGAGATTAGCATATCTCGCATCCATCCCTCTCATCTTGCCGGCGTAATCATCTAGCATTTCTCCCTCTTTCATGCGCAGCGCATTGAACTCAGCCTTGAGTGTTTGCAGCCGCACCGTCTTCACCCAATCAGCATCGATGAAACGCGTTTTTAGCGCACTCGACACCTCCTCGGCAGTCTTCTTTGTTGCACCTGGTACAGGTGATCCTCTGGAAGTGCTTGGAACAGCAGCGCCTTCGCTGTTTTCTCCTTCCTTGGATCTATGACGGTATCCAACATAGGATCCACAGCTTCCCAGACACCCTGGGCTTCCATTATCGCCTCCACCTTGATTGACCAAATTGTGTAGTTCGTCGTTGTGAGCTACGGATAGGTGAATGGCACACTTCCGCTCTCCTTCGTCGCCGGGCCGCCTGCTACCATGACGATCGACATCGGATTGAATCGTCGGATTCTAGGCATACAAGTCAATCTCTGATACCAGATCTTGGAAATACCCTAATATCAATCCTTTGAAAAAAACCGCAGACTGAGCTGGTTGTTGCCTAGACTGACGAACATCAAGAGTATGCCAAGAGTCCGTGTTCAGCTAGAAGCACGCCTCCCCGACATACCTTACTGATGTAGTATAGGATAAGCTCACATTTTTTCGGTGTTCAACTTGCATCTTTCCTTGGTCCTTGACCATCTATTATACTAATTCTAAAGAAACTCCATCTCTAGTACCTCTACTTTTAGATAGATCTAGTCTGAGACAGACTATTCGTACCATACCAAGATTAGAACTAACAACATCAAGATCAAAATTTACAACTACCAGTTTATTCTTAAAGCGAGTTCTTATATTACAACCACATCACCATGTAGTACTTTTGTACTTTCGTGTATCAAGGTCAAATTTAGAACTATCAGTTAATTTGTACTTTTTATGCATGTAGCCATGCCGAAGTGTAAAACTCACCTTTTTGGTCGACGACCTGCGCGAGGATGAACCCAATAAGTTATTCTACAATACCAATGATTTGGTGGCTGAGTAGTGTAGTTGTGGGTATATCTAAGCGTTAAGTGGATGACTATAATGAGTCATTAAACACAGTTGGAGTTATAGAAAAAACTGCAAGGTACAAAGCAAAACATACCTCAGCCTCAAGGTGTAAGATTTTATAACTGGAGGTGAAATAACTCATGAATTGACACACACAATATACATAGATATTGTTACCCATTTCCTACCTACAATACTGGCCAATGGACTGTTAATTAAAGCATTCATGCATTGCACATTACGTGGGAAATATAACGCCTGAGTTTGATACCTTAGTGCTTGTATCGATAAATAAATTTTTCTACAAAAGGCTTGAAAATTTTACTCTTCTTTACGTATCTTTTCAATGCTCTATCCATCGTTAATGATATAGTAAATGGTTATATATACAATTCAGGAGATAAAGAAACAATAATAGCGACTGACCTATTTAGCAAGTCGATGACAAACTGATAGTCTTGTCGAGGTGCTCCTTTTGAGTCAAATACAACAATCTAACTACGCGTCGGCTGGATGACAAGCAGGATCCAGTTAAATCTGCATTGTACCACCATAGCCTATTAATATGCATGCTCCAATGCACATGTTTGCTCATATTTATAAAAGATTAAAAGTAGTGTACGTAGTTTAAATTGTAGGGTAAAAGTATGGAATCCTTATTTTCATGTTCCAGCATGATATTAAATGCATGGTCCTCAGCATACTGAGCTTTCTCGTCTAGAAACAATTCAATTATGATCACTGGGTCAAGAAATCTTAATAAGTAACTGAGCTCGTTCATGCATTTAATACCCTCCATTCTATAGAAGAAGGTGGTTAGATGTACCATCAAATGATACAAGAATGAAAACCGTATATTGTGTGCAATTGTACAGAGTCCAGCATCGAATCAATTATATGTCGATGGAGTCTTTGTAGTACAATTTGTACACTTTGCTGAAGTCTACCAAGAAACTGGCATCACCGTTATGGAAATATTCATCCTTAATGGCGACGGCGAATCCTGTGTAGGTATGCTTCGATCGTGAAATCCTAATGTACCATTGATGCAGTTGTCGTAGTCGAGTGGACAGCTTCAACATGTCGGCGGGAGCGACAAACGGTTCGCCTATCTTGAACGACCATTTTACTTCTATGGTTGGAATCAAAGCATCTCCTTTTTCTACCTACTCTAGTTGCGAGGCCATCAGTCCCGATGTTGCAAAGAACTCATCCCTAACATTGCTAGTCTTATGGATGATGCGTTCATAGTTAGTATGCGGTTTTCTATTAGACGTCGTTCGTTTAATCGTGTCCACTGCCAAGAAGAACCATTGCCCCAGAGCGAGGTCGGCGGATTTCCCATCACTCTTCGATGTTTTCTTTAATCAATTTTTGACACTTCCATTGACATGCAAAGACGAAGAATGTGGCTATGCATCTTGAGATGTTTCTGAACCTTGTTTACTGGGCGCACCTAACCCTTGAGATGTTGTTGGCTCTTGGTGTTTGGGCGTCGGAGGAGTAGGGCTTTCCTTTGTTGCCGGTGGATTAGGGTCTTTCGTTGTTGCCTATGGGGGAGTAGGGCCTTTCTTTGTTTCCGGTGGGGGAGTAGGGTCTTTCTATGACAACTACTGACCATGCGAAAAGGATTCACCCCATCCATGCTCAGGCCAAACCTTCTGTTTGTAAACAATCGATTCAAACGTGGGATTATAGAGAAGTATCACACTACATTCGCAGGGGGTCTCTTTGTTTTTTGCTTAACCAGAATTCCCGCATGGCTACGCTTGTACCATGAAGCTCCACGCACCGGGCACACTTCTAGATGTGCATACTCTTCCTAATACAATATGCAATCATTTTGGGATGCAGGAATTTTATCTACCTCCAATCCCAACAGGCAGACAACTTGTTTGGCCTGATACGTGGTTTCATGCAACACGTTACCATCTGGAAGGGCATCACGAAAGGTAAGTAACAACTCATCAAAACTACTATCAGACCAAGGGTTTCTTGCCTTCAGTTGAAGTAGTGTCAGCATGATATGTGGCTTTGTGTGTTTTCTTTACAGCCTAGGTACAACGGTGTTTTTGAGTCATCATACGCTTGAACTTTTGAAATTGTCTTTAACTAGTGAAATCCATCTCTCCATCACGCAACACCTGATCTAGAAAAAAATCATCGTCGACGAACACATCGTTGTCATCAGTCGGAATCTCACGGACACCGCCTTTTGATCCGTCCTTGTGATGCGAGCAACTAGCTTCATGCGTGATCCGATAATCATCTTCGCCATCTTCACCATGCTTGTCTAACATGTGTGGCAATTTATGAAACTCCTTCGTAACAGATGAGCGCGGATCTGCTGCACGTGATAAAATTGTTTCTTATTCTTACAATCCACGCACGGATAACAAATGTACTCAACCAAATTGTTTGACTTGTAAGCTTTGGCCGCCCTCACAAAATAATCCACACCATTTATGAACTCTGCGCTAGTCCGATCCGCAGCGTACATCCATCTTCGGTCCATCGATCTACAATTGACATACAAATAAGTTTAGACACGTAGATGAAAATGTGAATGAAAGTTGCATCCATCTTCGGTCCATCGATCTACGACTAACATCCAAATAAGGTAGACATGTAGATGAAAATGTAGATGAAAAAGCTACATACATATTTGGTCCATCGATCTACAATTAAGGCCCTGTTCTTTTGAGCTGATCTGAACGACTGAAATGACTGAACTTCGAGAGTTTCTCGAGGTAATCTAGAGATTCGGATACATTTCGTTGGACTTGATTTTTAAATCATTAGGAACTACCTTCAAAATAGCGAAAAACGGACTAAAAAAACTCAAAGCATATGTGTTTTCAAAACGTAGATAAGTCGTTAAGCTATTAAGCTGAAAAGAACTGGGCCTAACATCCAAATAAGCTAGACATGCTTGTAGATGAAAATGTGGATGAAAGCTCCATCTTCAGTCCATCTACGCTCCATGTTTCAATGTAGATGAAAATCTTGATATTTTTCATCGATTAAATAAGCTAGACAACATGACTAATGAAGACTTGAGCTAGGCGGCTAGGTGGGGTGAACAGACATCACAAATTTTCGACACTACCGTTTTTAAGAAAACCCGAACAACTTGACAATTATGTGTATCCATAGCATGCATGATTAAGAGTCACGAAATATGTGGAAATTTTTTTCATTCACAATCCTAATTGCCAAGTGTCCAAAATAAAGGAATCGATTCAAATCTTGCTTTAGGAAAAAAGACCAAGCCAAATGATCAAAGCCACATTCAGAAAAGCAAAAGCAGATTCTTTAGATTTTTTCTCACTTGGAGTAGAGAGATGGTGGCTCTCTATTAATCCAACAATTGTGAGAATTTTTCTTCCTATGAAACCATGAGTCATGAAGCACTCCATCAAAAATCTCCTCAAGACTCCTTGCACAAAAATCAGGAAAATTCAAACACTACAGCCTGCCAGAAATCTCGTCCAGAAAATTTGGGGCTCGGTGTTTCACCTCCCTGCACCCAAACCAAGAATCTCCATGACTTGAAATTTTTTGTGCTGATTGATATGTAAGTCACCGAACTTCTCCAACTAGAATCACTCAAAAATGATTTTTCTAATGTTTTCTAAAAATCAAACACTGACTGCTGCGTGGATGAAAGTTTCTAAACAGATTTGCAACAAGTTAAGAACTTGATCTATTGCCTCTCATATGGTTGCAAAGAGTGTGCTAAATCATATTATCAAGCTCAAGGCATCATAGAACATCAAGAACCAATAATAAATCATCAAGACTCATCTCCAAATAAGACCCAAAAAGGGAAAACAAAAGTAATAAGAACTTGAAACAAATCAACACAATATGTTCATGAAGATAAAAGATTTCATGGCATAGAAGTTGGGAGATTACACACCACAATTCATGTGGTCACCAGCATTCTAGGTGCCACCCTTACACACCCAACTCACCCTCTCTATTTCTGAAATTTTCAGCTCTAACGGGATGAGGAGGAGGTGCTCCCCTCCCCCTCTATTTATAGCCCAAGGGTAAGATGCCCTAAACCCTAGAGCCCATCTCCACCCTTCATTTGAGGATGAGTGGTGCACAACACACACTACAAGGCACACTCCCGAGAGGGAATATTCTCTACATATTTCTTTGGGAAATATCTTCGCAGTTTTCTCGGTCGCCAGCCCAAGCCTAGGCCTACCGGTCAGATCAACTTCGCCACCAGGTTACCGACGCCGCAGCCTTCCGCTGCCTCGGATTCCTTGCCATGGCTAAGCTTCTCGAGTACACCACCTCATGTGACCGCAAGGTCATCGAACTCGGTCGCCTGCACGCCTCCGGACATACCAGCCTCCAGCTGTCCCTGCGAAGCGTCACCACGTACCAGCCGATAGCTGCATCACTGAGGTGAAACACACGAAACCATCAAAACTTACCTCACCTGTAAGGTTAGTTCATCATAAAAATTATCAACATAATATTCCATTCGTGACATCACAATTAGCACGCCCAAACACACCATGCGTCAGCTTAACAAATTCCACCGGACCACGTCCGATCAAACCATTACCTAGCCCAAGCTCAGCACAATGGTTCGGTTCCAATTCCATGGCAATTTCCATAAATGCACCATTTAAAATTCTTTGAAACACTTCAAATTCCATCTTGTCCCATATATTCATCATCAAACCGGGGTACCCTCCACATGGGTCTCAATACAGTGAAAAGTTGTATCACTTCCAGTTCTTAACTTCGAATTGGACATCAAGCGTGAAGAGGTATTATGTAGTAGTGATAATATACTTTATAAATCTGCTATATGGCCCAAAGTACTTTGACGTTCATGATATGCCCCAAAGTTCTCGAGTCGATTAATCTTTTGCTCCCTTTTTAAAAAATATTTGGATATGTTTTGCCAATTGAAGAAGATAAAAAGATAATGCATACACCTCCCTCCATATCAACCAATTCCCCCTCTGTTTTATGTGGTTGCCAAGGTCATTGAATTTGGACTAAACTGACTCGATTACCAAAAGCTAATCACATGGATTGCTAAAAGTTTATTGTGTATGAGACATTATTGGGCTTATCTGACCTGTTGGGCCGTTATCCGGTGGTTGCCTAGGCCATTGAATTTTGACTGTAGCATGGTTCCAACATTTTTTATGAAAAAGGCATGAATAGCATGATTTCAACCTTTTTTATGAAAGGAGCATGTTTTTTTTATGTTTGTGTATATCGACTGTATGGCCTTGTACATTTCAGCTTAGTGTAGCGTATCTAGACCTGATCAACTGTCGGGCCGGGCCGGGCTTCGGGCCAGGCCTGGAAAAGCCCGGTCCCGAGGGCCTGGCCCGGGGCCTCGAGCTCGAAAACCAGGCCCGAGCCTTGCCCAAAGCCCAAAACCCAGCCGGAAGCCCGGCGGCCCGGCCCGGCCATGGCTTAGATTGCAAAAATCCCGGGCTCCGAAAATGAGGCCTGAGTCCGGCCAGATGCACCGGCCGAGCCGGGCTTCCCGTGATCAGGTATAAGCGTAACGTAGTGTTTCAGTAAAATTTATCTTTTTTATATAGCCTATTTGGTGTAGTAATTTGTAATGATTTTTCTCGGTTTTTTAGTATTCCTCTTAAATATTCTAAAACTATTTTTTAAATTATTTTTATAATATTTAAACTTCTATTTAAAAACTCTAAAATTTTATTGAAACGCTACGCTACGCCACGTTAAGCTGAAATGTACAAGGCCTATATGTGACTGCTCTTGTGCTAAACATAGAAAACTCAGATATCGCTGCCTCTACCTCTCCTCCCCTCTCCTCTCCTCTTAGCTGTGTATATCGACTCGGTGTAATATTTTGTAATAATTTTTCAGAGTTTTGTATGATTTTTTTCAAAGATCTTAAAAATATTTTTCACATAATTTTTTAATCTTTTTATACTATTATTTTATGGTTTTCAAATTTTATGCCAACGAAACCGAACCGATCAAAACTGCGAATCAAAGAGGGCCTATATTAGGAGTTTTCGGTGAGTGATTATTTGTGGTTTCTGACATCTCAATGATTTTTAGGGGTTCTTCTTTAAGTTGAAAATCATATTATAGTTTAAAATTTGTCACTTTAAAAGTCAAACACATTGACGTTTTGTATTTTTTATAGCTTGTACTGGTCCTTATTAGAACGGATCCTTAAACCATTTTTAATAATTATTTTGATCTCCCCGAGGCTGTTTGAGAACCCACAATTTTTTAGATTGTAATATAGTAGTATTTTTTTTTGGGGTAAAGGTGGTTTCTATTTATTTGACTAGCATTCTTATTTTAGAGGGATGCATTTTAGAATGTTTTAAGTCTATTGTATTTACCTTTCTATTTTTATGTGCTATGTTATAGGAAAAATTTTATTAGTTTAAGATATACAAAATTAGAGTGTGAAAGCATGACGTAGACAACATGAAAGATAAAAACTGAGTCGCGTGAGTACGTTAAACAAATTTTAAATATCATGGGAATATGTTTTTTCTAACAAAGCATTGCAAATTTGGGTAGCATCGGTATTAAATCTACTAAAACAACACCCACTGCATCATGGCCAGTCGGCTAGGTCTAAAGCAATAGCTGAAACCGCATACAAATAAGAAAATGACTAGAAAGACGATACTATTCTTAATGGGAGCAGAGAAAAAAAAAAAGAACAATCAAACACGCAGCTTTGACCTTTGTGCCACCCTCTTCAAATTTCTTCCATCTAGGCATGCTTTGTGTACCTCCACCGCTGCCCTATGTCGCCTTCGCCCTACTTATGGTCGATGGTGTCCTCGTTGTCTCACCACTCATCCTTGTCCTATCACCACCATTCGTGAACCATCAGCATCAATCCACTTGATCTCCTACGTTCCTATGTTTTTGGAAATGTTGCCACCACCACGACCTTTCTAACCTCATTCGAAACATGGAGTGCATGGTCTTGGACACTGGCGGATCCACCAGGTTGCCAGGGTGGTCCACGGACCACCCTAGGATCCGCAACCTGCCCATTAATTACCCCCACTCGGCCACGCGGTCATGCTGCAAAAAGGGCCCATCAATCTCTATTGTTGTGTTTGTAGAATTGTTAAAATCAATCTCAATCCCTAAGAAAAGAAAGGAGGAAGGCAAGGAGCAGCAGGCAACATCGGCCAAGGACTAAGCTACTAAGGTTAAGATTTCTAGCCTCTTTTGTATTTGATTAATGCATTTATATTGTTGATTCGGTCTAGAGTAGTTAGAACGAGGAACAATGGTGGTAATATGCCTATAACGGGTTCTCTAAATTTTTGAGAGTTATCCATCAAGAATTGGACCTCAGCTATACTATGAAAGTTGTAGGTCTTGTCTTTATCTTTTCATAGAGTATAAGAACGCAAAAAAGAATATGCAAGCTGAAAATTATGTTTTGTTCCGTCTTGTTGTCCAAACTAGGTTGTAGGTACAACTTACATCTTAGGTTTCATCTATGTTCTTTGAGTTTTAGTGCATGGTCCTACAACGGAAAAGTTCGGTGACGCCATTAGTTTTCCATAGAGTTTTAGAACACGTGAATTAGATCTATGTTTTATACGTTGTGGCCATTTAAGTGAAGCTGTCAAGGTGTCAACAACGCCAAGTTAGACCACCCTAACATAAAACCCTAGATCCGCCACTGGTCTTAGACACAATCGGTTAAACCCAAACTCTAATCGAGTTGTAGAATGTAGTGATATGAGGTCATTAATATGTGTCACGGTGAAAGAAAGAAGTAGAAAGGGAAAGCACCTCGATGCCCCCATAGCTATCTTGTGAGCTCTACCTGTTTACGCCCTGCAAACTACCAATTCGATGACACAAGGGCCACCATCACCCACTGACAGCCATGACCGCACCTCCATCCGCCTTACATGACACGTGCCCCCCACGTATCTGTCGAAGCGAAAAACCCCTTCGTTTCCGGCCACACCACGCCATTACTCGGTACACTGTACACCACCTGCAGGCGAGGCGACATGGGTCCCATATATAAGCGCCTCCCCCTTGCCTTGCGCCGCCGCCGCGTGCTCTCCTCCCCACCCCGCACCGCACCGCACCGCGTCGCAGTCGCACACCACCACCTCAAGAAGCTAATACTAGTTGCGAAACCCTAGCCTCGCCGCCGGCGATGGCCGACTCGCCGCGGAAGGCCGCGCGCCGGCCGCTCTTCGACCTCAACATCGCCCAGGAGGAGTTGGAGGAGGAGGACCCCGAGGAGGTGGAGGACCCCGAGGAGGTTATCATGGAGGAGGTGGGGACTTTCGGGGACCAGGAGGTGGAGATGGTCCGGGAGGAGGAGGAGGATTGGGAGGGGAGTGGGAAGAGGAAAGAGCGCGAGGTGTTCGTCGGCGGGCTGCCGCGGGACGCGGCTGAGCACGACGTGGCACGGGCGCTCGCCGATGCCGGCGAGGTCGAGGAGGTGCGCCTCGAGCGGGATCCAGCGGAGCCGCGATTCAACAGGGGGTTCGCCTTCGTGCGCTTCGCTGCCGCCTGGCAGGCGCGGTGGGCAGCCAACGACCTCTGCACGGCTATGGTATTGTTTACTAAAGCAACCACTAGATTCATATTTGTAGCTCGGTGGATTGGGACACAGTGGCCAGGTTGGTCAAATCTTTGTGAACGAGCTGGTTTGAAATTAATGGCCTTTGTAGCTCAGACGGGAATTATCTACCTATGATGCACCGATACGCCGCCGATATGATACGTATCGGTAGAGTATCAGAATGGAGATTAAAAATAAGTAATTTAATTCCCAATACTTCTGGGATGTGCAACGAATACATTGGGCCTCTTCGACCCAGTCAGGTTGTACAATTTACATTACCCGGCCTAGTTGTATGCAACCCTACGGTGGAAGCCACCAACATCAAGGCACCATTCTGGAATCATGTGGAATTTCCATACTTACACTTGCAATTGAAAGATTACAAGTTGCATGATTTCAGCAAGTTACATTTATGTGTTCCAGCTCATTATTCAGTTTGGAAATTAGAGTAAACTCATAGAAAACTAGGAAATAATATATAGGAAAAAGTATAGATTACCCCCTGAACTATTGTCTTAGTATAGAATACCCCCTTGGCCCCCTCAACTCCAAAACCAGAAATTTAACACTTTGAACTTTGTAAATCGGATAGATTACCTCCCTGACTCAGTTTTCAGCTGATTTGGACAGATAAAAACTGTACATGGCAGCAGCCCATCCAATGCATAAATAAGCAATATTTTACACATCATGCACTAAAGTTTTGAGCTTAAATCTCCACATAATTGCTTAAATTTATTGCGTATATGAACCGAATTACTTATGTGCCTTGTGTGTCTTACTTGTTCTGTTTGATGAATTGGAGACAAAACTTTAGTGCATGCCGTGCATTGAGGGGGATATTTTATACTAAGGCAATAGTTTAGGGATGTAATCTAGACTTTTTCCTAATACAAGTTTCCTAATATTAAGCTAGTATACATTTTTGACAAAATGTATTATTGCCACATGGTAGTTCCAAAGTAGTTGGGACTGGAACAGTGAAACCTAACAAATTTAGTAAAGACTTGGAACTTAGTGTTAGTATGTTACTGATGCACAGGTGCAGGTGTCGCAATCCAACTTGGGTGTGGGCGTCCATTTCGGCAAAAAAAAATTTGGACATGCCAAATAACACTTGGAATTCGATACGGGTGTCGGAATCTGACATGGGTGCACAGGTTTCTGACTTAGCAATAATTTTAGGACTCGGATGCCCTAGTAACACTGGTGGCATCCCCTTTCATATATTTTTTTTTATTTTAATTGTATTCCTTGTAGAAAAAAGGGTTTCACCCTTTCAGACATAGAGCACTATGCTGATGCTGCTCATTTGTAGTTACTGTTACCTAGTCCATCCTCTGTACATGGAAGTATCTGCTACATTTCCCTCACAGGGTTGAAGGGAGATAGTGCATGAAGCTATTCACAAGGACACTATTTGAATCTATCCACGTCAAAATTTGAGTGGAAGTGCGCTTTTTTTATCTTGTCAATCAGCTATGCATTGTACATATCCGTACATAAGTAGTTAAGCTAGTATGATACGATGTATGCTATTGTGTGTCTGCATCTATTGGATGTTGAACTGGAGTGCCCTTTTCAGATTTTTAAAACTGTTAGGTGAATAGATTCGACTGGATTTTCTTTTATTGGACATGTCTTTGTGATATTTTACTCAGTCATGCTTGATTCATTGTGTTGTTTGCTATGATTGAGTGCTCAAATCCATGTTGATTGAGCACATAGTAGTATTTCCCTAGTAGATAAAAGTCATAAAACTTTACATATCATAATCAATAGTTCTGTTTTTTAGATCAAGGGAAAAGCCTGTGGAATATGCAAGAACAATGAAAATGAGACCCTTCATCTGCGGAATATATGCTTCGATTGGACTGAAGATGATGTATGATTTATTCTTTACTCTACAGTGAACAGTCTCAACTATACTAAGCTTCATTCTCTCTGTCTTATCTGACTTAACTTATCTAACTTATCTTTGACTTGATAAGTGTAAAACCAAAGACAAGTTAGATAAGTTAATTTAGATAAGGCGAAGAGAATGACGCCTAATGTTTGTTGTAAGTACATTGCTTGTTTACATAATGGTTGTTCTCTCCTGTACAGTTAGCTGAGGAACTGAAACCTTTTGAGTTGGAAAACCTAGAAGATATTAATTTAATTGAGCATCCAGACAGAAAGGGAAAAAACAGAGGCTACGCATTTCTCGATTTCAGCACACATGTGGATGCTTTGGTTGCATTTCTTAAACTACAGAAAGGATATCTGTATCTTGGTACTGATGTTAGAGCACACATATCGTTTTCAAATACTATTTCGCAAGATGATAAAGTCATGGAAAAGGTACAGAAACAAATGAGATATCTGCATCTTATACATGAATATCTTAGTTCCTGGTTTTGCATTATTCTGTTTTGCCGTTTGCATTGTTTTTTGAATGTGTGATGCAGGTAAAATCTGTTTTCTTGGATGGCTTACCACCTCACTGGGATGAAGACAAAGTGAGAGAAGTTTTTGGAAAGTTTGGTGCAATTGATAATATACAACTTGCTAGAAATATGTTTACAGCAAAGCGAAAAGATTTTGGTTTCATCAGCTTTACAACAAGACAATCAGCTTTAGATTGCATTAGTGTGGTTAATAAAGATCGTGTTGGTGAAGGTAGTGGAAAGGTAATCACTATAAGCGGTTACTTATCGGGTGGTTTTTACATTCCATTTATTTGTTTCAGCTATGGTCAATCACTAATAATTTCAGGTTCGCATAAAAGCTTCTTTACAAAGGCCAAAACCTACTTTTAAGAAGTCTTCATGGCAAGCGTCTACTCAGATGTTGGGTGTCAGAAGAGGATTTGTTGGTAAAAATTATAGTGATTGGGGATCCCACCTGAACAAATTTAGGCAATTAAGTCCTGAAAGGCGTGCTTATTCAAATAAACTTGCCCATAACAAATATCAACGATTGCCTTCTATGACTGATGATGTTGAAAAAAGGCCTTTCTCAGTGCGAGAATATAGAGGTTACTATGGAAGAGATTCTGCAGTTTCTGGTTAGTTTCCTTTTTGTCTGCAATAAATGAACTTGTTTCTCTCCTTTCCCAAGTTTTGAGTGGTTATTTCAATGCTTGGTTGTAGAACCCAGCCAATATGGAAGGACACATAAAGGGACCAGAATCAGGGAAGCATATGCTGAGAGTAGATATACTAATAAATACCCAAAGCACAGGCAGGCAGTGTATGAATCTTCCATGCGGCGAGATGCATACAGGAGTAAATATGGTAATTCAAATCTGGAGAGGGCACACAGAGATTCTTGCCCAGAATGTAATGCAAGCAATCATAGTACTGGTTCTTATCGAAATGGTCAGTACCCCAGCACTGACAAAGCTGTTCGTCGTTATCACTATCAGAATGAAGAATATTCTTCATCCAGTAGGTGCGAGAAGGCCTACTACAAGACAGTAGGTGCAAGTTTCTGACACCAATTTATGTTATCTACAGCTTTAATGTTCATTCCAGTTGCATTTGTTTTGTAGGACAATGAGCTGACGTCTTCAACTTCTCAAGTAATATCCCAGTGCGAGGAACCATATTGTGATGCGGTGTGCTCCGTATTTTCATACAAATTTACTTTGTTACAAGCTCTTGCTAACTATTGGAGCATCTGTTTTCTAGGACTGTCAATTATTGCTTGCAAGTCCTGTGGTGTGTGATTGTGACCAATGTTATATCGTAAGCTAAGAAGTCGTTAGTGTTTCATCATGAAAATTTCTTTTATCACGACTTGATTCTGATTGTTAAAGCTTCTGTTATTTAGGAGCAAGAGTTAGGCCCTTCAAGCTCTCAAGATGAGGTTACTAGAACTCAATTGAATCCTCAAGTTTCCCTTCATCACCGGAATGCTACACCTTTTCATAAACAGCGGAGGTATGTATTTTGTCCTCATACCTACTTATCCGATTACTCTATTGATTGCTTCAGAAGTTCAGATTCGTAATCTGGTTGGCCTGTTCAGCAGCTTTATGTCTAATGGACATTCTGCATATGCGGCGGAGTATTCAGCCAGGACAAGCAGAGGCCGATATTTACCTGCAAGAGATGGGCTCAGTCATCACCAGAGGAAATACCTTAGGCAAGGACAAAAGCTGTCATAATGTTACTTGCTCCCCATGTGCATCATTGTCTTCCATTGATCGGGCAGTGTTTTGTAACATGAAACATGCGAACGTTTTACATTTTTAGGTCTCCTGTTGACGAGTTATAGTGAGATGCTCTGATACATACCAATAGAAAGCCATGAATTATACTCTTAACGAGGTGCAGGTCGTAGTCAGTATGTTCTGGCATTCTGGTCTGCTACGGATCCTTTTGACGGGATTCTCTTGGGAAGAACCCGCCCCAACTTGAGGCAAAACTGACAACTGCTGAAAGATGCGGTTTCGTTCTGGCAACTTAATGACTAAAATTGATATAAATTCTACTTGTTTAAAATTCAGATTTCAACATAAGCCCTATTTTTCGATGTAAACTTAAATTGGTCTGACTGTTTTTTGTCGAAACCGAACGGTGTTGTTCAAACAGATTAAAAAGGGGAAAAATAGCCAAAATAATCAATAAATAAATCATATTTAATAGAATAATCCACAAAAAAGAAGAATTGTCGGTTTGACACGCGGTCCTGTCACCCCATGCACCGCTGTTGCATGGCATGGCGGGGGTAGGAGCTCTCGTCACCCCACACGACAGGAGCTCCGTGGCGCTGACACGTGGCACAGAGGGCAAGACCGGCTACCAAGTTATATGCTATGGCGTATATGAACTTCACAAATTTTGTTTTTTTTTTTGAAAAAATGTAGCATCAAAATGTAATGAAACTTTAAAAAATGGAATCATATATTTATTCAAAGGGTCCACAAAAAGTTTTGAATATTCTAAATTTATTTATTTGTCATCAAATTTTGAATTTTTAAAATAAATACGAAAACATTGAAAAATTATACATTTTTAATTATTTAACAAATTAATCAAGTCGTACGGCTCGCATTTATGTATGCTTAGAGGGTGGCGCAATTGATGTATGAGAATGTGGAGCTATCCAGTGGACAGTGGTCATGGCATAATCAAGAATTATGCAAAGGTTCAACTCGAATATATGGCCAGCATAGGATAGTTTTCTTTGCTTGAGCGGAAAAAATACTCAAAATAAACAGTAGCGGGCCTTTTTGTTAGTGTATGATAAGCTTATCTAAATAATAATATTTGTTAATTTTTTAAGGCTCAATATAAGCTTAGCTTAGCGTTATAGAATTTGTTTATTTTTTCCCAAAATTTTTTTAAAAAATAATTTTATTAACTGACCGTCCTTTAAAAATTTTCATTGTTTTCATTGGAATTTAGGTTTATCGGTAAATTAAAAATTTCGGAAAAAAAATTGAGATGGCGGGAGAGCTGGAACGCCGACACATCCCACATCCATGTACGCTAGCTAAGAAAGCACAAGCCACAGCTAGCTAGCTGGGTGTCAAATGCACATAAATTACACAAACTTTGTTATATTTTTTAAAAAATATACGACATCAAAACATAACAAAAATTGAAAAAATGGAACCGTAGATTCATATAAAGGTCCACAAAATTTTTAATTTTTTAATTTACTGATAAATTTAAATTCAAATGTAAAAAATGTAACTTAAAAAAGGAATTGTGTTCTTACCTATATATCAGTACATAACAGCAACAACAATGGAACCGTAGATTAGTACATAGAAGCAACAATCACGTAGCAGCAGCCACAGCTCATGTTCCACTGTATATTTTGAGTATTTTTTCCGCTTCAACCCATCCGTGCTACGTGTCACGGTCAGAGAGCTCCTGCCGTGCCTTGTAGCAGCCGCCGCGCCGGATAGCGGGAGCCGATGTCAATCCGGCAATTCTTTTTTTGGTGGATTATTTTATTAAATATGATTTATTTGTTGATTATTTGGGGTATTTTTCCGAAAAAAGGTACATGTTGTTCCTTTTCCTCGTTGTTGCTACCTACGGTGGAAGAATGGGTAAGTACACACACCTAGTGACCTATATCAAGCTAGTGTACCTGCCATTCTAAGAGCTTTGTCGTTGTTTAGTGATATGGCATGCTCTCTCTTTCCTTAATTAAGTATTAATTTGGGCACACAGCACTTCTGTACACACTGCTTTTTTTTAGGGAAAGGTACACGCTGCTTTGTCTCTTTCTTTATGTTCTTCGTTTTTTGTTTATAATCATGGAACAGATACTTAATTTAACCGCATGCATATGCGAATCCTGCAGTTTGCATTTCTTTGGCATCTATATGGATGCATGCTGGCTGTGCATATATGCATGGCGTTTATAATATGTTGGTCACCAAGTAGGCCATATGATATGTTATATATGGAAAAAATCTAGTTGACCCCACAATTTTCCCCTAAACCATAGAGCTTCCGCTACAAGAAACAATAATGTTCTCGACAACCATCGAATAGCACAATGGCAAGAAAGCAGCCGTCCACCATAATACGAAAATGATCGACGGCCCAAAAAGAGGTTGTTTACTATAAGGATTCCTAGCCCTGTCAGCACTTTAGGTGGACGGTAATAAAAAAGCCATTAACCATTGCTAACATACTCCAAACAGCGTCACTAGTCGGGGAAAATTGAGTTTTTGCCTCTCGAAACATAGCCGCTCACAAATTTGCCCCTCTTAAGTTGACGCTCGCAAAAAAAGCCACCGCAAACAATTTTCGCTTGCACATTTGCCATTTTGGAACATTTTCGCCTAATACACGAGCCAAATACGCAACAAATATGGGAAAATACGCGGCCCACGTGTCATCCTCTCCCCCTCCTTCTTCCTCCTCCAACCTCCACTCCGGCGAGCTCTCCAATTCGGCGGTGCGGTAAGGGCGGTGGCGTCAAGCAAGGGCGACACACGGCGTCTGGGGAAGGACGCCAAGGCCGAGGGCGGCGGCGGCAGCAGAGGGCGATCGCGCTCTCCAACCCCGGCGGCGGCGAGGCGAAGCGGCGCCGAGAGAAGATGGCGGCGACGCTGAGAGGACGACGGCGGGCAAGAATGGGCGGAGCGCAGCATGGAGGGCGCGGCGCGAAAGCAAGCCGGGCTAGGGCCGTTCGGTGGGAGCTCGCCGGGGAAGATGAAGGGCTCGCCGGAGTTGGGGATTGGGAGGAAGGAGGAGGAAGGAGGAGGGAGAGAGGATGACATGTGGGCCCCACGTATTTTCCCCATATTTGTTGCTTATTTGGCTCGTGTATTAGGCGAATATTTTCCGAAATGGCAAATGTGTAAGCGGAAATTGTTTGCGGTGGCTTTTTTGCGAGCGTCAATCTGAGAGTAGCAAATTTTTGAGCGGCTATGTTTCGAGTGGCAAAAACTCAATTTTCTCCATTAGTCGTTGTCCACACCGGTTAGATGAGGATGTGGGTCTGTTAATGGATACAAGTGCGCATCACTCTGTGACATAGGACCGGCTAGCAAGAGAAAGCTAGCCATGGGCTAGTGAGCCTGACAGCGCTTAAGGTCAATGGCCCAATATGTGGTCATAAGTGGCGTTGCACTTACCAATAAAAGAAAGTCGTGCCCATCTTGTTTGAAAAACAAAAACCTCTCACTTGGCTAGTAGCGTGCAGCGCGGCATGGGCACCCTGCGGGGTCGTGGATTCGAGCCCTGCTTGCGCCCCTAACACCATTTTTTTAAACTAGGGTCGACAACCAACCATGTGGCAATCGGCCACCATATCGTGCTTATTAGCTGCACTGTGGATCCACATGTCATTGCATCGGGTCCATGGGGCCATACATGTCAATGCAAAGTGCATGGTGGGGCTCATAGACCAGCGTACATATATATGCCATTGACATAATGGACCCACCTATCTGGTGGGTAGAGCATGCGTTACAACCAATGGCTCATTGGGTCCACCCGTTATATTGGTCGACAGTATGCCAGATGATTGTCGACCATTTGCCAAGGTAGCTCACTTCCCAAAAGCATTGTGCGCAGTGTTGAACAACAATCAGCACTCCCACTTGGCTAGCAGCGTGTAGCTAGCGCGGCGTGAGCCCCCCAAGAGGTCGTGGGTTCGAGCCCCGCTTGCGCCCCCCCGAGCCATTTTTTTTATGTAGGATCAACGACCAACCACGTGGTCATCCACGATCCACTAGATAGACAGACATGACGTTCTCTGACAAGATATGGGCCATGGGAGCATGGTCGGCGGCTTTATTATGGTTGTTGAGCATATGATGCAATTCTAAAGTTCACTACAAGAAATTTGGTCTTCTGTGACAATCAGATTGTGACGAAAAGATGGGTTTTCTTGTCACCGTACGCAATCTGTGACGTTGTTGTGACGAAAACTCGTCTGTCACAGAAGGTGCGTCTCTAAAGGCCTTCTGTGACAAAACAAGAAAAAACGTCACAAAATTAATGACGAACATTACATCGTCACAAATAATTATGACGGCATGAATCGTCATAGTTTAAAATGAAAACGTCACAAATGGGCAAATGGGATGCAGCCACATGGCATATGACATGGCGGGATGTTGTGACGAATTTTAGTGAGCCCATTAATTTTAACTCAATAACATATTTAGACCTAATTATAGCTCACAATTTATCAACACAAATAAATTCACAACTTTTGCACAAAAATAAATTCATTAAATTCATAATTGATCCAATAATACAAATATCCATCAGTACATAGCAACATAAACACGGTTGTATTTCAGTGTCACCAAAACATAGCAGTAAATATTCCCTAGTCATTGCTTCATCTACTCTTGTTTGTTTTACTTCTGATCACCAAATTCTTCATGTTGATACCGGTATGGATTTTTTGGGAGCAATTCTTTCAACCTGCTAGTAAAAAACGGTAGTGAAAATCCCAGCTGAAATGAAATCAATGTATAATAAATTATCATGTGACTTCTAAGTGCAGGCACGTATGATGACTTCTAAAAGTACTGCAGTAGGATAAATTAGACAACCAGCAAAATTTTCTTGTAGATAAAATACAAGTGTGAATCAAAAGTAAAGTGCTGCACAATAATACTGTAACATAGCACGTTCCTGTCATTCACTTGACCAAAAGGAAAATTAACAGCAACTTCACTTCATGGGAAAACATTAGGCACACATTTGGAAGGATTAGAAACTGGCATAGAGCCCCAAGATCACATATATGCCGTGTTGCATAGTTCCAAAAGCTTCATCTAAAATATGAAGACTAAAAATGCTTCTAGCTTTAAGCCAAAAGGAGGTCCATAGAGGCTAATGATTACTTACAAATTGGTTAATTGTAGGATGCACCCATCCAGTGGTTATGGCTTTGACAGTGGCAATAGCTTCTAAGCCACCAGGGGCACCCAAGCAATGGCCTATCATAGACTGGCAGGAAAGAAACAACATCAGATCAGAGAGCAACTATGAAATGAAAAAAAAAATGGAAGTGACCAAACCTTCGTAGAATTGATTTTAATCTCAGCTGTATTACTGAAAACTTGCTTGATGGCTCTTACTTCAGCCAAGTCACCAGCAAGCGTGGAGGTTGCATGTGCATTACAAGAATCACAGACATCAAGCCTTCACATATTTTTTGATATATGAAGGCTCTGAAGAAAATTTCTGTCTACCTTGGAACTACACCGATGTTTTGATATTATTAGCAATGAAATTTTTTAAAACAAAAACCACTGATACTTCTTTTAAAAATTTGGGCCAGACTGTATTTCAGAGATACACCTGCATCTTCAAGGCTTTTCGTAATACATGATGATACACCTAGTCCATCTGATCTAGGATCAGTCATATGATAAGCATCACAGTTCACTGCGCCTCCCAAGTATTCAGCAATTATCAGCACCACCAGCAACGATAACATCAGCCTCACCACGACGTATATGGTTCGCAGCTGCATAAAAGCAATAGTTGGACGTTGCACATGCAGTTGAGATTGAGTAAATCGGACCCATGAAACCAACATCCATCGCAAGCAAGGCTGAGCCCATGTTAGTTATGGCATATGGGATGAAGAAGAGTGAAATTTTTCTGTATCCCTTCTCAATAAGATTCTGAACACCATCCAAAAACACTGTAAGACCACCCATGCCAGTCCCCACAAGAACACCAGCTCGCACTGTATCAAGCTGTTACAGTAAAGTAATCACTAATCAGGGAAACAATCTATTCAAAAGAGAGAACGACAGAGCAGAGGGACATCCATGCAGCTGCACACACAGAGAGTACAAGTAGAATTTACTGCAATACATACAATGGTGGTAGCTATTTGCAGGCAATATGCCCATACGAATCAACCTCCCTTCTTTACTCCAAAAAAACCCTCCTTTGCCTATAAAGATATCACATATTGCACCATATTAGCAAAAAGGTTTAATTCTGGACAGTATATTAGCAAATATATTTGACTATATGTTGTTAACAAAATGGTATATTTAGACAAGAACAGAGGCAACTCTAGTTTCAGACTCACTCAAAGATCACTGCACAGCTTTGTAATGTAAATTTCAGCCCTACTAACTTATGTTTTAACAATGTGAGGATTCCTGTAGAAAGGAAAAGATGCCTAATTCTGCATTTTTTCAGCATAGCCGCTTCAGCCATGACACTAATTAATTATTCATCATCTCACAGCACACAAATTTATATCGAAGCGAACCTATCAATAATGATTTAATCCAATTAGTCAATTTGCAGCAGGCTTCATTACCGGGGAAGCTCGGATTTGACGTGAGTTCAACACCGGCGGCAGGTTCTCCTCCTCGGTGTCCCCCAGCGGCACGGTCATCCGCATCACCAGCAGCCCGGCCCCGGCGCGCTCCACGACGGGCACCAGTCACCCGGGGGGACAACGCGGAGAGGGACGGCGAGCAAGCCGGCGAGTCAGAGCGGCGGCGGCGGGGGCGAGCCAGGGACGGGGTCTGGTTGGCAGCGGCGACATCGAGCAGAACCCGAGGCGGCGGCGGAAAGCACGGGCAGGGCCGAGGTGGGGCGGAGGCGGCGACGGCGCCTAGGCGAATCTGCAGGTGGAGACAGGAGGGGAGGGGCGAAGGTACCCGGGGTTAGGGAGGCGCCGGGTTGCCGGTGGGTTCCGATCTCGCCGACGGCGCCGTGGGGAGATAGTGGATTGGGGCTAGGGCATGGCTGGATTCGAGCCTCGAGGAGGAGGGGGAGGAGGAGGCGGCGGTGGCGGTGGCTGGGGCTAAGGCCGCTAGGGTTACATTCAGATTGTTGGTCGATGCCTCGGTGCAAGACCCGCGCGAACGTGGACCATTAGATCAGAATCCAACGATGCACATGCAATGACGGACGAAAAAAAGGCGGGAGAAGAAATCCTATTCTCTTTATTATTAGAGAGATATAGAGAAATTATGTACAGATTTAGAAAATAATATTTTCTTTAATAAATTCATCGTTATTTAACTAAACGTTGATAAAAAATAATTGAGAAAATATAGTGATTTATCTATGTTTTCTATTCACATCCTAAAATTAAATATTTTAGGGTGTGACAGATGAATGCATCAAACATGTTGGAAAAGCTTTAGAAAAATGTGAAAAACATTTTGGGATGTGACATTTATGATGATAGAAGATGCTATAATAATAAATATTATGTCACAACTCACAACAAATTGTTGGCGCTTAGTGACGATTTCAGATTGGATATGACAAGAACTATTTGTCACAACACGTTGCTATATTGCTTTATGACAATTTTGGATTGGCCTTAGCGACGTCTCCGACACGTTCGTCACTAAAACGTAGAGCTACATCCCCTATGTTATTGCTTATGACATTTTTTAGAAGAAACGTCATAAATCAATGACAAATTACTCTGTTGTCACAAAAAATACGTCATAGAAGGTTATTTTTCTTGTAGTGGTTTATGTGAATTGTTGGAATGAAATCTTATTAAAAAAATAGCATAAATAGTATCATATGTAGGGAATCGTGGACAGTAGTATTTCATGTGATATTATTTAATATAGAATGTAAATCTGATAGAATTTTTAGTATATGTTGCCTTTTTGGGCTAACTAATTGATTTTTATTAAATTTGAAATGCGGAAAATTGTCTCTGTGGTTCGATCATCATTTTAATGTTTTATGAAGATATTTGTTATTTGCTTCGAGTTTATAACTACCTTTTACGTGTAGATATTGGTAAAAGTGAATATTGTTAGATGTTATGGAGTTTAGAGCATGTGCATCACCCCCTCTATCAAGCCCCTGCATCAAGCCTTAATGCAGCATGCACACACACAAGCAGTTGCACATGCAGTGGGTTTTTGAATTTTTTGGGCGCCATTTACTGTAGCAATAGTGAAAAAATATTTAGGACTCCATGGAGTCCGTGCTCCGTACCTAGTTTGGAAACAATTAATTATGTAGTTATTGCATACACATCTTTGAATGATAAATTAAAATGTTGTTTTACATGTATTTACTTTGTGTGCACGAATCTATATAAGGTAGTACGCATTATATGTTTTATATTTAAATAAAATGTCATTTTGTCATGTGTAGCGTATGGCATTGTGTGTTGAGCTTTAATTAGTCAAATGACTCTTAACTTTGGAAAAAGTGAAATAACTTAATCGAAAGGGTAATTAGCGTGAATATGGTTGACTAGATTTTTGCCTTAGGGTGGTCGACAACCTTTACAAAACCCGTCCACCAAAGACCTAAACTACACTGGTTTACGATGGTCGACAGGCTCTTTTCAAATGATGGATGACTTAGACTTAACTGTCAACCATTGTGATATTTATGGTGGACGACCACCTACTAGCTGTCGACCTTAGGGCTAGTTTGGGTGGATGGCTTTTTTTCATGGCCATCGACCATAGTGCTGCCAACCTTATCCCAACGGGAGGCACAGGCAAAACCATTCTTGCATGTACCCCCTAGCTCTTAGCTACTAGGACGCCGCCGACCACCGCCACACCTTGGCTATCGCTGCTACCCCTTTGCCGCTGCCGCCCCTTGGCCGCCGCTACCCCTACCTACACCTCGCTACCGTTCGTAGCTAGCCTGCCCTAGCTAGTGTTCCCTGCTGCCCCAAGGTGCCGGCTGCCTAGCTAGTGGCAACCCTAACCCCTACGAAGCCCCAATCCGACGGGGTGTTAATTTGCAAACAAATGTCAATCGAAAGTAAGGCATCATGTACTCTTGATGATATTTATACCTTTGCATATGAGTTCTAGGATTAGTGTCGATGGTTATGCATAAAAAAGGTAAACCGTCAACCTTAGCTAACCAGAAATTGTGAATGCTCGTGATATGTCATGTATGCCATGCTCGTAGTGCTATCTAGCTAGTGATATATATACAATGTATGCCAATTTTGTCCTATGCAGTGTTGTATCCATGTGTCACCAAGCCGTACGTTTGGGAGTGCACTATTCGTATGGTCCGGACAGTGATTCATTGGACTCCATTATGAAGAGTGGTAAGGCTCCCAAATTTTCCATGCTATTTGTACAACCATCGAATGAGCCCTTGCGCGTGATCGTCGTGATACGTGTGGATTTGAGGATAAATTTTGGCGGTGTAACCCCGTTGAGCTCTACATGCATAACATATGAGCTAGGCGAAGCCTAGCCGTACGTGCACGTGGGTTTTAGCAGGGTTACGTTGCCAAAATTTATCCTCAAACCCACACGTACCACAATGATCGCACATAAGGGCGTATTCGTCGGTGGGTTTAGGACCTATGCAAATTTACAAACACTAAACCTCTGCATGCATGCTTCGTCCATATAGCATCGGGCTCCAGCATGGAAGTGTCTAAGAGTGGATGCACTGGTTGGCAGAAGAATGGTAGACACTCAGACGTTGGCAGTGAGAATACCAAAGAGTTTGTGAGGAAAAATTTCCAGTCGGTGGTGAACCCTAACACTGCAGAAGTGGGATGCTCCTATGCAACTGTTGTAACCTAAAGTGGAGGTGTCGGGAAGAGATGAAGTTACATCTGTGTAAGCATGGTTTCAAGCCAAATTATTTCTTGTGGACTTATCACGAGGAGAGCAAGCTAGCTTAGTTGATGAGACGTGTCGTTGCACCGTTTGCCGAATAAGGGTTCGACGAACTGGATAGGATGAATGAGCTGTCGGAGGATTTCAGCCAACAACTTGACTTCCCAGATTGCGACGAGTCTGTCTCGCAAGAAGACCAATTCTTTCATCTTCTATTGATGGAACAAGAGCCATTGCATGAGAAAAGTGATGTGTTTGTCCTTGCTATCATGGCACGTCTCATCTCAATAAAGGAAAATAATAATTTCTCAATTGAGTGTTACGACAACCGAATCAATCTAATTTGTGATCTTCTCCTTGAAGGCCACAAGATGCCACCAAGTTGGTATGAGTCTAGGAAGCTTATGAAAGCCCTAGGAATGCCATATGTAAAGATAGATTACTACCATCGCTATTGCATGGTATTCTGGAAGGGTGACTCGGAGAAGACCCATTGTGGCTGTGTGGGGACTCTAGGTACTTTGAAGTCAGCAATCACTACACCATGGTACACTATTAAGGGCAATTATCTGCCATAGAAAAAATCACAACCGCGAGCATGACATATGCCGAAAATATGATATCTATCGAAGATTGAAATACACATCACAACATCTACCGACATTAATGAGGATGGTAGAAGCGACAGACCAAGACGACGAGGAAGACCCTACGTTATTTGCCAATTACGCAACGCATCCGGTGGATGTTCATGTTAGAGAATTTTGTGAACCATATGAGATGGCATAAAGAGGTGAACCGTAAGAAGCTAGGGTTATGGTTCATCCGTTCGATGGGAAAGCCTAGAAGAACTTCAATAGGAAGTACCCTGATTTTGCGAGAGAACAAATGAATGTTCGATAGGTCTTGTGACGGACGGGTTCATGCCCTTCAACACTAACACTGCGTCTTACTCTTGCTGGCCAATTTTCAGTATCCCTTACAACATTCCCCCGCCACTTTGTATGAAACATGAGTATATGGCCTTGTTCTTTTCAGCATATCGTTGCGTTGGCGTATTACTGTAGCAAATTTGAGAGCTCTCAAAAAGAGGTCTAAGGATTAAAAAAATAATTAAAAATAGTTTTAGTATCTTTGGAAAAACTACTAAAAGCCACAAAAACGTTACAAATTATCACAATATATAGGCTATATAAAAATAACAAAATTTGCTACAGTAATACGTAACGGTGTCGGTAAGTAACGCTGAAAAGAACAAGGCTTATGTTTCTATCCCTGATTGTGCATGGCCCTAACAATCCTGGAAATAACTTGGACTTGTTTATGAAGCCACTGGTTGAGGAGTTGAAAGAGTTGTCAGAAAACAATGTCAACACATATGATAGAGCAACAAATAGGAATTTCAACATGTGCGCCGCGTATCTGTGATTGATCCATGACTTTTCGGCATATGGCATGTTCTCGAGCTAGAGCACACATGGGCGACTGGCCTACCTAATATGCATAGATGACACACAAGCATTCAAGCTTCAAGACGGCGGGAAGGCATGCTGGTTTGACTATCATCGACAATTCCTAGGATGCGCCCATTGCTTCAAAAAACAATTGGATACATTTCAAAAAGGCCAAGTGGTGAGGGATGACCCACCTGTGCGTCTTGAGGTTGCGGATATGATGGAGAAGATGACGACGAGGGCTTTGGTAGATAGCACAAGTGGACGTACAAGTATAGCATTTACAATCTCCCGTATGCAAAGGACCTGATGCAACCTCACAATGTTGACGCATCAGGAAAGGCATATGGGCAAGTCTATCCTTAGCACAAACTGTGATAACATAGACAGTAAAAAAGACAATGAGAAAGCGCGTTTAGATTGTGCTCTGATATGCCAAAGGCCTGAAATGAATATGAGTGATATATCTTAGTGGAAACCAAGGGCGCGATATTTTTTAAACCCAGTTCAGGGAGGGAGGTCCTTGAATGGTTCCAGAACGATCTTAAATTTTCCGATGGGTACACGACCAATATTCGATGTGGAGTCAAATTTACTCAGATAAAGATAAATGGCATGAGAAGCCACGACTACCACATATTTTATGGAGTGTCTTGTCCCCGTGGTGTATCGTGAATACATAGATGATGAGATATGAAGAACATTGACCGAGCTAAGCTTCTTCTATAGGTAGGTTTGTGCGAAATAGGCGAGTGAGTTGGAAATGGCCAAGCTGGAGGCCATTGAGTTTCATCCAGTTTATAGGATTGAGCGTAGTGCCAAACTTGGGCATGTTGACGTCAAACACAAGTCAACGAACGTGGGTTTCGACCCAGTCGTTCTTCCTAACCAAGTCAAGCAAGTATACTATCTCACATATCCAAACCTGAAATACAATTCTAAGTGGGTTGTCTTCAAAACAAATCCTCATTATTGATTACCTGCATAGAAAGAGATGAGACTCCATGTGCCACAATAGTTGATATGCCTTCCTAACAATATGGTTTTCCAGGAGAGTTTCAAGTTGATATTGGGTTAGGACTTGAGAACCTAACTAATCAACCTTTGAACAAGGACGAAGCCAAACAACCTTTCAATGAGGGGGTGGGTTGAGCAAAAATGTGAGGAGAATGACACTTTTGATGACTCACATGATGTAGAACTCTTCAACACGGACGCTAATGATATCCAAGGTGACACTTATTTATAATCGTATGTGCCCTTTGCAAATGATTTGTTTCACTTTTCGTGTTATTTTTCACAACAACTTATTTTCTTCTATGTATATAATTTGTTAACATTGTGATTCCATTTCAATATAGGATGCCCCATAAGAAAGGTGTGATACCTGTAGCTGTGAATATTGTCAAGAATGACATTGCACGACGCTTTTTCACCCGTCGACACGAGGAGGCGGAGGAGGTGGCTACTTATAAGGGGGTGCAGACTTCAGAGCAACAGGAGGGAGAGGTTTCACATACAGCTGAGGTAGCTAGCAGTAAGGCAGGATGAAGAGTTAGGGCAACAAATAGGCTACCTCCGGCCTCTGAGAATCCTAGGGATAAGACTCTATTTAGGCACATAGGTGACAAGCTACTTCGTTCAACAAATGCATAATTTTCCTTAAATTTTGGGTCATTTGATGCATAACAATTAATTGTGTTCTTGCAGCAACTTGGTGGCAATCGGCAATAATGTCAAAGAGACAGGTCAGTCTTTTGGTACCATTTTGTGGATGTGCTACCTAGGGATGGTGGAGGTTGGGAATGTACATAGGGTGGCACTTAGCTAGGAGGACTACAAGCTTGCTAAGGACAGTGATACTGGTACCGCCGCTGATCATTTTCTCAAGGAGTTCTAGGCACAATATCCTCCTTTTAATGCAGTAATGTTAGTGTATTTTCATCTTGCAATACTAATCCTTCAACTTAATTTGATTTTTAAGGGTATGTATGCTTTACCGGACGACTGTAACCAGCGACAGTGAGACGTGACAAATGAAGTAATTGAGAGAAAGGCCAAGGACATGGTGCGAGAGATGGTATCACTCTCTCGTGTCAAGGCTGTCGAGCGCCACTACCAGAGGAAAGGGATTGATCTGAGGAAGGGTCGAATAGATCGAGAGGAGTTCCTCACACCTAATGAGTACTTCGAGTTTCGACTTGAGTGGTGTGACAAATGCTTGGATGCTTGGAGGTGGTTTTGTGACATGTATGACAGTCTCTAGTGGAAAGCAAATATGTAAGGAACAAAGCAAATCAGACTGTCTTGGGAGATTTATGTGTCACCCACCTCGGCAGTCGGTTGATGCCTCAATTTGCCAAGTTAATGGTAAGATAACTTCAAAGTGAACTCCACTTTCATGGTTCTTTGTGCCTTAATTGATTTTGCATACACCACCGCAGAAAGCTCAAACCAAACAGGATCCTAGCTACATTAATGTGTGCACAACACACATATGTAGAAACAATGATGGCACATAGGCACCTTTGGACGGACCAGCCCAACACAGATTGATATGCACAAGTAATGTTTCATATGCACATAACTTTGATCGTTACTAATGAAACGATTGTTTTTGCATGCAAGCTACGTGGTGGCAATGATTGAGGTATATGGGACAGATTGCACTCCTTAGGAGTCACCCTTGGACGTGACATTGATACACTCCCACATGGGCGGGAGGGCTCACGGTCGATTGGCGTTCGGGAATGATTCCCTGTGCTCTTCTGAGTACATGCCCGAGGTGAGGTGAACTCGGGGGGCGTCGGCTTCATCAAATTCATTGAGGCGACTTGCGATGGAGGAATAGAACTATGCCTAGCAACAATAGGTTCAGGAGTTAAAATGAAAGCAAGAGGAGGCGAAATCTCGGCATGATCTTTTGTCCAGGCTTGAGACCTTGGAGCATTGGATGCCAGTAAGATTTTGATTTTCCACAATATATCAATGTCCACATCGAAATTCGGCTAACTTAACTTTTGTAGGGAATGTTGCAGTCCTACCCTCGACCACAAGGAGCTCTGTACTTCGTCCATCCAAACATGGTAATTTGAAGTCCATGTATTTGCATTAAGTCCACTTTTACGATACTATGTGATAGCTACAATCAGCATTGCATCTTGTAGGCTTTAGGCTCAGCTACTTCTGTTCCACCCCTTGTCGTAGATCTCTCGTAGCCCCAGATGCCCTACCCCGTACATCTGGAATGTTGGGCCTACCGCTGCTCCGAACAGTGTAAATCATATATGCACATATTTGTGTTTCACCAACTCGTGATCATCACTTATATGATCACATTACTAAATAAATGCAACTTTGATTCTTGCAGGCTTCTGGCTCCGCTACTCCAACTCAAGGCCCTGCCGTAACTCCCTCTCAACCACCGATACTCTTTCCTTACTTTTTGCCTACTCCTAATGACGCTCTAGATGAGGCGGTTCTATACTTAACTATATGCTATTGCAGACTAAGTTAGTATAAATTTAATATTTCACACTTTTGAACCCCATATGTCACAACAATGAGGACTGCCTCGTCCACCTCCGCCTCCTACTTGGGTCCCTATGGGCCAGCTATGGTCTACTATCCACGAAATGCACCTTATCAGACACCTAAGGGGTAATTCATCATGTGTACATATTTTCCTACTTTACTTCACAATTCTACCATATAAGTCATCTATTGCCCTTTTTAGTGCTCTGGGTTAAGGGCACTAGCTCAGGATGTCCAACATGGTGATGACACCACCCATAGCACTAAGGATGCTGAGATACATGCTTTTGTTGACTCGGTGCTGGCGCAATCTCCGCTCTTCCCCCTACTTGAGTTGATGCTTCGACGACGTCAAATGTGAGAGTAATGTTGGAAATTTCCTGTGTATGTTGCTTGGGTTGTTTTGAGGATAATGTTTATGTATGTCGACTCAATGTGTTGTGATGTAATAATATGCACAATGTGTATGGGGATGTAATCGATACATCATGTTCAATGTTCGATGGCTGATATGTGATGTTCGATGTGCAATGTGAATATGAATGTGGTGAAATGTGGGTTTTTTTTTCTACAGGTACATCACGCAGCTTACGATGCGCAGTAGCGTGCGAATTCATGATTTTTTTTGTTACTATGGGCTTATGACTGACGATCAGGGCCTAGTCGTCGATCATAATATTATCATATGGTTGGCGGTTAGAACCTAGCTATCCATTATAATAGCCCAACGGGGATTATGATGGACGGCCAGGCTTTGGTTGTCGACCATAATTTGAAAATATGGTGGATGACCATTGTTTGTCCAATGACCATACTTTTTAAATTAGGGTCGATGGGTAACTTTGCCATCGACCATGAGGTGTCGGGAGGGTGTCGTCAACCCCCATACTAGGGTGGATGGTCGTGGAATGGCAATCGACTATAATATCAGCAAACCAACGACCATACTTGTTATGGTTAACGACACATCCTCGTCGGCATATGGTCGACAGCTGGCCGTCGACCCTAGTCCTAGTTTAGGGTGTACTATTTTGGCCATGAAGAATGATCCATTTTTTTTGCAGTGTTCGATACTTGGTTTTCTATTTCAAGGGGTTAACTATACTAATCTATATAGTTCAGAGGTCAAGAGGACTTTTCCATTATTGACAACGCATGATCACTATTTGGTGCACACAAGATTAGGTATCACGCTGATATTTAAGAATGGAAACCTGACAATCACTAAACCACTATGGCGAAGCAATACGAACCATGTCGGAAGATGACTGGGACCTAGTCATGAATATATGTTCCTCTCGTGCAAAAGATCATGCAAAAGAAGAATAAGAAAGAATGAATGTGAAAACAATTTCAATATTATGCATAAGATCACGCACAAATGAGTTAGCATTTCAAACCCATCCTAGTTGGTCTAGTTGACATAATTAAGAGGAATCCAGACTCCTTCAACACAAGTGGAAAAGTGGACTGAAAACATGATATAATATGATGGAGACAACTTGTTTTTATGTTTTAGAGAGTGGGGCGAAGGAGGTAATGGTTGGCAACGGTGGTAGTGGGCGTTCTTGTCACAACCCTGGCTTCACTGGGATCCACTCACAATCCATTGCTAGTCCCAGAGATTAATGCTAGCAACTTGTGAGCGACAGTTTGTTGAACATCATCACACAGTCATAAATAACTAAGAGAAATTACATATTATGCAAAAGTAATTGTTACACAACTACTTATTACACTTGTTTGATTAAGGATGACATAATAATGTCCACAATATACCAGAGTGCGGAAATTCAAATATGCAGCGAAAAAAGTATAATGATGCTCGAATCCGACCCTTGAGCGCCAGCTAATCCTCATCAAAGTCCGGGACAAGATCCTCTAGATCCTGAAGATAGACCGGACCTAATCCTTCTCCTGAATACAAATTTATCCGTGGTTTTTGTATAGTGAGTACACGGCTACCCAGCAAGAATCCTTATATATGAATACACGAGTATAACAAGAATAGGGTGGTTAATTTACATAAACACCTATTCTAGTCAAGATTAATTAAAGTGTTGTAAAATCATTTGTTGAACAGTTAATAAGATGAACGACTCCCCAAGGTAACAAACAGAGCTCGGCTTCGAAAGCCCCTCTGCGAAACTGCACAAGCCTCGAATACTCAAAACCAAAACCAACCCATCAGATTATTATTAAACACATGAGACTACCATGTACGGCCTACCTCCCCTCCCATAACCGTGGGAACAGCTATCATGATAGGTTTAACTCTGCAGAGTGTAGCACACTTTACCCATAAGCTGAGTGGTACTTTTGCATCTTAGCTCTTCCTTAGGAGCCCAGACCAAGTAACAATACAAGGCGATTCATTAGTTCCCTCTGTTAACATCGATACCCCTTCTAAGGTTTAGCACTCGGGCCCCTCCTTGAGCCAACGGACCGCAGCCCGATCTTTTCAAAGTAAAGTGTGTTAACAGTCTTCCCTAACTACTAAGCCAGGACTAGCACATGCTGCGCAATCATGTTAATGCTAGCACTTATGGTTGCGCTTGTTCGGTTTGGCTGGATTGGCACACGTCCAAAATCCTTAGACCAAGGTGACTACCTCCACACAATCCACATTCCACAAAACCACCCGACTATGCCACCTTTAGTCAACACACGCCACGTAGGTTTTAGTTGATTAGGTTAAAGTAACTCAGCATCTCTAATCATACCAAGTCACAAGAATAATTAAATGATGAACCTAAATCAACTACCAACCCACGAGCACTAGCATCTATGCACAAGGATAGGCTAGGAATAACAGATAAGGCAGCAATAAAGGGCTAATTCACAGGGTCAATGACGCAGTGTGAATATTAGGTTTCTACCCTTCCCATCAATTTATGCATGAGAAAATAAATAGAAACAATAAACGTGTGAGTTTTATAAATTGGGAGAGCAAGATGCAACTATCTTGCCTTGGTAGTACTCCAGGTCTTGGAACTTCCTCCGAACGGCTCCTGCAATCCTCCCGAACAACGCGGACACGGATATCTACACGTATATGCATATATGCAAGAAACAGCAAAACAATCAACAGAACATATAGCTCAATAAAAAATATGAAATTTTAGGGGATTTATGGAAAATAATGGCTCTGGAATCACCTAATTTGGAGTTCGGATGCTCCCGGAACAATTCCTGGAAGTTTAGGATAAATCAGAAAACCCTGAAAAGATTAATCCGGTTTATTCTGGAAAACCGGACGAACTGGGCGAACCGGGCGGTGAGGGCGAAGCGCGCGCAGCCTTGCCGGGCGGCTGAGGCGACACGCGGCGGCTACGGAGTGGCTGCGGCGACGGCGAACGGTAAGCCGACGTGTGGCGGGCGGACGCGTGGCGGCGCAAGCGGTTGGCGGCGGCGGCGCGCGGGAGATGGCGCGGCGGCGCGTGGCCGCGACACGGCCGGGTGATGGCGACAACAAATCGCCGTCGCGACGCGTGGCGGCGTGAGGGTGCAAAGCGCACGCTGGGCCGAGGCGGCGGCGGGTTGGGCAGTGCAGCGCTGGCTGGCCGGGCGGCGGATCCGGGCGGCCTTGAGACGGTGGCGCCCGGCGGTGATGACGGCGCTGGCGGCGGCAAGGCGCTACCAACTTCGGTGAGCTCGCTAGGGCTTAATTCTCCACCGATTTCGACGAAATAGGTACCCATCTGGACCGTTTCGACGAGATCTACGCAATGGTGTGATCTACAAGTTGGTTTGCGCAAGGAACAAGGAGATATTCCCCAAAACTCACCTCGGGCTAGGGTTTTGCGACGGCTAGTGTTGCTCTGGGGTGGATCTCGAGTTGTGGTTCTGAGGGGAGGGTCTTGGGGTCCTTATATACTGCTCTGGTCGACCAAGGCAGGCCTCTAAAAGGTAGAACTTGACTTGGGCTCCAATTCTACTCCTAATAGATTTAGAACTCCCCTAATTTTGGTATTTTTGCAAATAAACGAATTTGGACTTGGGCTTCTGGATCTAGGCAGGTTTAGGCCTCAAAAATGTCTCCACCATCTTTGAGCTTGGGTCTAGCACGTTTGCTCATCATTTCATTGGGCCAACGAGCTCCCGGCAGAACGGCGTCACACTGCGGAAACGCAGGCTAGCCTTGGGCTTTGGAATTGAAATTTGGAGGGTGGCTAATTCATGGCATTTAGGATTTTTGGGAATTTTTCCAGAATTTTTGAAAAAGGTCTTCTAGGGTTTTGTCTTAAACCTTAGTTTAAAGTAATTAAAACAGGGTTTCGTATATAACAATTCCCTTTTAATTTACTTTTGGGTTTTCGAAAATACAAGTGACATACGACAAAATAGAGGATGTCACAGTTCTAGTGTTGCGTCTCACCCCCAACACTATAGGAAACGCCAGCAGTGTCGAGTGCCAAAACCATTGACAACAACACATAAGCCATCGGGAAAACCATGTCTCAATGGCCAGCCGTCAAGAGAAGGCCGTCGAGTGAGCTCCGTTGAGAGAGGTACCAGTTCTTGACGGCCCGACCGTCGAGATAACTTCTCTCGATGGCCATTTCAAAGACCGTCAAACTTAGTGAAACAGACGTCGTTTCCGTCTAACGAACGTACTCTCGACGGCCACAATCAAACCGTCGAAACAATATATACTAGACGGTTTTGTTTGACTACAATCGAGAGAATAGATCTGTCTCGACGGTTTTCTCTGAAGCCGTCGAGAAAGTTTCCTGTCTCGAGGGTTTTACCCTTTGTAGCACTCGACAGTCAACCCAACATAATTTGTTTTTTAAAAGTACAAAAAATTGTTGTTGTTCATATACAATGCGTTTACTTTTATGTAGCAAATAATATCATCTGTGAAAATATAAAAATTTTCAGAGCATCTAATGCGACGAACACTACTAAATGGGGTCTTTTTCGGATAAGTTATAGGTTATCGTATGGCATCTCGTATGTTTCGTTAGTTACTACACAAAATATTTCAATTCAAAATTTTCAAATTCAAATAACAATCAAAACTTCAATTTTGATGTGAAAAAACAAATTCATTTAATTCATTTTTCTACTTCTAAATTTATAGGGAGAAAAGTATATATTTAAATTGGGACTATCTCGACGGCTAACGGTTGGCCGTCGTGAAAATTGACACCATTCGCTGGCCCTGGTAGACGGCGTACTAGACTCAACGGTTCGTTATGTCGCCGTTGATAGTAAGAACCATGCGGACTTAATATCGACGGCATTTTTTGGGCCGTCGAGAGTACGGACTTCATGTCGATGGTTTTTTGCTGGCCGTCGATACTTGTTTCGGTCTCAAAACTTCATGCATTTCGTGCAGTGCAATCATTGCTTTGTCCTCGCCTACAAGAATTACAAGGCCCGTGGCCCAAAGAAGAACAATTATAGAGAAACCATCAGTTCATATAACAAACCATCTTTGAGACGTCTCTATGTGCAGGACTTGTCTTCTATAGTATTTGAGATGGTTCCAAAAGAGAATTATCTTCTATAAACAACATCATCCGAGACGGTTCTCATAATATCCAAGATAGCTCCTGTGAAAAACTATCTTTTATAGTAGGCGAGCGCCAGGCGTCGGACGTTCGACGCCTAGCGCGCGGTCCGGACCTACCTGGGCCGTCCGATCGCCAGCGCCGCGCCAATCCAACGCACCATAGCAGCCCCCAAGCGAGCGCATCTTGTTAGTCGTTGCTAGCAGTGCGTTTCATTAAAATTTCAATTAAACTTCTTGTCGGGGATTAAATCATGGCCCATTGCCATGGCCCACTCCCTAGCGGCCCAATCGAACAGCCTACCAGGGCCCAGCTCCCTGGAAGGTTCTATCAGGCCCATATGCATCCTGCCGAACAGCTTCCTGGTCGGCACGGTGCGTAACGGCCTAGGATTCCTGTTTGAGTCCTACTCGAACAAGAGTTCTGCACGGCTACGTGAAGACCCGGACGTGGTTTCCCGAATTGGATTAGGAGTCGTGATCCCCAAGACTAGGAGTATGCCTTATCTACCTCGGGATATATTTGGTATGTACTGAGTTCGTTACGATCTCGTTGTTAGCCCAGCCCGATATTCCCTCGGTAGGTCGGTTTGCTCTGCACTATATAAATAGGGCCCCTACGGCATGTAGAGGGCACGAGGCCCTTGCATATTCCTTCCTTGTACACCATAGTCTCGCCGAGACTTGTTGATCTCGCCGGGTTCCACCTTGTAATCCTCTTTGACATAAAGAAAGGCTGGACGTAGGGCTATTATCTCTCCCGAGAGGCCTGAACCAGGATAAAACCCCTGCTCTCCCGTCGTTCTTTCGTTCGCATTGTTTGGCGTGTCTCCTATCTCAATCTTCAAGAACCTTAGCGACTTGAGATCGTTATCTCAACCGTCGACAGCTGGCGCCGTCCGTGGGGATATGCAGATCGAGCATGTCGAACTCTATCAGCGACCAGGAGATTCTCCCTAAGGATCGCGACTTCGGAAAGGCGGGATGTCTCTTCCTTGCGGATCGGATCGATCCTTCGATCTTGATCGCCTTCGAATCTAGTTTCAGCTCGTGGAGCAACCAGCGCGGCGGCTCTTGCCGGGCGCCGCGTCTGTCCCATGACGAGCTCCGTGCTCGGGCCGGATCAACTTCGCCGGGCAGCTCTTCGCCGGGCGCGTCTGATCCCGCGACGAGCCCGTGCTCGGGCCGGATCAACTTCGCGCCGGGCATTGTTCGCCGGCGCGCGTCTGTCCCGCGACGAGCCCGTGCTCGGGCCGGATCACTTGCACGGGCAAATTGCTCGCCGGGCGCGTCTGATCCTCGCGACGAGCCCGTGCTCGGGGATCACTGCGCCGGGCAGCTCTTCGCCGGGCGCGTCTGTCTCGCGAACGAGCCCGTGCTCGGGCTGGATCAACTTCGCGCGGGCAGCTCTTCGCCGGAGCGCGTCTGTCTCCGCGACGAGCCCGTGCTCGGGTGGATCAACTTCGCGGCGCGCTCTTCGCCTTCCGGATCCCGGCTGGTCGCTGGCGATGGATGACGGAGAGAGCTAACCAAAGACTTGGAACATCGACCCGACCGTAAGTTCCTCGTAGGTCTTTCGCTTCCTAACCGGCGCTTTTTCTCAAATGTCGCGCCTTAGTTCGTCCAAGTCTCTCGGGCTGCCATGTAAAGTTCAACCCATTGAGCGGTGAATGCTCGCGGCCCCCTATGGTCCTTCTCACCACTTGTCTTCTCAGACTATCTTTCTCTCTGGTAACACTTGATGGCTGCCCGGTCTTGCGAACTCTTGGCTCCGCAATCTTAAGGGTTTTCCCTGCCCGTATCTTGTTTCAACGAGTTCCTAAACTCAGAGTTACGTAACACGGCATCCAGCCTCGCGGCTAAGCCTGCTCTCGTAAGCCCTCCGCGGCAGAGGCACTTATCGCTCACGGCACAAGCACTTGGCAAAGCCTGCTCTCGTAAGCCCTCCGCGGCAGAGGCACTTTCCTTGTTCGGTTACCTTCGAATCGCCTAACTTACGTTAACGGCGCCTCGAACGCAGTCGATCAGATACGGTGTCGCTCTAACTCTCTACGCACGTGCTTGAAGTCGCAAGTTTAGGTATTCATGCATCGTCCGTGCATCGGGGCTAGGCGTCGCTCTTTCTCTTGTGCACTGCTCAATTCGCAAACTCAGTCCTCGAGCAAAATTACAACGGAGGTCGGGAGTTAGGCTAAGCGTTCTATCGGTTTTCTTAAAACTTTCTAGCGCTGCTCGCTTTGCTCCCGGTTTCTGTTCGTCCTTGTCTTTTCTTTGCTCTTTTTGCGGGAAAAATTGCTCGGTCGACTATCGCTCGATTCAAGCGCTTTCGGCGGTCTTGAGTCGCTCGGCCTCCCGAGGATCGCCTCTCCTCGGTCGATTGGGACTTGAGCTGAATTTCGCAACCCCAGCGTTTTCGCTTTCCAGTTCCTTTCTTTAGCGTTAGTTTTCCAAAACCTCGTTGGTCTTTCGCTCCCGTAGCGCTCCCCGCGTACGAGCATATCTTTTTATCTAGCAACGACCTGTACGGCTCCGGTTAACCGAAGTGGTGCGCCGGACGGGTTTGTTCGGTCCCGAACAAGTATTGTTCGGTTGAACCATAACCTGTTCGGTCTCCTGTTGCACGTCTTTGTAGCAGAAAAAATACCCTCTTCGTGACTTAGAGTCTCAAGAGGAAGACCCCACTCTAGTGAGTCCTTCCACTTGAGTCTCGGGGGCTAGCTGTCGGGGATTAAATCATGACCCATTGCCATGGCCCACTCCCTAGCGGCCCAATCGAATGACCTACGGGGCCCGCCCCTGGAAGGTTCTATCAGCCCATATGCTTCCCCCGAACGACTTCTGGTCGCGCGGTCATGAACGACCTAGGATTCTGCTTGAGTCCTACTTGAACAAGAGTTCGCGACGGCTACGTGAAGACCGGGACGTGGTTTCCTGATTGGATTAGGAGTCGTGATCCCCAAGACTAGAGTATGCCTTATCTACCTCGGGATATATTTGGCATGTCTTGAGTTCAATTCTATCTCGTTGTTAGCCCAAATTGATATTCCCTCAGAGGGTCGGTTTGCTCTGCACTATATAAATAGGGCCCCTACGGCATGTAGAGGGCACGAGGACCTTGCATATTCCTTCCTTGTACACCATAATCTCGCCGAGACTTGTTGATCTCGCCGGGTTCCACCTTGTAATCCACTTTGACATAAAGAAAGGCTGGACGTAGGGCTATTATCTCTCCCGAGAGGCCTGAACCAGGATAAAAACCCCTGTCTCCCGTTCGTTGCTGTTCGTATTGTTTGGCGTGTCTCCTATCTCAATCTTCAAGAACCTTAGCGACTTGAGATCGTTATCTCAACCGTCGACACTTCTAATTTTTGTATAAAATTCAAACAGTGTTCAAAATGCGTGGAATAAATTTCATAATTCTCCTAAAATCGAGAGCAACCCGTTTTAAATACTTTTAAATTTTTTTATTTTTTTCACTTTTTCAATTTTTTTATGTAAAGCTAGGAAAAGGCACTTATGAAACTTACATCTATACTGATGAAACTTGGCCGTGTGCTGATGAAACTTGGCCGTATGCTGATGAAACTTGGATGAAACATGTTGAAACTTGAATTGGCCTGATGAAACTTGAAGAAACTTGTTTGAGACCTGTTGAAACCTGATGAAAGTTGCATTAAACCTGATGAAACTTGACAGTTCGGCAAGTTTAACGAATATGAAATACAAGTTTCAGTAGGCGAAACCCAAGTTTCAGTAGGCGAAACCCAAGTTTCACCAAATAGTTTGAAGTGTTATATAGCAACTTATATCTTGTTTTGTTCGTAAAAATAGGAGGAACACGTTGGTGCAAACGGTTTTTGGATTAGAGCACCCAGTCAAAAATTATAGTCACCGAAAGAAAAAAATGCCGTAGGCCCCATCTGCCTGCCGACACAGTGCCTGTCCCCCGCGCGGAACTCGCGCGCGCCGTGAGTCCGGACCAGCCGGACGTATGCATGCACGTGTTTCCCTTTATAGTACATTTGATGCCTGAGAAACAAAACTTTTTCCATATACCAAATCATCTCAGATAACTCGCTTGCCCTTTAATAAGAAACAACCGCATGAAGAGTATCATATAACAATTGTTCATGGTTTTCACTCCCATTAGAGATAGATTTTTGCCAAAATTCCAAAAACCGTGTCTGATGAGATGTCTCATGCGATGATTTTGTAACATCGCCGGTGTCTGCTAGTTTGTTTTTGTAATTTTTGTTGATCTTGACCCATTTTGGCACTGCAACCAAACCCAATGTAAAGCTTATCTGCTAAGCTTTTCCATAATGGTAGAATGGTGAAAATGGATCTTCATATATGGACTGAACATCTGTTTGAAGGTAAATTGGTTGAAGGTGGTTGATCTAGGCTTGTCGATGACTTGGGTTTGAAGCTGGGCATGTATTAGTGCATTGTGGTTTGTAAAAGATTGGGTTTGACTCGTTGTCCCACCAGCACGAATGGAGTGGAAGGAGTGGTTGGAGTAATGTTCGTACCCGAGCTAGTGATGTCCTAGTTATTGTTGTGTTAGCTGTTGATAAAGGTTCTATCCCTAGGATCGAATCTCAAGTCTGATGTAACACCCCAATTTGGGCATTTCAACAGAATTTGCGAAAATTTCAAATTGAGCTTGAATTTAAACTCAATCAGACGTGTGGGCCGCTCTATAGCTCTCTCTCCTTCTCTCTCTCCTCTCTGTTTCTCTCTTTCTCCCGCGTTCTCTCTCTCTCGTTCTCTCTCCTGTGCTCGCTCCCTCTCTGCCTGTGGGCCACCGCTGTTCAACAATCGCCTCAGCCGCGTGCCCTGCCATGTCAGTGCCGCGCGCTGCCCCTTCCATCATCACCACGCCGCAGGGTCCTATCGCCGCGTCGCCCCACATCGATCTCTGTCGCGCCCAGTGCCGCGCCCGTCCCATCGCCGTTCCGCCCCCTCTCCAGTGTGTCCCCATGTGCAGCAGCGAGCCCCCATGACTCCGGTGCTTATAAAAACCCTCACCGAGCCACCGGGCCGAGTTTCCCCTCTTTTCCACAAATCCGCCTCTCGCCGGCACCGACTAAAATCCGGCGAAACAGTAAGCCGTTTTCAATTACTCGCGCCCAGAGCTCCGTGGAACCTCCCCTAAACACTTCCCCCGTCTAATTTCATCTTAGGAGCTCAAGGTCGCCGCGCCGGCCTTGCCCCTGCTTTGGACGTCGACGGGTCGTCCGCCGCTAGCCACCTCCGAGCCCATTCGCTCCCGTCAGAGCCCGAGGTGAGCACCGCCTTGATCCCCTCTCACTCCTCGTTCGCACTCTTGGCCTATAGGTCCATAGGGATGCCCTGCTTTTCTGGCAAGCCGCTGGTTCCGCCGTCGCTATCGCGCCGTCGCCACCGCTGGCCACGGCGCGTGCATCATTAGTACCCCTAGGGTCAGTAGATGCGGGGGCGCGCTCGAACTCGATCGAAGAAGCCTTGTAGCGCCGCCTCGTCTCGTACCGTCGTCGCTGGGCCACGTCGGCGGCTGGAGGAAGGAGATGAACGAAGGCCGTCGGATCGAGCGCCAAGATCCCTGCCGAGTTGAGCCAATTAGTCGTTGGCATGCGGGCCCCACGTGCCAGATAGCCCCCGTGCGATGGTTTCGACTAAAGTCACTGACAGGTGGGCCCCTGGTCCCATCTGTCATGGTTAGTGGAAGCGCCAGTAGCGATTGCGCCTTCGTCCCGAGTTGGCGTGTTTTGGAATTCCGCCTTTGGCGCCGTCGTGGGTCGTATCTTCCCTATGGGCCACCCGTCGGTTGGCTCAGCCCAGTTCGTTTAAAAGTATTTTTCCAGCGATTAATGATTTACTTAACCCAGAAATCGTTTTAGATTTATATAAAATATCTAGAGACTCCCAAAAATTTTGGAAACATTTAGGTAAATACTAGAGACCATATTTGAATTTAGAAAAATATAACCTTGGTCACTGTAATGGGAATTTTGTATTGTTAAAGGTAATAGTAGTTTCTCTTTATAAAAATAGCTAAATTGGTTCTAATGACGGTCGGCTAGTGTGGGCCGGCAATCCTACTAGGCCGGGGTGATCATGCCATGGCATGTGTGGTCCGCAACACGATTCGCCAAATCCTGGAATGATGGCTGAACTAGGAATGGTTGGGGGCAACCGGGAGATTGTCTGAGAAAGTATAAGCTGGTATGGTGATTTGGGTAAGCTGGTGGGGTTTATGGTCGATGGTTGGTCGATTGTGGGATGAGTTATGGAAAGAGTTTGGTCGGTTTGTGTGTTGATTGTCGTGATTTGCTGATATTTGGGTATGGGATGCATGGTTAGGATGGAAACCCTGATTGTTATATATAACAAGATAAGTTTTAGATAATGCTAGTTAGGTTGTTTCCAAAAGTCTTATAAACTTGGCTTTACGAAAATAAAATAAACCTTTCCTCCAAATAAAGCCTTCTACACTAAATGCATTAAGGAAAGTGTTAACTAGCCAGGGTTTGGATGACGCTGACCTTGCCTACTTATATTCTTTAGACGATGGAGTCAAAGATGACCCTTACGCGTGTCTCGAAGATGACAGACTGGACCATGGCGGACCCGAGGAGTCTTAGGGGGTCACTCCAGTCGGTGATGGACCGTAGTCGATAGGGAATTCCTTTGGGTAGATATTTTGGAGACCGCTGTAAACTCTAAAACTATTCTTTTGTATCCTAAGGCGTGTATGGGTCGCCTTACTAAAGTCACCTACGAGCGTAACACTGTGTTGTAATATTCAGAAATTTATTCAATCGATGTATGTTTGTATCGGCTACTTGGTCTTCCGCGCTAGCGTACTGATCTAGGGGCTAGTGCACGGGATCGCCGTCCCTCAAGGTAAGTAAGAATTGAGGGGTGACATCTGACCTTTCCTAAGTTTTCTCGGGTATAATACAAGTGTACACACATGCAAACTACTGGAGCGTGCCCGCACTATATAGCTAGGCATTTTTAGGCCTTGTTCTTTTCAGTGTTACGTACCGTTGCGCATTACTATAGCAAATTTTATTATTTTTATATAGCCTGTATGCTGTGATAATTTGTATCGATTTTTTCGTGGCTTTTATTAGTCGTTCCAAAGATCGTAAAACTATTTTTAATTATTTTTTCATAATCTTTAGACCGCTTTTTGAGGATTTTTAAATTTGCTACAGTCATACGCCACGTAGTGATACGCTGAAAAGAACAAGCCCTACATGTCCTTGTGTTTGTATTGAATGTACACACGTGTGTGTGCATGTAGTGTGCGAGCGTGTTGTGTGAGTTTGTCGCGAACAATATATTGTGCCGGAGTCTTGTTAATGGAATTTATGTTGGCTTTGGTATATCAATGTAATGGCTTTGAGGTTGATTTATGTTTAAATATAAATTGTATCGGAATGTAAATATTATATTGGCTATATCAGCTTTCTATATTTGTGTATACATGATTTTAGAAGGTAGAGACGGTCATAACCGTGTCTATACAAATATAAATTTTAGAAGGTAGAGACGGTCATAACAGTGTCTATACCAATATATATAAATTGTCTCTAGACTATCGATGACTACAACATAAAGAGGGGACAAACCGCGTGTGCATTGTCTCCATCTACATATTAGAGATGGGACAAACAGTCCCTACTATTGGCAGGCGTCTCTACATGTTTGTTCAATGTATTCATATTTTAAATTGGAGACGGTCCCACTTTAAATTAGAGATGGTCTTTTACATGTTAGGAAATCTGTTTTCGTATTCAAGTGTGACTGTGGAGGCGACAAAAACCGTGTCTATGTCGGTCTCTTTATGTACATACGGTTATCGAAACCGTCTCTATATTTTGAAGCGGGGTAATGGCAACACCTATGAGACATCTGATGAAACCGCCTCTAGCACTTGTTGAGATGGCTATAACTGTGTCTACAATTATAAAAAACTGTCGCTACCAACAGTTTTTTCTGCAGTGATAGTTTCATGTTTCTGGATTTTTTTTAATCAATTTTTATGACTTTTAATTGTTTCATGTTGTAACCAATTTTAGTTATCATTGTGATATATTTATTTGATATTATGAATTCTACCTTTATAAAATTGTCCATTTGCATTATATTAGGGCATAAAATGATCAGAAAGACCGCGGCATCTACATAGTTAAATTAACGAAGTTTGAACGTACTGGATCTATTCTGAAACCCGTTATTTTATGACCATATATAGGAGGTCGCTTACATCATCATGCACCTGGTCGTTGCTAGCTAGGTAGGAGCTGCGACGAACCAGCAGTTTTTTCATTCTTTGGGCTCATTTGGGAGCCCATTTCCCGGCCTGGATCCCGGGCCTTTTCTAGGGTACAATTCACGACGGGAATATTTCCCCTAGATATTTTTCGGGTCCATTTGGAACCCAATTCCCTGCGGTATTTCCCCGGCCCAGCCCAAGCTTTCCCATCCACCTGCCCTCACTCGTGGAACTTTTCCTCCCCTCCGCACGCTGCGCCTCGCCTCGCCCGTCCTAGGCCCGCTCCCCGCCGCCCGCCGCCGCCGCCCCACCGCCTCCCGCACCCGCCGCCGCCTTCCTGCACCCCACCGACGCCGCCTTCCCCGCACCCTACCGAGGCAGCTTTCCCCGCTCTCCACCACCGCCGCTGCCTTCCCCGTTCCCCACCACCACCGCGTCCTCTGCCAACGCCGCCTTCCTTGCTCCCCACCACAACTCCCACCTCTGTCTTCTTCCCTGCTCCCCACCGCCGCCGCCTTTTTCACCTCATAATGCAACCCTAGCCGCTCGCCTTGTTGCCTTTCTCTGGTAGTCATTCAACCTACGGGGCTCCAAGAAGGCCAGTGCTCTGGTAAAGAATCCTAAACCCATATAATCCAAAATTTGTAAATCAGCAACTCCAATCTTAGTATATCAGCTTCCTTGCAGGGCAATCTTCCATGGGGCCTTTGCTTCTTTTTTTTGTGCGGATCGTGGCGAGCTAGACGCTGCTGTTCTTGGTTGTGTTTGTCCCTCTCTAGTAAATTGCATTACTGATGTTTGCGTTATTCTCGGTTAATTAGTTGGTAGCAGAAACTGCATTCAGCAAGCATATATGAGAGTTTACTCTCATATATGGGTGACTAAATCTCACATTTCTATGTGGGATGCAGAAAATCAAAGTGTTACTGAAGTAGTTTTCACCCATCTAATGAAGTTTAATTCTTGTTTTCAGAATGATAGCATCATTGTTGATCTAGCAACTGCACTAACGAAGAAAGAGATTAGTGTCTTCCGCTTTGATTTCAGTGGAAACAGGTACACAAGATTTTCTTGCACTTTTCATTGGTGACACTAGTGAAATTCGTGCAGAGGTTCAAGAGCAGATTGATACCAAAGTGTCTCGACCAACTCAATTCTATTATGTTGTTATTGTGGCATGATGTTCATGTTCACATCCTGTTTTGGCGTGATGTGTTTTTATTGTCACAATTATCGGTTGATGTTGATTTGATTGAACCCATGAGGAGGATCATGGCTAGGAACTAAGATTTGACTGCTTCCAAGCACCTCGAGAGCCATCTGAACCTGTATGCTAATGAAATACATGAACTGCTATTATATGTGAACAGAGATGTGTGACTTTGCATGCAGCATTTACATTTACATTAATGTTGAATCAGTGATGCATAAGTTGTGTGGTCCTATTTTATAAACAATTTTTATAGATGAACATTGTATTGTGGCTAATTTTATGTCTTTTTGGTGGATGAAATTGTTCAACACAATATCTTGATCAACGCAATGTTTTTTTTTATATAAATTCTTGTCTTGTTGCTGCAAGATTCCTGGTCACACACGCAATGCTTATTCAGCACATTGAATTAGCAGTTTAGCTTTATGATTCCGCGGGTGACCGTTTGGTTGCTGCGTAAAACCCCGGGTGGGTACAGCGTGGGTTGATTTTTCCTCGGGTTTCAACTGGACCAGTGAAAATTCCCTCCAGGGAATTCTGCCGCACGGAATTTCCCTGCCAGCTCCCAAACGAGCCCTAAGGGAGAACTACGCAAGAAGAAGGAAACATGTTCAGACGTCGTCTTAATTTATACAACCACAGCTAGTGGCCAGTAGCTTTAGAGTCAATTCACTACAAGAATCTGCACCAGTGTCGACGGCTAAAGCCCTCGACACAGGTCCAGAAACCACCGTAATTGACCTTTCTCGGCGGCTAGCCGCCGACAAAGCTTCGCCGACACTACTTGACCGACATAGCTTCATTTTGTTGGCGGCCCCGCCGACCAACCATCTATGTCGACGGCCCATATAGCCGCCGACATAACCTATGGCAAACGGCCCGATCCTGTCACGGCGCTCTGACTTGTGAGGTCCATATGACGAGCGAGAAGGCGACACGTGTATAAAGCTATTTCAGCTGCCTTACCAAAGACCGCCGACACAGATCATTCCAGGAGAATTCCCAGGCACCTCTGGAACGTAGCCATGTCGGCGGTACATATTAAGGCCACCTACATAGATTAGGTCTGTGTCGGCGGCAAGAATTGAGGCCGCCTACATAGGTTAGGTCTGTGTCGGCGGCATATAATTTAGCCGCCGACATTGGTTTAGGTCTATATCGGCGGCTCAAATACAGCCGCCAACATTGCGATACTGGCAGCAACACATATTGCTGCCAATTATAGAAAACATTAACGTCAACCTGCAAAAAAACCCAATTCCCAGCATATATTCAATTCCCAGCTCCCACATTCACATCAACACATATTTAGAAGCTCGCCACCATGATTTTGAGCCCATATACAACCACATCATCGTAAAACACTAAATAATCGATAAATACAACCATTTCATCGCAAAACATTGATCCACACATATTTACAAGTCATATGTTGTCACTAGAGTATAAACAGAGTTGCACAAAGTTCGAATATATAGAAAGTGTGCAAATAATGGAATGAAGAACCTAACTACATCTCGTGCGGGCCGCCGCCACTCAAGTCGTAGTCACGATTGAGTATATTGGTGACAAACTGCTCAAGCGGAGACCACATACACTGTCGACATCCCCTGCGAAGCAATCACACGGCCTTGACCTGCATTCGAGCCGGACGCTTTGCAAAGAGGATGAAATGTCATATTTGTATAAATTAGAGGCATTGCATTATTTGGATCAAACGACATGGTCACAAACTTACCCCCGGTGAAGGCCTCGGTGTACGTGGAAAGTACGCCATCGGGAATTGCGGTGGTGGCATGAAAGCAGGAGCAAAGGTAGGGGTAAACTGTGTGGCTGGGCCCCCCCTGCGTCTGCGTCATCACCGCAGGCATCTGTGGCTGGCTAAAGGTGCTGGTCCCCGCTTGCTGGAACCCATGCTGATCAATAGGACAGGTTAGCAAATGAGCTTAGCTGGAAGGAATAATTTGCGAGCAACGCGTGTGTAAATACTGTTAGTACATACTGCCGCGGAGGAGCGAGTTCGGTTCTTGGGCGGCCTTGATTTTCCATGGCGCATGCCGCCCCCGTCAGGCCTCCTCTCGCTCCCTTCGCTCCTACTCTCGCTCCGCATCTCGCTGCGCCTTCTCCTCTCGAAAATTGCCGCTTCGCTCTTCCAATTCAGCGATGTGCTTGTTTTGAGTCTGCGGAGCCTGCTGCCGTCGGCGTCTCGACATCGGCTTATGCGCGTCCGGGCGACACACAACGGCGTTCATACCGTCGTACTGCCGTGAGCCCGTCCGCCAAACCGGTCAGACAGAGCACACGTGGTCAACGGCATCTCCTCGGGGTTAACTTCTTCCCGTGCTTCTCCTCAAGGCCTCGGTGTATGTATCACGCAAAAATTGAGATGTGTGATATTTGTTAGAGAACGACGGTTGTCTAAAGAATTGAAATAACAAGTTTTAGAACTTACAATCGCTTACGAAAGGTAGCCGCATCGGTGGCTGGAACCCGTCTGGCCGCACATGGGGCGTGTGTGCAGCCCTCCAAACCATGAATCTCGAGGGTTCAACCCCCGTCTGAAACTCCTGCGTGGAATTAAATAATGACCTAATTAGATATAGTTATGAAATGTAATTGATTGTAGGGGTTAAAAGATAGGTGTGCTTACTAGGTCTCGTGCCACGTGACCCATGCCGAGGCCTCCCATGTAGGTGTTGCACAAACCTACGCTGGCGTCCCTGTTTTCCCGGTTTCTGTTAGACATGTCGATCCACTCCTGGGACGCCCACATGCTACACAGGTCCCTCTAAGCACGTGTACACATGTCCATCCAGTCTGGACGCCATGGGAGGTACTGGTCTGTAGTGAGGTACTCCCGACCTGCTGCTGTCCTAGTTATTTTTCTACCCCTCTTGCGGTAGTGCTTCATCACCGCATCTACACGGGCAAGCCTGAGAGCCTCCTTCACAAGCTTGGTAGCCATCCTGTCAATGACTACCCGAGCCCGGGCATAGTCCTCGCCAGAGGGAAGCTGGTACTTCGTCTGAAATAAAAGAGACACATGATTAAATAAATGCATGCATGTGTAAAGGTATAAACACAGAACGTCGACAGTAATAAAAGAAATTTGGCATTTTACCTAAAACTCGTTGACGACTGCCTCGGCGACAGTTCCTCCATCCTCGTACCTCATGAGCTCGTAGTCGGCCCAACTTAGCGTGGGGCGTTTATTCCCGCTCTCGCCAACTCGCCCGGGGTAGAGCGACCTGATAAGCACACCAAGCTGTTTTCCCGACTCAGGCGCAACCCCCTTATTTTCGCAAACCATCCCACTGCATATAGAATACATGAAATGAAATGCATCGAAATGAAATACATCGAAACAAAAGATTTGTGGTTAGCACACATACCTATCTCCCATTGTAATGTGTACGATGGCCCTCTCATCTATGGAATTGGGGGCTTTCGACAATTTGTTCCGGCCCCGAAATCTCTTAGAGCTTGAGGAGTCCGCTCCAGAGTCGAGAGCCTCCCACTCATCCTCGGCCACCTCCTCGCCGCCCCCTCCTCCAGCAACGCCCGCCAGTCCAGCTCCTTGTCGGTCTCCGAACCCGACTACTCCAGCCCACTCCCCTCCAAGCTTGTCTCATCCTCGTAATCCTCAGGCAAACCCGCATTGTCATCATCGGGCACCAGAACGAGGGGCCTCCTTCGGCTAGTGCCTGTTATGGGCACCTCCGCACCCTCCTGCTGTGAGGCAGTGGCCGACACCTCGTCAAGCTGCAGCTGTGGATCGGCGGCGGCCACCTCAGCACGCTCCTCCTGCTGTGGGTCGGCGGCCGCCACCTCGGCAGGCTCCTCCTGCTGTCGACTCCTCGTGCCACTCCTCCCGAAGATTTTCTTCCGCCCCGCCCGCACCTTCGCCAAAGCTTTCGCCATAGGACCTGTCATCCTGCAAATGTTAAAGATATAAATGTATTAGACTCTTAGTTAAAGTAAATGACATATATAATGTACACAACCAGATATTGAATGCTTTAAAAATCTTCTGCTTCATCTTCCTCTTCCTCTTCCTCATTGTCCTCTTCGGTTTCGCCCTCTTCTCCTTGCTCTTGCTCTTCATTTCCTTCTACTTCCTCATCTGGTTCTACTGGCACATCCCCAATATCAACATGCAACTCCCCTAATAATTCTTGTTTTTGGAATTGTTCGATGTCTAGGTTTGGCTCGTAGTCTTCTTCTATGAGGTCGTGCAATCCACCAACTGGATGGCATTTATGGACAATCCACCAATTTTTGTATTTGGGATGGGCGTACGGAAGATAGAATACTAGCTCAACTTGTTCGGGGAGAATGAACACGTCAAGCCTTGGATAAAGGTGCTTATGGTTAATTTCAACTAGTCCTAGTTCCGGTGTACGCCGCACCCCACTCTCCGGGTCGAACCATCTGCACCGGAACAACACGAGCGAAAGTTGGTTGTTGCCTTCATAACTTATTTCGAGGATCTCCTTAATAACCCCATAGTACTCTACGTCTGGACCACCAAGGGCGTCTGCGACATAACTCACGATGCCGCTATTCGCCGTGGTTGCATTTGGACGGGCTGACTCGGCCGCTTCGGACCGATATCGATATCCATGACAATCATAGCATCTATAAACCTTAATTCTACGACTGCATCCACGTGACATTTGTCGGAGATCATTGTGCATGTTAGAATGTCTTTGACACTGCAAGACAAGAATGCACGAAAAGATTCATTAAAACATGTACTGTTGAGTTAGGTAATTACATGGTATGTTATAGAAAAAACTTACGTGGTAAAAGAACCATGTAAGAAAGTTAGGATGGTCTGGTCCACGCCCTCGTCGTTTGAGATTGTCAATTTGTTTCCCCGAGGGCTGACCTGGTTTTCTCCACTCTTCTTGAATAAATTGACTACAAGTGCAGGTGTTTCTTTAGTTAATTTGAAATATAACTATGCGTTTATAACTTAATGGAGAAATGTTTTCACTTACTCGATATACATGTTCATTTCATCCATGTTGTCATACACATACAACTGAATCATAATTTTCTCATCTTCACCCAATTGACGTGTTGTGCTTTTGCCAACGTTACGTCCAACTTGATCATTGAACACATCAAGATCAGAATTACTTATACGTCGTGCCTTCTTATACCTCGGTTGTGGCTAATGGAACTTATTCTTTGTCGCAAAGTACTTATCCATGAAGTATACAATTTCCTGGGTGATCCAAGTTTCGGCAATACTTCCTTCAACTCGTGCTTTGTTCTTCATTTTCAATCTAAGAGTTTTCATCATCCGTTCAGCAGGATACATCCACCTGTACTGTGCCGGTCCCCCTACTTTTGCTTCGTATGGCAAGTGCACCAATAAATGTTACATGCAGTTGAAAAAACCAGGAACATATAGCTTCTCGAGCTTTATGACAAAAACAACGATCTCCTTCTCCAATTCCTCCATCCTCGAGACGGATATCTCTTTGGCACACAGCTCTCTATAGAAAAAGCTCAGCTCCGACATAGTTCTCCCAATAGCGTCGTCAACATATCCACGCCATATAGCTGGGAATAAACGCTCTATGAAGACTTTGTAATCGTGGGCCTTCATTCCATTTAACTTGCATTGTTCCATACTAACAGCATGACGAAGGCTCGTCGCATAACCATCTGGGAATTTCAACTTTTCCTTCATCCACACTAGGATCTCTCTTATTTGGGCACGTGTTAGGCAGTACTTTGCCCTAGGTCTCATCCCATTTTCGTTGAGGTTCATCTCTGGTCGATCGCATATCACATTACAGTCCAACCGAGCTTTTGTGTTATCTCTAATCTTATGTTGGATGTCCCAGTTTGTGTTGACTAAGGCCTCACAGACATTCTTCTCCTGGTGCATTAGGTCGAGGTTGTGAGGCTGCTTCATATATTTTGCGTAAGGAAGGTTATAGATGCTGCACTTATAAGTCCAATGGTGCACCTTCCCATAGTCTTCGTCATCGTAACCCTTCTTTGCCAAATCTTCATGCCATTTAATGATATCCTCTAATTCTAACCGTTGTGGTGGTTGTTGGTTCCTAATACTCTTGTCTTTACGAAAAGCTTTTGTTTCCCTCCTAAAGGGCGATTGAGCGGAAGAAATCAACGGTGATAGTCGAACCAACAAGCCTTGCCCCCCTTTTTCAATTTGAATGCATCAGTGTTACAGAAACATTTAGGACACGACAAGGTTCCATGCGTGCTCCACCCCGAAAACATACTATAGGCTGGAGAGTCGTGAATTGACCACAGGTAGGCGGCTCGCATCCTAAAGTTCTGGCCCTTGTAGCTATCATGTGTCAAGACCCCTTTAGTCTACAGGTCACTCAGCTCTTCCATAAGTGGTTGCATGAATAAGTCCAAATTTTTTTCAGGAGACTTGGGCCCGGGTATGATAACAGAAAGAAACATGTACTCTTCCTTCAGACAAAGTTGGGGTGGAAAATTGTACGGGATGGCAAATCTTGGCGATGAAATACTGGTGCGAAGTCATATTGAATGGTGTGAACCCATCGATGGATAGATCAATGCGCACATTTACGGGATCGGTACAAATTCGAGGATGTTCTTTGGTCAAAATGCCTCGAGCTTACGCATCGACGGATGAATCATCATGCCTTCCTTTCTACGTTTGCCGTCTTTGTGCCACCTCATGTGCCTAGCTGTGTACTTGGACATGTACAAACGTTGCAGGCGTTGAGAGATGGGAAAGAAACGAAAGGTTTTCCGAGCAACCGTTGTCTGTCTGTCTACATCATCTCGTCATTTAACTAGCACGTACCGACTCTCGCTGCAATGCTTGCAATGTGTCAGCCCTGAATCGGTCTTCCGGTAAAGCATGCAGAATTTTGGACAGTAGTCTATCCTCTCGCACGGCATGCCTAACACGCTTAGAAGCTTCTTCGACTCATAAAGATTTGGAGTCATTTTGTGTCCAACCGGAAGTAGACTATCCAACAGTTTGCACAGGTCGTTGAAGCAATTGGCTAAGAGGTTGTATTTCGTCTTAACGGCCATCAGACGCGACACCGCAGACAGCACAGTCACATCGGTTCGCTCATGGAGCGACTCTTTGGCATACTCAAGGGGTTCCTCGAATTTCTGTGCAAGTGGCTCGGACTCTTCCTCAGGAGAGAGATCGAAAGCCCAACCCACATCATCTGTTATCTCGTCCAATCTGTCGACCTCAACTTCGTCTTAGCCCTCCCAAAATCCACATGGCTAGGCACCGGCGCCGGACGCTTCCTCTCTCCATGATATACCCATACAAAGTAATTTGCCTTAAAGTCATGCCTACAGATGTGCTCGCTAATTTTCCTCTTCGACCTCTTCTCCGTGTTCGAGCAAACCGCGCAAGGACAAGGCACTTTTGCTATGTTAGGGTTGGGGAATCTTCGAAAAGCATTTTCGACGAATTCTTCTGCTTTATCGAACCACACGTCTGTGTGCTGCCCAGACCTCATCCATCCATCGTACATCCACCTTCGATCTTCCATCGCTTAATCACTATATGTACAATCATACATGTTTTTAAATTCTAGGTCCATACCTTTATTGAATAATTACAGCAAGTCAACAGATTACACCAAGAAGATAAACATATATATATTATGTTACTACCTATAGGTCCACCGCACAATAAAAAGGTCCATGTCTAACTAAATAGGAGGGCTTACGCACCCACGGATGTTGGTATGAGTATGGTGGTCGTGGCCACGGGAGGTGCACAGGTCGAAATTTCGGTAGCATAACCCCGCAGTCCCCCCAGTGCAACGACGGTATGGCGTACCGCTTATGTTATGCACTAGGAGGACAACAGGGTTACGCCGCCGAAATCCCGGCCCGTGCACCTCCCATGGCCACGACCACCATACTCATACCAACATCCGTGGGTTGTCCAAAACGTGGACAGCTCGGAAGCACAACATATTTCGTAAATGGAACACAACGAATCGCCATCCGTGTTCCTTACGAAAATTTGTTGCGCCCCCGAACGGGTTTAACTATGGTTCCGTAAATGCTACGACGTCAAAATTAATTAACAATGACTAATCAACAAAAATCATGCTTAACTGCCTATTCCTTAATTAATCAAAAGCACTAATGTCGTCGACACACAAAATACCGACGACATAGCTACCACATCCAAAAAACAAAAGTAGGGATTACCTCGGGTTGGGGTCCCGACAGGTGGCAGCGGCCGAAGGACGGGTTCAGGGGCGGCGGCGGCGCGGTGAGAGCGGTGGCCGATGGGGGAGAGAAGAGGAGAAAAGGCGGCTCGGGGAGGAGGGGGGAGGCGGCTCGGGGAGGAGAGAGGGTGCGGTGCAGGGAGACGGCGGCGGCGGCGCAGCTTCGTGCGGCGGCGTAGCCTCGGTGAGGAAGGAGGGGGCGGCGTGGTGGGGCCGGTGGCACAGCGGCGGCGGCGGGCGAGAAGCGGCTCGTGGCGCTAAGTGCCCTAGGGCACTTAGCGCCTGAACCACTCTTTATGCTAATCAGAAGGCTATGTCGGTGGTCATAGCCATCGACATTGATTAAATAACCGCCGACACTGCTTATTATAAAAGCTTTATAATTTGCGGACCCACTCGTCAGTGACAATGGTCAGTATCGGCGGCTCACCAACTGCCGCCGACATAGATGACCCAATATCGGCAGCATAAAGAAGACCGCCGACATAGATTAACCAGTGTCGGCGGCCAACATATATGCCGCCGACACAGCCACCCCCCACCTCAGCCCCGCCTTCTCTCCAGCCCTCCCCTGCCCACGGGGTGTGTGCTAGGTGCCAAGTGGCTTTCTAGGTCATGCTACTGGCATGAGGCCTCATTGGACCGGGGAGTGCCGTCTTGGCTCGAGCTATACGGCGACTTCCTTTGTGACCTTAACGTCGTATCGGCTTTCGGGCACGATCGGCTTATGGTTTCAAAGGAAGTTGCAGTAGAGGTCGACCCGAGACGGCACTCCATGGCCCAATGAGGCCTCATGCCAATAGCTTGACGTAGGAAGCCACTTTGCACCTAGTCTACACCCCGTGGCCCTAGGCCGGGAGTGCCAGAGGGAGGGCGGGCTTTAGGGGGAGGATCTGTCTCGGCGGTACAAGTTTGGCCACCGTGATAGATTGATCAATGTCGGCGGCATTGTGTCTAGCCGCCTATATTGGCTTAGTCAATGTCGGCGGTGAGCACTCTAGCCGCTGACACAGACCCTCCCCCCAGGTCAACCCCGCCTTCTCTCCGGCCCGGACCGGGTCCACGTGGTGTACGCTAGGTGCCAAGTGACTTCCTAGGTCATGCTACTGGCATGAGGCCTCATTGGACCGGGGAGTGCCGTCTCAGCTCGAGCTATACGGCGACTTCCTTAACGTTGTATCGGCTTTCGGACTCGATCGTCTTATGGTTCTAAAGGAAGTCGCCGTAGAGGTCGACCCGAGACGGGACTCCACGGTCCAATGAGGCCTCATGCCAAAAGCATGACGTAGGAAGCCACTTGGCACCTATCCTACACCTGGGCCGGGAGTCTTGGGAGAACGCAGAGCTGGGGGAGGTGCATGTCGGCCCACATCTCCGGCCGCCGTACGGTCCCAAAGGAACTCACCATAGAGGTCGACCCAAAACGGCACTCCCCGGGCCAAGGAGACCTCATGCCAACAGCACGACCTAGGAAGCCACTTGGCACCTAGCCTAGACCCGTGGGCCCAGGGGAGGGCCAGAGGAAAGGCGGGCTTGAGGGGGGAGGGTGTGTGTCGGCGGCCAAATGAAATACCGCCGACACTGAGAGACCTATATCGGCGGCATAACATAAGGCCACCGACACAGATGCTAACAGAAACATACAAAAGAGTGTGGAGCCTATACATGTTGAATAAACTTATTTGCTCACTTGGTTATCAGCGCGCGGTGCGGCGTGTGCTCCCTGTAGGTCGTGGGTTCGAGCACCGCCGCGCCCCCTGATTTTTTTATTTTACGTGTGTCGGCGGCCTGTTCTATGCCGCCGACACAGATGGTTATAAGGCTCCGCATCTGGCCCCGTATGTCAGCTACCTTCCTTGACTGATGCGTGGGACCGCTTAAACGGCCACTTTGCAACTGGCCTAGACCCGTGGGCCCGGGGGAGGCTAGAGAGAACGGGGCTTTAGGGGGTCTGTGTCGGCGGCTAGTGGAAATACCACCGACACTGAGTGACCTATATCGGCGGCATTAAACAAGACCGCCGAGAGAGATGCTATCAGAAACATACAAAAAAGTGTGGAGCCTATACATGTTGAATAAACAAATTTGCGCACTCGGTTATCAGCGCGTGGCGTGGCGTGTGCTCCCTGCAGGTCGTGGGTTCGAGCACCGCCGCGCTCCCTGATTTTTTTATTTTACATCTGTCGGCGGCCTGTGGTATGCCGCCGACACAGATGGTATCCACGCTCCTCCTCTGTCCCTGCATGTCAGCGACCTCGCTTTACTGACGCATGGGACCGCTTAAACGTCCTCCTGTTCAACCCGTTATTATTCTGTCTGGGGAAAGTTTTCAATATCGGCGGTTATAGTTTAGCCGCCGACATAACCTAATTGGTGGCCTCCAAATTTGAATTTTCATTTGGCGGGCGGGTAGGGCTAAGCAGTATCGGTGGTTTTGTTTTAGCCGCCGATATTGTCTTACTCTTGGTCGGCGGCTGGATTTGGGTCGCCGACATTGAAATGTCGCCGGCTTGGCCGCCGACACTAACTTTTCTGGCCGCCCATATAGAATTCGTTTCCTGTAGTGATTTATAAGTAAGAAAATTAACTAGCTCGCTGTTAATAGGAAGACATATCAGCACGCGCGTTTACACGCTTTTAACGCTACGCTACGACTAATCCACTATAAATATAGGTGCAACCGTGCAACATATCAGCTCGATACATAGCTCGCTGCTAGCTAGCTAGTCCCCATCTCTCACTTAATTTCCCAGCTTCGCCAGCTTCTGGCCTACGTTGGCACGAGCATCTCGTCGGATCGATCGACCAGCCTGCCGTTATTCGGCACCACGGACAATCTAGCTGTATAGAGGCCTTGAGGTATTTATATATAGGTGTTGAGTTGAAGATTCGTATTTGCTTAGTTAAACTTAATAGATATATAATCTAATTAAGTACTGTAAAGAAGCAACAAAGCGGCAATATTTCCATGTGTAATATATGTTGTTGTGTATATTTACCTTTTATATGTCACTGCAGAGTCGAAGAGCCCCTTATACACGAAATCAATTGTTTAGTTTCCTCTCAATCAGCACAAGTACTATTTGTATACTATAAGCAAATAGTATAAAGATAATACTGATAGTATACAGATAATACTGAAGCAAACAATATTTGTCCTAGCTAGTTCTTGCAATCCCTTCTATCACACTTCTTTGTTGTTCCCCTTTTCTTCCACTTCCATATGGTCCTAACCTGTTAGCATCGTCATTGTCTCTACCCCTAGAATGGGGGATGGGGGAGAGAAAAGGTTTTGCTAGTTTTTAAGCCCTCTTTAATTGCTTGTTTTTGTTTTGTTCTAGTTCTACTTAAAAATTTTGTTATTTTTGTATCGACCATTCAATGTAATTAATATTTTAAAAATAGTTTTTTATGATTTTGTAGGGGTTTTTTAAAGATTTAAAAATATTTTTATTGTTTATTTAGCTATTCCATGTCACTTTAAAGGACATTTTTTCCCTCTACAATAAAAATAAACTAAAAGAGAAAAAAGAGGGCCATAGTTCTGATACGACAATGGGGTACACGTGCAAAGGCGCAAAGGAGAGCGATAGAGAGAAGAGAGGGAGATGGGCGAGGAGGAGGGGTGGCAAGTGCTCGTGTGCTGCCCGTGCTCCGCCACAGCCTCTCACGCTCTACTCTAGCCCTCATTCCACTCGAGCTCTGCGACGGCTCATGCCGAGCTCTGCTTCGGCCGCACGACATTAATCCCCTGTTACGGGTCACCGCATATAACTTGCATCTCTCGTCAGAATGCGTCTTGTAGTTCCACGATCGATTGGGCACAATCACCGTTGTTGGTGTAGGATCATCACTGCCGCCCACTTTAGAGCGCCCCATTGGCACGTCACTGCCCTGGTTTTGCTCTCTTAGGCCTTGTTCTTTCCAGCGCATCGTACCGTTGTGTATTACTGTAGCAAATTTTGTTATTTTTATATAGCCTATATATTGTCATAATTTGCGACGATTTTTTCGTGACTTTTAGTAGTCGTTCTAAAGATTCTAAAACTATTTTTTAATTTTTTTTTTATAATCTTTAGACCTCATTTTGAGGGCTCTCAAATTTGCTCTGATGTCATAAGCGCAATAGTAGTAAGCCCCGGGTGGAGTCACTTGGCGATCACATAGGGGTCTTCCCAGAGAGGGGAGAGTTTATGCTCGTGTTTTTAATTCCTTCGGAGAACCAGATCTCCCTTGGAGAACGCACGGCCCCGTACGTTGCGCTGATGGTTGAAACGCAGGCCTTGTTGGTACTTTGCCGACTGGATCATTGCTGCTTCCCTGACTTCCTCGAGCCGATCGAGGTCTTCATGCCTTGCTTCATCCGACTGGTTATCGTCAAAACTAGCGACCCGAGGGGACCAGAACTTCAATTCAGTCGGAAGGACCGTCTCTGAGCCATAGACTAGAAAAAAGGGTGTCTGCCAGGTTGCTCGACTTGGAGTCGTTCTGAGCCCCCAGAGTACCGAAGGCAACTCCTTAACCCAGCGCGTAGCGTACGGCTTCAGATGATCGTAGATTCTGGCTTTAAGCCCTTGTAGCACCAATCCGTTGGCACGCTCAACCTGTCCGTTGCTCCTTGGGTGGGCGACCGAGGCGTAGCAGATCTTGATGCCCAACTCCTCGCCCCAATCTTGAAATTCGCTGCTTTTAAACTGAATGCCATTGTCGGTGATGATTCGATTGGGTACGTCAAAACGCACAACGATGTCCCGGAAGAACTCGCATGCCTTGGCGGCCGTGATAACTGCAACCGGCTTGGCTTCGATCCATTTGGTGAACTTGTCGATGGCGACGAAGAGATGAGTAAATCCGCCTTGCGCTCGCTTGAGGGGGCCCACCATGTCCAGATTCTAGACGGCGAAGGGCCAAGAGATTGGAATTGTTTGTAGATACTGCGCTAGCACGTGAATTTGTCGTGCAAAGAACAGACACCCGTCACATCTGCGTACTATGTCTTCCGCATCTGTGACCGCGGTTGGCCAGAATAATCTTTGCCGATAGGCTTTGCCCACCAGGGTGCCTGCTGCTGCATGGTGCCCGCATTCTCCCGAGTGAATCTCGTTGAGTAGATCTCTGCCATCTTGCTCGGATATGCAACGCTTTAGTACCCCGGAACTGCTTTTTCTGAAAGCTCGTCCCCGACAACCTTGTAGCTTTTGCCTCGGCGTGTAATGCACTCGGCTAGGCTTCGATCCTCAGGCAGCTCGTCGCAAAGAAGATAATCTAAGTAAGACTGAGGCCACCCGGGATTAATTGATAATACCTTTGCATCGGGTTCTGACTGCTTTTCCTGATCTTCTCCCGGTGCAGACGGTAACTTGATGGACGACACGCGTAGTTCCTAGACGAAAACACCAGTCAGGACTTGGGCCCGAGTGGATCCCATCCGCGCTAACTCGTCCGCTGCTTCATTGTCGCGGCGGAGCACGTGTGTAAGCTCCAGTCCGTCGAACTTGTCTTCTAGCTTTCGTTCCTCCTGACAATAAGCCGCCATGCTGTTGCCAATACAAGACCATTCTTTTTGCACTTGGATGACCACGAGCTTGGAATCCCCCCATACCAATAACCGCTTGACACCGAGCGATATGGCGACGCGTAGCCCGTGGATGAGTGCCTCGTACTAGGCGGCGTTGTTGCTGATGGGAAACAATATCTGGAGGACGTAGCGCAACTTCTTTCCAGTCGGCGATATGAGCAAAATCCAGCCCAGCCGGCGAGCATGAGGGAACCATCAAAGTACATTGTCCAAGACTCGAGATTCTCCTTCTTCTTTGGGTGCGAGCCTCCGATCCACTCGGCGACGAAATCGTCCAACGCTTGAGATTTGATGGCTAGTCGAGGCCTGAACATTATTTCAAAGGCTCCAAGCTCAACTACCCACTTTGCAATCCTCCCAGTGGCTTCCCGATTATGGAGTATGTCTCCAAGCGGGAAAGAAGTGACCACCGAAATTTCATACTCTTGAAAATAATGCTTAAGCTTCCGCGATGTGAGTAACACAGTATACATAAGTTTTTGAACTTGTGGGTACCTTATTTTAGATTCGCCCAATACATTGCTGACGAAGTAGAGCAGACGCTGTACCTTCTGGAGGGAGCCCTCCTCGTCTCGTTCAACCACCAATGCGTTGCTGATGACGTGAGTCGTTGCGCCGATGTAGAGTAAGAGGGGCTCGTAGGGCATGTGAGGGACCAACACCGGAGGCGTGGTGAGGAACCTCTTTAGATCTTCAAAGGCTTCCTGTGCTTCAGCTGTCCACCAAAAATCGTCTTGTCGGCGTAAGAGACTAAAGAAAAGCATGCCTCGCTCCCCGAGTCGGGAAACGAATCGGCTGAGTGCCACGATGCATCCAGTGAACTTCTGCACATCCTTTTGATTAGTCGGGGGGTTCATATTGATGATGAATTCGAGTAGTTTACCAGACGGAACCCAAAAAATGCACTTCTCGGGATTTAGCTTCATCCGATATGCCCTTAGGCTTTCGAATGTCTCGGTCAGATCTGTTATGAGATCCCATCTGGATTTTGTTTTTATGATGACGTCATCGATGTATGCCTCCACGTTGTGTCCGAGCTGAGTGTGAAAACACCGCTGTATGGTGCGCTAATAAGTTGCGCCAGCGTTTTTCAACCCGAATGGCATTGTGATATAGCAGAAAGCACCAAAAGGCGTAATAAACGACGTCTTGATGCAATCTTCCTCTTTCAGACTGATCTGATGATAGCCTGAGTAAGCGTTCAGAAAACTGAAGAGCTCGCACCCGGTGGTGGAATCCACCACTTGGTCGATGCGGGGGAGCCCAAAAGGATCCTTGGGACACGCCTTGTTGAGGTCTGTGTAGTCGACACACATCCGCCATGTCTCGTTTTTCTTCTGCACGAGGACTAGATTGGTGAGCCACTCGGGATGATACACCTCCTTGATGAACCGAGCGGCCAACAATTTGGTGATCTCACTCCGTATGGCGTCCTTCCGATGCGGGGCAAACCTTCGTAGGCGTTGCTTGACTGGCTTCGCTTTTTCGTCGACGTGGAGGGAGTGCTCGATCACCTCCCTTGGAACACCAGGCATGTCCGAAGGTTTCCAAGCGAGCACGTCCTGGTTGGCCTAAAGGAAAGTGTCGAGCGCGTCTTCCTATTTGCTGTCGAGCCCTGTCCCAATCACCGCCGTCTTGGCCGGATCAGACGGGTCCAACAGAATCTTCTTGGTTCTTCGGCTGCTTGGATGGATGTTTTGGCCTGCTTTTTGGCGGGGACATCCACTTCCTCCTGAAGGGATGCGACCTCCAGCCGGATCTTCTCCATCTCAGCAGATGAATCCAGTGCCTGCGCCATCTCACAACTTTCGCTATCGTAGAGCAGGGACTGTTTTACGTCACCAGGGAGGGTGAGTACACTACTGGGACCTAGCATCTTTAAGACGAGATAAGTGTAGTTGGGAACCGCCATGAATTTAGCGATCCCCGGCCTTCCCAAGATGGCATGATATACCGTCTCGAAATCAGCCACATCGAAACTCAGACTCTCAGTCCGATAGTTATCCTTAGTCCCAAACGTGATGGACAAAGAGATCTGTCTGAGTGGTATCGCGGACGTCCCGGGGATTACCCCGTGGAAAGGAGATGATCCCTGCCGGAGCTCGGAACGAGGAATATTCATCTGGTCCTGGGTCTTGATGAAAAGGACATTGATCCCGCTCCCGCCATCGATCAGAACCCTTTTTAGCTTGCTTCCTTGCACGACCGGATCCAGCACCAGAGGATACCTCCTAGGAAAGGCGATCCGATCCGGGTGGTCCGATCGGTCAAAGGTGATGGGCACCTCGGACCAGCGCAAGTACTTTGGGGTCACGGGCATGATAGCGTTGATCTCCCGAGTGGTAAGTTTTTGCTTCCGCTTGGACTCATACGCATCAGAGCCCTCGAAGATGTAGTTGATCTCGCGCTCAGCGTCCTGGTAATCTCCATTGGGTTTCTTGCCTTGACTGCCCTTAGCCGACTGGTTCGAACTCTCAGCGAACTTCTGCAGAATAAGGTAGTCTTTGGCGGAGTGTTTTCCTCGAGGATGGAAGGGACATACCGAATCCATCACTTTTTTGTAGTCGTTGTCGTTGGGGGGCTTAGGCCGGTTGCGCTCCATGTTGGCGACCATCTCGTCCCCCTTTCGCTTCTTATCCTTGGGTTTGCCTTACTCGTCATTAGGCTTTTTCTTAGGGCCTTCGTCGTTGCCACTGCGATGATTCGCGATGGCCTCCTCGGCTTCGGCCTCCTGGTCCGTCATTGTGAACATGGCCCTGAGATTACACGGGGGTTCCCGGGTCATCTGCCTAATTAACTCCTCGGATTTGCATCAAGCGAAGAATGCATCGATGACAGTCTGCTCCGAAACGTCCCGGATCTCGTTCTTCTTCTTGGTGAAGAGCTTGATGAACTCACGAAGAGTCTCGTTCTTGCGCCTATGTATCTGTCCAATCTCCCATCTCCCAGCGGGCCTTTCATAGGTCCCTTGGAAATTGGCGATGAACTGCTCCTGGAGGTCGTCCCAAGACTCGATAGAGTTCTCCGGGAGTCCCATTAGCCAGGTCTGGGCGGTTGGGGTCAAAGCGACCGGCAAGTAGTTTGCCATGATGTTCTGATCACCTACAGCCACGCTGACTGCTAAGGTGTAAACCTGCAGCCAGTTCTTTGGGTCCCTCTCACCATCGAACTTGTCGATGCCTTTGAGGTTGAAACCATCCGGCCAAACCACTCGGCGAAGATCCGGGGTGAAGGCCCGAATCCCCTCCAATGGCCGTGGCGCCTCCACGTTAAGGGATGCAGTGCGATGCCCCGCCAAGCGGCCGTGGCGTTGCTCGTGACGGTGGTCGCGCCGACTGGCGGTGCTCTCGGCTTGGTCTTCATCGCGGCGGCTATGATGGCCACGAGAATTCCGCTCGCCGTTGCTGCGCTCCCGCCGCTTGGCTTCAATGTCTTGACGTAAATCATGGGCAGGCGATTGGTGGGAATCGCCAGCCGCTGAGGCGCGAGCCCGGTTCCGATTGCACGTAGATCAACTGCGAGCCGAGACGGTCGGAGCCGGTATTGCCTCGTTTTGTTGTATGGCAACCATCTCCACCGTGGCCGTCGCTCGAGCGAGGGCTTGGACACACGGGTTGCCTACTGGAAGTTGTGGCGCGATGGTCTCGAGGAGAGTATTCGAAGCGATGACATTCGCCTGGGGAGTGTTGTAGACTTCCTGATCCCTCAGCTTCACCACGCGAAGTTTGTTCTGGACGTCGCGGCCGCAAACGCGAAGTTGTCGTATGCCATCTTGGTTCTCCCCTGGTGAGGATCTGGGTTTGCGCCAGTGTCAGTGGCGGTCTCCTCATAGGCAACAATCGGAGAAGAAGAGTGATGATCCCCGCTCCAAGGATAAAAACTTCTCAATAGTTGCGAATTTCAGTGCTCCCGTCAGACTCGGAGTCAGAAACGGAGGGGCTTACTTGTTCGCTCTATCCAATGGGTTGGTCACCATTGATGACACCCACGAACATAGATGAATCTGATCTGATTGGATCTGGGGCGCTCGCCGACTGGTTATCTCTCATCCAAATCTCAGATGAGGTCCGTGCGGAGGCCCCAGCGAAGCTCTCGAGTCTAGAGGGAAATCCAGCCGAAGGCGCTATATTGTTGCTGGGCGGAATACGATCCACGCCCATGCGATTGAGACCACCGAGTCCTTTTTCGTCTTTTTTGGGAGGAGGTGCGAAGGCGAACAGCGAAGGGGTCAATCCGCTAAAGGCGCTTGCTGAATTCTCCAAGCCAAAAGGCAATGGGTCACATTGACTGCGCGCGTCTTCTTGCGAAGGAATCTCTCTAGGAGGAGAGAGGTGGAGATTGCCGACGCCATCAGCGATGAAGTCCAGGGTGCCGAAGCGAAGGGACTGCCCGAGCTCCATGGTGATGTGCGGCGATCTCCAAGGGGCCATCTAACTTGAGAGATGATCTTGACGCTGCCCCCTACTTGGCGCGCCAACTGTCGACTGGTGACTAACTGGGGGGTCACCGCCGGTAATGAATTTGTACAAGGGGACGCTAATCAAGAACTAAGCTAGATGGTAGCACAAGACAAGGGTTTATACAGGTTCAGGCCCTCAACGGAGGTAATACCTTACTTCATGTGCTCTGGGATTATATGGTGGATCAATATGCGGGATGCAAGATGATGCTATATGTCGTCTATATGACTCTCTGTGCCGATGGCCTCTACCCCCTCCCTTTATATAGTGTAGGGGGAGATAGAGTTACAGGATAGCACGTGGTACACGGTAACTAATTCTGTTATGCTGTTACATGTCATGCATGTGCTGATCTGCTAATTACATGGAGATAGATTATATCCTCAAGGCACGTGTAGCCCGAGTGGTCTCTATCCTTAATTGGCCGACATGGATCGCCTCCTATCTGCTCCCTTATGGGCCTTCTGGAGGATACCTGGGGCCCATATAGTCCACACCCGGGGTCTATGTTATCCACAGTAGCCCCCGAGTGCTTCATAGTCGAGTTGCTGCTTTTCTTAACCGCACCTTGGATGAATCATGCTTCATGCCGAGTTTTTGCAGATTGTTGATGCTCCTTCCCGACTGGATTCTGTCTGTTATCTGCAAGGAGACTGTGAAGGACTCATAGAGAGTTGTTAGTGATACCCAGCTCGGGATTGCCGGAGTTCTGGTGGTTGGCTCTCTGTAAGGCGCATCACTTTGATTTTGATGAAGTGGTACCTGTACTCGTCTTGCGATGTACAACTGGCAACCCAACATAGGGCGTACCATTGGTTTTGGCTGAAGAGCCGAGTGACACGTCTTGCGATGTACAGCTGGCGAACCAACATGGGGCGTACCACTGGTGTTAGCTGAAGAGCCGAGTGATAACTGTACTCGTCTCGCGATGTACAGCTGGCGACCCAACATGGGGCGTACCACTGGTTTTGGCTGAAAAGCCGAGAGATACCTGTACTCGTCTTGCGATGTACATCTGGCGACCCAACATGGGGCGTACCAGTGTTGGTGAAAAAGCGGCGGTACTATGCCGGAGTGGGATCTGTTGGTGGCCCCAGAGGGCATATCGTATTTTTAACCATCTGGTCCCTGTACTCGTAGAGTAAAGCTTGGCCCAACATAGAGCATACCATCTGGATAGGGTTTGGCCCAATGATACCTGTATACGACTGGTGCAGCACACAGCTAGTGTCCCAATATGGGGCATACCATTGTTGTCGACCGAGCGATGCACAGATATCATCGTCATCGCGGAATCTGTTGGCGACCCCACCACGGGGCGTACCTTAAGGAAAGAGTTTGGCCATATGGTATTCGTACCCGGGTAGCGGTGTACAGCATAGGCCCCAACTGAAGCGTACCATCGAAACTCAATCCCGACATCACTGGTATCTGATCCTGATATGCATCAACCAACTAGTGACCCAACATGGGGTATACCAAGAGATGGGTGATTTTTTGTAGCTCTGCCGGTGATATGCCCTCAAAGGGGTGCACCGAGACTGAATTTGGCTTAGCCCGGCTGCGCTTGTTATTGCCATCGGCGTAGGCTTATAGCCGAGCCGTAGTTGCCGTTCATGGCGCTAGTCCTTCTTGCTCGTATACAGAGTCGTAGAAGGTACTTGATGAGGTAAAACCCCATGAACCCCTGTAGCATATACAAGTAGGATTTAGGCAGTATCTGGATGAAAAACAATCAATCGGATGTAAGGTCTGACTGTTTTATTTATGTAATTTTTATACTTTTGCTACTTTTTTCTTTTTGACCTTTAATTCCTCCAAGTAATCTTCCTTTTGTTATGCACTCCGCCCGACTAGTCTAGCCCCCGGGCGTTGAGAATTGGCTCATGGCTCTTTTCCCAGGCACGCGTATCGAGTGACTAGAGTTCGCAGTTCGTGGGTCTACTCGGAATAACCACTCGGATTCATTTGCAATCATTAAGAAAAAGTAACAAAAGTGCATAAATTACACCTATTAGGTAGCCCGACTTCTTCGCTTAGTTGGAGACCAACTGAGTAGCAAGTCAAGAAACAACATAGATTATGAGAAAAAGATTGTGGTAATGAGAACTTAGCTTTGGTGTAGGCGTAGGCGTGTAGCCGAGCCGTAGACTTCGACGCTCGTGGCGCTGGCGTAGGCGTGTAGCCGAGCGGCTTGTCGCCGAGCCGTTGACTTGGGCGCTCGTGGCGTTGGCGTAGGTGCATAGCCGAGTTGAAAACTTGGACGCTCGTGGCGCGGGCGTAGGCATGTCACTGAGTGGCGTGTCGCTGAGCCTTAGACTTGGGCACTCATGGCGCTGGCGTATCGCCCAGTGGCTTGTCGCCGAGCTTTAGATTTGAAGCTATAGGTGTGTAGCCGTACCGGGCGCTCGTGCCGTGCGATGGCGTACAGCCAAGCTGAAAACTTGGACGCTAATGGCGCGGACGTAGGCGTGTCGCCGAGCCACAGACTTGAATGCTCGTGGCGCTGGCGTAGGCGTGTAGCCGAATGGCTTATCGCCGAGCCATAGATTGAAGCTTCAGGCGTGCAGCCGTACCGGGCGCTCGTGGCGCGTGATGGCGTACAGCCGAGCTAAAAACTTGGACGCTCATGGCGCGGGCGTAGGCGTGTCGCCGAGCCATAGACTTGGACGCTCGTGGCTCTGGAGTAGGCGTGTAGCTGAGTGGCTTATCATGGAGTCATAGATTTGAAGCTTCAGGCATGCGGCCGTACCGGGCGCTCGTGGCGCCCGATGGCATACAGCCGAGCTGAGTACTTCGACGCTCGTGGCGCTGGCGTAGGCGTGTCGCCGAGCCGTGGATTTGAAGCTGCAGGCGTGCAGCCGTACCGAGCGCTCGTAGCACGCGATGGCGTACAGCCGAGCTGAAAACTTGGACGCTCGTGGCACGGGCGTAGACGTGTCGCGGAGTGGCATGTCGTCGAGCCGTAGACTTGGGCGCTCATGGCGCTGGCGTAGGCGTGTAGCTGAGTGACTTATCGCGAAGCCATAGATTTGAAGCTTGAGCGCGGCCGTCTGCACGGCGCTAAGTGGCGCGATGGCGTCTGGCCGAGCTACCGAGCTGAAAACTTGGATGCTCGTGGCACGGGCGTAGGCGTGTCGCTCAGTAGCGTGTCACCGAGCCGTAGACTCGGGCGCTCGTGGCACTGGCGTAGGCGTGTAGCCGAGTGGCTTGTCGCCGAGCCGTAGATTTGAACCTGTAGGCGTGCAGCCGTACCGGACGCTCGTGGCGTGCGATGGCGTACAGCCGAGCTGAAAACTTGGACGCTCGTGGCGTGGGCATAGACATGTAGCCAAGCTGTGGAAGTAGTCGTTCAAATCTCGATCAACACCGAGTGGCATACGCCGTGGTCGGCGTTGAACAGCACATGGTCGCCGAGGTCTCGCCCGTGGTCGACGGAGTCGTCCGTAGTCGTAAATGATCTCCATGCGGTTGGTGTAGCTTGACGAAAGTAGATGAATGTCCTCGATGGTCTTCAACGTCCCACGAGATGTGGCACGATCAATCCTCATGCCGTGCCGGCACCGACGAGGTTTTAAGAGCTCGCCCAAATTCGCAATCTCTCTGCGCAGTCTGTCTTCAAAAAGACGTCACGGTCGCGTCCGAAGTCAGATTCGAGCGTTCTTAGATTCGTTCGAAAGATCACGAGATAAGCTTTCCAACGCATCTTATATCAGCCCGAAAGTCCTCCTGAGTCAATGGGAAATCGCGACACAATTTCCGTACAGATTATGAACGAGAATAGATCGCATCTTCTCACGTTCGTCTCGCGGTTGATGAAGCCGGCGTCGCACGATGGACGCCGTGGTTGTCGAGTCTGAGTGATTTGCTGTAGATGACGGTCACCACCTAAGATTCGTTCTCCATCCGGACCTCACCATATCCGAGTCGGGAATTAAGCCCCCGGCGCACTACTCGTTGGTAGGCGGCGGTGACGTTCCCAATACGACCGAGAGTCCGAGTGAAGCACTGTTGAATTCCATCCCGGATCGGATCTTGTCCGAGCCCGAGAAGGCGTTGCTGAAGTCCTTGGTTGAGTTCTCACCATGTCCGGGTCAAAAATTGAGCCCCCGGCACACCACTCGGGAGTAGGCGACAGCGGCGTTTCTCGACCCGAACGGGAGTTCAGACGAAGCGATGTCGATGTTCTCCTCAGACTGGATCAGATCCAAGTCCGGAAGAAGTGGTGGTCATCGATTGTTTGGAGAATCTCCTTGCTGATCCTTAATGCCCATGGAGGTGTGCCACGGGCTGTCCACAAGCCACAGCCTCCGCAAATGGATTTTACAAGTTCGCCGAGATTCGTGACCTTCTCGTGCAGTCTTCCTTCAAATGGACGTCCCAGAGACATCTGAACTCCGTTTCAGGCGTTCTTAGTCTTCACGAAAAACTGACGAAATTATCTTTCCAACGCATCCAGTCTCATACCGAAATTCCATCTGGATCAACGGGAATTATAGAAACAAGATGACGTCCAGAATCTGTCTTCGAGCCGTCGCCGTATCCGAGTCGGGAATGGAGCCGTTGGCGTACTACTCATGAGTAGATGGCCATGGCCTTCCCCAACCCGAGCGGGAGGCATTGTTATAGTTTCTCCCAAATTGGATCTGATCCAAATCAGGGAGATGCAGTCGCCGAAACCATTGATGACGCTGTCGGCTCCGAGGGCGGAGACGACGGTGACACCGTTGATCAATGCCATTGAGCTTGACAAAGATGATCTTGACGCCCCTACGGCGTAGCTCGCCGATCGGTGACTAATCGGGGCTCACCACCGGCAATGAATTTGTTAGAGGGGACGCTAATCAAGAACTAAGCTAGATGGTAGCACAAGAACAATCTGATTAGTTCTTGATTAGCGTCCCTCGATAAATCATTGCGATGGTGACCCCACGCTTAGTCACCGATCGACGATTAACGCCAGCCAGTAGGGGCAGCGTCAAGATCATCTCTCAAGCTAGATGGCATCTTGGAGATCGCCGCACGTCGCCATGGAGCTGGGCAGACTCTTCGTTTCGGCACCCTGGACTTCATCGCCGACGGCGTTGGCAATCTTCACCTCTCTCCCCCTAGAGAGATCTCTTCGCAAGAAGGTGCGCGCGATCAATGTGACCCATTGCCCTTTGGCTTGGAGAATTTAGCAAGCGCCTTCAGCAGATTGACCCCCTCGCTGTTCGCCTTCGCACCTCTTCCCGAGGAAGACGAAAAAGGACTCGGCGGGCTCAACCGCATGGGCGTGGATTATATTCCGCCCAGCAACAATTCAATGCCTTCGGCTGGATTTCTCTCCGGACTCGAGAGCTTCGCTGCGGCCTCCGCACGGATCTCATCTGAGATTTGGATAAGAGATAACCAGTTGGCGAGTGCACCAGATCCACTCGGATCAGTTCCAACCATGTTCGTGGGTGTCATCAATGCTGGCCAACCCATTGGACAGAGCGAAAAAGTCAGCCTCTCGGTTTCTGACTCTGAGTCTGACCAGAGCGCTGAGGTCTGTAATTACCGGGAAGTTTTTGTCTTTGGCGCGGCAGATCATCACTCTTCCTCTCCGATTGTTGCATACGAAGAGACCCCCACCGACACAGCGAACCCGGATCCACGCTGAGTGGAGGACCAAGATCGCATCGTCGGCCAGCGACCCATGACGCGGACGTCGAACGAGCTTCACGCGGTGGCGAGGACCAGGAGGTCTACAAGACTCCCGAACAAGCGTCATCGCTCAAGACCCTTCTTGAGACCATCGCACCACAACTTTCTGAAGGCAGCCCGTTCGCCCAGACCCTCGCTAGAGCGACAGCCATGGTGGAGATGGCCGCCATTCAGCAAAATGAGGCAAATCCCGCTCCAATTGCTCTGACCGTTTAAACTCGCAGCCGATTCTTGAAAGTGCATCTAGGCCCTTTAGTGTTTTTGGTGATTAATGAGTAACAATTATAGAGCTAATATTTCTATTGGAGAATTATGCACAGATGTTATACAGGTTAATTCCATGAGGTACATGTTTACATATGATGGTGTACCCCTCAAAAGTGGATTTATTGCAAGAAGGCATCAAGACTACTTTTTATTTGTAAATCTTTATTTATTGAGTCCTAGGGATGCCGTACTACAAAGAGGAATGCAATGGCGAAGCTTATAAAGGTTCCTAAGTGCTCAAAATAGGTATCTCGAAGTTCGTGTGAGTTTTCCACTCAAAATACACCCTATACAGAACCTATGCCATCAGAACATCCGACGAGGGTCGGAACATCTGATGGTAATCTAGTCTGCCAGTTTTTCATGCCATCCAGTAAGGGGTCCATCGGAACTTCGGTCGGAACATCCGACGCGGGTCGGAACTTCCTACGGGATTAGAACATCTGACGCGTGATTAACTGCTGCAACGGCTAGTTTTCGGGATTCCCTATTTAAAGCCGTCTCTAATACCTGCCAAAGGTTACTCACTCTGATTACACCCTGTTTTGAACCTAATACTTCCTGTTCATCATCTCTCTCAAGAACCCTAGCCTTTCTCTCTCTTGTTCATCTTGTGAGATCTAGATCTGGAGAGATCAAGGCACCCAAGTGCTCCACAAATTAGAATCATCAAATTTTGAGCACTTAGCGATTCCTATTTTCTTCATCGCATTTGTTACTCTTGGAGGCTTGAAGGACTCCTAGACGGCAAGGTGTCGCCGGTGAGTCGCCGATCTTTGTGTCGCGTGCCTCCGGAGTTTGTGAAGGTGCGAATCTACCTCCGTAAGGAAAATGATTCAACTAGTGATCGCCGGTGAGTGCTTTGTGCTTCGCTGGTAAGGGGATTAGGGTCTTGGTGATCCGGGCTTTGTGCCATCCCTAACGGTAAGTAGGATCTCCCTTCAAAGATCCGAACATCGGTAAACAAAAATCGCTGTGTTTTTGCCTTGATCTTGTTTTGGTTGTGTTTTACTATTAGTGTTGGCCTGTTCTAAATATTCGTGAATAAATCTAACCATGGTTTTGCGAGAAATCAGTTTTTCAAAGAGTTTTCGACAATTCGAATACCGGGATCGAACATCCGACGCCTGTCGAACATCCGACCAGCATCGTAACATCCGGCGCAGGGTTCTTGGATCGGTCGGAACATCAAACGGTCGTTCTTGTTCAAGTCTATTAATTCCGCAATTTCGTTTTAGTCGCCTATTCACCCCCCTCGAGGCGGCATAGCGATCCTTTCAATTGGTATCAGAGCCTAAACCTCCTGTTTTAAGCTTAACTGCTTGGAGAATCATGCTGAACAACAAAGACGATATCGAGATTGAAACTTTAAGTGAAGGCCACAAAAAGGCTGCTATTCCTTATGTTTATAATGATGCAACATCCTCATCTCATGTCTCTGTTTCAACAGGGCGTGCACCACATTTTGACAGCACATACTACCCGCAATGGAGGCATAAGATGAAGATGTATCTAATGTCTATTCATCCTTCTATTTGGATAATTGTAGAAACAGGTTTTAAGCCCAAGGAACCGGAGAATCTCACTGCTGATGAGGAAAGAAATTCCTTACGCAACTATCAAGCCGTCAATGCATTGTTTGGCGCTTTGAGCCCAAGTAAGTTCAACCGAGTTGACGGACTTGAAGAAGCTAAAACAATTTGGCATACCCTTAAGGTCGTTCACGAAGGCACATCAAGTGTGAGGGACACCAAGATTGAGCTTATCAATGGCAAGCTAGGAAGGTTCATCCTAGAGGAAGGAGAAGACTACAAGACAATGTTTGATCGACTCATGGTGTTGGTTAATGAGGCAAAGGGGTTTGGTTGCAAGTCTCTCACTGATCATGAGGTGGTCAAGATTCTACTCCGGGCTATCACTCTAACCAATCGCCACTTGGTACAAATGATCCGAGATAGAGATAACTATCACTATATTACACCGCATGAAGTGCTTGAAAGAATTCTTAGTGATGAGTTGATGGATCAAGAAGCTTCAAATATCAAAGAGATGGCTCAATCAACAAAGAAGAAGAGCATTGCATTGAAGGCGAGCAAAGTATCAAAGACAAAAGATGATAGCTCAAGCAGTGATGAGGACGATGGGCAAATGAACATGGAAGAAATGACGTTCTTTGTGAGAAGATTCAATAAATTTCTCAAGAAGAATGGCTATAATAGCAAAGGCAAGAAGGATTCCGGGAAATCAAAATCTTCAAAAAGTTCAAGAAGAAAATATTATGAATGTGGTAAAACCGGACACTTCATTGCTGAGTGCCCACACAAGAAGGATAAGGACAATGAAGAAAGGAAGAAAGAAAAAGAGGAAACTTCAAGAAGGCCGGACTTGGTTATGTTCCATCTAAGGGCAAGAAGGCGTATGTTGTGGTGACTCCGGTCACTAAGCCAATTCATTTTATGAGAGAGCAAGGCTCAAAGGATCACATTTCTCACTCTACTTTTAATGCCTCTTACATTCTTAAAAAGAATAATTTTGGTAGAGTGCTTGCTTATCATGTTGGACCTAAGCGAAATAATGCATCTTTGGTGAGATCCATTTGGGTCCCAAAGACTTTTGTGACTAACCTCAAAGGACCCAATCAAATTTGGGTACCTAAGACCAAAGCTTGAACTTTATAGGAATATCTATCCGGTGGCCCTAGTTGGGTACTTGACAGCGGTTGCACGCATCATATGACCGGAGAGAAGGGAATGTTCTTCCAAATTAATTGCTACAATCAGCCAAGTAAGAGCATTACTTTTGGAGATGATAGTAAAAGTGATGTACTAGGTCTTGGTAAGATTGCAATTTCTGAAAATCTTTTTCTTACAAATGTCTTACTTGTTGATTCTTTGAAATACAATCTATTATCAGTACAACAATTTTGTGCTATCGGTTATGATTGTATCTTTTCTTATGATGGTGTGAATGTCGTTCGAAGGAGTGATGGTTTAATAGCCTTTAAAGGTCATCGAAAGGGAAAGCTTTATCTTGTGTACTTCTCCACGGATAGACCTAGCCCTGGAATATGACTACTGGCTAAATCTAGCATGGGTTGGCTTTGGCATCATCGACTAGCCCATGTTGGTATGAGAAACCTTCACAAACTCTGGAAAGGGAATCACATCATTGGACTAACAAATGTGAAGTTTGAGAAAGACAGGCCTTGTAGCGCATGTCAAGCGGGAAACAAGTTGGAACACCCCATCCTTCGAAGAACGTGATGACCACGACAAGACCTCTACAACTACTACATATGGACCTCTTTGGACCTATTGCATACATAAGTATAGAAGGTAACAAATATGGTCTTGTTATTGTTTACCGATTTTTCACGCTTCACGTGGGTATTCTTTTTGCATGATAAGACAGAAGTGAAAAGAATATTAAAGAAGTTTATGAGAAGATCTCAAAACGAGTTTGAAGTAAAGATTAAGAAGATTCGAAGTGATAATGGGAATGAATTCAAAAACACCGATGTTGAAGAGTACCTTGATGAGGAAGGCATCAAGCATGAATTCTCGGCCCCTACTGCCCTCAACAAAACGGGGTGGTCGAGAGGAAGAATCGAACCCTCATCGAGATGGCGAGAACCATGTTGAATGAATACAAGGTTTCGGATATATATTGGGCGGAAGCTGTGAACACCGCCAGTCATACCATCAACCGACTCTATCTACATAAATTACTGAAGAAAACTTCGTATGAGCTCCTTACCGGAAACAAGCCAAATATTTCATACTTCAAAGTTTTTGGCAGTAAATGCTATATTTTGAATAAGAAATCTAGAAGCTCTAAGTTTGCTCCTAAGCTTGATGAAGGTTTTATGCTTGGTTATGGATCAAATGCCTATGCGTACCGAGTTTTCAACAATACCTCCGGTGTGGTTGAAATCTCGTATGACGTGATATTTGATGAGACTAACGGCTCTCAAGTAGAGCAAATTGATCAAATTGTGCTAGATGAAGAAGAACCACCAAGTGAGGCTATAAAGAAAATGGCTATTGGTGACGTCAAGCCACAAGAAGGTGTTGAAGATGACGATTTACCTTCTTCATCAATTCGAGTCGAACCTCCAACAATCATTCAAGAAGATGAGAGTGACAAGTCAAGTGAAGGTGATGATGATGACACAACACCACCGAATACACATCCAAGAGTTCGTCAAAGTGTTCAACAAGATCATCCTGTCGAAAGTATCATTAGTGATATAAACAAGGGAGTAACTACTAGATCTCGTCTTTCAAATTTTTGTGCATTTTACTCGTTTGTTTCCTCTTTTGAACCACTAAATATAGATCAAGCAATCAAGGATCCCGATTGGATTATTGCCATGTAAGAGGAGTTGAACAACTTCACTAGGAATGAAGTGTGGGAGTTGGTGGAAAGACCGAATCAAAATATAATTGGTACTAAATGGGTCTTCCGCAACAAACAAGACGAACATGGTATAGTGACAAGAAACAAAGCACGGTTGGTTGCACAAGGCTTCACGCAAATCGGAGGTTTGGATTGTGGTGAGACTTACGCTCCCGTAGCAAGAGTAGATGCTATTAGAATTTTAATTTCTTTTGCTACTCACCATGGCTTTAAGTTGTGGCAAATGGAAGTCAAGAGAACTTTTCTTAACGGTCCACTTTCCGAGCTTGTCTACGTTGAGGAACCACTGGGTTTTGAAGACACAAATTATCCAAATCATGTCTACAAACTCAACAAGACGCTCTATGGGTTGAAACAAGCACCTCGTGCATGGTATGAGTGTCTGAAGGACCTTTTGGTGAGAAAAGGTTTTGATATGGGTAAATCTGATCCTACACTCTTTACTAAGTTAGTAGATGGTGATATCTTTGTCTGTCAAGTTTATGTTGATGATATTATATTTGGATCTACTAATGAGTGTTTTTGCGAGGAGTTTAGTAGTTTAATGACTAAACGATTTGAGATGTCTATGATGGGAGAGTTGAAGTTCTTCCTTGGACTACAAGTGAAACAAATGAAGGAAGAGACTTTCATTAGCCAATCAAAGTACGTGAAGGATATGCTTAAGAAGTTTGATATGAGTGATGCTAAACCAATCAAGACTCCGATGCCAACAAATGGTCACCTCGATTTAAATGTAAATGGTAAGGATGTCGATCAAAAGGTATATCGTTCTATCATTGGCTCTCTGCTTTATCTTTGTGCATCTAGGCCTGATATTATGCTTAGTGTGTGCATGTGTGCAAGATTTCAAGCTGCACCCAAGGATTGTCACTTAGTGGCAGCCAAGAGAATCTTAAGATATTTGATACACACACCCAACTTTGGCCTTTGGTATCCTAGAGGGTTAAACTTTGACCTAATCGGCTATTCGGATGCAGATTATGCCGGTTGTAAAGTGGATAGGAAGAGTACCTCCGGTACTTGCCAATTCTTTGGAAGGTCGCTCGTGTCATGGGCGTCCAAGAAACAACATTCTGTAGCCCTATCCACAGCCGAAGCTGAATATATTACCGCAGGACATTGTTGTGCTCAACTACTTTGGATGAGGCAAACCTTGAGAGATTATGGCCTTAACCTCAACCACATCCTACTTTTGTGTGAAATGAAAGTGCCATAAAAATAGCCAACAATTCCATTCAGCACTCCCGAACCAAACATATAAATATTCACCACCACTTCTTAAGAGACCATTCAACCAAAGGTGATATCGATATTACCCATGTGAGAACCGAAAATCAACTAGCTGATATTTTCACCAAACCACTTGATGAGGGAAAATTTTATGAGTTGTGGAGTGAATTGAATATCCTTGACTCTCGGAATGTTGCTTGACATGTTGCACATACTGTTTGGTGATTGAAAATGTTTTATTTATCTTGTTATCTATTTCACTATAGCTATATAGGTTTATATAGATAAATTGATTGATTTGGCTCTTCGGATATTCATATCCTATTTATTCACGGATGACCTTAGTTTGATTGATATGCTTACGGGTCATTCTTGGGTAAATTCAATTCTTAGAACTCCACTCTATCCTCCCGGAGCTATCTTATCTATTCTCAAGGAGTCTGGAGTTCAAAACTTTCAAATCCAGCAAGAGTCCCGTCGCATGTTCCGACCGGCGTCGGAACTTCCGACGCTGTCCAGTGAGGGGTCCGTCGGACCTTCCGTCGGATGTTCCGACTCGGCCTAGATCTGTGACTTATCTTTCCTTTTAACCGCGTGGGTCCTGTTCCTCTTTTTACCCCATGGTTTTACCCTAGCTTTTTACCTTCTCTCTCTCTCTCTCTCTTGGGCGGCGGCGGCACAGGGAGCTTCGGATCTTCCGGCGGCGGCGGACTGTACGGCGTCGGATCTTGCGACCTGTGCGCCTCTCCACTGCCTCCGCCTCCTCCCAGCTCGTCTCCTTCCTCCTCCATTGAAGGTAAAGCTCCACATCTTGAAACCTCCTAGAACGTGCAATGTGCGCCGTTTTAGTTCGATTTTGGGGCCGAATATGCGTCTATATTGTTCATAGAAGCATTTCCCACCTGTTGATGCCTCGGATTTGTCGTTTTGATGCGAGATTTGTCAAACCCTATTTCGGGTAGGTGTTGTACCGCGTCGGATGTTCCGACCCCGGTCGGATGTTCCGACATGGTACTCACTGACCTAGATGGATTTTGAGCACTCGTTTTCAATTCTTTGATTCCATCGTATATATCATGCAGAAGTCTTCTTCCAAGCGGCAACGAACCTCAAGTTCGACTGTCGGTCCTGCTTCCGCCGAGCCAAATGAGGACCCTTCAATCTTTCACGAGAGGTTGGCTCAGTGGAAGCGGGCAAATATCCGTGATCCCATTGGTCCTTCGATGATCAAGAAGACATCAAGGACATTTGCTCATAATGTCACTCCGAAGATTTTCGGATTCTATGTCGTGGATGTCAAGGAGATCCAACATACCAGGGTTGAGGATCCCCTGCGGTATGAGAAGGAAGAAGGACTGATGAGAGATTATGAAACTTCTTTCATCAAGATTTCTATGATGTTGCTTTTGTGAAAAAGAAGAATCCTGTCATGCGCATGCAATTCATTGATTGAGAAGGTATGACTCTGTCAGATAATCCATTCATCAATGAGGTCATTTCTGCTTGTGACACAATGGGGTTGACTAACATCTTGAGCTTCCAGCATAATTGGAACGATGAAGTTATTTGCCAGTTCTATGCTTCATTGTACTTTGCTGGGGGTGCTGCTGGCGACTTCTTCTGGTTTATGTGCGACGGAGTCTGGTACAACTTCTCGAAGAGGGAGTTTGGTCAGCACCTGAATTTGTCCACTAGAGGCAACATGGAGGAGCTCCATGATGTGGATGCCCTAAAGAATCAAAACTTGAAATTCTTGTATGATGGACCTTTTTCCACTAAGGCAGGAGCTACTGAGACCATGAAGCCATTCTATCAAGTGCTCAACCGCATCCTTCGCAAGACTCTCTGTCCCAAAGAAGGTGACGCTTCTCGTGTTCTCTCCTATTCTCGCAACCTTCTGATGAAAATTGGTCAGCGAGAACGTCCCTTTGATATTCTGGACTTCATCTGGTGTGCGATCAAGATCGATGCTTGTGATCCAAAGAGGAGCTGTCCCTATGCTCCTTATCTGATGAGTATGATCATTCATGTGACTGGTCTCAAGTTTGTACTGGATGTGAAGCACACCCCATACCTTGTGACCACCCATGGACTGGCCTCTCCTGGTGGGACTTCTGTGACTCCACCCAGGAGGGGTTCTGCTACTCGTGATAGCGCGGGTCCATCTTTTACGGTGGGACCGTCTTCAGCTCGGTCTAGCCCATCATCTTCTGGAGACTCTGTCAAGAAAATGCTGAAATCTATCTTCTGCATGTGCCGCAAGACAAATGATCGGGTTCAGGAATCCATTGTGCGTCTTCGTGATAATCGAAAGCAGATTCAAGACATCAAGAAGCATCTTGGTATGCCTCTCTCTTCTGATGATTCCGCGTCCTCCTACTTCACCATTGACACCTATACTCGAGGACTGTTTGGGCTTCCTCCTTCTGGTGGCGGCAACAACAACGACGATGATGATGAGGTCACTGGTGGTGGTCTTCTTGGTGGTCGTGGTGGCAAAGAAGAAGAAGTGATCGAGTGGATTGAGTAGTCCACTTTCAGTATTTCTCTTTTTGGTGTCTTGATGCCAAAGGGGGAGAAATGTTCTGGGGGAGAAAAGTTATCTTATTTCTATCTTAGATTTCTATGTTTGAAACTTGAATGTTTAAGTGCAAAACTATGTTTTAAACTCGATATGTTTATGTGGTACGCTGTGGTTGTAAGACTTTAATTATTTTGTGATGATGATGTAATGGTGAATTGCTAGTAATTTATGTTTTTCGCAATTGTGTGATATATCCTGTCATATTGCATTTAGATTCAAATTTGCCAAGGATATAGGGGAGCTCTTGTTGTTATTATTGCCATAGTTTCAGGGGGAGCTTTTCATATATTCTTGTTTATAATTTTTTTTTGTGAACTATAATTGTTGTCATCAATACACCAAATGAGGAGATTGAAAGTGCATCTAGGCCCTTTAGTGTTTTTGGTGATTAATGAGTAACAATTATAGAGCTAATATTTCTATTGGAGAATTATGCACAGATGTTATACAGGTTAATTCCATGAGGTACATGTATACATGTGATGGTGTACCCCTCAAAAGTGGATTTATTGCAAGAAGGCATCAAGACTACTTTTTACTTGTAAATCTTTATTTATTGAGTCCTACGGATGCCGTACTACAAAGAGGAATGCAATGGAGAAGCTTGTAAAGGTTCCTAAGTGCTCAAAATAGGTATCTCGAAGTTCGTGTGAGTTTTCCATTCAAAATACACCCTATACAGAACCTATGCCATCAGAACAACCGACGAGGGTCGGAACATCCGATGGTAATCCAGTCTGCCAGTTTTTCATGCCATCCAGTAAGGGGTCCATCGGAACTTCGGTCGGAACATCCGACGCGTGATTAACTGCTGCAACGGCTAGTTTTCGGGATTCCCTATTTAAAGCCGTCTCTAATACCTGCCAAAGGTTACTCACTCTGATTACACCCTGTTTTGAACCTAATACTTCCTGTTCATCATCTCTCTCAAGAACCCTAGCCTTTCTCTCTCTTGTTCATCTTGTGAGATCTAGATCTGGAGAGATCAAGGCACCCAAGTGCTCGACAAATTAGAGTCATCAAATTTTGAGCACTTTGTGATTCCTATTTTCTTCATCGCATTTGTTACTCTTGGAGGTTTGAAGGACTCCTAGACGGCTAGGTGTCGCCGGTGAGTCGCCGATCTTTGTGTGGCGTGCCTCCAGAGTTTGTGAAGGAGCGAATCTACCTCCGCAAGGAAAAGGATTCAATTAGTGATCGCCGGTGAGTGCTTTGTGCTTCGCTGGTAAGGGGATTAGGGCCTTGGTGATCGGGGCTTTGTGCCTTCCCTAACGGTGAGTAGGATCTCCCTTCAAAGATCCGAACATCGGTAAACAAAAATCGCTGTGTTTTTGTCTTAATCTTGTTTTGGTTGTTTTTACTATTAGTGTTGGCCTGTTTTAAATATTCTTGAATAAATCTAACCTTGGTTTTGCAAGAAATCAGTTTTTCAGCAGGTTTTCGACAAATTCCAGAATACCCAGGATCGGAACATCCGACGCCCGTCGGAACATCCAACCCAGATCAGAACATCCGACGCAGGGGTTACTGGATCCGGTCGGAACATCCGATCCTCGTCGGAACATCCGACCGACTGGTTACTGTTCAAGTCTATTAATTCGGCAATTTCGTTTTATTCGCCTATTCACCCCCTCTAGGCGGCATAGCGATCCTTTCAATTCTCACCAGTCGCCAGCCCACGATTTTCGTCAAGACATTGAAGCCAAGCAGTGGGAGCGTAGTAACGGCGAGCGGAACTCTCATAGCCACCACAGCTGCCGCATTGATGATCAGGCCGAGAGCATCGCTAGCCGACTCGACCGCCATCACGAGCATCGCCAAGGCCCGCGGCGGGAGCATCGTAGCAGATCCCCAAGGCGGAGGCGGCCACGACCATTGGAGGGGATTCGGGCCTTCACCCCGGATCTTCGCCGAGTGGTTTGGCCGGATGGCTTTAACCTCAAAGGCATTGACAAGTTCGATGGCGAGAGGGACCCAAAAAACTGGCTGTAGGTTTACGCCTTAGCAGTCAGCGCGGCAGGAGGTGATCAGAACGTCATGGCAAATTAATTGTCGGTCACTTTGACCTCAACCGCCCAGACCTGGCTAACAGGACTCTCGGAGAACTCTATTGAGTCTTGCTACGACCTCCAGGAGCAGTTCATCACCAATTTTCAAGAGACCTATGAAAGGCCAGCTCGGAGATGGGAGATTGGACAGTTACACCGGTGCAAGAACGAGACTCTCCATGAGTTCATCAAGCGCTTCACCAAGAAGAAGAACGAGATCCGGGACGTTTCGGAACAGACAGTCATAGATGCCTTCTTCGCCGGATGCAAATCCGAGGAGTTAATCAGGAAGATGACCCGAGACCCCCCGCCATGTTCACTATGGCGGACCAAGAGGCCGAAGCCGAGGCGCGGTGGTAACGACGGAGGCCCCAAGAAGAAGCCTAACGATGAACAGGGCAAGCCCAAGGACAAGAAGCAGAAGGGAGAAGAGATGGTCGTCAACATGGAACGCAATCGACCTAAGCCCCCTAACGACAATGACTACAACAAGGTTATGGACTCGGTATGTCCTTTTAACCCGCGAGGGAAGCACTCTGCCAAAGACTGTCTTATTCTGAAGAAATTCGCCAAGAACTCCAAGCAGTTTGCGGCCAACGGCTATCAAGGCAAGAAATCCGATAGAGATTACCAAGACGCTGAGCGCAAGATCAGCTACATCTTCGGGGGCTCTGATGCGTACGAGTCCAAACGAAAGCAAAAGCTTACAACTCGGGAGATCAACGCTATCATGCCCGTGACGCCTAAGTACTTGCGCTTGTCCGAGGTGCCCATCACCTTCGACCGATCGGACCACCCGGATCGGATCGCCTTCCCCGGGAGGTATCCTCTAGTGCTGGATCCGGTCGTGCGAGGAAGTAAATTGAAGAGGGTTCTGGTCGATGGCGGGAGCTGTATTAATGTCCTTTTCGTCAAGACCCTGGACCAAATGAATATCCCCCGTTCCGAGCTACAACAGGGATCCTCTCCGTTCCACGGGTTAATCCCCGGGACGTCCGCAATACCACTCGGACAGATTTCTTTGCCCGTCACGTTTGGGACTAAGGATAATTATCGGACCAAGAGTCTGAGTTTCCCGGCTAATTTCGAGACGACATATCATGCTGTCTTGGGAAGGCTGAGGATATCCATGTTCATGGCAGTTCCCAACTATACCTATCTCGTCTTAAAAATGCCAGGTCCCAATGGTGTAATCACCCTCCCTGGTGATGTTAAACAGTCCCTGCTCTGCGACAGTGAGAGCTGTGAGATGGCGCAGTCAGTGGATTCATCTGCTGAGATGGAAAAGATCCGACTGGAGGTTGCATCCCTTCAGGAGGAAGGGGATATTCCCGCCAAGAGGCAGGCCAAAACATCCATCCAAGCAGCCGAAAAAACTAAGAAGATTTTATTGGACCCGTCTAATCCAGCCAAGACAGCCGTGATTGGGACAGGGCTCGACAGCAAATATGAAGACGCGCTCGTCACCTTCCTCCGGGCCAACTAGGATGTGTTCGCTTGGAAACCTTCGGACATGTCTGGTGTTCCGAGGGAGGTGATCGAGCATTCTCTCCACATCGATGAAAAGGTGAAACCCATCAAGCAGCGCCTACGAAGATTTGCTCAGGATCGGAAGGACGCCATACGGGAAGAAATAACCAAATTGCTGGCAGCTCGGTTCATCAAGGAGGTGTATCATCCCGAGTGGCTTGCGAACCCGGTCCTGGTGCAGAAGAAGAACAAGACATGGCGGATGTGTGTCGACTACACTGACCTCAACAAAACATGTCCTAAGGATCCTTTTGGGCTCCCCCGCATCGACCAAGTGGTGGATTCCACCACCAGGTGCGAGCTCTTGAGTTTTCTGGATGCCTACTCGGGCTATCATCAGATCTGTCTGAAGGAGAAAGATTGCATCAAGACGTTGTTTATCACGTATTTTGGTTCTTTCTGCTATATCACAATGCTATTCGGGTTGAAAAACGTTGGCGTACCTTATCAGCATACCATACAGCGGTGTTTTCACACTCAGCTCGGACGCAACGTGGAGGCCTATGTCAACGACGTCGTCATAAAAACAAAATCCGGATGGGATCTCATAACAGATCTATCAGAGACGTTCGAGAGCCTCAGGGCATATCGGATGAAATTAAATCCCGAGAAGTGCGTTTTTGGGGTTCCGTCCGGTAAACTACTCGGATTCATTATCTCCCACCGAGGGATCAAGGCCAATCCCGAGAAGGTCAACGCCATCATCAGGATCAAGCCCCCAACCAATCAGAAGGATGTGCAGAAGCTCACTGGATGCATTGTGGCACTCAGCCGATTCGTTTCCCGACTCGGGGAGCGAGGCATGCCATTCTTTAGGTTCTTACGCCGACAAGACGATTTTCAGTGGACAGCGGACGCGCAAGAAGCCTTTGAAGATCTAAAGAGGTTCCTCTCCACGCCTCCAGTGTTGGTCCCTCCCATGCCCCAGGAGCCCCTCTTACTCTACATCAGCGCCACGACTCACATCATCAGCAGCGCCCTAGTGGTTGAACGAGATGAGGAGGGCTCCCTCCAGAAGGTACAGTGTTCGGTCTACTTCGTAAGAGAGGTATTGGGCGAATCCAAAATAAGGTACCCACAAGTTCAAAAGCTTCTGTATGCTGTGTTACTCACATCGCAGAAGGTCAAGCATTACTTTCAAGAGTATGAAATTTCAGTGGTCACTTCTTTCCCGCTTGGAGACATACTTCATATTCGGGAAGCCACTGGGAGGATTGCAAAGTGGGTAGTTGAGCTTCGAGCCTTTGAAATAAAGTTCATGCCTCGACTAGCCATCAACTCTCAAGCACTGGCTGGTTTCATCGCGGAATGGACAGAGGCTTAGACCCCAGCAGCAAAGGAGAATCTCGAGTGCTGGACAATGTACTTTGATGGTTCCCTCATGCTCAGCGGCACGGGGGCTGGGATTTTGCTCATATCGCCGACTGGAAAGAAGCTATGCTACGTCCTCCAGATACTATTTCCCGTCAGCAACAATGCCGCCGAGTACGAGGCACTCATGCACGGGCTACGCGTTGCCATCTCGCTTGGCATCAGGCGGTTAATGGTACGCGGGGATTACCAACTCGTGGTCAACCAAGTTCAGAAGGAGTGGTCTTGTATTGGCGACACCATGGCGGCTTATTGTCAGAAGGTACGAAAGTTAGAAGACAAGTTTGACGGACTAGAGCTCACACACATGCTCCACCGAGATAACGAAGCAGCAGACGAGTTAGCGCGGATGGGGTCCACTCGGGCGTAAGTCCCGGCTGGTCTTTTCGTCCAAGAACTGTGCGCGCCGTCTATCAAGCTACCATTTGCACCGAGAGAAGATCAAGAGAAGTAGCCAGAGCCCGATGCAGAGGTATTATCAATTAATCCCGGATGGACTCAGTCCTACTTAGATTATCTTCTTCGTGATGAGCTTTCTGAGGCTCGAAGCCTCGCCGAGTGCATTACACGCCGAAGGAAAAGCTACAAGGTAGTCGGGGATCGATGAGCTTTTCAGAAAGAGCAGTTCCGGGGTACTAAGGCGTTGCATATGCGAGCAGGAAGAAATCTACTCAGTGAGATCCCCTCGGGAGAATGCGGGCACCACGCGGCGGCCAGCACTCTGGTAGGAAAAGCCTATCGGCAAGGATTCTTCTAGCCAACTGCTGTCACCGACGCAGAAGACATAGTACGCAGATGTGATGGGTGTCAATTCTTTGCCCGGCAGATCCACATGCCGGCTCAGGATCTACAAACAATTCCAATCTCTTGGCCTTTCGCCGTCTGGAATCTCGACATGGTGGGCCCCCTCAAGCGGGCACAAGGTGGATTCACCCATCTCTTCGTCGCCATCTACAAGTTTACAAAGTGGATTGAAGTCAAAACCAGTTGCTGTAATCACGGTGGCCAAAGCACGCGAGTTCTTTCGGGACATCATTGTGAGTTTTGGCGTACCCAATCGCATCATCACCGACAATGGTGTTCAATTCAAAAGCAGCGAATTTCAAGATTGGGGCGAGGAGCTGGGCATCAAGATCTGCTGTGTCTCGGTGGCCCACCCAAGGAGCAACGGGCAGGTTGAGCGTGCCAATGGATTGGTGCTACAAGGGCTTAAAGCCAGAATTTTTGATTGCCTAAAGCCGTACGCTACCCGCTAGGTTAAGGAGTTGCCTTCGGTGCCCTAGGGGCTCAGAACAACCCCAAGCCGAGCCACCGGGCAGACACCCTTCTTCCTAGTTTATGGCTCAGAGGCGGTCCTCCTTACTGAATTGAAGTTCCGGTCCCCCGGGTTGCCGGTTTCGATGATAATTAGTCGGATGAAGCAAGACACGAAGACCTCGATTGGCTCGAGGTAGCCAGGGAAGCAGCATTGATCCAGTCGGCAAAATACCAACAGGGCCTCCGTCGCTATCATCAGCGCATTGTACGGGGCCGTGCGTTCTCCAAGGGAGTCTGGTCCTCCGAAGGAATCAGAAGCACGAGCATAAAATCTCCCCACTCTGGGAAGGCCCCTATGTGATCGCTGAGGTGACCCGCCCGGGGGCTTACCTGCTACAATGCGAAGACGGATCCGAAGTGCCTAATACCTAGAACATCGAGCAACTATGTCGTTTTTACTGTTAATTCTTGTATTCAAGCAGCATGTAATTAGTTCCCTTTTCTGACTTGCTACTTAGCCGTAAACGACTAAGCAGTAAGTCGGGGGCTACACTAAATAGTGTGCGGAGTCAACCGCACCCTATCATATTAATAAAAGTTGTTTTCTCTTTACATGTGTTGATCAAATTCGGGTGTTATAAAAATTCTTGAGTAATGGCGTTAGTACTTATCAAAGACAATGTTTAGCTACTCCGTTGTTGCATGGGGAAAAAGCGAAGTGCTAATTCCTAGCACTCGGGGGCTGGACCAATTGGCAGACGCGTTTCATGAAAAGGGATAAAGCTTACTACTCGGATAAACAAGATCACCAGTATCGAGGATCAATCAAATGTTTCGATTACAGACACATCTACAAGTCTAAGTGTTCGACAATATGGGTAGCAGTCGGGCGAACTTCCTTCAACAAAGCACAGGCCTTCTCCTCGGCGCATGCAAACCCTTCCTTTACAGCCTCATAGTCCAGGCGGGGGAAGTTAGACTTTGCGATTGCGAGGCCTTGGCTGGTGCATGTTATTGCTGCCTCCCGCTTGAAGACTTTGATCCGCTTGGGAATATCGTCGAGGCGGGCCACGAGGAGGTCAAAATTAGTCGGCAGCTCTTCTTCTGGATAAAGGCGTTGGAGCGTTGGGACTATTCCTACCAGAGCACGGCGGTGAAGCTCATGGGCGGTTTTCAATTCTTCATCGAGAACCTGGAGTTGCGTCTTGGTCTTTTGCCAATACTCTGCATAACCAGTTGGGTGTGACAAATCAATCGGACTTCAGTGGGGCTGAGCCAGGGAGAGTCAGTGGTGGAAAGTTACCTTCCAGCTCTTTAGCCGATTTCTCGGGTTGAGTGTTGGCTCGGAAGACTTCATCCTCCAGGGCCTTCTGCCTCGCCTCCAGCGCTACATTCGAAGGCAAGTCACAGAGATTATCATCTAAGGAGTATTCTTTCTATAAAGGTTTAGCATTGTTCGGGATCTACACCTCGGATGGTGTTGAACTCTTGCACGTGGCGGAATCGGAGTTCAGTGACTTCTCGTTGGTGCTCTTCGATCCGGCCGCAATATTGCGACTTAACGGCGTACAACGCGTTGTCATATTCGTCGCAGGTCTTTAGCTCGCCCACTGTTTTCTCCATGCACACGGACTTCTGCCTTGACCTCTCTTTCATGCGCTGCATGGAGATGAGAGGGAGATTAGCGGGATTCCATTATGCAAAGCGATGATTCAAGACATGGAAAGGTTTTACCTTGTATATCTCGGCCTGAGCTATGGCCATATTGTCCAGTACTTCCCATTCGGCCTCCTGCCCATCGTCGACCCCGTAGCCCTCCATTTCCTTCCTCCACTTCAGTTGGAGGGGTGGAGCGTGAGCTTTGGTAGAAGGGTGAGGAATTTCCTCGATTTCTGGTTCTAAGCTCCCTGGAGCTGGAGCTTGAGTGTTGGTAGGAGGGGCAGGGGATCGGCGAGTGGCAGAAGATGCACCGGAGTCTTGGCGAGGTGGGGCGTGCCGAGTCGAGTCCTCTGTTGGTTGGGGCTTGGCTTGGTGATCGGACCTCGGTGGCGATGAGGCTGGCACCTCGCCGCCATGTGAGCTTGGCTGTTCGTCATCAACATCGACCGATTTTCTGAAACCATTTGAAGATTATTCAAGACACAAACTCCTTACAAGTCGTGAAAGGAAATATCGTGAGGGAATACCTTTGCGATGACATGAAAAACTTCACTACAGGAATCAAACTCATTGTCGGTGGCCAAAACCGACGTCATTGGTCCCAAAAACCGACGTCACAGGTCTTTGTCGGCGGCGGGCCGACGACAAAGGTCCGTCGACACTGCTTGGACGACACTGCTCACTTTTGTCGGCGGCCCAGCAAACTCTCGACGTCATTGCTCCCCTCCCCCTCCCTGCCCCCTGCCCCCCAGCTCCTATTTTTGACGTCGGCCATTCAGATCCCGCCGACACCGCCTCCACCTTAGTGACGTCGGCAAGAGAAGTGGCCGACATCACTGCCCTCCCTTCCCCTCCCTCGCCCGTCCCCTGCCCCTCCTATTTGACGTCGGCCAGCTAGAGGCCGCCGACACTGCCTCCCACTCAGTGACGTCATCAAGAGATGAGGTCGACGCCATCGCCTCCCTCCTCCTCGCCCCACCGCCCTCCTCTTGACGATGCGGAACAAGCCGACGTCACCGCCTCCCTCCTCCTCCTCCCTTGCGTGACGTCGGCCAACCCCCTGCCGACGACAAAACCCCCCTCCGCCCTGCCCCCTGGTCACCACTAATGACGTCGGCATTAACAAGGCCGACGTCACTACTATTGTACCTGCAAAATTTTTTTCAGAAAATCAATATGAAAACCCAATTTCAACCTGCAAATATTCATATTTCACAACAGAATTGAAATTCACAAAAATTCTCACAATATCCACAGACAATCAGCTGCTCGACACCACAATTTCGAGCACATACACATTCACACCATTTATAAACAAACAATTCACCGATAAGACTTCAAATTGTCCAATTACATCACATTAGGTCCATAGAGTCCAAAATACATCACAAATAAGCAGAATTACGACAATATGGTTCGAAGAGTCTAGAATAGTACAAAGTACACGTAGGAGTGAGTTTTGATACATATAGGAGTGAAAACTAAAGCTAATGGTTATTCAAACCATCGTAGGTGGAAGTATTGAACGTGAAGAAACTTTCTGCCATTCTCTCAGCAACCTTATCACCAGCCGACCGAGAGCCACTGGAATCGCCCCAAGAAGATACATACACGGGTGGCGGCGATCCAGAGACCTACAAATTAGAGAACAACACAAATTTTCAATACATTTGTGCAATTGAAGCGTAAATTGTGAATGTCTCAAAAGGAGTATTACCCTGTGAGAATGCGCGTGTGGAGTGGAGAAGTGTATCCTGGGATCTCTGCTTTGGTACTGTATGGGTGCGTAAGTCGTGTCGGGGTCTGCGTGAAGTACGGGGTGGAGTTGGCAATCATGAATGGTGCCGGAGGCCTCCATGCCCGCGAGCTCTGTGGACACGAGAAGTTAGCATGTGAAATGAAAGTGTAAATATACAACCTATACGGCCCCACCATCTTAATTACTGCTTCTGCTGAAACATATTGCACCTCTGCATTTGCTGGTACATCCAGTTGTATTGGGCTTCGAAGTCAGCGAACTTCTCCTCCCTTGCTCTCTCCTTCCGCCTCCTCCTCCCCGCCTCCGCTACTCACGCCCTCTTACGCCTTCTTTTGGAGCTCGTTACATTGTGTCACCGCCGATCACCGCCTTGAGCTTATGTAGTGTGCTTGGGTCAAGAGGAGCCCATCTTTCGACGCCCTATGACCGCTCCTCAAGACGCCACGAGGCAAAGACAGAGTCCAAAAAGCTCGCCAACCGTGAGCCATCCCATCAACTCGTCGTAGATGACGGTGGTGTCCGCCCCATGGCCCCGGGGTCACACCGTCACCGTGCTTCTCCCTCACGAGCGCTTCATATGCATCCTGCGAAACAACCATGTTATAAAGCCGATTAGCTCGATAAAAGTTGTAGTGACTACGAACAAGTCAAAAAACCTAAACTTCCCATTTTCGCCTGGGCAGCGGGATCCATCGGTCGCTGTGTGCCGTCGGGTAGAGGACAGGGCGTGTGCGCGCGCTGCCACAAGGTGAACGCATCGGGCGGCTCTCCCGTCTCTGCTTCCCGTCTCCGCTTCCTCTGTGGCGAGCCCGAGCCGCACATTTCTAAGCTCCGCAGAAAAATCAGGGTGCTGTTGGTCCAAATGCCTCCAGGCTTCTGAATCGGAAGGATGGACCATCACACCCTCCTTTCTATGTTTACCCTCCTTGTGCCACTTCATATGTCTTGCAGTGGACTTGGACATGTACAAACGCTGGAGGCATTGAGTGATCAGAAAGAAACGGAAGGTCTTCTAGGCCACCTTCTCTGCCTTTCACTTCTCTGCCATTCACTTCTACGTACCGACTCTCATTGCAATGGTTGCGTTGACTCAAATTTCGAATCGGCCTTCCCAGAAGCATGCGTAACCTTGGACAATAGTCTATCCTCTCTCACGGCATGCCCAACACGCCGAGAAGTTTCTTCGACTCAGAAGATTCGAGTCATCCTATGTCTACTCTAAGCGTGCTATCGAGCAAATTGCAAATGTCGTTGAAGCAATTGGCTGAGAAGTTATATTTGGTCTTCACCGCCATGAGACGCGAAACAGCGGAGAGTACGGTCACATCAGTATGGTCATGAAGCGGCAACTTGGCAGACTCGAGGAGCCTCTCGAACTGTTCAGCTAGTGGCTCGGACTCTTCCTCGGGGGAGAGATCGAAAGCCCGAGCCACGTCCTCCTTGAGCTCCTCCAACCGGTCGACATCGACTTCGTCGAAACCCTCTCCAAAATCTGCAGGGCTAAAGACCGGCGCCGGCCGGCGCTTCTCTCCATGAGCCACCCATATAAGATAGTTCGCTTTGAAGCCATGTCTTAAGAGGTGCATACTAATTTCACTCTTGCTTCTCTTCACAGTGTTCGAGCAACAAGCACATGGACACCAAAGCACCGCCGCGTTTGGGTCGGGGACACTTCCGAAAGCATGCTCCACGAATGCCCTTGCCTTCTCGATCCACTCGTTCGAGTGACGTCCAGACCTACTCCATCCATCGTACATCCACCGTCGATCTTCCATCGCTAACTATATAACGTAAATACATGCAACACAACTTTAAGTTTAGACGGTTCAGGTCTACCTAAATAGGAGGGCTTACCCACCCACGGGTACGCGTTTGAGTACGGTGGTCTCGACACTATGGGGCACGAGTCAAAATTCCGGCAGCATAACCCTGCAGCTCCCCCGGTGCAACGACAGGTATGGCTTACCGCTTATGATATGCACTAGCAGAACGACGGGGTCATGCAGCCAGAATTCCAACCTATGCACCATAGTCCCGAGACCACCGTACTCAAACGCGCATCCGCGGGCTGTCCAAGAACGTGGACTGCTCGGAAGCACACCCACTTTCATAATGGAACCCAACGAATCACCGTCCGAGCCCCTTATGAAAATGTGCAGGTGTGCCTCCAAACGGGTTGACTTTGGCTCGGTTCATGACATAAATGCAATTGAACTAATCAGAATCGAGCAAAATCTCACAAAGTAAAATGGCACTAATTAATTATATCTACTAATCTCGTCCGGTTAACAGAATATCGACGACAAAGCTCGCACTAATTGCAATACACTAACTAATTATATCTACTAATCTCGTCCGTTAACAGAATACCGACGACATAGCTTCTACACTTCAAAAAAAAATAGACGAGCATACCTCTTCACTGAGTTGTTTGTAGATGCCGGCAAAGGGCGGGAAGTTGACGCGGAGAGGAGGAAGGTGACGGCTCGGGGTGGCGGCGAGGGAAGGCGGCGGCAAGAGCAGAGGCAGGAGCTCGGGGCGGCGGGGACGAGGGAGCACGGGTGGCAGCGGGCGGGGTGGGGAAGGCGGCACGGGAGGAGGTGGGAGCACGGGCGGCAGGGCAGGCCGGTGGGAGGAGGCGGCGGTGCGAGGTGGGGGAGGATGCGGCGGCTCAGCCTGTGGGAGGAGGCGGCGCGAGGCGGCAGTGATTTAGGCGGGCGCGAGGCGGGGGAGGATGCGGGCAGCAGGCGGTGGAAGGTGGCGGCAGGCGAGGCGGCAGGGGAGGAGGAGGCGGCGGGCGGGGGGAGGAGGCGGCGCTGCAGGCGGGGAGGAGGCGGCGGCGGCGCAGGCGTGGGAGGAGGCGGCGCGAGGCGGCAGGGGAGGAGGCAGCAGCAGGGCGGGGGGAGGCGGCGGCGAGCGCAGTGCGACGTGACGGGACACAAGGAGCCAGGACTTAGGCGCACGGACGAAGAAACAAAATGCAATTATTGGCGAGGAGCACGCCATGTTTAGTCCGTGGCCAGACAAGCCCGCCGACATTGCCCCTCCCTGTGTCCGCGGCCGTGCCAAGCCCGCCGACATTGCTTGGGGTATGCGGCTCCCCTGACACCTTTGTCGTCGGCCAAGGCGGAAGCCGCCAACACACATGGAACATGCCCGTTGCCAGGCGGCAAGAACCATCCTCGCTTATGTCGTCGGCCGTGCAGGACCCGACGTCACAGACCATATCCGTGTCGTCGGCCTAGGCATTGCAGACGACACAGATTCCCTCTATCACGTCGATATCACTCCAGCCGCCGACATAGTACCTCCACCCCACCCTCGGCTGCTAAGAAACGTCGATTCCCGATCTCCGGACAATTCACGCGGCCCCCGGCCATTCATACATGACATATGCCCACATACGAAAATCTCAAAACGTTAAAATGCAATCGTCCGACCTCCTTCGCCCAACCTTCCAATCTATATGCGTATAATTTTGACATGTCTACGCGTACTGCATCGGATATCGATGATCGATGATTAAGGAGTGATGTTGTAATTCGTATTTCAATGCACGTATGAAAAACGCCGGAAGAACGGGGAGGGTGTTATGACGTAGCTATAGGGTGAGTATGTTGCCCTTAGAACTCTAAAGTGCTTGGGCGTGGTGTGAGGTAGTGGAGCAGTACACTTGGCGGATAAGTCTTGAGAAGGGGGAGGGAAGAGAATTGTCGGCGGCTGGAGTAGAGCCGATGTCATAGGGGCATCTGTTTCGTCGACCACAGTGCGGCCCACGTCATAGACTATATATTTGACGTCGGTACACTCACAGCAGCCGACATAGCCCCTCCCACCGCACCCACAGCCACTCTCAAAAATCTTTTGGCGTGAACTGAAAGTCCAAAATCCGGGAACCCGCTCTCAGAAGGCAAGGTTGTGCCGTCAGCTAGGGCTTTACCGACGTCACTAATGGCTAAAGACTGTCGTCTGGGTCAGAGCCGACGACACAGCTTGTTCTGCCGCGGACAAAACCCTCTTGGCGGGAACAAAAATTGAAAAAACTGAAATCGTGCTCTCGGCGGGGCTGGAATTGTCGTCGGCCCTATAGTGGCCGACGTCACTGCTGCCCTGGTGCTTTTTATGTCGTGGGCAACACTCTTGGCCGCCGACAAAGCTTGTCGTCGGGCTTGTGGCCGCCGACATTGATTTTTTCGGCTGCCGACACAGAGATCATTTCCTGTAGTGCTTGAACCCAAATCGGACGCCTGAATCACTCGGGCCCGAGCTGGGAGGTTTCTCCGCCCATGACGCCGTCACGGTGCCAGCGTATTGGGGAGACGGAGGGCTTTGTACCTGCTTCGCCGGAGCCGAAGGCGACTTCGTTGCTGGACGGCGGCGGCGAAGGAGCGGGACGTTATCTTAATCATCGTCCTCGTCAGAGTCCCCTGAAGCGACCCCCTTGCCTTTTTTGGCCGCAGGAGAGCTAGCCGAGTCCTCCACAGGACGCTTGTGCGGTGCCTCCTTATGGTGTGGAGTTTCTGGGACTGGATGGGTCGAGAAGAAGGCCGTACGACCCTGCATGAGTATACCAGATTATATTAGTTCCGGTATCATTCTAAAAAACCGTGGTTGACTTGAGAAGGATCTTTTCCTTACCGCTGGTGGTAAGTACGTCAGGTGGTACGCAGCCGGGCAGTCTGTGTGAATTATTTCCGAGCCCGGAGTGAAGAGCTCAGTCACTCAGCTGATGATTTCCTTCTGCGAAAGAGTTTCTTTAGTTTCCTGAGTGGTGTCTTGGGGCCCCGAGTACTCAAAGGCAAGATGCACCCTTTCCTTTATGGGTTGGATACGGCGCTAGGTGTAGTTCCAGACCACCCCAATACTGGTCAACCCAGCAGACTTCTGTCTGTGGAGGATAAGAAGAAGTTCCTGTACTTGGCTTCGCCATCGGCGAGTGGAGAGGACCATGAGGGACGGACTATGGGGCACTCTCCAGAGAAGGAAGAGAGGACTGGAGAAGAATTGGCACAATAGAACCACTCCGAGTGCCAACCCTTGTTGGAGGTTCTCAATGGAAGATCGAAATAAAATTTCCGGACCCCTTTCGCAATTGAAATCCCGCGCCGCCGGCGACTTTGGGAAAGTTCTTGTTGGGAAAAGGTTTGAGGAGGTAAAGATATCTGAAGAGATCAAAATGAGGAGCAATCCCCAAATAGGCCTCACATATATGGATGAAAATAGCAATTTGGAAGATGGAATTGGGGTTAAGCTGCGAAACCTCAATCCGGTAGAAATGCAATAGTCCCCGAAAGAAAGGAGAGCAAGGAAGGCTGAAGCCACGGAGAAAGAAGGATTCGAAGACCACTACCTTGTAGGAGCAAGGGGAGCACACTGATGGAGACCAGCTTCTGTAGCCTCCGTTTGGTCGTGATGGACTTCGTCCACTCCTTCCCTCTCTTGGCAGCCTTTGGGGCGGCGGAAGATGGTGGAGCCATTGCGGATCGAAGACGGTGGCGGCGGAGGTTGCGACGGAGAAGAACCCTAGCGGCGGAGTTCGCTGGGAGAGACTAACAGACTGGCGCGAAAAGTGAGCGAGGTGAACCAATTTCGTTCTCCTGTTCCTAACTTATCACAACGGGCAGTGTTCGCATTCTGGGCCGGGCCTTAGTCTAACGCTAGATGTGGCCTTTTCGAGAAGGGCTCGGATAACCACTCGGCTGGCCAAGTGATTCCATCTAGGAGGTCTGCGTTAAGCGCCGAGTGCCGGTTTGGGAGCAGGCGGTCCTAACTACTCGGATGAAGCAATGTTGCGGATTCAAAATCAAAACAAGAAGAAGCAATGTCGTAGATTCAAGATCAAAGCAAGATTGAAGAGGAAAGGCATATGGATTTTCAAAAGTTCTTCATTAAAAGGCACTTAGGCCTAATTACATTTCTCCGCGGCGCACCACATCGAGCTAAGGCTCGTTGCTGGCTCGCGAAGGAGCAAAAGAAGAAATCTTCTCGGAGGGAAGACTTCAGAACCCCCCGTCGGCGAGGAGGGCGGCGGCCAGTGCGTCCCTGAGTGGGATGCGCACCTTGTAGAGCTGCGGGAACCAGCGGATCAGAACCATGATAGATTCCTCCGCGCGGATCTCTGCCTTGACCGGGGCGTAATCCCGCCAGAGCTCGTCCTCGAAGGCTTTGGCGGCGGCTTGAGCCTCGGCCTTCGTGGCGGCCTAGGCTTCAGCCTCGGCGGAGGCCTCAGCGACCCACTCGTCCACTTCTTCGGCGAAGTTTGCCATTGCTCTCGAGGTAGAGAAGGTGGAGAGTTTCTGGGTTTCGCTGAGAAGAAAAGAAGAGAAGAAAACTCGAAGGCTGGTGGTGAAGTAGTACTCTGCCCCTGGAGCTTCTTTTATACACCAAGGGAGTTCAAAGGGCGCGCCTTGTAATCCGTTTCAAACACAGTAAAACCATCATGGCGATGGGACGGAAGTGGACACGGATACGGTTTCCGACGGAAGCGTGTGTTGTTCCGGCTGTGTGAGAGAAGGCGTGAAAACGCTTCGCCTCCTCCTAATTGGGCTTGGGCTAAAACTGTAAAAGGCGATCCCCTTAACAGGCTTTCTTAACACGTCACTAACAGTGGCAATATGTTAAAATCGAGTATAATTCGGCCTCGGTACACCCTGCAGGGCATATGACCGGAAGCGCCAAAATTAAAATATTTCACGGCATACCCCATGTTGGGTCAATAGCCAACTTCGCATGCTCGAGGTTGGGTGTTGGTCAAATTTGGTTACCGTTTCGGAGGTATGCCTTCTTTAAGGTCACCAGTTGTATACCGCTCCCCGGATACAAATGCCTCTCGGCCAAACTGTATCCAATCGGTACACCCCCAGAGGCCATGCTGATCCCTTCTCTGGTTGGGACAGGTACCACTCGGCTGAATGGTGCGCCCCATGCTGGGCCGAGTGCTGGTTCTTACAAGTTAAGGCCAGGCACCTGACGCTGGTACATTTTGAAATGCTAACATTACAGCATGCTGCAAGATAGAAGCTGTAATGGCGTGGCTTAAGGCGTGCCCAGGATAGGTCAATTGCTGCTTTTGCATTGCAAGAGTGGGTGCCAAGTAGCCGAATTCTTTTGTTGAGGTGATGCGCCCAATGGGCTGAGTAAGCTGGAGTTTGGTATTGCCAATCCAGGCGTTGCTTTAACACAAAAATTTAAGATTTTTTGAGTTCTTTACAATCTCTTTTCAGATTACAGGAGATATTCGTGAAACCAGTCGGACGGACATCTGATTTGATCGTAAAGCACTCGGGGGCTACTGTGGACTACATGGGCCTCAGGTATACTCTAGAGGGCCCATAAGGGAGCAGATGGGGGGCGATCCAAGTCGGCCGGTTGAGGATAGAGACCACTCGGGTTACACGCACCTTAAGCTCCAAGAAAGTTCCCGAGGATATAATCTATCTCCATGTAATTAGGAGATCAACACATGCATGACATGTAACGGCATAACAAGATTAGATACCGTGTATCACGTGCTACCGTGTAACTCTATCTCCCCCTACACTATATAAAGGGAGGGGGTAGAGGCCATAAGCAGATGGATACGCATATCGTCATATAGTTCACATACGCTGTAATCGTCTTGGTCATCTTGCATCCCGCATCTTTATCAATCATATAATCCCAGAGCACAGGAAGTAGGGTATTACCTTCGTTGAGGGCCTGAACCTGTATAAACACTACACCACAACACACCTTTAGAGGCGTAAGTCCACGCAAAAAATCAATAACAAAGGGCACACTTTCTGCCAGGAATAATAAGGAAACGTGCCGAGGAACTATCTGCCGGGAAAAGTAGGTATTCTAAGCAAATTGTCTGCCGTAAATATTGATATAATCCCGGGTGGATTGTCTGTCGGTAAAACTTGGTATCACGGACACATTTTCTGCCGGGGAACATAGTGCAGGCACAATCCAGCGACAACGCGCTCGGGGTCGGGGGGAACCCACTAGCGGGAGTGAAAATTTCTAAAAAAACAAAGGCGCCGTCTCTCCCATCCCATGAGCGGTGGCTCTCCATTTTCTCCTCTCCTGGAATCCATCCCAAATCCCAAATCCATCCACGTGCCCAAACCCCACCACCAAATCCTCAATCCACTGGCCTCTCTAGTGCCATGAAACCTAGATCTCCTAGGATCGACCCCAATCAGACCAGATTAGTCTAGGGTTGGACACCGGGAGGCGGGAGGCGGGCGCGAGCCGGGAGGTGGGAGGCGGGAGGCGGGAGGCAGGCGCGAGCCGAGAGGCAGGAGGCGGGCGCGACCATCGGTGTTGGACACCAAAGGTGAAGAATCCCGACCTTGGACACCTCAGAGGGCGCTGCTACCGTCATCCGCCTCAATCGCAACCTTGTTGTTGTCACGGGTAAGGCACTCACACTATCTAAATTCCACCTCTGATTAGCGCCCTCGATGTACTGCCGGTTTGCCGCCACGAGCTTGGATCTGGACACAAGTGCTTGCACGTGCTGAACCTTGGACAATTTGATCTGGCCACATGTGCCTGCACGAGCTGCACGATCTGGCCACAAGTGCTTGCACGATTCGATTTAGTTTAGCTCCTTTGTTCCGGTTGCACGTCTTTGATGATTTGATCTGTGGCACACCCACCGATTGCTCCTAGGACAGTCCCCACCATTTTGCTACTATCTTGCCTAGCCGATGGCCACTGGAATATATAGATTGATGTTGTACTCTACTAATAGGTGTTAGTAGTATATCCTCTGCCCTCTACTACCAGTGGTAATGTTAATTTTGACGTTGCAGCTGCCAATAATTAGTGTTGCTGCTACCAGTAATTAGTGTTGCTCCAAATTGACATTGTCTAGTATGTACTACTAATGTGATTAGTGAGAGTTTTACGTAGATGTGCTGCTAGTTAATAGCATATGCTAGCTTGAAGTTAATAGCTGAACTAAAACTGACTCTGGAACCCCTTTTTCAAAAGAAATTGGTGAATTTAATCACTGCCATTTAAAATTCTAAAAATGGGCTTTCCTTTTAGTTGCCGAGCATGTTTGCAAAAGTTTTTTTTTAATTGCCCAACTGTACGTGATGATATCTATAGCTATATGACACATACACCAACAATACAAGATACACCTTTTTTGCTTATTGAGCCAATAACTTCTTGGATTTGAGCTAGGCTATATATATATAACTCCAGAGTCCATCTGACTAGGTATCTTGTACTCCCTTCACTTTTTCTATAGAAATGTAACTATCCTTTAGGAGTTACTATTGTCCTTGTTATTATTAGATCATAACATGTAATTTTGTGGTGGCATGTGTTACATACCGTAGTGTTTGCAAATTGTATTACATTAATATTTTTTAGTATTTTAGAACTGATAATAGACTTGTTAAGCTTCTATGGCAACCATGGATAAAGAATGGATGGACAAGCCTAGGTACAATCCATATGCATTTTTTCTTTCACAACTTATGATCTTACATATTATATTTTACACCCAGTGAAATAACATATCAAGTAAAATGTAGGAACACACCTGATTATATACAAGAGGTTGAAGTATTCAGAAAGTTTGCATTTACCCACTCAGTAAAAGGGAATAAGATTCTATGTCCTTGCAAGAAATGTGTTAATTGTTCTTGGGTAGAGGCCGAACTTTTATATGAGCACTTAATTTGTGAAGGGTTTAAACATGGGTACAAACTTTGGATATTTCATGGAGAGGCATCATCTTCTGTAGTGCATTCCAATGCACATGACGGGGTTCAAGTAGAGGAAAGGGCAGATGATCACGATGAAATACCTCTAAAAGCAAAGCATCTTGTGCTTGTTTCGCTTTAACACCTTCCATAAAAATCTGTAGTAACATTGAAAAGAATAAGATTGTAAAAAGGTAGCTGCTCGAAAATATTCTACTATTTCCATATCCAAAAAAACAAGACACACATGACCCTATCTAGAACTTAACACGTGATGATCAGTTTACTTATACCTATTTGATTCATTGACTAAATATGGATGCCCCAGTACATTACATCACATCACACTTCTGCTCTGCTATAGATGCAGCTGCTATTTGTTGCTGAACATAAGTATAATAAACTTGCAATAGGCAGACTCAAAAAGTATAACCATGTTTTGAAAAATTTTGGTTCATACGACAGGAAGGCATGTTCGGGTTAGGACAAAATGCCAAGTGTCAATTGCTGCTAATAGCCGGTTGTAAAGCCTAGTGCCAATATTTAGATCAGTTTAAAAAAGCCACAACGCTTTTGTTACAATTTGGTTCAGCCAACCAGCCAGCTACAAAGTGCAGGCAAGCATACAATTTGTCAGAGAAAAAATAATAGGGTTCCTGGACCCTTCTCAATGTTCCATCTAGTACAAGACCAGCTTGCTGAATCAACAAGAAATCAGCACTAATCACACAGTAGTAACTACCACCCATTGCATCTCTTAAAAATCATGGGTCAGCAAAGGACATTCCGTATAAGTAATTCATAAAAAAAAAGTATTACTTCCTCTGTTTTGTTATAATTGTTCATGGCCTCGGAAAAATATGTTTCACAAGTATTACTCCCTCCGTTCTGTTTTATTGGGCGCATAGTTTTCTCCTAGCAGACCAAGGAGTATATGTGTGCTATTAACTGATAGATGTTTCTGCTCATGCAAGATGTAATCTCCTTCATTCTGATCAGTCATGTAGAAACAATGTAAAGACGCTATTTTATCAAATATCTCACTTAACTATGCACTTATCACCTACATGTACATTTATTTCAGGTAGTTAAACCCTCTTCAACTATCTACACCGGGTGCAATCAAGGGAAAGATGACTATGCTGCTTGATGTCAATTCTACATTTTGGGAACTGATTGACTTTTGTGGGATATGCAGTATTTCAATTTGAAACTTAAGTGTGATGTAATATAGATATATCTAATACTAAATTCCCTATGCATATCTTTTGTGCTACTTACACAGACAGGTTACACTTGAAGTAGACAATTACGCTTTTGTATGTGATGTTTATTATATGCTCTATATTTTTGTGAAGACATGGTTGACATATGAAGGCATGGTTGATTTATTCAACCCATATGTGTGTGTGTTCTGATACTTGTTTGTCCTTGTGATGATAGCCATATTGGTATCTTTTTTTGTTATGTCATGCATATTATGGAATGTTATATGCCTTTATGAGTATCATTATTATTATTTTTATTCAGTGATAATTTATAGTGGCAGAATGTCTGCCGGCAAAAGTAGGAAATACAAGCAAACTGTCTGACGACAATAATAATGTCTGCCGGGAAAAATTGAGAATCCAGGGCAAACTGTCTGCCGGGAAAAATTGACAATCTAGGGCAAATTGTCCGTCGGGAAAAATTAGAATCGAGGGTAAACTGTCTGTTGGGAAAAATTTGTCTGTCGGCAAAAAGAATTGCGGACGGCTGGGTTCCTGTCGGACGGTTATGGCAGAATGTCCGTCGGGAAAAGTCATTCCCGGCAGATAGTTTGCCATTGAAAGCCATTTTTTCCGGCAGATTGAATGCCTCCATTGCTATGTTGTGGTGTAGTGAAACCTCTGTCTTGTGCTACTATTTAGCTTAGTTCTTAATTAGCGTTCCTTCGTACAAATTCATTACCGGTGGTGACCCCCCAGTTAGTCACCAGTCGACAATCCTCAATAGGTGTGGCAATGCAAACAGAGTGGGGACCGTGTTTCTTTGGACACTCCGTCACATACTGTAAGGAGATCCTATCGATATTGCTGGTCTCCTCATTGGAGAAATGGAGGATTGTCTTATGCGCAGGCTCAAAGGTAAAACTGTGTGCCTTGGACACATAATTTGCTCTTATTTGGCGAAGAAGAAGATAGTCAGCACCTCCTCTCTCAAGACCAAGATGGAGGTATACAGGATTAGGAAGCGTGTTGACACTACGCCTCTGACATGGGATCAATGGGATTAGCCACAGCCACAGTGGGAGCAGCCTCAGCCTTAGCCTCAGCCACAGCCACAGCCACAGTGGGAGCAGCCTCAGCCACAGCAACCGTTTGAGACAGCAGCTCCACCACCAGAGCCACAGTGGGAGGCACCTCATGCTGGGACTTCTTGTTATGTGCCACCTTCTCCACCAGTAGCTCAGCCAATGGCACCTCCGCCAATGCCACAATGGGACTTCTCGAGTTTTGCTCAGCAATTCTCCACCTTCACTACGGGGTATAATGCCAACCACCAGATTTATGTGGATTGGCATAATGAGGGTGCGACTCGGTTCCAGGAGCAGCAGCGCTGGCAGGCTCAAGCTGAGCAGTGGCACAAGGATAATGTTGCTTGGCAGGCACGTGCTAACACTCGGTTTGATAGACAGGAAGCACAGTCTGAACAGTGGCACAGAGCTTCCGTTGACTGGAGGGCTGGCGCAGACACTTGCTTGAGTTGCTTCAATGATCTCAATGGGTCTGTGCAGTACTTGGCGGATCAGTTCTTTATTGTGGGCGTAGAAGATCCGTCGGAGTACCCCGCCAGAGATGAGGTATTTCAGTCCATGCCATCTGACTCCTTTGCACCTGAGGCAGGGACTTCTTGGAGCCAGGGACCTCTTCCAGAGATGATTCATCTTCCGCTGCTTCAACTCGAGCTCCAGCTCCAGCTTCCCCAAAGCGCAAGGTTGTCAAGAACATCCGCACTTATGTCAGGAAGCAATTCCAGAAGAAGGACAAGTAGTCACCTAGTGCATCATTCTCTCCTCCTTTTGGTGCTTGTTGCCAAAGGGGGAGAACATCCTTAGAGCAGCTGTAAGTGCAAGCTTCCATGGGCTTAATGTTTTGGTAATTGATGCTAATTAGGCCCGATGGATCGCATCAAGACTAAGGACGTTATTTGCTAGTTCTTCTATTTTCCTTGTGTGCGTGTCTGTTTCTGGCCCATCCGGCCCATTGTTGTCTGCAAGCTCATCTCTCTGGTTGTAGGTCCCACTGAGCACAAGTTCCAGATCATCTGAGTAGGTTCGAGCGGGTTCGAGAACTGCCAGCTGTCTAGGTTTGAGAGAATTCCGAGGGTCCAGCTGTCCGGTGTTTCGTAGCTGCTAAGTTTTCCTAAATCCTAATATTTCCTATGTGCGCGAAACTTCCCGCCTAAGTGTCAAAATATTCCCGCCAAGTACACAAGTCGACAAACATGGCTCAAGACCCTAGGCGAGAGAGAAATAGCCAAAACCTATTGGGTTGTGGAAATATGCCCTGTCGGACTGGGTCCGATGGCCATCGGACTAGGTCCGGTGGTCGGGGTTTGCGTGAGTGGCTTGAAGGAAATATATGCCCAATTGATAATCATAGGCCACATCGGATATGAGCTCAATGATATGTGCGGACCACGTATGACGTGGGCTATATGGACCATGTGAGACATGGGCCATGGACCGTTAGGGCCTCTAGTGTAGAGGGTCCACGGTGAGACTATATAAAGAAGGCGATGGAGAGGCTTGAGAACGCCCTGAGGAAATTAGGTTTTCCCTCTCCACCAAACCCTCTCCGTCACCTCTCTCCCTTGCCTGCGACCAGCGCTAGCACGTCGCCGTGGGCGGATTCCGATCACCGGATGTGTGTATTCCTGTAGAGCCGCAACACTTGGGGCGCTGGCTTGATCAACCGCAAGACGAACCGAAGAAGACGACGTGATCTGTTCGCGTTCAGTTTCTGGCCGCGACCTTGTTTCACAGATTCCCGTTGATCCAGAGGGAATTTGGCGATGGAACTGGATGCGTTGGAAAGCTCTCGTCGTGGGCTTGTCCGTAGTGTCCAAGATTGTCGAAAACAGACCCCGTACGAGGCCGAGGCGTCCGTTTGAAGACAGGCTGCGCGAGGAGGTCGCGAATCTCGGCGAGCACGCGAAGCTCGTCGACGACCTCCACGGCGTGGGGATCGGCCAGGGGGCACCTCGTGGGACGTTGAGGACCAGCGAGGAGGAGGCGATTGGATCGCCATGAACGACTACTTCCGTACAACTACGCGCAGATCGATTGAACCGGCTTCATCGACTCATCTTTCGCTGCACTGCTCGTCGTGAGGTAACTCGATCTGTAGTCAATTACTTGCAGGGGGTCCTGGGTCTCGGGGGTAGAATTTTGATTCTGTACTAGCGTAGCGTCCGCGTTTTCCTTCAGTGGTATCAGAGCCATCCTGTTTAGTTCTTGATCCAGATCGGCCGCATAAGTGATGTGCGGGGTGGTAGATATGATCTACTGTTTTAGTAGCCGATTGGATCGGTTAGGGTTTATGGAGTTGGCCGTGGATTGCTATGATCAAACATGGGTACTGGTTAATATGATTAGCCACGTTGTTGGATTGATAAGATCAATTGTTTCTTGATTAGTTTCAGCGATCAAGTAGGTTCCTGATGATGAGATCAACTAGATGCACGTGCATTGTGTTAATAGATTTGATCTCTTAATTGATGTACGTGCTGAAGGGATTACCTCAGTAAGTACTTGATGAGATAAGTACGGGTGATGCAGCTAATGAAATTGGTTCGGCCGATGGCTTGATATCTTGTTGATATGATCAACTAGTTGAGTTAGTGGTCGGCTAGGTTGTGCTCGACACGGTATCGCACGCCACCGGGCAATCGCCATAGGAGCCACCGGCGGTATGGGTTTGCTCATCGATTTGATCTCGGCCGCTAAGTCGCCGCCGATTGATCGATGCCTTTATTGCTCGGGGTGTGCTGCCGGTTGCCGCGTCGCAGCTCAAAGAAGATTTCGCAACGCTGCGACGATGGTCGGTGCCGCTCAATGCGGCTAGGTATCGCTTCGCTTTAGCTAATTGGATTAGCCGAGAGATGAGATCGACCGTCTCATGCTGCCAAGTGCATGTTGATGTATTATGGTGCGGCGCTACGGGTTGGTCATCGTCATAGTGTGCCTTGTCACAATGGCTATCGTGCTATTTGGCTCTCTCGATGCTAATTAGTTTTGCTAAAGTGTTCTGCAATTTCTAATGTTGTCTATCAGAGAGGTCAGATCTGCGTGGCCCTGTGCATATGATGCGTAGGTTCCATATATGGCTTGTAGGCGTGCATGTTTGTGTTCGGACAGATCGGTAACAAGCAAATTGTTGCTCGGGTGACTTGATGCTGTTCGGCATTGCTCAAAATTACTCGGCGCTACCTGAATTGCTTGGTGACGAGCAAATTGTTGCTCGGGTAACTCGGTCCTGTTCGGTAGTGTGCCGGTAATGCTCGACGCTGCTCGGCGCTAATCGGACAAATCGGTGATGAGCAAATTGTTGTTCCAGTCACTCGGTGTTGTTCGATGGTGCCTAGTACTGCTAGACGCTACTCGGCTTTGCTCCTTAGAGATCGAATTGGTCGCGGGCTGCTTAGATCTGCTCGGCGCCACTCGGTTTTGCTCGATGAGCTCGAGTTGGTCAGAAAGCCCCGCTGCACACTGGGATATGGATCCCGAGCAGCGGTATAGCCACGCTGTAAATGGCTCATGGAGTTGGAGGACCACTTCGGCACCAGATGCCTCGAGCACTAGTCGCCTGGTGAGCTTCCCTTACTGCCATGGTGCCTTAGCGGTTGGTTGGGGCTGTGGGGCTAATGTATAGCTGGCATTGGATTAATATGATTAACTCAATCGAATTGTCACAGGTAAGATTGTGAATAGGATTCACAGTTCAAGCCTTGTCGGCTATGTGGTAGCGAGCTGACTTGCTTAATGGAATATTCATTGGGTCAATGTGATTGGTCCGGAGCGGTTAATGTGATTAATTTGTTGGAATTTTTCATAAACAAAATCTGTGAATATGATTCACTATAAGAAAATTGTTTCTACTACACAAATTTTTTATGTGTCTTTTATAATTGTTATAATTTCATACTATTTGGTAGAATTTGATTCTATGCAGATGTATGTGAATAGTTTGATCCTCGTGTATATGATGCATGTGTGAGATCTTACTGAGGTTTACATATTAATTTGTTATACTTGAGTAAAATCAAGTAGATGGTCCGGTGGACAGGAATTGACGCATAGTGATAATGATCACCGCGTCTTGGGCTATACAGTACAGATTAATATTGTATATTCTGTGATGGTTTTTCTGCTCTGCTATTCTTTTATAGAATAGATTTTCCTCGAAAAAATTAAGAGTTTACCTTTTTCCATCAGCTGCACCCATTAAGATCTTGTACATTAATTGGTAGTTTCAGCATACAGCAGGATGCCATTAATTTCCTTGATCAATGGGATGAAGTCGGACTTCACTGCATAGTGTTGGTTTTACTTGACGAAGCTATCAAAACGGTTTTGGGCTTCAGGACAGGCGTGTTGGTGCTGTGCATTGGCGTATGCCACCCAACAAACAAGAGTCACATATGATGTGATTGGCAAGGGGTTGCCTACCTATGTCACTTAGTTCTAGGAGTCGCCTCCGCGCACTAGATCTTTGACCGACTATGGATCTTGTCCTATTTCGAGTCATCGAAGAGAATATGACTTGAGTGGGAGTATCTTCGTTAAATTGTTAAAGGAGGTACGCACATAAACATAGTTTAATATTTGTTGATATACCTGATACTTTATTTTTGAGCTATATCTTTGATTAGTGAATCTTGATATATCTATGGTGATTGATATCGTTTTTGAGAATTGTTCTCTGGTTATTATGGAATATTTGTTCTAAAAGTAGTACCTTGATGAATCAGTTTGAAATGCAATCTGTATTTAAAGTGTTTACTAGAAGCACTATAATGATTTTCTTTGTGCTTATTATCTCTTTCTTGTCATCATGAAATCTGAGCTATTGTAGCGAGAGGAAATCATGAATGTCTGCAATATGATTGTGGATTTGGTGGGCATGTTTGAAAACCAAATAAAGGGCTGAAGGATTTGATCCCTAGTCATTGTTTGCGTGCAGATTAGCACAAAAGAAAATTCGGTCAGCCGTCATATATGGTCAATATGATTGATTGCTTAGGTATTGGAAAATATGGTTTTCCTTTTAGCTAATGGTTAGCTATTGATGTGATTTTTTATTGCTCTTCATAATGATGAATTGCTTGGAGAAATCATTGGCCGAGATGCGTATATGCATGTTAAAATAAGAGAGCATTAAGATTAGCTTTATCATGTGATGATGGTTCGAAAGACTGGTCGACTTGTGAAGGGGGCCGAGTCATGAGTGAATGGGAAAGGTCGAGTTGGACCTGAGTACTAATCTAGACTTGCGAAGTCAAAGATTGACGCTACCCTGACACCGCAGGATAGGATTCTGGATTAATGGCAAGGGTATAAAAGTTGTTTCGTTTGACGTTGATAAACTTTTAAGGGCCCAATCCGAAGGATCACAGTCGGAATTAAATAATTGGTATTATATTCCGGGCATAAGCAAGTTCAATATTTTGCTTCTTCTGAGTGGGAGATTGATTTGGCTTATGGGCATGCTCCATTAGTGAATGGATGTGTGTTATTAATCCTAAGGACTTATGATGTCATTATGTTTCATTATCCATGTTATGGTACACTTTAGAAATGTTTGTGCTCATTTAAAGTCCATCTAGTCATAAGAAAACAACCATATATGATATGGATCGGAAGGTGTTCCGTGCTATTTTATCGATGTTTGGAACGTGGGGCATGTGCAAGACGTCTAACGTCTAATAAGCTCACGCTCGACTAAGATAAATGTTTCTTTGTGAAGTGCAAAGTGTTTGCATATAAGGAAGGGTATGAGCTACGAAGTGCTTGTTGCTTGGAATGGTTTTATTTTAAAAAAATTGTTTCTTCCAAAATATTTAGTGGGAGCACGATGTGACTCGGAGTAATTCGGGGATCATTTGAAAGTATTTCGGTTTCTACTAAATTTTCATATTATATATAAGTTGTTGTATGTTTTATGAAATAACCAACCCTACATTGGTTCTAAAGCCAAATTAGACACCTATATGATAGGAAAGACAATTGTTGTCGGACCGTTATAAGCTTAAGACTTATATTGAAGTGTGATGGGCCTATACTCTGAAAGATGAATTTAAGGCAAGCTATGTGTGACAATTATGTTTTGAACTTGATTGGTCCACTTGGTGTTATCTAGATTCACCTAACTACTGCTGCATATTCGATATGCTATATGAATATCAAAACGGATATCTCTGGATGAGACCTAAGTGAGAATGTGTTTTGACACGGTCTCAAGTTTTAATGATTCATAAAGTGCTAGAGCATGTAAGTTTTTGAACAAACATCTTAGAGTTAAATATTTGTTTTGATTTGTAGTCAAATTGTTTGGTTAGTTCATCAAGGGCAAGTGGGAGAGCACTAATTTTCTTGATCTTAAATATGTATGACATATAGTTGATCAGAAATAATATTCCATAAATCTGCCATGTCATGATTAAGAAATTGTTCTTCATGAAAGACTTTAGGATAGATTTGAAATTTTGGCATAAGGGTCTATAGGGATAGATCAGAAAGGCTAATTGGATTAGACCTATGTGTTGACATAGTGTTGAATGGGTCAGCCGGAAATTGTTCCGTGTGTGTCACATTGGAGAGCAAGATTCAGTATTTGATACTTGATGAGCTTGATAAATTGCCAAAAAGAGGGTTTTATATCCTGTGCATTAAGGTGAATGTCACCGATATGTAGATATCAATCTAATCCGGGTGAAAGTCACTGGATGTTGAGAAACATTGTTAAATACTTGTGAAGTATAAAGAATGTGCACTTTGGGAATGCTGGTCTGTAATAGTTACAACGCGCACTACTTCCAAACCATTAGTTAATCGGGGTTCAGAAGCTGAAACAGTTTCAGCCTAGACAAATATTATCATAACCTTTATGAAAGGCGCACATGAGCATCTGATATTAGATATCCGGCTGGTAAGCTCTAGTGCATGTGGATAAAATATAAGTAATAAGCCGACTAGGCAGTCTTGGAAATGACTGTATCACTTCTATGTTTATGATGGATAATTATTATCCTAGTTTCTTGACTAACATCATCGGTATCGATCAACAAGTAAGACTTGTTCACGGAACTCTTTTACTATATGATGTTATTCTAAAGGAGTCCCTGATCTTATATCATAACTTGAACAATTACGATTCAAAGATCAGCACATGTATTGATTGATGATCATGTTCCCGGATCATAGATATGAAGATATCAAATCAATAATGTGGACACATGTTGGAGAACATGGGTGGTTGGACTGACCCGCAATGAGATGCTGCAAGATTCGTTATAGTCTTTGGTGTCACCAGTTGAATTCTCATATAGTGACTATGGGATCCTTTGACCTGAGATCGCCATTGACTCCCAACATGCGTAGTTGTATACTTTGGGGCTATCAAACGCTCTCCGTAACAGGGGGTTATAAAGGTAGCTTTCAGGTATGCCATGAAACATGCACGTGGGGTGTGAGCGGTCAAGATGGGATTTGCCCCTCCTTTATAACAGGAGAGATATCTCTGGGCCCCTCGAGGTATTGGATTTGGAAAAGTGTATGGCCATACCATGATTAAAGAGTTAATCATACGAAATCCAGTACTTGATCGAGTGAATGGCCGAGCTATCACAAGGGTGACATGTTTCTTGCCTTGATCCTAGCTGGTATCGTGTGGCAAAGGGATCAGTACATTAACGCTATTTGGTTTGGTAGAGTTGATCTTCGCGTGTATTCAGGGGTCGGTACATTTTGCTAGAGGCCGCTGCCGATCTGTGACTAGAAATTTGTTTCTGGGTTACTGCTGTCTACATACTAACCTATTGGGTCACACACTTAAGGGTTGGAATCATGAGTTGCATAACTGTCTATTATGCAAGTGGGAGATTGAAGGAAATATATGCCCAATTGATAATCATAGGCCACATCGGATGTGAGCTCAATGATATGTGCGGACCACGTATGACGTGGGCTACACGGACTATGTAAGACATGGGCCATGGACCGGGTTAGGGCCTCTAGTGTAGAGGGCCCACGGTGATACTATATAAAGGAGGCGATGGAGAGGCTTGAGAACGCCCTGAGGAAATTAGGTTTTCCCTCTCCACCAAACCCTAGCCGTCACCTCTCTCCCTTGCCTGTGATCGGCGCTAGCACATCGCCGTGGGCGGATTCCGATCACCGGATGTGTGTATTCCTGTAGAGGTGCAACACTTGGGGCGCTGGCTTGATCAACCGCAACACGAACCGAAGAAGACGACGTGATCTGTTCGCGTCCAGTTTCTGGCCGCGACCTTGTTTCGCAGATTTCCGTTGATCCAGAGGGAATTTGGCGATGGGACTGCATGCGTTGGAAAGCTCTCGTCGTGCGCTTGTCCGTAGTGTCCAAGATTGTCGAAAACAGACTCCGTACGAGACCGGGGCGTCCGTTTGAAGACAGGCTGCGCGAGGAGGTCGCGAATCTCGGCGAGCACGCGAAGCTCGTCGACGACTTCCACGGCATGGGGATCGGCCAGGGGGCACCTCGTGGGACGTTGAGGACCAGCGAGGAGGAGGCGATTGGATCGCCATGAACGACTACTTCCGTACAACTACGCGCAGATCGATTGAACCGGCTTCATTGACTCATTTTTCGCTACACTGCGCGTCGTGAGGTAAATCGATCTATGGTCAATTACTTGCAGGGGGTCCTGGGTCTCAGCGGTAGAATTTTGATTCTGTACTGGCGTAGCGCCCGCGTTTCCCTTCATGGCTAAGTCCTGAATCGAGAGCATCTTTGGTACTGTCGGACTGGGTCCGACCACCATCGGACTGGGTCCGATGAACACGAATGAGGAAAAGCTGAAAATCGACTAAGTCCTAAATGCGACCCTACTATCGGACTAGGTCCGACCACCGATGGACGAGGAAAAGCTGAAAATCAACTAAGTCCCAAAATACAACCCTACTGTCGAACTGGGTCCGACCACCGTCGGACCGAGTCCTACCAGGCCATCGGCTCTCCCAGCAGCTAAGTCCCGAAAACAATTCTCCTGTCGGACTGGGTCCAGCCACTGTCGGACCGGGTCCGACGGACATGTCAAACCCTAGCCGCCAGCCTTAGCTCAGCGTCTAAGTGTCTCATCGGACTGGGTCCGACGGTAGTCAAAATAGTATATCTGAATGCCTAAAGCTTCATCAACTGGGTCCGACGGATCGATCTGAATCTCGAGAAATCAAATCTGAGCCATCCATCCTTAGGGTTTCGCCTTGTGCTTATAAATAGGAGCCACTAGCACGGGGGAAGGTGAGAGAGTCTCATTTGTAGCCACCCCTTACCCCTAGCCACCCTTGAGAGCTCCTCCCATGGTGGCCTCCCCATCCATGGCCTCCATGTTGAGAGATTGAGAGAGAGAGAGGAAGAAGGAAGGCGGGAGAAGAAGAAGGGCTCACCCTTGGCTTCCTCCATCCATCCCCAAGGTTCGTGTCCCTCTCCCTTGGAGTTATTGGCCCTAGCTCCGAGTTGGAAGAGAGGATTTGGTGAGGGGTTAGTCTCCGGTTTCAGTTCTTGTCCTCTTTGGGACTTCACCGCCAGGGAGATTGCCGTCAAGCCGTGCTACACCACCCGATCGTCTACCTCCTCCTCTCCGTGTGTCGGAGTCGCAAACCCACCATGTGTCGGCGGTCATCTCCGTGTGTTGGGGGTGTCACCTCTCCGTGTGTCGGAGCTGCAAACCCTCCGTGTGTCGGGGGTCACTTCCGTGTGTCGGGAGTGCTTCGTCTTCATTCGTTGGAGTCGAGGGGTGAAATCCTTCATGTGTTGAAGGTCGGTAGCATGTGTTGCTTCCGTGGGTCGTGAGGAGCTTCCGCGCTTGTGGGAGAACTCGCTTCCGTGTGAAGGTTTAGAGCTCGTCTACTATGTGTTGGTGAAGAGCTACCACGAGTGGATTGAGGGCTAGGGACGAAAGGGTCCCGACTTCTCTGTGTGAGAAGTTTCCTCAACGGAGACGTAGGTGTTCATGTGTTGAGCACCGAACTTCGGTAAACAACTCGGTTTGCGTCTCCTCGCTTCCACCTTTACATTTCTGCACACCATATTGAGATCGATTGTGTGTGAGTGCCATCGAGCCTCCTAGTAGTCGATATCGTGCTCAATCGCTAGGCATAGCACTCTTCCGCTCCTAGAACTTTTGGTTTTCCAGACGCACTACAAAGAGAAACCCCCCTTTACCAATGCATCATGCATTGGTAAAAGGTCAAATAAACGTTGTTGAACTCTATACCAACGGATTGAATATGCGTTGCTACAGGAGCCGTTGCAAGGATCTACTACTACGCATAAATATCCATTGGTAACTAGCCTAAAGAAGCGTTGCTAGCCAATAACGCATATATTGAGAATATGACAACACTTATATGCGTTGTTAATTTGCAACGTGGAACTGGTTTTAAAATTATTTTTTATGTGAATATGTTTCCAATCAATTTTTTTATTCATCATGCAAATAAAAATGTCTCACATATTAAAAGAAAATCAATACACAAAGCAACCAATCATTACCAAATACTAGAAAACAAATATATTTCATTGGAAAATATTGTATATTACATTACTCCAGAGGTATCATAAAAATTACATACATAGTACAATGACAGTGCCCTCCAGTTGAACAACACTTTATATAGAAAGAATTAAATAAAAACCTAAATAGCTATACATTGGCATTCTCTATCAATTAGAAGTATAAGCATGTCCAAACCATCGATTGTTTTTCTTCATGGCCTACATAGAAAAGATATGCAATTAGTATAACAGGCAATCAGAAATTAAACTATTCCAGGATCAGAAAAAAAAACAAGCAGTATCACACCCTATATTTTGGAAACAAATCTAAGAAACTATATTCAAAAGATTAGAAATAAAACAACTCCTAGCATTGTCAGAGAAGTCTAAAATACAGAATTCTAAAATTTGGAAGATGAGAAAAATTCCAGTTGTAAATATATATATGTTTCTTCGGCATATTATCAAAACAGTTATATCACTTAATACCAAAATAACAACTGCATCAGGTTCTTCGAGAGAAGAATACAACAATGATTTGGGAAACAAAATATAAAAGAAAACACGAACACAATGGGCAAAGTATAATTTTGTAGAAATAAGGCATCTTGATCCTAGGAAACATAAAAAAGCATCAGAATGTTACTGGCTAAAACTAAAAAGCTAAATGACTGGAAGCATTTTAATGTAAAATGAAAAGAACTGCAACTCTACTGACAATAGTTCAAAGGTTATAAATGAATGTAAAGGAAAATTAGTGCAAATATTGTTAATGTTGGTCAATATTGAACCTGAAAAATTCTACTTAGGTACTTGTATGGCAGTAGAAGAACCTCCTCCACCACCACCGCTATCTTCTTGCTATGTTGCTTATCATCGTGCGGATTTAGCTTCACAACATAAGGAACCTTTCCAAAAGAAAATGTCGAAATCACCCTTGTGATACCAATCCATCGTTCACTTGTAGTAGGAAGGAATGGAGCCATGTGCCCATGTGCATTCCTGAGAAAACGAATACTCCATAGCATACATCGTGAAAAGCTTTAGTTTGTAAAAAAATGAATCAACCACAAACTTGCACGGAAGGAGTAAAGCTTTATTCAGTGGTGAAGAACGACACCCTCTTCGGCTCGCTATCGCTTGTGGTGTTCGGCGACCCAATGACGGAGGGGCAGCACGAGAATGACGGGTACCCTCGGCGGCGAGCGGACGGCCGTGGCGGCGCGCGGATGGACGGGGTGTTGCAGGGGCTGCACTGGTGCAGCGCGGAGACGGCGGAGGCGCGAGGACAGCCGCATCGTGGGAACGGGGGCAGCGCAAGGACCGCGCATGGCGGCGCGAGGACAATTGGCAGCACGGGCGGCGGCGGGCACCCAGCGGGGCGTTAGGGTTGGGACTTCGGAGACGGGAGTGAGAGGTGAGAGGGGATTGGTCCATTGTACTGTGTACACACTAATATGTAATTTGGCTGGGTCTATGTACAAACCGGGTACCCGATTTTACCAAATATTTAGTACCCGTATCCAACCCGGTGTTCCGATTGAAAATTTATTTGGAACGGATATGTGTAAAGTCTGTCATATGGTTGTGGCTGCTAAATGATTTGTTGTACATGTTATCATATCACAAAGATGGGTACATGCTAGCTTTTCATTTAGAGAGAATTCATAATTTGGTTTTAAGAGTAGGTCTAAAAAATAAAACAATCTAATTTGATATATTTGCAACGCATCAATTGCAACGCATGTATTCCGTAGTTATCTACCTAGGCTACCACGGATTAGAGTTTGTAACGCAAAAATGTGTGGTTACCATATTTTCCTACAATGCATGGAAAAACGTTGTGAGGTATGCGTTGGTAAAGGGGTGTTTTCCTTGTAGTGACGCTAGTTTGGGTCACAAATTGGACTAATCGCCAAAGGAGAATTGAAATTAAAATTTGAACTAGCCGATTCACCTCCTCTCGGCGTCGGATCCTTACAGCAGCTCTATCTATTATCTATTATTTCGCTCTTGTTCTTGTGATGTGAACTTATGGTTTGTGTGTTAGTCGGGTAGTTACCATGTGATGTGATGTAAACTCTGCACTTGTGGTCATGTTTGAACTTAATGCCTGTCTCTATCTAGGAGAGCTACCTTTGTCATGCATCATATTGATTTTGAGCTCATTGGATATATTTGTATGAAGCTAACCCCTTGTGCTAATCCACTTTGAGATGAATGAGATAGAGCTACAGTTGTTGTCATCAATCACCAAAAAGGGGAAGATTGTAAGAGTCATGTGCTCATGACTAAGTCAGGTTTTGGTGATTGTGCCACAAGATTAAGGACGTACATTTAATAGTTCTTTTACTTTTCTTTTATGAGTATGAGATTCTTTGGAGAAATCTATTTCTAGCTTTGGAATCCCACTGAGCACACTTGATAAATCCTTTTAGGTTGAATCTGGGGATTAGTCGTAGAAATTTGGGATCAAATTGGGCCAAAATTGACCAAGTGTGTTGAGTCCGGAGCGTCCGGAGTTGGGTCCAGAGCGTCCGGACTCAACGGGGATCGATCTGTCGGAGTCCCTAGAATTATTGACCCCTGCCCGTTGAGTCCGGAGTGTCTGGAGCAGGGTCCGGAGCGTCTAGAGTCAACGGCAAGCGATCTGTTTGAAGTCCTAGAATTAATGGCCCCTGCCCGTTGAGTCCGGAGCGTCCGGAGTCAACGGGCAGCGCTCGGTTAAGCCTCCAATAATTTTGTTCCCCTGGCCGTTGTCTCAGGAGTGTTCGGCGACCTCTCCGGAGCGCTCGGAGTCAACGTGTAGCGCTTGATCCTAGCTCCGCTATTTCTGTGCCTCTGGCCGTTATCTCCGGAGCGTCCGGACATGTCTCCGAAGCATCCTGTCTGAGCAACTACCGCAGAGCGTCCGGAGTCAAGCCAGGAGCTCCAAACGTGCTGTTTTCAATTTATCGCGATATCTATTCTTAGGAGAAATAGAGGCCACTATATAAGTGAGTGCTATCTGAAGGGGGTAGGTGAGAGATTCATTTGCATCTACACACAAGTTTTCTAGGGTTCTTGAGCTCTCCCTTGGTGACTGGGGTTTGAGTTGCCATGTCCACCAATAAGGTAAGGATTTGGGGTTTCTGGTGTGCTCTCTTGGATTCTTTGGTTGGTTTTCGATCTCCCCTTGGTTTCTTTGGTGTTCCACTTCTGCAAGACCGTTCTACAGCAATCTTGCCAAAACCCACTCTTTTGAAGGGTAGTCACCTCCTAGGCGTAGGGGGTGCATCGTCTTCGTCCGTCGAAGGCAAGGGAAACCCTCGAAAGCGTCCGGGGTCACTCCTATCTTGGGGTGCGAGCGTCTTCGTTCGTCGAGATCACGGGTTCGTGAGGAGCTTCCGCTTGTGGAAGAGCTCACGGTGGTATAAATGGGTTCAGTGCTTGCCTCGGCCATCCGTTGGTAAAGGAGCAACCACTAGTGGATTGAGGGGTAGGGACGAGTGAGTCCAGGCTTCAACTTGTTGGAGCTTCCTCAACGGGGAGTAGGTACTTTGGTACCGAACCTCGGGAAAAATCCCTGTTTGCCTTCTAGTCTCCTTTACTTTCGCTTTAATTGCAATATTGTGCCGTTTGCGTGTGCGAGCCTTCGAGCCGTCTAGTAGCCGTTCTTGTGATTGTATCTCACTTGCCATAGCGTCGTGACTAGAATTGTATGAGCAATCGTTAGCTTGGGTGATTAATCAAGAAAAATCTAAAAAGGTAAAACTTGGCCTAGCCGATTCACCCCCCCAGCCTAGGATTCCTTCAGCGGGTGGCGACGCGGAGAGAGGGGGACAAAGCCGGCAGAGGCGACGGTGGTGCCAACGGAGGAGGAGGCGGCGGTGGCGGTAGCGGAGGAGGAGGTGGCGGTGGCGCTGTGTTGGGGAGGGGAGGGGTGAGCACATAGGAGAGAGACGGAGGATGACACAGGGGTGGCTACTGAGGGTTAGGGTACGAGGAGCGGGGCACTGACCACAGGGTTATATACGATGGCATTTGCAGGTAATTTGCCCCCAACCCCAGGTGTATCTACAAAGCCAAAAAGGACTAATTTGTGAATGGTGGAAAACTCGAAGGCCCTGCGGGTAAGTAAGCAACCAAAATGTAACACTGCGCAAGGGCAGTTCCATGAACCTCTGAGGACCTGCACATAAATCAACGAACCAGATGGGTTTTCTGCAAAGGTTACCCTCGGGAGGGTTTCGAATCGTGCGTCTGAGACGGCAGCCATGCGGCACGATCCGACGGCCTAGCTTTTGCAGGTGACGTGGCCTCACGAGAGGGAGTTAGAATACCATATTCAGGTTGTACCAAATCTCACTACCTGACTGTTGTAGCAGATTAAGCATACAACAAAAAAAACAATATCTTGGCCAGAAGACGCATACTCAAACCTAAACATACCGGCAATCTTGACAAAAACATTACTACCTCCGTTATGAAATAGTTGTCGTTTTAGATTTGTACTAAGTCAAAATTTAAAACTTTATATAATAAAGAACTTAAACATCTTTTAGATTGAGAACATAAAAATCATATAGGCAAATTCATCTTGAAAAGAACTTTCATAATATCATATATTTTAATGTATTTTATAAATAAACTTTAGCAGTTTTTTATGGTCAAAGACTCAAAGTTGTATTTTATAGACCGTGCCAATGTCCGAAACGACTACTATTTCCAAACGGAGAGGGTATAAATGCACAACCATTAATTTGTACCTTAGTGTCTTCTTAAATGGACACAGATGCATATCCAGAAAACCAATAGTGTTGGCATATGAAAGTCCATTGCAACAAATACTCCCTCCGATAAAAAATACATGTACTAAACTATTTAGGTTTAATACATAAAAATAACATGTGTAGATTTAACTCAAACAGTACTTTTGTAATAATATAATTTTAATGGCTTTTATAATTAAAATAAGAGTAAAATGCATTAGTGGTCCTTAAACTTGTAGCGCGATGTCATTCAGGTCCACAAACTTGAAAACTGGACAAGCGCATCCCAAAACTTGTAGTGAGGTGTCATTCAGGTCCAAAACCCCCTTTTATGGGTGGTTTTGTTCGAAAATAATTTAGAAATATCCAAAAAAATAATAATCTAAAAAACATAAAATCAAAAAATAACCAAAAAAACTCCATAAAAATGAAAATAAAATCCAAAAAATAGAAAACCAAAATAAAAAATAAGGAAAAAATCTCAAAAATTAAAAAGAAAAGAAAATCCAAAAATAGAAAAACAAGCATAAAATTATAAGAAACCTAGGATGTTTGTACTTTTTTTGGATTCTTACAATTCTGCTATTTTTCGGTTTTCCCTTTTTTTGGATTTTTTAAATATTTCTATGCTTGTTTTTCTATTTTCTAGTTTTTTTGGGATTTTGGATTTATTTTTTCATATTTGGATTGTTACGGAATTTTCTCTAATTTTTAGGCTTGTTTTCTTTTTTTGGATTTTATTTTCATTTTTTATGGAATTTTTGGGTCTTTGTACATTTTTTGTATTTTTAACATTATTAAATATTTTTTAGATATTTCTAATTTTTTTTTGATATTTTCGGACAAAACCACCCACAAAAGTGGTTTTTGTACATGAATGACACGTCGTTGCAAGTTTAGGGATGCGCTTGTTCAGTTTTCAAGTTTGTAGACCTGAATAACACCTCGCTACAAGTTTAAGAACCGCTAGTGCATTCTACTCTTAAAATAAAGTAGTAATTAGTGGTCAAATATATATTTTGAAGACCATCTCATGTCCAAAACAATATGTACATATTTTTTATTGGAGGAAATAGTTGTTTCAAAAAGTTAAAATATTTTAGTAAACTCAGACCAAGGTCAAGGTCGGCTAGTTCACGCTCGCGGAGCTTAGGTCTACGTTCAAGCTCGTCTTATTTGAAACTCGAGTCGGGTTTAGAGCAAAGCTAGATTTAACTCAAACAGTACTTTTGTAATAATATAATTTTAATGGCTTTTATAATTAAAATAAAGTAGTAATTAGTGGTCAAATATATATTTTGAATACCATCTCATGTCCAAAACAATACATACATATTTTTTATTGGAGGAAATAATTGTTTTAAAAAGTAAAAATATCTTAGTAAACTCAGGCCAAGGTCAAGCTCGGCTAGTTCACGCTCGCGGAGCTTAGGTCTAAGTTCAAGCTCATCTTATTTGAAACTCGAGTCGGTTTTAGAGCAAAGCTAGCTTAGGTCAAATTCAAGATCGTCTTATTTGAAACTCGAGCCTGTCCACATACAATTTACTAGCCTAGCGAATTTTTTTCACCCTTATTCGTAGACATTTTTTTTTGTTATCATTTGAGGCGATGGCATGCCGTAAATTCTTTAATTTTGTTATGGATTTATCGCAAGATATTTTTTCATGTGCAATTTAGCGAAGTAATTACCTTTTGTATCTTTTTTACCCGCCGTTGTGCTAGCTGTAGGTGGCTATTCATGCGCACGTGGCAATTCAGGAATGATTCGAGCTATAACAGCAGAGCATGCATTTACACAAGCACGACGTCAGAAGATCTCGCCAATTCAGGAGCTAAATAGCATCAATGTTAACAATTCAGGAGCTAGGGATTCCAATCCTCTGTTTTGAGCCAGGGGCACCAACCCTGGACTTAAAAGTTCAACATTCAACAATGTTCATAGTTTCATGCACCACTTCAATTTACAAGAAATGTAGCAAGAGTAATATGACTTAAACAATCCATAGAGGATATGACATGAACAATCCATTCCTTGAGGTGGCTACACCATATCGCCACTGACATGCGTAACAATCCATGACTACACCCTATCGCTGTAGTAGGTTTCTTCTGGTTAGTCTCTGCCTGCAAAGGTGCAACTTAATTATCTATTTAATGATTTTTTTAATAAATAATTGTGCTTTCTTATCCTTATTTAAGTAAAGTTGGGATTATTAGAGAGATTGTTTCATTAACATACCGTGAATTCATAGGCATCAACTTCTGATAGTTGAATTGATAGTTTCAAGGCCAACCTACAAAATATAACAAACCATCAAATAATTTAACCAAAAAAATTTAAATACATAGATATGTACTCAATTTATTCAAAGGACAGTATGAGACAAAACAAGCAAATACATATAATACCTATAGACTCATACAACTCTATCCAAATTCTTGGTGTCCAAGATTCGATCAAATCAATAAAGCCTTCTTTACCATTCGCCTATAAAAAAGATGTCAAGACTGTGTCTATAATTACATCTAAAACAATTTTTTATGTAACAGTTACCTTAACACTAGCTGGCAAATTTTTAAAATGTTTATATGAGTTCCATAAAATTGCCAAATACTCATAGAAAACCTTTTCGTTGTAGTAGAACTTAGATTTTTCTGCTTTCTGTTTGATATCATCCAGTAAAGGTGGTAAATTCCCACCAATCAATGGCCAACCAATACTTGTTGATTTAAGCATCCGTTTGATGTGACGTGGAATTGCTGATTTCAGTGCCATCAAATATCCCCCTTTTGTTTTGTAATCCCAATTGTCTGGGTAGTACATCAGCATAATTGTCGTAGCCCCCTTCTTTCCAATAAAATCTGAAAAATATCTCTCTAATGTACCCAACTCAACATCACACAGGCTGCAGCACCGATCAATAAGAGACCTAATGGATGACCAGTTCTCTTTTCCATCAAGAGATGGGCATTTATATTTTTTTAACTGCAATAAAGAATAAAAAAGATTTGTATATCTAATCAATGAATATTAAGTCAAAAATAGACCCAAAGGTGTAAAACAATTCTTATAATATAAAAATTATAAACAAAACGGTTTAGAGCTTCAGGGCCGTTCCCAATGTTTTAAGGGCCCTAGGGCGAGACTAAAATATGTCATTTTAATTTAATTCTATATTTTAATTTCTAATTACTTAATACATTAAATATTAAATATTTTTGTGTTTAAGAACTATTATCTTAGCTAGTGAATCATAAATTAATAAGGAACAAAACATCTGTAAATGACATGACTTGATTGGGAGACTCATTATTATAAATGACTACAATATTATAGATTTAATAATATAACAAAATATTTATAGATCTTTTGTACCTAGCCTACTCCTTTTCTCAAGCACACTGACCATGTACTTAACCTAACTATACATGGTCATTCACAGACTTATAAAAGATACTCTAAAGCACATCAATTTATAAATGTGTTAACAATATTGGATTATTGCCACATTGTAAAATCTAGTTCATCCGTATACAAATATCTCCTAAAATATCTATATTCTAGTTCTTAAAATTATTATAAAAGAATATATCTAATAGTCATTATTCATTCTGTGGATTACTAAAATATCTATGTATAGACATACTTTTTATACAAATAATGCAACCGAATCATGGATGATCAGCTTGTGTCGGTGATAGGACAATCGAGCTATGGAGGGGTGAGACGTGGATGTGTTCGGTCTTTGTCATGCTCCATCTAGATGTTGCTATGGCTAATAACTTGCACACATACCACTTAGGTGACTCACCATGGCATCGAAAGCACATGGGCCTAGGATCCTAGGAAACGAGAGAATTGTATCAAGATGAAACCTAATAATAGTATACGTTGGCTGAAGGGCAACACTGTCCTGCCCTAATGTTGTAGTGACATCGTTACACAAATCAAACTACTCATTGCTCAACTGCTCACAATCGAAAACCACATCTCGATGGTCACTACAATTCAGAAGCCCTCGTCATGTCAATTTATTGTTGATCCTACGGGCCAATCACACCCCGTATTCTTTGGCAAAGCCAAAGCCTTAGGTGGTTAGGCCGCTTTATACAACCATTATATGTATCTTCTTTCTGCTAAGTAATGCATGCCTTTATAGAAAATGAAATGGTAGTGGACTCACTAGCTCACAACGACTAAGTACTATGTTGTTATGACTAATTGGCTAGCGACTAGGCCAATTTAACGGACTATTTTTGGTTGATCTATGAGCTCCCTAGTACTCCCTCCTGTCATAAATATTTGGCGTTGGAGATGCATGGTGGCCAATGTTTAAAACTTGAGTTATGAATACCTTTTAAAATTTTAGATTAGCTACATACAAATAATATGTAGATTCATTTCGAAAAGTACTTCAACAATATTATAATTTTTATGGATTTCATAGATAAACTATAATGATAACTAGTGACTTTGCTTTGTAAACTAAAAAGTTTAAACCACAAATATTTGTTACTAATAGAAGCACTTATTAATACCTACTAACTATATGGGTCGGGGCCTCCAAAATTGGGGGCCCTTGGCGGTCGCACCAAGTGCCCCCCTATTTGGACCGGCCCTGTAGAGCTTATACCTTGTGTCAATAAAACCATAACTTTAGGTATAGTATCAATTGATTTTTTGATATACAAATTTTCCAATTTAATCTCGCCTACAATGACAATTCCAATTCCATGAAGATCCTCCACTAAATTACAGAGTTCACTACAAAAATAAATGCACATAAGTTGACAGGCAAGAATAAGATTAAACAAAAAAGAGATCAAACATACAGAAACATAATGAACTAACATTATTATGTTTCGAAACAGATTTGTCATACGGCCATTATTGAATAGAATGTCTTTCCCCTCATCTTTAAGCCAAGGGACGAATTGTTCGTGAACACATGGAATAATTAGCTTCCCCACATTGCCTCCATCTTGATAGAAGTTTAGGAGTGGAATAGCATTGTCATGCCTCCAGGTTTTTAGAAGATCATAAGATTCCTTCTTGATCTCTACCCCCTACTTAATTTTCACATCATCAATGTAGGATCCCATTGTATAAACACCATCAAACATGTTCATTTTTTTATTAGATATACTATATGTCCTTTTTCCGGTGTCCAAAATTTTGTCGAAGCCCCTGAATGTTCCAAAATACAGTCATGAAATCATAAAAGATCAAAGCACTCAAATAACTTTAGTTTAGTAAAGACTAATGCTAGTTATACCTTCAATGGATAATTTGCTTCTGCATCCATTGCTTTCATCCAATACTACATTAAAAATTGTTCAGAGTTAACATCCCACAGGACAAAAAGTATGCAATAGACCACATGCTACACACATGAGAACAGCTCCAAGGAAACTACAACAAAGCTATATACGAATGTATCACGGCTAGGGTTTATATTGGCACCCTACTGCTGCTGCAGCACACGAAGGAAAAAAGGCAGATACACTCCCAACACCCCAGCGACTGGCAGCAGTAGAGAATAGGGGACATTCCCTGAAATAACTAATCCATTAATACCCAAATTAGACCTATTTAAAGCCAAACAAGCGTACACATTAAAAGGAAGCATACCAATTTAAAAGGAAATCCTAACAAACCCCAACTTGATTAAGGGGTGGCAGCGGTGAAACTGGTGGAAGCATTGCCATGGCCTCGGACCTCCAACCATGCTAGACCTATTCTGTAGCTGGTCAAGCACAGGCAGCAAGGGTGCACATAAAAGCAAAGAACAAACTTGCAGCAATGCCACACCTGGAAGAGATTCTTCCAGCACTTGCCTCCAAAAAGTAATAGATATATGGTTAAAAACATAAATCATGATGGTATATCAAGAATAATAGCAGATAAATCATTAGTAATTTAGCATGAAAATTAATGTTTTGGAGTTTATCATTATTCAAAGAGGTGTTACTAGGCATTAATATGCCAACATTAGGCATATTAAACTGCGTGGCAGTTTGATAGGCATTAGGCATATCAAACTGGTATTACCAAGTGGTATTCGTCATATGACACAACATTAGGCATATTAAACATACAATTACCAAGTGCTATTCGTCGTTGGAGCTCGGACATTCACTACCACCCACTATCCTGAATTGGAATCCCGAATGGTTATGATCATTCCGATAGGGCTCTATTGATCAAAAGCCGGACGCTGTGGGTTACGCACGATATAATTAATATCTACGGATGGATAGGGCTGTCACCACCTACCACCTACCACATATACGTGGGCCTGGGTGTAAACTGAGTTAGTCCTAGTCTCAGACACCACGTCTGCTACCATTTCTAATCAATCTTCCTCAGTACCAAAAAGAAGTTGATTTAGGTTCAATGCCTGGCTCTTACAGTATATGAGTGAGAACCTAAACTGATTCTAGACGAATACAAGCTACCTGTAAGGCAAATCTACACAACTTATTTATGTAGATATACTCAACTCAAATAAAGCTCAACACATAGACAATGAATGAAGTGATCTCACTAATTGAAACAATTAAGAAAGGGTACAAGAGCTATTACCCGAATTCCCGAAGACACTTTCGGAACTCCGAGCTTCAGCTCAACTTGACTATAACTCCCAACTACTACTAGACTAAGAGCTACTCTTCTAAGTGGAATGAAAAGTGATGTATGTGTTGTGTGTTGTCATACAAGTGAGGAGAGGGGGTCTATTTATAGTGCTGCGAAGCCAACAGGGGTGCTCCACATGTAGTGTCATCAAACCCTCCTCCAAAGAGGAATCCAAAGGGCATCAAGGGGTGGGTCGGCCGGCCTACGTGGGTCGGCCGACCCACTCTTGTGCCATCTGGCCATCCAATTTTCCTAGGATGCTTCTTTGATGGTGTAGATTAGACCCTTAAGCCGATTGATCAAGTTGACATCCGCAAGTAAGGAATCCAAGGGAATCATATGCTCATTTGTGAAGCAATCGTGTCCATTTGATTAAACCGACTACAATGGAGGGTGTAGATGTCTTCAATTTGTGCTTATAAGCCACTTGGGAGAAGTTGGAGCCGGATCGGTGACGTGGCTGGGTCGGCCGGCCTAGGGTGGGTCTGCCGGCCTAGCCTTTTCCTGGTTCGGCTCTGGTTCTTCTCATTTTATACCTGTAGACCAAAACTTGTGGAACTTTATTAGAATAAATAAAATGTTAGTATAAACCTTGATTTTCCCTCCGAAATGCCGGTATTCCGGAATATGTTGACATATAAAGTTAGTGTTTATTTGACGTCAACACACCCCCCGACTTGAACTTTTGCTCGTCCTCGAGCAAAGAACTCAAATGAGAACCTGGTGGATCAGGATTGCATCAATATTATTATTTAATAAATACTAAGCATACAAGGTTGTAGCACATTATTGGTTGATAAAAACTCGTACAAGTATACCCCAACTTTTGTCAAACTCACGAGGTTTTCAAAATCTCCCATTTTCTTTTAGCAGTTGAAAGATAGAATAACTTTGATAGAACTTTGTCAACTCAGCCCTTTTCAAGCTATGTCTCGGGGTTTTTCTTTTCAAAATATTAGTTCCTCATTATTACTCTCAGATCTCTCGGTGGTATTTAATCCTCAACTAGGCCTTCTTATTGATGGCCTTCTTTCCTCCTATTCTAATGTTTATGTGGAGCTCATAGGTATGGAAATGCGGCCTGCTTAGGTTGTATAATTTTGTAAAGTCAAACATAGATACTAGGGAATTTTGTACCACTTCACATTCTGGTCATTAGAACAATAACGTCCAGGGATGAGGGAGAGAATGAACTCACGCCAAAGGAATGAAGAAACACAAGTGCAAGTGATAAGGGGTACTAATGAGTCCGCCCTATCGGATCTTGTGTTTATGAAAATGACTACTTGACTTCTTTATTTGATTTGAGATCATTCCTCAATTTAGAGTTTTGAGAGGCAATTTTCTTTCTTTCTTTCTTTTTTCAACTAAAGATAGAAGGAGATGATGGTTCTCTCTTCTTCTTTTCTTTTCTTTCATTTTTTCTTTGCCTCAATTTTCTATAATTTTAAGGAATGACTCGTTTATTATTTTGGAAGTCTTTTTGGTAGACCAAATAGGTAGGTATATGGTAGACTCACGAAAAAGAACTTGGCTTAATTATGTAGGGAGGAGTATTTGGCGAGATATATGCTCGTATCCCAATGTGGAATTCAGCATTACCAGATACGAAAGGCTTGCAATCAAAGGGTACGCGAAAGGAAATGACCAGCTTTGAAGAGCACTAATTGCTAAGGACTTACCTTTGACAAAACTCAACACAACCAAAGTGGCCAAATGAAGGCTTTGAATTTATTTAGCACTTTTGGCTCTGGTAGGATGAAAAAGTCTAATGAGGAACTCAAAATAATTTTCTCTTTTCAAAATAAATTCCGAGACTATGCCTTAGTAGGGGCATAAGTAACTAGGTCCTTATCTCTGTTATATCATATCCCTCAGCAACTTGGAATTGGTTCAATAATGTCAAGTTGTCAACAATCGATGAGCAAGATTAAGCAGGATGACTACTCATACCAATAATTGTCAAACTTAAATGAGAGTACTAAATTATAAACTCAGCATTTATATCACAATAATAGAGCAATGTTCATATCCTTTCTAGGTAAAATCAACATTTATACATTTTATTAAAAGGGAAATATTTTTGGTATTTTTAGATTTTGCAAATTTTTATAATTTTTGAATTTTTAATATTTTTTATGAGGCATACTACGAACTAAGAACAAAGCTAAATCAAATTATTCACATGTGGGGCAAGGCAAGTTGAGACTTTTGGTAGGGCAAGGCAGATCAGGCAAGGACAGACAGGACAACTGGTAACTCATCTAGCAGGGTGCTAGCGAGGCAAGGCAAGACATCAAGTATTGAGCCGGAGGGTCAAAACCAATATGCTGGAACCATGCCGCAAGGGCATCGTTTGTGGCTTGTGTCGCGGTGGTGTTGGCTCTAAGGTCACGGGTGGTGTCCTCGTGGTACCTAGTGGGAGAGAGTGCTGCAGGCGAGATAATGCAATCACCGCAGGAGTGCGATCTCATCCCGCATGATGCTCCCTTATTTATAGAGTTTGCTAATGCATGATTATGGTTAAACATGAGACAAATTTCATGCTTAAAGGAAGATAAATTACCCTACCTAATGCCTATATGGATAGAGTGGTTGGTGTAGTGGAAAATGAGTGGTGGAAATGAGATGAAATGACCCACCCACTTGGGGGTGGTTGGCTGAAAGGAGTGGGTCGGCCGGCCTAGGTGGGGCCGGCCGGCCCCACTTTTCCATCAATTCATTTTTTTGATATTTTGATATTTTTATAGGCAGAGTAAATGCACGAGAAAAATTAAATATGCTGTGAAAAATGCACGAGAAATAAATATGAATACAAGATAAACTTCCGGCTTACATCCCAGTGAAGGCTCGAAGTTTTGTTTTGCGGTCGATGAGTCAGACCGCCTTCAACCATCAATTGTCTTGAATTGGTTCCGCAGCCGGAGTTGCTACGGCCGGTTGAATTTCCTTCTTACGTCACACTTGTTTGATTTGAGATTTTTGAGTGGCGTTGATCTTCCCTTGCGGTTCCAATTTCTCGACCGCATGTTTCTTTCGACGGGGCTTGGATTTTCCCTTGTTCTCCTTCCAATATGGACGACGCAATGGCTCATCCAACAATTGGAGAGTTCTCCTCATAATAGCAATAAGGCTATCCACCTGAGGTTTTGGTATAGCCCTTGTTCTCTCCTGCACAGATTTAGGATTTTTACAATAAAATATGCGTACCTGTGAGCATTGTTCAGCTCTTGTCCTGAAGTTAAATGTTTCATCTCGGCCGTTAATGTTGAGCTGAATTTCCCCTGCACCAACATCGATTGTCGCATTTGCGGTGCTCAAGAATGGCCTCCCAAGGATGAGGGGCGTCTTGGTGTCTACTTCCATGTCCAGCACCACGAAGTCCACAGGTACCAGAAAATTTTGAATTTTCACTGGTATGTCATCCGCGACTCCAATTGGATGGCGAATCGATTGATCCGCCAGCTGCATGGTCATGCCAGTAGGCGACAAGGTAGAATGATTCAATTTTTCATAAATTACCTTGGACATAATGCTGACGCTTGCTCCGAGGTCGCACAGAGCACGCTCAAAGTGTTGCGCACCAATGGAGCATGAGATGGTGGGGTAGCCAAGATCTTTCTTCTTCTCAAGGAGACTGTTCAAGATCGCCGCACTACATTCCTCAGTCAACTTAATAACTTCAGACGTCGGCAACGGGTGTTTGCTGTTGAGGATGTCCTTCAGGTACTTGGCATACGCCAGTACCTGCATTGCATATAGCAATGGTATGTTGACATATAATTGCTTGATTACCTCAACGAACATGCCAAACTGCGCGTCCGCAGTTAACTTGCGTTGGCGACGTGGGAAGGGTAGCAGTTGCATGTCGGTGAATTCAGTGGGGTTTGTCATGATCCGCGCTTCACTTCTCGTCATCTTCGGCAGCTCCTCTTTTGGTTCTTCATCGTGCTCACCTTTTTCCTCTTCTTCGTCGGAGATGTCTCCTTCATTCCCTGCAGCGTTAGCTTGCAGCGGGTCGTAGTTTTACCCGATCGGGTTGCGTCCGCATTAACATTTTCTTTCGAGGGAGCCTCCGGCTATCCCGGGAGATTTCCCGAAGCAATTGTAGGGATTGAAGCAGCTAGCTGAGCAATTTGAGTTTCTAACATTTTGTTAAAGCTCAGCTGACTATGCATGGCAGTTGCAAATCCTTCTAGTTTTGAATTAATGCTCTCAAGAATTTTATCATTAGCAAGAAATTTTCTACTAATGCTATCATTTACTTTTTCTTGAGCATTTGCATCATCTAGAGGAGATTTATTGCGATTGAAATTACCATTGTTACCTCCTTGAAGACGGTTGTCGGTGGAGAAGTTCGGCCTCGAATTCTAACCCAGTGTGTAGTTGGATTGAGGTCGGAACCCATTGTTGATGAAGTTTGCGTCTTCCGATAGGGTCTCGGTGCAGTTGTCTTCGGAATGTCCAAGGCTCCCGCAAACCTCGCAAGTCATGCGAGATTCGAGCGCCTGGACGGTTTGATTTGGCGCTTCCAGCTTCTTCATTAATAAGTCCATCTTGGCCGCGAGCATATCCATATTGTCGATTTGATGGACTCCTCGAGTGCGCTGCTGTGAACGTTCATCGTTTCAGCCCTGGCTCGAGACCATCTTCTCATTGAGAGTGCGGGCAGCACTCACACTGAGTGAAAAGAAGGGTCCTCCAGAAGCAGCGTCGAGGTGCTCACGGGCGGTACGGTTCAGCCCATGATAGAAGCTGTGAATGATAAACCAGTCTTGCATCTCGTGGTGGGGGCAAGCCAGTATTTATTCTTGAAGTCGCTCCCAGGCATCCGAAATGGATTCATCGGTGTTTTGCTGGAATGCGGAAATTTTGTTCCGCAGGGCATTGGTTTTGCCCAGTGGAAAGTACTTGGTGGGGAAGGCATTGGAGCACTTCTCCCAAGTTGAGGCTGCATCTTTGTTGGCATAAAACCATTGTTTTGCCTTCCTGATCAATGAGAACGGAAAAAGGCGTAGCCGGACAGCATCAGGAGTTGCACCCTTTATGGTGAAGGTACTGCAGACAAGGAAGTGCTGTAGGTGTGCATTGGCATCCTCCGTTTGCTTGCCACAAAAGGGTCTAGCCTGAACCATGTTGATAAGAGCTAGCTTCAGATCGAAACCACTGTCACCCACATTGGTGGCAGGTCCAGTGGGGACATTGGTGCTTGACGGGGCTGAGAATTCAAGAATGGTCTTCTCGGCAGCCATCGTTGATGAAGGTGTCTCGGTGACGAGGAAAGGATTGCTCGTGAGGTTCGGTAACTCAGAGGCAGTACGGATTTGCGGAGGTAGGACTCGAGGTCTTCCGGATTTTGTCGAAAGTTTTTCGGGAAATCAAAACCGGTCATGCACCGCTCTGCTAGTTCCACAGAACAAAGATGAAGCAAGGTAATTTCCGTTAAACTAGGCAGGTATATTAAATAATTTACATGTAGGTTTTGAAAAAATAATTTATCTCTTTTTTTTTGAAAAATTGTTGCGTTCCCCGGCAACGGCGCCAGAAAACTTGTTGGCGATATTTATGCTCAAAGAAATTAATTCGCAAGCGGACAGATATCGCTTGTAGTTTTCACCAGGAGTATGCCTAGAATTATCGAATCCATAGGGAACGAGGGTTTAAAGAAACAATCCTCTATATCTTAATTATTTAAAATACCAGCCAGTCTAGGTAACGGGGGTTAGGATAAAAAGAATCGGTGACACACACACAAGATAAATATTCACACACAAATAAAGAGAAAGCTACTCTAGCTAGATAGACAGTTGGGAGGATAACGAGACAAGTTTAATAAGTTCACAAAATTGTGTGATTCAGTTTATTGAGTGAGCTTTGGTAATCAAATAGTGGTTTACTTGATATTCGTCCTCGGAGCTCGGACATTCATTACCACCCGCTATCCTGAATTGGAATCCCGAATGGTTATGATCATTCCGATAGGGCTCTACTGATCCAAAGCCGGACGCTATGGACACTTTCGGAACTCCGAGCTTCAGCTCGACTTGACTCTAACTCCCAACTACTACTAGACTAAGAGCTACTCTACTAAGTGGAATGAAAAGTGATGTATGTGTTGTGTGTTGTGTGTTGTCATACAAGTGAGGAGAGGGGGTCTATTTATAGTGCTGCGAAGCCATCCGGGGTGCTCCACGTGTAGGGACAACTGTCATCAAGCCCTCCTCCAAAGGGGAATCCAAAGGGCATCAAGGGGTGGGTCGGCCGGCCTAGGTGGGTCGGCCGAACCACTCTTGTGCCATCTAGCCGTCCAATTTTCCTAGGATGCTTCTTTGATGGTGTAGATTAGCCCCTTAAGCCGGTTGATAGAGTTGACATCCGCAAGTAAGGAATCCAAGAAAATCCTATGCTCATTTGTGAAGCAACCGTGTCCATTTGATTAAACCGACTTCAATGGAGGGTGTAGATGTCTTCAATTTGTGCTTCTAAGCCACTTGGGAGAAGTTGGAGCCGGATCAGTGACGTGGCTGGGTCGGCCGGCCTAGGGTGGGTCGGCCGGCCTGGCCTTTTGCCGGGTTCGACTCTGGTTCTTCCCATTTTATACCTGTAGACCAAAACACACCAAAACTTGTGAAACTTTATTAGAATAAATAAAATGTTAGTATAAACCTTGATTTTCCCTTCGAAATGCCGAAATTTCGGAATATGTTGACGTATAAAGTTTGTGTTTATTTGACGTCAACACCCGGCCACTTCTCTTACAATCTAACTTACCGACCTCTTGCTGGAGCCATACAGTTCTTCATGCATCAAATCTCATCAACTATCGACCATCGGCCCACAACATTCATTCGCCTATGCAATTAGTGCAGGGTATGATTCCCAAGACCTCATATCTAAGAAAATTTGGCTGTAAGGTATATGTACCTATACCACCCCACAGCGTGCTGCTATGGGCCTTCTCCGAAAGTTTAGGATTTATGTTGGAAATGAGAGTATCTCAATAAACCGATATTTAGGACCCATGACTGGAGATTTGCATACGGCTCGGTTCGATGACTGCATATTTGACGAGGATAATTTTCCATCATTAGGGGGAGAGAATAAGCCACCAAAGGATGAATGCCATGAAATCACCGGGCAAGCAGCTGACGCGGCGGCATTAGACCCTTGCACTAGTGAAGAAAATGGTGAGGTCCATAAGATCCTACACTTGAATAAACTTGTAAATGCACTGCCAGATCACTTTTATGACTCGCAATGAGTGATTAAGTCGCATGTGCCACCACGCAATGCACCAGAGAGGGTTGCAGTACCAAAACAAATAGAAGGTAGCCCTCAACCTGCTCAAAGGCCTAAGAAAAGAGCAGGGAGTCTGGTTAGTCCAACCCCAAATACCCGGGGATGCCTGGGGAAAAGAGAGAACGAGAGCTTATCACAACCAGTCACAAAAACGCCCCATCGTGGGAAGGGGAGCCGGTTGAGACTAAGTATTGGTAAGGAGCCTGCTAGCGAGGTCCTCTCAGATTTGAATGTTCCCTTGCTGGAACCAAAGAATGTTTCATAGCAGTAACCTGTGCATAATGCCGAAACAAATATGAGCGCACACATCAGCTATAATAAACTAAAGAAACTTGCTCCCGCTTTGGGGATACGCGGTGAAGAGCAAGGTAAACAATTGCCCTAAGCAACCCATGATGAAATGGTCATAAACTATGAATCTTCCGGGAAGTAATGAATATAGCCATAGTCATAATCGACATTTACAACGCAAAGAAAATTTCCTTCATCATTGAAAATGATCCCGAGCCTACATCTCTAATAGAATGTAAAGGAAGGCTAGATTAGAAAGAATGGAAAAAGGCGATCACTGCAGAACTGACATACTTGAACAATAGACAAGTGTTCGGGCCTGTATGCGGTACACCGAACCATATACGCCCTATAGGGTACAAAAGGATCTTTGTTCGGAAGAGCAATGAAAGTAATGAAGTCGTAAGGAATAAAACAAGGATGGTAGCTCAAGATTTCACTCAACGTTCTGAAATCGACTATGAGAAAACTTACTCGTTGGTTTATGGGCAGCATTAACTTTAGATATCTTATCTCAATGGCAGTTAATATAAACTTGAGAATAAAATTGATGGATGTTGTGACCGCTTACCTTTATGGTAATTTGGATTCTGAAATCTATATGATGATACCTCAAGGTATTCCCGTCTCGAATGACGATAGAGCCAATAGAAATCTATGTAGTATAAGACTTGTAAAGTCACTATATGGAACAAAGCAGTCTGGGATGATGTGATATAATCATTTAAGTGACTTTCTCTGTAAGAAAGGCTACACAAATAATGAAGATTGTCCCTGTATTTTTACACGGCGATCTTTGAATGGTATTTTGCATAATCTCCATATATGTAGATGATCTGAATATCATCAGGACAAATGAAGAAGTCGAAGAAGCATGCTCTTACCTGAAATCTGAGTTTCAAATGAAAGACTTGGGTAAGACTAAGTACTGCTTAGGCTTGCAGCTCGACCATTTCTCTCATGGAATCCTAGTACACCAGGCGACCTATACTCAGAAAGTATTAGGCAAATTTGGTTTGACAAAGCCTATTCCTCAAGAATCACTATGATAGGCAGATCTTTTCAGAAAGATAAATACCCCTTCCGACCCATGGAAGAGGGGGAGGGAATTCTCGAGCAGGAAGTCCCATACCTGAGTACAATAGGGGCACTAATGTATCTTGCTAACGGTACGCGGTCTCATATAGCATTTGGGCAGCCCAGAGTTTGCTTGGCCCTACCCTTCTGTTCGACAAATTCAATCCGCTGTCCAAGTTCCTAAAATGAAAATTCGTCGCACAACTACTTTGCATTCACCGCACTAGAAATATTGTTTTGCATCTGCTCCTCTATCACAACTACTTTAGCGTTAGTGATATAGTGATGTATTTTTCTTTGTAAACAAAGTCAAAACAGAAAATCCGCCACCTGCGCGTAGATTTGCCTCCCAATGTTGTCCATTGGTAATGGACTAATGGTGACAACAAGGGCAAAAAAAACTTTGGTGTTATGTGGCAGAGATTATCTTGAATTTACATAAAAAAATACTAACAGATAACCTCCCCTAAGCAAAATTTGTACAAACAAACAAAATTAGGTTGTTAAAACTACATTTCCATAATTAAATCGGAAGAAAGTTAGCAAAGAAAATGCTAGTCTATACAAAGATTACCATTATGGTAATTCTTCGTTATGAAGATTTCTAAATTAAACTTTTCAGAATTTTAACAAGTTTTTATACCTAATTTTTTGTGGACCCTTTCTATATAATTATGGTTATTTTTTTGAAATTTTTCTTTAAATTTTTAAGGGCCAAAAAGTGCATGGCTTAATTTTTGGGTAATTTACTATATTTTTAAAGTACTGAATTTCTTTATGAATCCTTGCCATGATGCTGCTATCGTTCTGTTTCTTTTACGAGTACAATTTTTTCAAGCGGATATTTTTTAGTTGTAATTTTTATAAAAAATCTTAAAATAACTAGATCTTTTTATGACACTTGGCATGAAATTGTTTGCGTGTTTGTTTAAATTTTTAAAGAGGGCTAGAAAAACGAGTGAATGAATAATTATTCTGGGTGTTTTTAAAAATGAAAATGCCTAATTTTTATATAGAGCCTTGAGTTGAAACTATGCTTGTGTTAGATCTAAACTCGATGCTAACACAAGACAAGGGGTTATACAGGTTCAGGCTCTTACAGTGGATGTAATACACAAGTCCTATGTTCTTTGGGATTATGATGATCTGATACTCTGTGCAGAGATGAAGATGTGTCTCCATGTATGGGTGTGGAGATGTAGATGCCGAACAAGGGACTCCCTGCCCGCTTTATATAGTGGGGGCAGGGTTACAAGGTAGAGGATTCCTATCACTATCATCTAGCCAGATACCTAGTTATCTGTGATTACAATTGTATCTTCCTTATTAGGGATAAACTTTTATCTTTAAGTCTTTCCTTGCCACGCAAGCCTCCTAGAGTCCGAGTGGTACCCGTCCTTATCCACTCGACTAGGTTCATCCCCTGTCGGGTGGTCTTTTAGGCCCGCCGTGTGGGTACCCGAGGTCTATGTTATCAACAGTAACCGTCGAATGCTTCATAGTCGAGTTGCTGCTCCTCTTTGCCGCACCTTGGATGAGCCATGCTTCATGATGAATGCTTATAGATTGTTGATGTTTCTTCCTAATTAATTTTTTTGAAGCCGAGCGCTCTGTTGCATGTAAGGAGATTGTGAAGGGCTTAATAAAGCTCCTTGTTAAAATTTCTGAGTGGTACCCAGCTCGATTTATCGGAATACTGGCTGTTGGCCCATCATTGGGCATACGCTTGCTTGGATGACGCTTGGCTGAGTGGTACATGTACCCGTCTGTCATGGTATAAAGCTGGCGGCTCTTTTAGAGCGTACCATATCCCAGGATAGATTTGGCCGAGTGTTACCTGTACCCGTTTGTCGCGGTGCATAGCTAGCGGCCCTTTTAGAGCGTACCATATCACATGCCAGATTTGGCCAAGTGGTACATGTACCCGTCTGTCGCGGTGCACAGCTGGTCGCCCTTTTAGAGCGTACCATCGAAACCTAGGCCCAGGCTCAGATCACAATTGGCGCTCATAGCGTTGGGTGGCTCGCGCCCGAATGCGTAGCCTTGTAGCAGAGCCATAGTAAGCGCTTAATGTGCAAGGTGGCTCGTGGCCGAAGGCGTAGGTAGCGCTCATGGCGCATGCCCTTCTTTGCTGTAGACGAAGTCGTAGAAGGTACTTGATGAGATAGAAATCCATAAACCCCCCATAACATGTACGTGTAGGATTTATGCAGTACCATGAAAGCATATTTAGATGGATGTAAAATTTGACTGCTTTTTAGATAATTTTTATACTTTTGCTCCTTTTTCTTTTTATATTAAATTCCTCCAAATAATCTTCCTTTTGTTATGCACTCTGCGTGACTAGTCTAACCCCCGAGCGTCGGGAATGGCCTCATGGCACAATTTCCCAAGCACGCGTACTGAGTTACTAGAGTTCGCCGTTCGTGGATCAGAGCCTCACTACTCGGAATAACCACTTCGATTCATTTGCGATTATTAATAGAAAGCAACAAAAATGTACTCAAGTGCACCTATTAGGTATAGCCTCCGACTTACTACTTAGTTGCAGACCAACTAAGTAGCAAGTCAAGAAACAGTCCAAATTTATATAAAAATACCAAGATGATGAAAACTTAGCTTATAAGCTCCTGGCCTAGGCGTAGGCTGTTGCCAAGCCGCAGATTTGTGCGCATGGTGCGTGGGCGTATGCGTGTGGCCGCGCCATATATTTGGGCACTCGTGGCATCGACATAGCCATGTTGGGCACTCGTGGCACCGGCGTAGGCGTGTCGCCGAGCCGTAGACTTGTACTCTCGTGGCAGAGGCGTAGGTGTGTGGCCGAGCCGTAGACTTGGATGCTCGTGATGCTGGCATACGCGTGTCGCGGAGCCGCAAACATGGGTACTCGGGGCACCGGCGTAGGCATGTCGCGCAGGCATAGACTTGGATGCTCGTGGTATAGGCGTAGGCGCATGGCCGAGCCATAGACTTGTGCGCTCGGGGCGCGTCATAGGGCCGTATCCTTGGGCGTTCGGGGCGCCCGAGTGCTTTTCAATCGAGTCAGATACCCGCCGACTAATTCATTGATCATTTATTCCTGTTATATTTAAGAAATAATAGATTTAAACATTAGAAATCTAGAGCAACGCCCTTCTCAACAATATCAAGACTTTGGCAGTCGACCTGTTTATAAGGCACGCCAGTTTACTTTTAATAGTGTATTCCATTAATTTGGTTGCTCGGTACCCATTTTCATCTTGTGAAAACAGCAATTAGCCCATCATGGGGCGTACCTTAAGCCGTGCAATTGTGGTACCTGTTTTGCGTTATACTGCATTTTGCATATTAAGGGGTATGCGACATCAAACGCCTGATCCTGTCTTGCAAAATTTAGCACTTGGCCCAACATGGGGTGGGTTTTCCGCCGAGTGATAACTGTCCTAACCGGAGGAGGGATCAGTTGGCGACCTACTTAAGGGTGTACCATTTGGATAATGTTTGGTCGAGAGGTATTTGGTATCCGGGTTGCGGTATACAATTGGTGAACAACGATGGGCATACCTCCGAAATAATATCCAGGCCTCATCAAACTCAACCTTGAACATGAAAAGTTGACTAGTGATCCAACATGGGGTATGCGATGACAAACTTTTAATGGATGGAGCTTTCGGTCATATGCCCTTTTTGGGTGTACGGAAGCCAAAATAGGCTCGATGTCAATAATTTATTATCACTGTTTATGATGTATTATCCAGAAAGCTTGTTAAGGGGATCGCCCTTTGCTTAATTGGATTTGGGCCTCCTAGTGCTTTGCAGGCGTAGGCGTATAGCCGAGGCGCACACTTGGGGCTCAGGGCGTAGGCGTAGGCGTGTGGCTGAGCCGCATACTTGGGCGCTCGGGGCGCCAGCGTAAACGCGTGGCCAAGCCGTAAACTTGGGTCCTTGGAGCGTAGGCGTAGGCGTGTAGCCGAGCCATAAATTTTGGTGCTCATAGCGCCGGCGTAGACTTGTCACCAAGCCATAGACTTTGGTGCTCATGGTGCCGGCGTAGACGTGCGCAAAGCCATAGACTTTGGTGCTCGTGGCGCCGGCGTAAACTTGTCGCCGAGACGAAACTTGTTGCCGAGATGAAGACTTGGGCGCTCGTGGCGCTAGCGTAGACTTGTCGCCGAGCCGTACACTTGGGCGCTTATGGCTCTAGCGTAGACTTGTCGCCGTGCCGTAGACTTTAGCACTCGGGAAGCAGCCGTAGGCACGTTGCAGAGCCATAAACCTGGGCGCTCATGGCGCTGGTGTATACTTGTCGTCGAGACGTAGACTTGTGCGCTCGGCGCGCAGCCGTAGGCGTGTCGCAGAGCCGTAGACTTGAGCGCTCGAGGCGCAGGCATAGACGTGTCACAGAACCATTGACTTGGGCGCTCGTGGCGCTAGCGTAGACTTGTCGCCGAGCCGAAGACTTGGTCGCGCAGGGTGTGGACGTAGAAAACAAATCAAAATTTTATTACGAAAATCCAGAGGCATCTGATAATGCACATAATCATATGGCAATAGTCGTTTAAGTCTTGATCAACACTGAGCAGCTTGCGCCGTGGTCGGCGTTGAACAGCACATGCTTGCCGAGGTCTCGGTTGTGGTCGGTGAAGTTGCGGCCGTAGTCATAAATGATCTCCACACGGTTGGTGTAGCTCGACGAAGGTCGATAAAATTCCTCTCTGGCCTTCAATGTCCCACAAGGCGCAGCATAACCGATCCTCATGCCGTGGCTGGCACCGACGAGCTTTACGAGCTCGCCAAAATTCGCGACCTTCATGCACAGTCTGTTTTCAAACAGGCGCCATGGTCACATCCAAACTCGGATTTAGCTGTTCTTGGATTCGTTGGAAAGATAACAAGATAAGATTTCCACCACATATTGTATCACCCCGAAACTCCTCTTAAGTCAATAGGAAATCACGACATAAGTTCTATCCAGATTCTAAACGAGAACAAATCGCATTTTCTTCTCATGTTTGCCTCGCGGTTGATGAAACCAGCGTCGCACGATGGACGCCATGATAGTCGAGTCTGAGTGATTTGTGCTGATGACAGTCACCATCCGAGATTTGTTCTCCATCGGGTCCTCACCGTATCCGAGGCAGGAATCAAGCCCCCGGGCGTACTACTCGTCGGTAGGCTGCGGCGGCGTTTCCCAACACGAACGGGAGTCCGAGTGAAGAGCTGTTGAAGTCCCTCCCGGATCGGATCTTGTCCGAGTCTGAAACAATGGACCTTGACGTGTTGGTGAAGTCTCTCACGGATCGGATCTAGTCCGAGTACAAAAGAGTAAGATTAGGCCTCCGGCACATTACGTGTTGGTATGCGGCGGCGGCGTTCTTGAACCTGAAGAAAAGTCCAGACTGGTCGTTGATGAAGTTACCATTAGATTGGATCTGGTCCGAGTCCGAGAGCGTTAGCTTGCTGAAGTTGTCAGTGACGAAATCCAAGCACCCAAAGCAAAAAACGACGTGCAGTGCAGCCGAAGACGAGTCAATGAAGTCGGTTCACCGATTTGAACGTAGTAATATGGAAGTAGTTGTTCACAGCGATCCAATCGCATCCGCACTGGTCCGCAATAATCCACAAGGTGAGCCGTGGCCGATCTCCACGCTGAGAAGGTTGTCGACGAGCTTGCCGGGATTTGCAACTTTCATGTGCAGTCTGTCTTCAAATGGACGCCCCGGCCACATCCAGACTCTGTTTTCGACGTTTTACCACTCATTGGAAAGCTAACGAGATTATCTTTCCGACGCATCCAGTTTTGTCCCAAAATATCATGTGCATAATCTATTCCGATGATTTTTGTCATCGAGCTTCATGAAATTGATCTTGACACTGCCCATACTTGTCGCGACAACTGTCGACGTTTGTTAAACCGAGGGGTATCGTCGGCAATGATTATATATGGGGTTATGCATTAGATCCAAAGTCGATGTTAACACAAAACAAGGGGTTATACATGTTCAGGCCCACACGGTGAAGGTAATACCCTACTCCTGTGTTCTTGGGATTATGATGATCTGGTACTTTGTGGAGAAATGAAGATGTTTCTCTATGGATGGGTGTAGAGATGTAGATACCGAAACAGGGGATTCCTGCCAGCCTTATATAGTGGGGGGAGGGGGGGTAGGGTTACATGGTAAAGTCCTGCTTGGTTATGAGATAAGATTCTTATAACTATCCTCTATCTAGATACGTAGTTATCTGGGATTAAAACTGTATCTTCCTTATTAGGGATAAAATTTTATCTTTAATTCTTTCTTTGCCGGGCAAACCTACTAGAGTCCGAGTGGTACCCGTCCTTATCCACCCGGCTAGGTCCATCCCCTGTCGGGTGGTCTTTTAGGCCCGCCGTGTGGATACCTGGGGGTTTATGTTATCCATAGGTCCCGTCATCTTAGAAGCAGTTAGAAGGTTGCCTTGTACCTAGAAAAGCCCCCCTTTCTGTAATACTCCCTCCATTCCAAATTGTAGTTCACTTTTAACTTTTGAAGACGTATTTTGACCATTCGTCGTATTAAAAAAATAGTGCAGACATGCAAAAATATAAGTCATGCTTAAAATATGTTTAATGATAAAACAAATCACAACAAAATAAATAATATTTACATATATTTTTTAATAAGACGAATGGTCAAATAGAATATCCAAAAGTCAACAGTGAACTACAATTTGGAACAGAGGGAGTAGCATAGAAATCATGCAAGTATATGGCCTTTTGCCAAATATTAAGGAAATCCTCCCACTGTTGTCTTATATTGGTCTCAATTTAAATTATTTTTATCCGGTGTAAGTTCTGAACACAGTCGGCTCTCACAACATGTATTTCAGCACAATTTTGCATAAGAACATAAGTCGGTTTCAAATAAAATTATTTCTCAACACGACTTTGCAACAAAGATAGCATCATCAATATTAAATAATATTTTGGTATCACTTAAACGCGATCATACTAAGTTACAAGAAATAATACCATCGGATTTAAATAATAGATCATTATTTCAACACGTACGATGACAGTAAGAAACGTTGTCGAAATAATAACCCATTATCTCAAACACAAATATACTAACTTATAAGAAATAGTACCATCGGCTTGCAAAATAATATCTTGTTAGAAACAACACCGTCGGCATCAAAATAATATCTTATTATTACTTTAGCACGATCGCACTTGGCTCATTTTTCAACAATATTATTGCTAGCGACATATCGTCGTTCTCTTTTCTGTGTTGCTGTGTTGCCACTGCTCTTTTTGGGTTTTCAATCCTCAAAATAAACAACGATCACAACAGTCATTTCTTCCGAGCTCTCAAGATTTCCCCAATTTTTTTTTTCTGCTGCTATCATCGTCTAACATGCCTTTGTTCTTGATAGCTAGTCCTGTCAACAATGGATTAGGTACTCTCTCTATCTGATGATCATGCATCCTGGTTGTTTCTTTCGTAGGGAATTCTAATACCTTTCCTTTTATTAGAGATCATGTACCTTATATTCCCTTTAATTTTCCTTCCATCAATCTGAATGGGTGGAACGATAGTTCTAGGGCTTGACCAAATCTTACCCCTCCCTGGTCGGATCGGTACAATAGAATTGCACGAGCCAAGCAAGCAGAATAGAAGCTACTGGGTATTGTTGATCTTCTCCCTTTTTCATTATCCAATTTACCCCCAATAAGGCGCAATGCTAATCACATCTAGTTACTTTTGGAGTGATTTTCTCAATGCTTTTCTTTTGAATGCTGGCTTGACATTGCTATGATCCGTGGACTGACTGCATATAGCCATACCTCCCAATATAAACTTTTTGCTAGCAAAGGTATTGAGTCATTGGCGACATCTTCTGGTTTATGTGCGATGGAGTGTTCTATCACTTCACGAAGAATGAGTTTGGCCATCATCTGAAGCTCTCCACCAGAGGCAACATGGAGCAGATCCGCAATATGGATGTTCTGAAGAATCATGAGCTGAAATTCTTGTATGATGGGCCTATTCCTCCTAAGGCTGGAGCGACTGAAAGCATGAAGCCTTTCTATAAGTGCTCAATCGCCTTTTTTGCAAGACTCTCTCTCTCCCAAGAAAGGTGACACATCCCGTGTCCTGTCTTACTCTCGCAACCTTCTTTTGAAAATTGGTTTGCGAGAACGTCCCTTTGATGTACTGGACTTCATCTGGGGTGAGATCAAGATTAGTGCTTGTAATCCAAAGAGGAGCTGCCCTTATGCCCCTTTTCTGATGATCATGATCATCCATGTCACTGGTCTCAAGTTTGTGATGGGTGTGAAGCACACACCCTATCTTGTGACCACTGGTGGACTGGCTTCTCCTGGTGGTGACTCTGTGACTCCGCCCATGAGGGGCTCTGTTTCTCGTGATACAACGGGTCCTTCTTCTGCTCCTTGTGATAGGGCGGGCCCGTCTTCATCAAGGTCTAGCCCATCATCTCATGGTGGCTCCATCAAGAAAATGCTGAAAGCTATCTTCTGTATGTGTCGCAAAACAAATGATCGGGTCAAGGAATCTATTGTGCGTCTTCCCGACAATCGGAAACACATGCAAGACATCAAGAAACATCTTGGTATGCTACTCTCATCTGATGATTCCAAGTCTCCCGACACCTCCATTGACACCTACACTAGAGGGCTGTTTGAGATTCCTCCATCCGGTGGCGGCAACGGCCACGGTGATGGTGATGATGAAGAGGTCACTGGTAGTCAGGGTGGTGGTGGTGGCTCCAGCAGCAGCGATCCGAAGTGGATTGAATAGTTCCTTTTTGGCGTCTTAATGCCAAAGGGGGAGAAAAATTCTATCTGCTCATTATCTATCTATTCATCTTAGACTCCTATGTGTGCAACTTGAATGTTTAAGTGCAAAATTATGTTTTAAACTCGATGGTTGGTTTATGTGGTACGGTGTGGCTGTAAGATTTTAATTATTTATCTTGTGATGATGCTGTAATGGTGAACTGTTAGTTATTTACTATTTGTACTGTGTGAGATATCTTGTTATATTGCATTTAGATTCAAATTTGCCAAGGATATAGAGGGAGCTCCTATTGTTATTCTTGTCATAATTTCAGGGGGAGCTTCCAACTATATTCTTGTTTATTATTCCTTTGAGAGCTATAATTGTTGTCATCAATACACCGAAAAGGGAGAGATTGAAAGTGCATCTACTCCCCTAAGTAGTTTTCGCGATTAATGATTAACAATTATAGAGCTAATATTTTTATTGAAGAAATATGCACAGATGTTTTATAGATTAAATTCATGAAGTGTATGTTTAAATGTGATGGTCTACTCCTCAAACGTGGATATGTTGCAAGAAGGCATCAAGACTAGTAATTACTTGTAAATCTTTATTTATTGAGTCATAGGTATGACGTACTATGAAGAGGGATGCTACGGAGAAGCATATAAAGATTCCTAAGTGCTCAAAATAGGTATCTCGAAATTAATGTGTTTTCCACTCAAAATACACTCTACACAGAACCTACACCATCATAACATCCGACGTGGGTCGGAACATCCGATGGTGAACTCAGTTTGCCTGTTTCCAGCGCCATCCAGTGAGCAGCCTATCGGAACCTTTGACGCGGGTCGGAACATCCAATGGCTGTCGGAACATCCGACGCGGGACGGAATATCCGATACGGGATCCTCTGCAGCAACGGCTATTTTTCGAGAATCCATATTTAAGGCCTCCTCTAATAACTGCCAAAAGGTTACACACTCTGATTTGAACCTAATCTTCTTCTTCATCATCTCTCAAGAACACTAGCCTTTCTCTCTCTCTTGTTCATCTTGTGAGATCTAGATCTAGAGAGATCAAGGCACCCAAAGTGCTTCATGAATTAGAGACATCCAATTCTTGAGCACTTAGCGATTCCTAATTTCTTCGTCGCATTTGTTGCTCTTGGAGGCTTGAAGGGTTCCTAGACGACTAGGTGTCGCCGGTGAGCCGCCGAGCTTTGTGTGGTGTACCTCCGGAGTTTGTGAAGGTGTGACTCCGCGTCCGCAAGGAAAATGATTCATCTAGTGAATGCCGGTGAGTACTGTGTGCATCGCCGGAAGGGGATTAGGGTCTTGGTGATCCGGGCTTTGTGCCTTCCCTAACGATGAGTAGGATCTCCCTTCAAAAATTCGAACATCGATAAACAAAAGTCACCGTGTTCTTCATCTTAGTCTTGAGTATTTGTTTTACTATTGTTTTTGACTTGTTCTGAATATTTTTGAATAGATCTAAACTTGGTTTTGCGAGGAATTAATTTTTACTGCAGGTTTTCGTCTATTTCAGAACACCCAGGATCGGAACATCAGACGTATACCGGAACATCCGACACTAATCAGAACATCCAACGCAAGGGTCTCTAGACCAGATCGGAACATCCGACCTACATTGGAACATCCGACGTGCTGGTTACTGTTTGAGTTTATAATTTTCGCAATTTTTCACATCCCTCTGGGCGGCATATCGATCCTTTCAAGAAAGTTAGGAAAGTCAATATGAAATGACAATACAAAATTTGGAGAAGATAGAAGTCATTACCTCAATATCACCGCCATTTGTTCTTTAACATATATATCACGTGATTCATCAATGAGAATTGAGAAATGTCTATCTCCAATTTCTCCTATGATAGTCTCCGTGATCTCTTGAGCACAACATTTTAAAGATCCTTTTGAATTCATGGGGAAGCCATAATACAAGTTCTTGGAGCACAAACATAAGTATTCATCACTTCTTTCCTTTTACCTTTGTACCAATCAACCATATATAGGAAATTTTCCTTGTTTAGAGAACTAGATGACTCATCATGGCCACGAAAAGCTAAGCCTTGCATCATGTCGCAGCCCCGGCTTCACCGGGATCCACTCACAATCCATTGCTAGTCCCAGAGATCAATACTAGCAACTTGTGAGCGACAGTTTGTTGAACATCATCACACAATCATAATTATCTAACAGAAATTACATATTATGCAAAAGTAATTGTTACACAACTACTTATTACAATTGTTTAATTAAAGATGACATAATATTGTCCATAATATATCAGAGTGCGGAAATTCAAACATGCAGCGAAAAAGGTATGATGATGCTCCAATCCGACCCTTGAGCGCCAGCTAATCCTCTTCAAAGTCCAGAACAAGATCCTCCTGATCCTGTAGATAGACCGGACCTGATACTTCTCCTGAATACAAATTTATCCGTGGTTTTGTATAATGAGTACACGGCTACCCAGCAAGAGTCCTTATAAATGATGCAAGGATATAAACAAGAATACGGTGGTTAATTTGCATAAACACCTACACTAGTCAATATTATTAATTAAAGTGTTGTAAAACAATTTGTAGAACAATTAATATTGATACAGATTCCCAAAGATAACACGCAGAGCTCGGCTTCGAAAGCCCCTCTGTAGAACAAAGCTTGCCTCGAACAACTCAAACTACACCAACCCATCAGGTTAATTATTAACACATGAGACTACCATGTACGACCTTCCTCCCCTCCCATAACCGTGGGAACGGCTATCATGATAGTTTTAACTCTGCAGAGTGTAGCACACTTTACCCATAAGCCGAGTGAAACTTTTGCATCTTAGCTCTTCCTTAGGAGCCAGACCAAGTAACAATACAAAGGCGATTCATTAGTTCCTCTGTTAACACCGATACCCCTCTAAGGTTTAGCACTCGGGCCCCTCTTGAGCCAACGGACATGACCCGATCTTTTCAAAGTAAAGTGTGTTAACAGTCTTCCCTAACTACTAAGCCAGGACTAGCACATGTTGTACACCATGTTAAGCTAGCACTTATGGTTGCGCTTGTTTGGTTTGGCCGGATAAGCACACGCCCAATGTCCTTAGACCAAGGTGACTACCTCCACACAATCCACAATCCACAAAACCACCCGACTATGCCACCTTTAGTCAACACACGCCACGTAGATTTTAGTTGATTAGGTTATTAAGTAACTCAGCACCTCCAAATATACCAAGTCACAAGATTAATTAAATGATGAACCTAGTCAACTACCAACCCACGAGCACTAGCAACTATGCACAAGGATAGGCTAGGAATAACAAATAAGGCAGCAATAAATGGCTAATTCACAGGGTAAATGACGCAGTGTGAATATAATAGGTTTCTACCCTTCCCATCATTTTATGCATGAGAAAAATAAATAAAAACAATAAACGGGTGAGTTTTGTAAATTGGGAGAGCAAGATGCAACTATCTTGCCTTGGTAGCACTCCGGGTCTTGGGATTCTCCTTCGAATGGCTCCTGGAATCCTCCCGAACAGCGCGAACACGGCCAATCTACGCGTAAATCGGGATACAAATAAATAAACAATAGACAATATATTTTTAATAAAAATATTGAAAAAGCTATGGCCGATGATGCCTCGGTCTTTTCAATCATGCATCGGATTTTAGCAAACTCACTTCGGAATATTTCTCTTTGCTAGCGTCGCTAAACGCTCGCTTTTGAAGTCGGCAACGACGTCACGCAAAACGAGGCGCTCGCAATTAGGCGGCTGCAAAGGGAGTTTCGAAAAAATACGAGATTAATACAGGAGGTAATAGGAATCAAACGAGGATCAACAAAATTGGTTTGGAGGGAATCCGACTTACGGTTTGAGAGATACGAAATTGCGGTTACCTTTATTCACGATGAGCGATTAAAGGCCAGGCTCGGTTTGGTCAAAGGATTTTTCCTCGCCTCAATCCTCACTCCCTGCAACACAAGAGAGAGAGAGAGAGGCGGCGGCCATGGTAGAGGAGGAGAGTTGGGGTGGTGGCTCTGCGCGGCGAGGGGCGGCGGCGGCGGTGTGCCCGGCGGCGCGGTGGTGCAAGGTGGCGGCCTCGCTCTCGACGACGGCGGCAACGGCCGCGCGGCGGCGGTGGTATGCAAGGCGGCGGCGGGGGGGCAAGCGGCTTGGAGAGCACCGGCGGGCTTCGCCAGTGAAGCGGCGGTATGGGGGGCAAGGCGGCGGCAGCAACGAGATGGGCGGCATGGCGACATCGACCAGCATGGCACCGGGCGGCGGCGGCGATGGGGTGCTCGGCGAGGACGGCGCGCCGATGAGGATGGGCGGCGGCGGCGGCATGGCTGCCGGGCGAAGTCCTGAAGGCGGCGGCAGCACAAAGCGCGGTGGCACGGCACGGCAGCGGCGCGCCGAGGCGGCTCGTGATGGCGCTGGCGCGAGCACCAGCGGCTACTCGATGGGAGCATGGCGGCAGCTATACCTCCACGGGCAGGGCAGCGTCGACGACTTGGTGAGGGAGCAAGCCAAGGGCGGCGGCTGTGGATGATTTTGGGGAGATTGGGAGAATTTGCTAGGGTTTTGCTGGGTTTATATGGGTCGGGTTGAGGAAAATTTGGCAGGGACGGGTTGGGGAGAGTTCGGCAGGAAGACCAAGGAAATACGGCCTAGGATTTGGGCCCATAATCGGTTTCCATTGGAGTCTGAATCAGGTTACGTTTAGACCGGATTAGGGTCGGGGACGGCTTAAGGAGTCGTCAACGTTTCCGATACTGGAGTTAAGCCTGGTTTGGTTCTTGGACACCAAATCGGAAAGGGAAGGGGAAGAGGGTTGGATCGATCATGAGTCCAATCGAACATAGGTGGACAACTGGCTCGGCAAGGATGCGGCCAGGGGCGTCGTTGGTCTCCGGCGATGGGAATTCGGTGACATGAGGGGTTGGCCGGATGGCGGCATGGGAGAGAACGAGGCACGACGGCGGCGACGACGTGGCACCGTGGTAAGGCGCTCGGCGACGGCGGCTAGGGTTTTTGGGTATTTATACAGAAGCTAGGTCGGTGATTGGGAAGGAGTCCGATTGGTGTACTTGTCCAAATGGATTGAAGGGTTCTAGATAGGGCAGAACCGGATTATGATTCATCATAGGCATGACTCGTCTCGAGCTTACCACCGGTCATGTATACTAGGGTTATCATCGGGTAGGGTTTGGAGGAGTCCGGAGTAGGGACAGATTAGGAAAGAGAGAGAAAGGTGGACCGGTTTGAGAGATAGGACGACACTAATGACAAGGTTAGTTTAGGGTTACAACAGACTGGAGTGGAGTCAGGGTTCTGGACAAGAGACAGGAGAGTCGACTGAGTAGGTGTCCGAGTTAGGTGTAGGTTTTGACCAGGACAAGGGAGAATTAGGGTTTCGAGGTTCGTCGGCCGAGAGAGAGAAAGACAAAGGTTGGCTCGATCAGAAGATCAGGGTTTCGGTCGAACTAGGTTTCAATTGAGAGACAAAGTCAGGGTTCCGACCGAGGAACGAATAAAAGCGAGGAGTGAGCTTTTGCATATAAATTTGTAATTTTGTAAATTACAATGAAAATAATTAGTAAGATAATTCTTATATGTAAATAATTGTTTGAAAATTTAGGGATTTTCATAAAAAGAATCATAATAAATAAATTTCAAATTGATTTTCTCTTTTTAATAAAACTTGGGACATTCTAATATTTATTAGGATGTCACACATCAAAAGATATTATGCACATTCCAAAGAGGAAGTCAAACGAATTTTGTAATGTTATTCGGCCTCACGACTAGCATTAGACATGACAGTAGGATGCTTTGTCTTTGGTTATTAAATCATCATAATAAAATCTAGCATTGTTGTGAAAACTATTAACACCTCCAACATGAGTGGTCAACCTTTGATATGCATTTTTTCAATTATCATACCTAGCCTTGGTGAAAGCCTCATGTCCAAATTTATCGGCCCATCCTGATTGTTTAAAGAGAAAGTAATAAAAACAAAATACGACATCCTTTGACTCACTATACTCTAACCAATTAAATTTTTTTGTACCATTCTTTTTGAAAGCTTGTCGAACTTTGGCCATATTGTTTGCGAGGATAATTGAAACCAATTGGTTGGTTTGGACCTTTCAAAATATATGCCCTTCTCACTTGGTCTTGGGTATTCGCTTGATACTCTTCAATTTATCTTCTTAGTGCGGGGTTCGCAACTATCTCATCCGGATTGAATTGTCTCCCAATATTTGGTTGTTCTATACCCACATTAGTGCCTTGAGCGGAATTGGATGAAATTGGGACTAAAAATCTCCTCATATCTTAGATGATTAGTAGCACCTCTATTCTTTGTTTAATTAGCACTAAATCTGTAAATTAAATCAATGTAGGCAGTGGCATTGAGGCATACTGAAGACCCGAGCTAGGCGGCAAGAGGGGGGTGAATAGACGCCACAACATTTTTCGACGTTTCCACCAAAAACCCGAACAACTTGACAACTATGTGTACCCTTCACTTGGGTGCATGAGAGCCGTGAAATATTTGGGATTTTGAAAACACAATCCTGGTTGTCAAGTGTTTAAAAGAGAGGAATCAATTCAAATCTTGCTTTAGGAAAGGAGATCAAGCCAAATGACCAAAGTGGCTTTCAGAAAAGCAAAAGCAGATTCTTTCAGAACTTGTCCTTTAATGGAGCAGGAGGTTAGTGGCTTTCTGGAGCTCTACAAATCATGGGAATTTTTCTCCCTATGTGTAAATGTGTCGTGAAGCACTCCACAAAAAATCTCCTCAAAAGTCCTTACAGAAAAATCATGAAAAATCAAACAACACAAGCTGCTTTCTGGAAAGCAAAAGCAGATTCCTCAGAGTTTGTTTCTAATTGAAGCAGAGAGATGATGGCTTTCTGTAGCTCCAAAAATTGTGGGAATTTTTCTCCCTATGAACCAATGAGTTGTGAAGCACTCCACCAAAAATCATCTCAAGAATCCATCCACAGAAAAGATGAAAAATCAAACACCAAGAGCAGTCAAGAACTTCGAGCAGAAAGTTTGGGGCTCGGTTTTCACTTCATAGCTCCCAAATGGAGAAACTAGTGGACTTCAAATTTTTACCACAGATGGGTATATGAATCACGCATCTTTTTCAACTAGAATCATCCCAAAATGATTTTTCTTGATTTTTCTAAAAATCGTTTACTAACTGTTGCGCGGATGAAAGTTTCTGGACAGATTTGTAACAAGTCAAGAACTTGATCTCTTGCCTCTCATATGGTTGCAAACAGTGTGGAAAATCATATTAGCAACCTCAAGACATCATAGATCATGATGAACCAGCAAGAAATCACCAAGACTCATCTCCAAATAAGAGCTCTAAAAAGAAAAATCAAAAGAAACAAAAACTTGGAGCAAATCAACACAAGATGATCATGAAGATGAGATATTTCATTGCATAGGAGTTGGGGAATTACAAACCACACTCCATGTGGTCACAAGCAATCTAAGTGCCACCCTTACACACCCAACTCACCCTCTATTTCTGAAATTTCAGCTCTAAGGGGATGAGGAGGAGGTGCTCTCCTCCACCTCTATTTATAGGTCATGGGTGAGATGCCCTAACACCTAGAGCCCATCTCCACCTTTTATTTGAGGATGAGTGGTGTACAACACACACACACTACAAGACACATTCCCGAGAGAGAATATTCTCTACATATTCCTTCGGAAAATATCTTCACAAAGATCTTGATCGCCAACCCACGCTGGGCCCACGGTCGAACCACCGCCACCGTGTTCTGACGCCGCCAGACCTCCAGTGCCTTGGATTCCTCGCCATGGCTAAGCTTCTCGAGTGCACCACCTCATGTGACCGCCAGGTCATCGAACCCGATCGCAGACGCCTCGGACGCACTGACCTCCAAATGTCCCAGCAAACGTCGACCACGTACTGCCGATACCGCATCAATTGAGATGAACACACACGAAACCAAAACACCTTACCTCACCTGCAAGGTTAGTCCATCACAAAATTACCAACATAATAATCCCTTCATGACATCACAATTAGGAAGCCCTAACACACCACGTGTCAGCCTAACATTCACTGGACCACGTCCGATCAGAACTATTACCTAGCCCAAGCTCAGCACAATGGGCCGGTACCAATTCCACGGCAAATTCCACAAATGCACCATTTAACATTCTTCAAAACACTTCAAATTTTATCTTGTCACATATATTCATCATCAAACTGGGGTACCCTCCACATGGGTCTCAACACTCCCCCTTGATGAATATATTGACAAACCTTCGAAAATTATTTTGAAGTTTTTGGATTTGTCGAACAAGGCATGTTGGAAATGCCGAATCACGCTTGGGGCAAAAGATAGGAACACATGTGTTCAAAATCTCCAAGTCATGAAAGTCAAAACTTCCCAAGACATTATTCTCATTTTTTCAAGAAATGAATGTTGATGTCTTTTTCAATTCTTCCCCTTTTGGCAATATAGACATCAAGAAATTTGAGGGAACAAGCACAAGGCATGATGCAAATGCAAATGCAAGTCCTAGGGAGCTTTGAAAATTATCCATTTGAACGTGAAGCACATGGCAAAGATGTTCGAAGCAATGCAATTTTAGTTCGGTGCTCACAAGTTCAAAAGATGCTAGTAAATCGATTTTTCATATTGGAAAACGTGGCTTAGAAAATCACGATCAAATGTCGTGGCCTAGCAAGGTATCAAGACGGCTTCGACGGAACACCACATGCAACCAGTTGAAAACAAAGTAGTTACAAATCGACAGCTTAACTAACTAGCATTTTTCAATTTTTTTTTCAAATAGTTTGTTGAAAGTAGGCGGGAGAGCCTTTAGCCTTATACCAACGGCCGACGGTGCCCAGCATTACACTGAAGGATTCACTCATCTTGGCTATCCGATGTCCTTTCAAGTTCATGCCTCTTTTGTGCAATGGCAAGCTATCTCGTGAAGGATGACCAGTGAGAGCTCTCCAAAATTTCAAATTGCATATTTTTGGTTTTTCAATTTACAAGAGCAAGATTTGGCCAACAAAGATTTCACCAAGTTGCAAAGATGACTGAACGAAGACTGCAAGGGTCTCATCAAGCAACAACATTTAATTAGAAAGTGAAAATCTTATGCCACATCGAAGTTGTGAAAAACCAAAAACCATGCCAATTTTTGGACTAGACACCAATTGAACAAGCTAGCACAAGCTGAAATGTGAATAGTCTCAGCATCTTGCAAAGCCTAAATTCAAAAGCATAATAGACAAAGCTTCAAAAAGCAACAGAATTTTATATGCGAATGCAAAGTTTCCCCAAAACTCCCCTTCAACAAGTGAGTCAACAGTTTCATCCCAAAATAATGTGCAATAAAAACAATAACAATGAATAAGGAGCCAGAAAACCAAGGAAATGCACCTGGGCAAAACAAAAAGAATTAGACAAGAACAGAAACCACTCAAACTCAGACTCGCTCTCATCTGCCGCCTGCGACTTACAAGGAAAGACAACTCTACACCTCAGTTACTAGAGATACGACACAGACCCTGTCTACTTATAGGCCTATAAGACTGTGTGGGATCAACCTAGTCAGAGGAGAGAAGGAAGCCTATTACGCATGATAGCAACCTAAGCACAAGATAAGAGGTCCGTGCCACTGCACGCCAGAAGTCTAAGTGAAGAGTGCTGACAGTCTACACAATATAACCAAACCCGAATGAAACCCAAATGCAATGCAGGGAAAGCGAAAAGAATATATTACATATAGTACATGTAGCCCAAGCTCCCCTGACTATAGGCTAGCCAAGCTCACAACCCCGAGCTCTCCCCTGAGAGCCTCAAACCTAGCCTTGTCCAGTGGCTTGGTGAAGATATCAGCCAACTGACGGTTGGTCTCAACGAACTGCAAGATTATATCACCCTTCTCCACATGGTCTCTAAGAAAGTGATATCTCAGGTCAATGTGCTTTGTCTTAGAATGCTGCACTGGGTTTTTGGCAATATTGATGGCAGAGGTGTTGTCACAGAGAAGTGGCACACTTGCTTGAACTAACCCAAAGTCCTTCAAGGTAGAGCAGAGCCAAATAATCATCGCAACATGCAAGAATGCAACAACATACTCACCTCGGAATGGATCACGCAACACTCGACGCTTCCTAGAGGACCAAGTGACAAGAGAAGTGCCAAGAAATTGGCAGGTGCCAGAAGTGCTCTTCCTATCTATCCTACAGCCAGCAAAGTTTGCATCTGAGAAGGCTCTGAGAAATAGTCAAGAGGCGGCAGAGAACCAGAGGCCAAAGTCTGCAGTCGCTTGGAGTTAGCGAAAGATCCGCTTCACCGCCTGAAGGTGAGACACTCTGGGTGAGGCCTGAAAGCGGGCACAAAGACACACAGCGAATTGGATGTCCGGCCGGGAGGAGGTGAGATAAAGCAGGGAGCCTATCATGCTACGATATTCCTTCTGGTCAACTAGCTCACCATTCTCATCGGGTCCTAAGGCAACAGTGGTTGCCATCGGAGTAGAGACCGGCTTGCTATCAGACATGACAAATCGACTCGGCAGGTCTTTTGTGTACTTGCTCTGGTGAAGAAAGGTCCTCTCTGGTGTTTGCTTGAACTGAAAGCTGAGAAAAAAGTTAAGCTCCCCCATTATGCTCATCTCAAATTCCAAGCTCATCACCTCTGAGAACTTAGAAACAAGAGCAGAGGAGGAACCACCAAAGATGATGTCATCGACATACACTTGCACCAAAAGGAAATCAGAGCCAACCCTACGGGTAAACAAGGTCTGGTCTACCTTACCCATTAGGAACCCATTGCTCACCAGGTAGGTCTTAAGCCTCTCATACCAGGCCCTGGGTGCTTGTTTTAGCCCATATAGAGCCTCGAGCGAGCACACGACCTGACGAAGCATCCCCAAAGGTGATTTTCTCACCCTGGGGCTCACGGACTAAGGAGGAGAACCATTGAGAGTTTCCGGTTATGTGGCGACAACACCCGGAATCGATGATCCACAGGTCCCCCTTCCCAGCCCGACGTGCCTGAGTCAACGAGTGAAGAAACGTGGCTCAGTATTGAGAAATACCAGTGCATCTTTTGGCACCCAAAACTAAGTCACACGATCGTACCGAACAGACTCTACTCGGACTAGGCCATCCCTTCTAGTAGGGAAACGTCTTGGCGCTGGATTAGGAGCAACCTGCCGTTGAGCTGAGGCGGGTGCATCCTGTCCACGCTTCCTACCCTTCTTGCCATTCCTCCACCATGGAGTTGACACCTCACGTCGCGGACGCTCACCTCTGTAACCTACAGGAGGTACGTCCTGAGGACGACGCTGCTCACGCCCAGACATGCAAACAGGGATGAACAACGAAGGCATGCTCCAAGTCACGCCATCTAACCACCGGTCTACCCTAAGGAGGAACGAACCTAGGTGCAGGTTTCTTAGGAGGTCCTTGAATTCTAGCCTGTTTTCTACGATCCTCACGTGCTTCCTTAGCACGACGGAAGCAGTTCTGCTCAGTGTGTCCCATCCTATCACAGAAGGTGCAAACTACTCCTCTATCATTTTCAGAGGCAGGAGTGGTAAGAGGAACGCTCTTCGTAGGTGGACTCTGTGGAGCTTTCTGAGACTGAACAGACTGTGTGGTAGGACTTTCCCTAACGATCCCTGCGGACCTGAAAACAGTAGTCTCAGGAACCCTGTCCCTAAGAACAACTGTCTGCCCGTTCTCATCCCTTCCAAGCACTCTAGGTGGGTGTCTCTTGATGTGCTCTAGACAATTGTAACCTAGACCTCCACCCAATGATATCTTGCTTTTGTCAAGTATCAAGTTCAGCTTTCGTTTGCCCCCAACAAACTTCTCAAGAGTGCTCATGAGGTACTCGCACTCCTGATGGAGTTGGGGACAAAACCCTCAAGAAGAGGAAGAGTCCGAAGAGTCCTGGCTATCAGTTGTACCCTTTCCTAAGGCTTTGCGGCACTTCTCACCTAGGATCGTAACTTCCCTCTTGAGAGCCTGACAGGAAAGACACTCATCATTTTGGGCTTGGGTCAACCTACCCTCAAATCTATCACTCAAATCCTGGTAGATCCTATCCATCTCCCCATCAAGCTCAAGACATCGATCACACACAGATGCATTAAGAACAGTATCATTAAGCTCAGAAATTTTAGCTTGCAAGTTCAAATTCTCAAGCTTCAACAGTGTGCAATCACGAGATGTAGAATCAAGTGAGTGGAAGCTACAACTCTCATCTGAGCTGACTGGGTCCTTAGGTGGAGCATGATTGCTACAACCCACAACTGGACTGACTGGGTCCTTAGATGAGTGTGCAGAGGGATCAGGACAAATCATGCTAGGGTTCATTAAGCGGATAGACTCTAGATCAGAAGTGACAAGGAACAAATTCTTCCTAGTATCATTTAGTTCTGCCACAAGCTTAATATTAACTTCCCTAAGTTGTTCATTCAAATCAAGTACGTTATCATGAGTTGTACTTAATTCATTGAAATCAGTCATGACCCTATCAAATTCTTTCCACCCATCAGAGTCAACAGGCTCGGGAACAATCCTGCATTTTTCATTCTCTAATTGGATAGTGACATTCTTGAAATGCATTTTCAATTCATCCAATTCTATAGTGAGCTTCCCACAATCAGAACAAGCAGCAGGTTTAACATTTTTTAGTTGAACTTCAAGGGCATTTTTCTTGGCCAAGACCCTACTGTACTTGTCATGAATTTTAACTAGAGCTTCCATGAGTTCAGAATAGGAGGGACTTTGTTCATCAGTTACCTCATCATCGTCGGTGTGGTAGATGTCTGAGTCGCTGCCGCCGCTATCGCCGTGTGCCATGAAGCACATGCCGGTGTAGTCGACGTCGTCGTTCTCTGGCTGCACATCCTCACCATCATCCGAGTGTCCATCTTCCTTGTCGGAGATGACGGCTTCTTCCAGAGCGGCTAGCACCTTCTCGACCATGCGGCGTCCCTTCATCAACTGCTTAGGTGGCTTCTTCTTGTCACCTCCACCACCGGCCTTGATGTTACGGTTCTTGTTATGTAGGCGTTCCGTGCCGGCGCGACGCAGTTGTTCCGCTCCTCTCCTCCAGACTTTGGACAATCACGCTTCATGTGGTTGAGACCGCCACAACCGAAGCACCTCATGATGCCTCTCCTCCGATCGGCCACTCGCCTGTAAACAAATGAGAACTTTCTGAGCAACAGGGCAAGCTGCTCCTCAGGAATCTTGTCCATCTGATCATTGGACAGCTCACAGAGGGCAGAGAAGGAGAAACGGCAACATCGGAAGAACCACGACGGAGGGGGTTGACTATCAAAGCGATGGATGAGGAATTGGGCTCTTTCGGGAGATGCTCAAGTTCGTGCGTCTTAAGACTAGCATAGAGCGCTTCCAAGGTCAGCATCGAGAGATCGGCTGCCTGTCGGATTGCAGTAACCTTTACATCCCAAACCTTAAGATCCAAAGCAGAGAGAAAGTCCCTGGCGATCTCCGAATCAGTATATTTGACTTCAACCGAACGGAGATCGGCAAGAATCTTGGTGAAGCGGGAGAAACATGAGTCAAGCGTTTCACTCGGCTTCTGAGTAAATCGATTATACTCTCTTTTGTGTTGGTCTTGTCTCACCACCTTAACCAGAGCCGTCCTCTCATGGTAAGCTTGGAGGGTCGTCCAGATTTTGTGGGCTGTGATGATGTCCGACACCCGCTCGTACTCTCCTCGGCTAAGGCCTTGAATCGGAAAATTTTGAGCTTTTGCATTAAGCTCCACATCGGCTTGATTCGCGGCCGTCACCTCCTTGGGAAACTCATATGGGTCCTTGATCTTATGCCAAACATTGTATCCCTAAGCCATCACATATGTCTCCATCCTAGCCTTCCAATAGGAAAAATCGGCTCTGGAGAACACGGGGGGTTTGGTGGAATACCTGTCCGCCATAACTCAAATAGCAATATGGATCGGCTTCAAATATCGGTCAAGATTTGCAAAGAAGAACCAAACCAAACGCTCTGATACCAGTTGAAGACCCGAGCTAGGCGGCCAGGGGGGTGAATAGACGCCACAACATTTTTCGATGTTTCCACCAAAAACCCGAACAACCTGACAACTATGTGTACCCTTCACTTGGGTGCATGAGAGCCGTGAAATATTTGGTATTTTGAAAACACAATCCTGGTTGTCAAGTGTTCAAAAGAGAGGAATCAATTCAAATCTTGCTTTAGGAAAGGAGATCAAGCCAAATGACCAAAGTGGCTTTCAGAAAAGCAAAAGTAGATTCTTTCAGAACTTATCCTCTAATGGAGTAGAAGGTTGGTGGCTTTCTGGTGCTCTAAAAATCGTGGGAATTTTTATCCCTATGTGTAAATGTGTCGTGAAGCACTCCATCAAAAATCTACTCAAAACCTTTTACAGAAAAATCATGAAAAATCAAACAACACAAGCTGCTTTCTAGAAAGCAAAAGCAGATTCCTCAGAGTTTGTTTCTAATTGAAGCAGAGAGATGATGCCTTTCTGTTGCTCCAAAAATTGTGGGAATTTTTCTCCCTATGCAACAATGAGTCGTGAAGCAGTCCACCAAAAAGAATCTCAAGAATCCATCCACAAAAAAGATGAAAAATCAAACACCAAGAGCAACCAAGAACTTCGAGCAGAAAGTTTGGGGCTCGGTTTTCACTTCATAGCTCCCAAATGAAGAAACCAGTGGACTTTAAATTTTTACCACAGATGGGTATATGAGTCATGCATCGTTTCCAATAGGAATCACCCCAAAATAAGTTTTCTAGATTTTTCTAAAAATCTTTTACTGACTGTTGCGCGGATGAAAGTTTCTGGACAGATTTGCAACAAGCCAAGAACTTGATCTCTTGCCTCTCATATGGTTGCAAAGAGTGTGGAAAATCATATTAACAACCTCAAGGCATCATAGATCATGATGAACCTGCAAAAAATCACCAAGACTCATCTGCAAATAAGAGCTCCAAAAAGGAAAATCAAAAGAAACAAAAACTTGGAGCAAATCAACACAAGATGATCATGAAGATAAGAGATTTCATTACATAGGAGTTGGGGGATTACAAACCACACTCCATGTGGTCACAAGCACTCTAAGTGCCACCCTTACACACCCAACTCACCCTCCCTATTTTGAAATTTCAGCTCTAAAGGGGATGAGGAGGAGGTGCTCCCCTCCACCTCTATTTATAGCTCATGGGTGAGATGCCCTAACACCTAGAGCCCATCTCCACCCTTCATTTGAGGATGAGTGGTGTACAACACACACACTACAAGACACATTCCCGAGAGAGAATATTCTCTAAATATTCCTCTGGGAAATATCTTCGCAGCATCTTCGGTCGCTAGGCCACGCCTGGGCCCACCGGTCAGAACCAGCTTTCGCCACCAGGTTACCGACGCCGCAGCCTCCAGCTGCCTCGGATTACTCACCATGGCTAAGCTTCTCGAGTACACCACCTCATGTGACCGCCAGGTCATCGAACCCGGTCGCCTGCACTCCTCCGGACGCACCAGCCTCCAGTTGTCCCCGCGAAGCGTCAGCCACGTACCCGCCGATACCTGCATCACTGAGATGAACACACACGAAACCAAAACACCTTACCTCACCTGTAAGGTTAGTCCATCACAAAATTACCAACACAATAATCCCTTCATGACATCACAATTAGGAAGCTCTAACACACCACGTGTCAGCCTAACATTCACTGGACCACGTTCGAGCAGAACTATTACCTAGCCCAAGCTCAGCAAAATGGGCCGGTACCAATTCCACGGTAAATTCCACAAATGCACCATTTAACATTCTTTAAAGGGTACATATGCTGTGCAATCACACTAACCGTGCAATCGCCGTGCAATCGAACTACCAAAAGTTACAAAAAATTCTGAAAACATTTGTACATGTACTCTTCAACTTACTCTATCTCTGGTTAAAATTTCAAGTTCAAATTCATCCTATATTAAGAGTTATAAAAAAGAGAAAAAACGAACAGTTTTGATAAGTTCAAAATTGATAGAATTTTCTCTTTTTTGTAATGTTCAATATAGGATGAATTTGAACTTCCAATTTTAACCAAAGATAGAGTAAGTTGAAGAGTACATGTACAAATTTTTTTAGAATTTTTTATAACTTTTGGTAGTTCGATTGCACGGCGATTGCACGGTTAGTGTGATTGCACAGCATATGTACCCTTCTTTAAAACACTTCAAATTCCATCTTGTCACATATATTCATCATCGAACAGGGATACCCTCCACATAGGTCTCAACACATACATATAGTGATATAGAAGTAAATCTTAATCTTAATCTCAATCACCTAACCTAGCATTGAGGCAGTAGTGCAGTACTAGTAGTCCAGTACCGCGTTGGCCGTCGGGCTAGGTCGGCGGCGGGCGAAATGCGGCGGCGCACCACCGGCCACCGTGTAGGCCGCAGAGTTGCAAAGCGGCGAAAGTAGGTGCCGAGGTCGGTGGTCGATGGCGGCACCGTGGATAGATGGAGGACGGCGGATGGCGTCGATGGCGTGGGGTTCTGCGCGATCCCGATGGGTGAGAGGATGTGAGGTAAGCGGCGGCGCCAGCAGAGGTGGGCGGGTCGAGAGACGAGGGAAGAGGTAGAGGCACTGGCTAGGGTTGGGTTCGGTTATTCGTGTTGTCGGACCGAGGCTGAGGCAGTGAGGCCCCGAGGTCGGTTCGCTGCGAATGATATTTAGTGGGCCGGTCCCTATCTGCAATGCAAGTGTATTCTGTCCCGGTTATGGCCTAATTTATCAAATATTTGCTTTCTACTTCCAACTAAGGTGAGCATGGCTAGCAGGGCCTCTAAACGATTCCCTAAAACACTATCATGACAACTTCAAATTTATATAACGTTTCAAAGAGGCTCTATCTCAAATTTCTAAATTTAGAGACTCTCTCCAGAGTCTCTATATTTAGAGACTTTCTAGAGAATCTCTATATCTTTTTAAGGATAGAGACTCTGCTGGAGATGATGGAAGTATAGGAAACGAATAGTGATTTAGAGAAGGAATATAGAGAACGAAATATAGAGAACCTGTTGTTGATGCTCTAAATAGGGTCAAAAATTTTAAATGGGGCTCACCAACCCCATGGTAGGTCCGCCCCTTCTCTAATGGTTATGGCCACATGTTTGCACGACTGCATGGCAGTCATTCCTCAACTCAAAACGCAGTAAATATAGATTGGGAGGATAAGGTTGTGACGTCAATGCTCTTGTGTGCCGTGACAAAATATGTTTATGTGCATGGCATGTACTTCTTGGCATAGCACGTTCGATGCAGCCATATCATCCCATCGAACAATCTAGAGTTGTAGATATTTCCCAGTTGGATTATAGACAAGACCAGAATCACGAGAACCAAACACCAAACGAAAACCATTCGCTCCTTGAAATTGTCACACACGGCCACACCCCACACCAGCACTCCAACTGTCCAACGCACAGCCTCCCCACCACCCCCAGCGCCGCGTGGGCCCCACAAGATCCGACGACCCCGCCGCCGCCGCAGCCTGCTGCCGTCGTCGTCTGGCCGGTCGGGATGGGGCGGACTAGAGGGGCGCCCTACTACGTGGAGGCGGCGCCGCCAGTGGACCTGAACAAGAACACGGAGTGGTTCATGTACCCCGGCGTCTGGACCACCTACATCCTGCTCCTCTTCTTCGCCTGGCTCCTCGTCCTCTCCGTCTCCGGCTGCTCCCCCGGTGCCGCCTGGACCGCCGTCAGCCTCGCCCACTTCGCCGTACGCCCTTGCCCTCCTTCCCTTCGCGAGCTCTGTCTGCTTCTTGGCTCTGGCTCGGTTGCGCCCGCGGAATCTGGAATCTGTTTCGAGCTGGTTTGTCTGCATCCGTTGAATCAAGTGCCTGTCAGGTTTTAGTTGGGTCGGTTCTTCATTCTTGAGTCCTTTTGATCGGCGATATTTACCGTATTGATCTTCTTAGTTTGGGAGTTCGTTCTGCTCAACTGCGTTGCCCGTTCCTGCCCAATTTGAGAGTTTGTATTGATCATGGACCGTTCGATCTATGCGACGTTTGATTCGGGCGAGGATTGATGTTCTGGGTATACGTGCTGCGGATAACTAGTTCTGTGGATACACTTTTCTGCGGATAAGGGTGGAACGGTGGAATATATACCAGGGGTTTTGATTTGATATGGCAGATATGATTTAGTGAATTTTATGTGCATGGATTTTATTCATATCTGAAACTGCAAAGATTTTTTCATAAATTTTACATGCCAAGGATGTTTCGATAGATTTTACTGCCAAAAATTTGGTACTATAAAACAATGAGTTGAGTTGTTTCTATTGGTTGACCTCAGGCAGACAAGCATATCCGTGCTTAATGTTTGTGAAATGCCTTAGCAAAAGTCAATAAGCATATGCCGTCCTACTGTGACTTGTGAGATTCGTGTTGGTCTTGTCCCTTTGGATGTACCGTTTTGATTACTTTAGTTGTGAGATTAGGGTGGGTGCATGCTAGTTGGGTGTTCATCTCTACGAGTCTACCTACCTGCTCGCGAATTTTAGTTTCGCTTGGTATGCCTGTAAAAGATTCTGTATTTCCGTAATTTTGGTAATGGAAATGGGCCTAGTAACAAAATAGCATATCCCTCTTAAAAGAAGCATATGCCGCCATGGCCGAAAGACCATTTATTGGTATATGTAAACTGTGTTAATATTAGACTTATCGGAATCCCACCTTTGTCTATGGTCAAAAACAAGCAGTTGATGTACTTTGGCTAGATTTTTAGATGGATTATGCTCACATCATGGCCCTGAGACAAGGCTTTCATTGTTTAAGTTAATGCTTGAGTACAGCTTCTGTGTGGACTTTACATTTCTTGATGTTGACAACGATTCATGATTAACTTTGTCATACAGATGATGGAGCAATGGTTTGATGGGTTTGAGATATGTTTGAAAAAATTCTGTTTCACAAAGAAGGGAAATTTTAGGCCATTGACAAACTGATAGGGTGCATCTCTTCTTTTAGATGCTGCTAAGAACATGGCATGGCTCATGCACATGATAGGAAGATTTGAGTTAAATGCCTATGATTTCTGTTCTTCCATATTAAGCTAATCTTTATAAATGTTTTCTTGTTCTGTTTTTCAGATTACTTACCACTTTTTCCATTGGAAGAAAGGAACTCCTTTTGCAGCTGACGACCAAGGCATCTACAACAGATTAACTTGGTGGGAGCAAATAGACAATGGGCAGCAACTTACACGTAATAGGAAGTTCTTAACTGTGGTACCTGTGGTGCTGTAAGTTCCATCTCACCCTAATGTACTTGATCATGAGTATTACATTACAGATGTTGAGCAGTGGTAGTTTGCATGATGAGTATCATAATTATTTGTGTACCATACATTTGACGGTCAGTATTTTTGTGTGGAGACATTCTTCTTTTGAAGAAATATTTACTTGTGGACAAGACTACTTATTTCATTCTGGGTTGTGTACGTTTATGTGCTTCTCATCCAAAAGCAAATCACACACACAATAATAAGGTTTGCTGTTACTTGCTTCTGTATGGTTATTCTGTTAGTTCCAAAATAAGTTAAGCAATGTCTGTTATCATGATCAAGAATCTCATGATAATAAAAGTAGATAGTTTATATTTGGTGAAGTCCCTTTTTGGTCCTATATTCAGGTGGTGCCTCTTGGGAGTTCATGTGGCATTGTGGATCCTATCTTACTGCTAGTCTATCTAATTCTTATACTTTACTTTGGTCAATTGCAGTTCTTCTTGACTGTTTGCATTTCATTATCAAACTTGCTTGAATCTCAAGTCTACGTGGAAATTTTTTTTTTTTTTGGCTGCTGAAATCTCGACAAAGCATGTTGCATGGCTCATTCTAAAATATTCCTGTTGCAGGTATCTTATTGCATCACACTTGACAGACTACAAGCAACCAATGCTTTTTTTCAACACTATCGCAGTTCTGGTGCTAGTTGTAGCTAAACTGCCGAACATGCACAAGGTGCGCATATTTGGAATCAACGCAGATATCTGATGACTACTGCAAGCAAGATGTAGATTCCGGGTGCGGACTTCTGCTACAACAATGCATGACTAGTGAACGCTTGGAAATACGGCACTGGTCGTCTGTAATCTCTGTATAGGTTTTGAATAGAATTGTAAATGTTACTCTAGCATACAGGGTATGCCTATAGACTGCTACATGTTTGTTTCTGCTTCCTGCTCAAGTGAGGACCGTGATTTCAACAAATTTGGTAGCATGTAGATAGAGGAATGTTTAGCAAATGTTGTTTGGCTTTTGGTTAGCAACTCTAAATTGTTAGAAGATCTTTTGTATCTCATGTCTTGTTCCTTTTCGTTAAGGAAAAATTGGGCTGATGACATCGAAACTAGACCCTTTTTTTTCGAATCTATCACCCAAATTGACCTCTCCAATCTAGGATTGAAATGCACATCCGTTACTCATTTCTAGCACTTCGTCACCTTAGGTGTTAGATGGAGCCGTTAGCTCAGTTAGCTGACATGTGGGGCTTACTTATAGCATCCCTGCTTCCTCCTCTTCCCTCTCTCCTTCCTCCTCTCCTCCCTCCCCCTCTCCTAGCCGGCAGTCACCTCTGGCTCTCTCCCTCTCGTTCTCCCTCTCTCCTGGTTCTCCTCTCTCCCTGCAGGCAGCGGTCGTGGCGGCCTGCGACAGCGGCGGTCGTGAGGGAGGGAAGGAGAGAGAGAGAGATAGAGAGAGAGGGAGAGGGAGAGAGATGGAGATGGGACCCATTGTGCAATGAGAATATCGAGGACACCGTTAACTGTTGCCGTGAGATTTTTCGGTATTAGAAAACAAATGGAGCTACCTTTCGATGTCACCAGCTCAATTCTCCCTTTCGTTAGCATGCTTTTGGAAAACCATAACAACATTCTCTTATACAATGCGCTAGCATTGTAACATTCGGACGACACGTGTCTCCGATGATGTCTCCCGTTAAATCGCGTCCGTTCGATCACGAGCGGGAGTTACATCCGACCGTCCAATCAGACTTTGCATATAAAAGAATTTTTTCGGTTGGTTTCGGTCGCTGGCTTTCACGTGGAATGCCTGGGTTTGAATCCCAGGTGCTCCCATTTTGAACGGTATACTTTCTCCTTTTTGTCAGTTATATTTTTCCTTTTCTCTCCTCTCACCCTTTTCTTTTCCCTTGTTCCTCATCACGAGTGGGCGACTGGCGGCGGTGGTTTCTCCATGACGATGCACCGGCCTCGGCCGCCCCTTTCCCATCTACAACCAGAGGCACGGCCTGCTCTCTCCTCCACTCGACGGCATCGGCCTGGGTGGATCCATCGACAACTAGCTCTCTAATGGCTCCGCGAATTGACCGGTAATTCCTTCTCCTTTTTTGCAGAGTTCACAGCGTTAGTTAATTCACATGTGCTCATTTGTTGATAGTTCCAGACTTAGGTTGATGCAGGCCTACTTGTAGTACCCCCATTTTCACACTTGGCTCAATGGAGATGAGGCTCTCGTGCTATCCGAATGGCTGAAAGCCAACATACGAGTAACCCGCAGGCATACCAAGTAGGTTAGCCCTCAGCCCAGGCTACAACGACAAGAGCGGGCTATCTCAATTGAAACGAGGGTGAGCTCGGGTACCGAATATGTGCTTCAGTAACGGCTCTCAAGATCAGCTACCGTTACACATATATCCTCATTTGGATCGATAGCACAACACATAACAAATGGTCATAACTTAATATTACAAAAGGGTATGGACTATTGTCCATAGAAATAAGTTTAACATAGTTCAGAGTGTACGCAGTGGAAAGTAGTTTGTTTCACAAAAACAACAATAGATCAATATCCAAAAGCAAAAGTCTACGATGGTATGCCTTCCAACCCAAGGGCAACCGATTGGAAGTTAGAACTCGACACCGTGCCCACTAGCGTCATCATTTCCCACTTGATAATAGTACTCAAGCGTAGGGTCACTATCACCTGCAACAATTATCAGCACATTGGTTGAGTACAGATGGTACTCAGCACTATAAGGTACTTATAGCCTTGTTCATGCGTAATTGATACCAAATAAAAGGCTAGCAACACAGTTTCAGCATAAAGAGCATTTGCAAGACGTAATCATAAATAGATTGTAAATGGCATTTGAAGAAAACATGTAAAGACTTGTAATCCAACAGTAGCATCATTAATCAACATCAATCCACGAGGCTCTATCCGTCTAACGTCTCTATCTGACCATAACATCCATGGGACTCTATCCGTCCCCGGTCTCTATCCGACCGATCACCACGAGCAACCCTGTGCTCGGAAACATAGCCCAATCCACACCATAACCATTCCAGAACCCAAATGCTAACCGAAGTGTCTCGATTTAACGAGCTTTCATCCCTAACCAAAGGACGCGGCTGTTCGAACAGTTCATAACTCTGCAGAGGTGTATGACTTTACCCACACGACACAGCAAGTCATGCCGAAGCCTCCTAGATGCACGTGCCAGATCATTGGATCGCCCGGTAACTGTAGCCCATAGTTCCACGTGCCGTGTTGTGGTTCAATGGAGTTAACCGTTGCTGTGGACGTTACTCAGGGCCCTCTGGGAGGTCCCCACCAACAAAACACAAGCGAATAAACAACAATAGCCCTAATGATCACCAACGATACAAGCACGCACATAAAGTCGGCTAAGTGTCCCCATAAAACATGTGTGGTCGTACGTATAGTAGCTCGAAATGATGGCACCATGTTCGGTCCTTAATCGCCCGAACGGGGCTATATGACCGGGATCTTTCCTCCCGTCATCTCCTATCACTCGTTCCGACACAACTCCAAATCCGCACATCCCAATCATCATCAAGATATCATAATCAGGTATTACTCTCAACCACGTGGACTCTAAGCAAGTCTAAGCATTTGTGATGTTAGGATTTAGAGCCCGCTGTAAACGGCCACGCAAGGACCCATGTGTAGACGGCCACACAAGGACCCATGTACAGAGAAAGGGCTCCCCAGATCTTAACGGACCTAAAGGCCCAACTGGAGTAACGACTAAGGCCATGGGCCCATTCAACCCAAAAGACTAGCCTGGTAGGTGAGGGACGGCTCCACCTTTTAAGTCATGCCCCCCCATCATCGACTACCGATGTGGGACTAAACCCAACAATCTCCCCCATCACACATCGGACCACTTCGTCACAACGGACAACTCCGTCCAGTGAATGTGTGGAATTAACGGAGATGTAGGCTCAATGCCTGGCTCTGATACCACTTGTTAGGATTTAGAGCCCGCTGCAAACAGCCCACGTATGGGCCAAAACGCAGAGCAAGGGCTCCCCAGGTCTTAACGGACCTAAAGGTCCAACTGGAGCAACGACTAAGGCCATGGGCCCACTCAACCCAAAAGACTAGCCTGTTAGGTGAGAGACGGCTCCACCTTTTAAGTCGAGCTCCCCCATCATCTATAACCGATATGGGACTAAACCCAACAATCTCCCCCATCACACATCGGACCACTTCGTCACAACGGGCAACTTCGTCCAGCGAATGTGTGGAATTAACGGAGATGTGGGTCAATGCCTGGCTCTGGTACCACTTGTTAGGATTTACAGCCCGCTGCAAACAGCCCACGTATGGGCCAAAATGCAGAGAAAGGTCTCCCTATGTCTTAACGGACCTAAAGGCCCAACTGGAGCAACAACTAAGACCATGGGCCCACTCAACTCAAAAGACTAGCATGTTAGGTGAGAGACGGCTCCACCTTTTACGTCGTGCTCCCCCATCATCAATAACCGATATGGGACTAAACCCAACAATAAACTCTTCTGTGAGCTAAAATTATTAATTTATGTGTCAAAATTTTAATAAAAATATACATAAGGAAATTCATATTGTCAAAATGATAAATTAATAAAATTTAATAAATATTAAAATTCATAAGTTGTTTAATCATTATTAATAAAATTTTAATGTCAAAATTTAAGACATTAAAATTTTAATTATCTTCTGATTATTAATTTTATTTTTGCCATTATTAATTTATGAATGTTAAGATTGTTGGGTTTAGTCCCACATCGCTAATAGATGATGGGGGAGCACGACTTAAAAGGTGGAGGCGGCCCTCTCCCCAGGTCTTAACGGACCTAAAGGCCCAACTAGAGCAACGACTAAGGCCATGGGCCCACTCAACCCAAAAGACTAGCCTGGTAGGAGAGGGTCGCCTTCACCTTTTAAGTCGTGCTCCCCATCATCTATTAGCGATGTGGGACTAAACCCAACAATCTCCCCATCACACATCGGACCACTTCACACAAAGGACAACCGTCCAAATGAATGTGTGGAATTAACAGAGATGTGGGTTAATGCCTGGCTCTGATACCACTTGTTAAGATTTAGAGCCGCTGCAAACGGCCACACAAGGACCCATGTGCAGGCGGCCACACAAGGACCCATGTGCAGAGAAAGGGCTCCCAGGTCTTAACGGACCTAAAGGCCTAACTGGAGTAACGACTAACGCTATGAGCCCACTCAACCCAAAAGACTAGCCTGGTAGGTGAGGGACGGCTCCACCTTTTAAGTCATGCTCCCCCATCATCGATTACCGATGTGGGACTAAACCCAACACATGACACAACCATAGGTATATAGTACACACTTAGTGGTATTTACGTCGGCGGCCGACGTAAATAGGGTGTATTTACGTCGGCCGTGTGGCCGACGTAAATACTGTTCGTCAGTTCGGCGCAACTGTGGTGGTTGCCTATTTACGTCGGCTTGGGCCGACGGAAATACTTACGACTATTTACATCGGCCGTAGCCGACGGAAATAGCACTTTAGGCATGGCCTGTCGACTCGCCACGTGGCACTCAAGTATTTACGTCGGCGGTGGCGGCGTAAATCTTGAGCTATGTTAGTCGTGGCGCCAGATTTACGTCGGCCACCGGCCGACGAATATCGGTGCATTCCACACCAAAATGGCACCAAAATTCTCAAATCCGCACACAAAATTCACATTTCATCCCAATTCCCATTCCAAACCCAAATTCCCATTCCAGCAGACCAAAATTTCCATTCCACATTTCAACACGATCAAATTTACAATTTCAACCATATTGAACACAATTCCACATTTATAATTCAGAAATCCACACATAAGTTCCAATTCACAAGTTCACACAAACAAAGACGTCAACTTTACTTCAGCACAAATTCAATACATCGACAAGAAGTCAACACAAAGTTTCAACACATGGATAATTCACAACATATCCTAGCTTGGAGGAGTATTATTGAACGATGGTCGCTACCAAAGATCGCCTCTGAGCCAAGGTAGTCTCCAACCGCTGTCGGCGGAGTCCTCGAGGAAGAAGCGCCTCAAAGATTGCCATCCGGAGGAGCCACCGAACCCTAAATTACAATGCAATATTAGACTTTGTAAGTTACACAAACATAGACATACAAAAGTTTAAATTTGATACATACCGTAATGGGAGATTGTGGTGTAAATATCGATGGAGGCCGGAATGGAGGGAGACTTAATGGTGTTCCAAACTGCTGTGTCACATATGCCTAAAAATAATTTTAACCATTTTAAGATGAAAATAGTGAATTGCATATATTAGAAAATGATTATGAATATGAAGTAAAATTTATAGTTATTAGGTTAACAATTAACTATATTTGCGCTATTTTATTAACATAAAGCAGTAATATATGGAATTCAAACCGGGCATCAGGAGCAACATAATTTTGTAATTTTCATTAATTTGAAGTAGAAATGAGCAATGATATAAAATGAACAATATTACGAATAGTCTTTGTTGCTCATGCGCCATGAAACAAAGTATTCTTGTTGTTGCCTCATCTGCTCCTGTAGCTGGGCCTCGCGTGCAGCTTGTTGGGCAGCCTGTTGCCTCAACTGCTCCTGTAATACTTGAGTCTCACGAGCGCTCGACCCACTACCTTGCGAAGAAGCCGAGGATCTTGCTGAACTTAAACAGCCGAACTATCCAGACACCATTAAACATGGAGAATCTACCATGTTTCTTGCCACCTCCATTGCTATCTGAGCCAGCAGGATCGACATCTTCCCTTTTCGATCAGTACTTTCATTTCGTGAGCATCGGCCATCACTTGCCCATAAGATGCCTCGCACAACATATCAATGCATTAGGATATAATAACGAATTCACTTCAGGTTAGAAAACAATTATACTAACCAGGCTCGTGTCGCCTTGTCAATTGCATAGCTGGTGCAGGCGTGTTGGATCATAGCCAAGGTGACCTCTAATGTAAGCTTTCGACCTCGGTGAGGTCGAGACCCACTTTGAGCTTCCTATAGAACGACATTAGTGAACATATGATATATTAGTCAACATTAGTAAACTACACTAATGAAATATCGACAACGATCTATAACATACTGACCGTAAGAAACATACCATCGTCGCGCAAAGACGAAGATGTCCATCGGCTCCGTGCATTGAGATACCCTTGGGCCCGCCTCCTATTATCCCTCTTCTTATTTGATTTACGAACAAATTCTGCTGAAGCCCAAGATTGGCTAAGAGCATGCCATGCTTGAGGCATTTGTTGAACCAAGACAACATAACTTCAAAGCCATCGGTGCGATCTTGCGAAGGTAGATTTTGATGCACCAAGCTTCTTACTCATATCTTGATGTAGCACCCTCTTATAATACAAGCACACCGCCTGAATACGAGCCTGGTACATCATCTCCTTGACCGTCCTGGTCGCTACGTTCTCAAAAACATATCTTGCCTTCTCCTGGAGAGCTTGCTCCTGATCACTTGGCAAACGGTATCTCTCCTGCATGGGAAATGAATAAATTAGTTAGACATTCATTGCATGTAACAATATTCAAAGCGAACAAAAAATTTAGAGAATTACCCGAAGTCCACCCACACTCATTGCAAGAACATTCCCATGCATCCCATCTCAGAGTGACCTTATAATGCCCACCACTTGAGTGGCGGCGTTACAGTAACCGTTGATGACCACTAGGCCGGGATAATGGTAGCATAAAGAGAACCCAGTACCATTCACTTGCCTTATCTTCGTTTGTGCTTGTCCATGCTACATCAACCCATTGCCTACAAATATAGACATTATACAACTTGAAAAACTCTAGTAAATAATTAATGTCCGAAAAGGCTAAATGTTTACTTACCAATCACCATGTGGCGGGATAACTCTACGTGCTTGAGGTAACGCCACGGGGAATAGTATTAGTACCTCTATACCGAAACAAAAAGCAGAATATTAGCTGAATGATATTAGTGCCAAATGTTTCTTGATTAGTGATACATTCACCTAAAGGCGGAGCATCAATCCCTCGGCACTAGCGTCTTCCTCATCTTCGCCACCCTCCACACTATTATCCTCACCTCGTCCCCACCCTCAGCCACCCCCATAGCCTCCCCTCCTCGGCCTCCTCCATAGCCTCCTAGGCTCCTCCACGGCCTCCTCCACAAACTCCCTAGGCTCTCTGGCCTCCTGAGAATGAATTGTTTAAAAATTAGTACATGCATATAAAAAAATAAAGATAGCACAATTAAAATAGATACCTCTCCTGTCGAGCGACCTCCTCGAGGCACCTCCTGAGTGACCTCCTCTAGGCACCGCTCGAACTGTCTCTGCCTGCTCTGCTCGTAACTCGATCATCTAAAAAGTGAATCTCCACGACTCGATGAAGACCCATCCTTTCTTTTTGTCTTTCCAGTGTGACGGAAAAACGATTTCATCCTGTTTTGTAAACATTATATATTAGCATATAACCAACTTAAAACATTAAAAAATAAACAAATATGTCTAACATTTGTACTTTCTAGAAGTAATCTGTGTCCGCTAGTTCATGTACACCGGCTCTGCGTTGTCTCGTTTCTGAAACATCTCGAGAGGAATAAGCTCGACGTCGCTTTTTTCTTCTAACATTTTCCACAATAACATCTGTTGTATCGCCTACTAATTGTTGAAGTGAGGACCCAATGTCTACCTCAAATGAGGCTGGCAAACCGTCTTCTTGATATGCTAAGTCTTCCATGTTATCTAATCCTCTTTCAATATACTCGGCATTTTGAGGAGTGTACAAGCGAGCAGGAGGATTAACTTTATATACAACCCACCAAGGTCTTAAACTTTCCTTTCGACATGGATACGAAAGGTAGTACACCTGCTCAACATGGTGAGCAAGTACGAATGAATTGTGACCTCCAAGCCTTGATTCATGTCTCACTTCTACCAAGCCAAGGTTTTTGTTTCGTCGAATCCCTGTTTTGTCGTTAAACCAATCACAATAGAAGAAAGCTACCTTCAAATCTTTTCTACCGCCAAACTTAATCTCCACTATATTCCGAAGAATACCATAGTATTCTGTCTCTCGACCATCTGCACCCTGTGCAGTAGTAATAACTCCACTATTAACCGTGGCGCCAAAAGGACGACTTGCTTCTAATGCCGCGGTACGAAAGCGAAATCCATTCACATCATAACGTCCAAACTTTCTGATTGTAGTGCAACCATGTGATAGCTGTCGGAGATCCTCATGGACAGTGGCATCATGCATACACTGCAAATATTGTAATAGTTATGATATACTTGTATTTACATTATTCTAATTTTAACGTGATAAGAAATATACATGTTGACGAAACTAAGTCACGAAATTGGGACCACCACGTAAGCCATTGCGTCGCAAATTGTCCAGTTGAGTATTTGTAGGTTGCCTCGTCAATTCCATTTTGTTGATCAAACAATCTCGTTTGAAACATCAAGTTAGGAGCTAATGTTAAAAACAGGTATGAAAATCGATGTATTGGATACTTACGTGAAATATTGTTCCATTTCTGGAATGTTGGTGTACAAATAGAGCAGCGCTTCATTCCACTCGTCACGGGACAACACTTGAATTGAACTGGCACCGACGGTGTGTCCATGTCCTCCGAATATATCAAGATCAAAACCATGCGTGGAATCCAACGTTTGGTATCTCGGCATATGGGTATAAACATTGTGCTCATCTGACAGATATGTAGCAGAGAAGTACGAAATCTCTTTCAAGAAGAACGCCTCAGCGATGCACCCTTCAACTCTAGCTTTGTTACCCACAGTGGACCTGATTTTCTTTAAGTTTCGTTCTATTGGGTACATCCATCGGTATTGTACAGGACCACCAATCTCTGCTTCATATGGTAGATGCACCAACAAATGTTGCATTGCATTCATAAACCCTGGTGGAAATATCTTCTCCATTTTGCATATTAACACAGGTATGGCTTTCTTCAACTTTTGCATCATTACTTTCTTAATTTCTTTCGAACAAAGCTGCCGGTAGAAATAACTAAGTTCAGCCAAAATTGTCCACACGTCATCAGGGAAGTACCCACGGAACATGACAGGAACTAATCTTTCCATTATTACATGATAATCATGGCTTTTCAAGCCATTAAGTTTACCTGACTCGATGCTTACCACACGTTTTAGATTCGCTGCGTAACCATCTGGAAACTTGATATTTTTCATCCATATCATGACCTCCTTTTCTCGAGCTCTTAAGGCGATGGCGCTGCGTGGCTTGCCTTGTTTCCTGTTGGGTCCTCTCTCACCTCAAGGGATGGTCGATTGCAAATATCGCCCATGTCTCTTGTTTGCAACATTATCTTTTGTCTTGTCTTTAAAATCAAAACACATCTTGATAATGCTTTCGGCAACATTACGTTCCTGGTGCATAACATCAACATTGTGCGGTAGGATTAGTGACGTTGCATATGGCAAACACCAGATACGAGAGATATGAGTCCAGTTGTGTGACTCTTTAAACGCTTCAAAACCATCTTCCGTTGGAATTAGTAGCGATGCGGTTTACAATCTCAGATCTGTCAAGCGTTTGGGAGGGTCCTTTGTGATCACCGTTTCTTTATGAAATCGTTTCTCTGTCTTCTAAATTCATGAGAAGGAGGCAAGAAGCGACGGTGGCAATCGAAGAAACAAAACTTTCGACCATGTTTTAAACGAAACGCATCAGTGTCATTCATACATATTGGACAAGACATTCTGTCATGCGTGCTCCATCCCGAAAACATACCATATGCAGGAAAATCATGGATGGACCAGAGATAGGCAACACGCATGTTGAAGTTTTGTTTTCTACTCTTATCATAAGTTTCCACCCCTGTCCATAACTGTACAAGCTCATCGATAAGAGGTTGCATAAAGATATTTAATTGTTTTCCAGGATGGTCTGGCCCCGGGATGACAAGGGATAAGAACACATACTCGTCTTTCATGCACATCGAAGGTGGAAGATTATAAGGAATTGAGAACACAGGCCAACATGAGTACGACGCAACATTCATGTTGAAAGGAGAGAACCCGTCAGTCGCTAACCCGATGCGAACATTTCTTGGATCTTTGGCAAAATCTTCGTCATGCCGGTCCAATGTCTTTCATGCATCGCCATCAGATGGATGACACATGAAACCTTCGTTAAATCGTACTCCTTCTTTATGCCACCTCATGTGTTGAGCAGTTTCCTCACATAGGTACAATCGTTGTAGTCTCGGTGTTAGAGAAAAGAAACGTAGAACCTTCACTGGTGTATCACTTGTCACTACATTCCCCTCTACATCAGCTACTTGTACAAATCTAGACTGTCCACAAACTAAACAGTTTTTCTTTGCAGCATCATTCTTCCAAAATAACATACAATTGTTAACACAGGCATCTATCTTCTCATAAGGCATCCCTAAACCAGCCAAAATCTTCTTCGAGTAGTACATATCTTTTGGCAACTTGTGGTTTTCTGGGAGGACATCACCAATCAATTTAATCAAATCGTTGTAGCATCCTTGAGAGAAACCATACTTTGATTTTATATTCATAAGTCGTGTCAGAACGAAAGGATGACACCTTAGTGCCCTCATGTAAAGGCTTATCTGAAGCATCTAAGAGGCTAAAGAATTTCTTGGCTTCTATGGTGGGTACATCCTCATGACTCACAGATTCATCTTAGGAGCATTCTGAAATTGCCGACCTAGGTCTGAACCATCTCATCCATCCTGTCATCCACTCTATCGGTAGTATCTTCATCGATACATCTACCGATGACTCACCATGTTCATACCATGTGAGGTAATTTGGCATGAAGCCCAATTTGCATAGGTGGCCGGCCATAACGGATTTTGTCACTCGGGCAAAAAGATGGCATTTAACACATGGACACTTCGCTAACCCGCCAGGAGGATCTGGGGTGAAAACCTTGTCCAGAAAACTTTGTGTATTAACTTTCCATTCTTCAGTGTGCTTCATACCATTATCCCAACCGTCGTACATCCATCTACGGTCTTCGGCCATCTTTATTAATAGTAATTTGAAATATACATAAAAAAATAAGTTAATTATCCTAATAGGAGATCTAGGCAAAGATAGGTCCTAAACCCACCTAGGGATGAACGGGTTAGCACGATTTGTCGTGTCATGTGGTTCGATCCGAACGAAATTTCGGCAGCATAACCTCGCTGTTCTCCGAATGCACGCATGTTACTTGTGCATCAGAGAACAACGAGGTTACGCAGCCGAAACTCCGAACAGATCGCACCATATGCCACGACAAGCTACTACCGCCCATCCCTAGGCTATCAAAAGCGTGGACAATTGGGAGCGACAAATATCACAATTAAATGTGATCAATGTCGCTCCCAAGCGGGTGACGATATAGGTTGGGATGACTTGTGTTTCAAAAGCGATTTATTCAATTATCGTAAATCACGACAACAAAGTGAGAAAACAAATAATTAAGCAAATGCCATAGCTAAGAGAGAGGCGAAGCTATACAAAGTGAGAAAACAAATAATTAAGAAATGTACATGTAGTCAGAATCAGTATATAAAGGGACAAGTTTTGATCAATTTCTATATTCAGATTGAAACAATGAAATGAAATGATTCAGAACCACAATTAAGAAGTATGAACAAATAATGTCATATAACAAACTTAGCACAGACATCCATACAAGATTAGAAGATAGGATGGGCGAGAGTAGGGCTACATACTTAGCTAGAGGCGGGAGCAGAGAGCAGGGATGGGGCCGGGGCCAATGGCGAACGCAGGACCAAATTCAACGCCTAATACAATACGAATTAGGACGTTACTTCACACCTCACGGTTTGTGCACAAGAGCGTTGGTAGAAGGGTAGACTATAGGAGATGTTAGTACGGAGCTGGAGCAATCTTTATTAGTTAGGTTGCTAAACAGCCAAAGATCCACATAATAAAAAATAGTTTTTAGGTTGTTATTCTCCATGTTATTTTTTTCAAGGTTCAACAGTAGTACACTACTTGTATCTCAGGTGAGTAGCAATTTACTGTGACATCTATTGATATAATTTTCCTACATTTTTTGAGTCAAGCATATATGCATATACATCTGAAATATTTCATTCAAAACAGGCAAACATGATACATGATATAGGGTGCATATATACACAAGGACACAAATACCTAATACAGCCGTGGATGATTGCATTACAAAGCAACCCTAGTTTCTCAGTGATTGAGGATTCACCTTCTTCAAATCTGCGAGCTGGCGAGGAGGAGCCGAGGAGGAGCCGACGCCCTCTTCGATCGATCTTGACGCGCCTTGGCGAGGCGGGCAGGCAGGCGTGGGCGGCGTGGTACGGAGGCAGGGCAGACCACCTGCGTCAGCCGACTGTGGTCGAGCGGACGCGGGCAGCGCTTAAGGCGGCGGCGGGCCGCGTGCAGGCATGGGCGGCGATAATGGATTGGGCGAGCGGGCGGCGCTGGGGCAGGCGTGCAGCCAGGCGGGCGGCGCGGCGGACGGCGGCGTGTGCGTGGCATGGCGGCGGCGATGACCGATCGATGAGCGAGGGCGAGGCGGCGTCGTGAGAGCGCGATGAGGCGACATCAGCGGTAGCGCAGTGGCGCGGAGCGGCGAGCGACGACATGGGCGCGGAGCGGCGTCAGCAGGGCGATGGAGCGGGGCAGGGGCGGCGTCGGCGGCGGCGGCGAAGCGAGCGAAGTCTGCGCGGCGGCGGTCGATTCTTGAGAAAGAGCGACGCGGCGACTTCGAGGAATGACAAAACAGTGGCTCGGGGTTAGGTTAAAGGAATGGTTTACGTCGGCCAGCCGAGCCGACGTAAATATCATCATTATTCGTCGGCGAGGCGGACCGGCGTAAATCTTTATTTACGTCGGCCTGGCCGACGTAAATCATGGCGCCACGTCACCTAGGCTCCCAGATGCCGGATCACCTGTGTTTACGTCGGCCGGGCCGACGTAAATAGAGTTATTTACGTCGGCCGAGCTGGGCCGACGTAAAAAAAGGCTTGGTTTACGTCGGTTTGTTCCGGGCCGACGTAAATAGAATTGGCCGACGTTAAAAGTTCGTTTTCCTGTAGTGACACCTTAACCATGTGTTGGTCATGGAGGTAACCATAGATATATTACATATGAGGTAGATTCAAAACTTTGCTCATCTGCCTTGAAGCTATCTATTAGAGGATGCAAACCTGATGTAATAAAAGTTTCCTGTTGTCCATACATTTATACATTGCAACAAGCAACAAGGCATATTTTTCTTGGTATCGAACATGGTCTCTTTACATAGTTATATATCTTTGTAGCAAAAAAATAACTTGCCATGTAAGGATCTCTACTACCTTGTCTTGTAAGGATACCTATTTATTTCAACATAAGGTCTTTGATAATCCCATCGGTCAAGCTTCATCCCTTGCTTATAATCAAACTATAATAAAAAAAATGTTACACTAAATTTGAGTTTCACATTATTCTATAGGTCCTGCTACTTATAAGCACTGACCAACTGTTGATGAAAAACATTCACCAAAGAAGACCTGGAAAGATTAGGAATTTCATATCCAAATTTTCTCTTCATGGGCTATCAAGTCAGAATATAAAGCGAGTTAAAAAAGGGTTCGTGTGCATTTATGTGTAGTAAACTAGCAGATAAATTTGACTTACATTCCCACAATATTTTAAAGGCTAAGGTATCTGAGGGAATTTATTTTTTCTTTCCAAAAACCATGTATGGGTAAAACAAAATTTGTATTACCATGACTTATGATTCATCTGTAAATAGCACAATTATTTATTTGAAACTGGTGATCATTAATTCAGGTTTTCCTATCACTAAACGGCGCACCATGGGTGCGCCTACCACCCTAGTACAATACAAATCGTGTGGGGGAATTTCAACGTAATACATGGAGAGAAGATGATGAGAAGCGCTTATGGAGGAAACAGTGAGCTCTTGCTTTATTAGAAGCTCGTAGAAATCACTTCTATTAGATAGGGGTGGGACTGGGTCGATTTGACCCTTTGGGTAACTGATCCAATTGGAGTTTTTCATCAAAACGGTCCATTGGTTCGGCCCAAACAAAATAAGGGCAGAAGTTGTTCGACCCTACCGATCCATTGGATCAAAGCCGTTCGACCCACGGCCACCGCCGTGTCGGCTATCGGACGGCTCCCCTTCCGCCGCCGGTGCCTCGATTCTCCTCCTGCCACCGGCGCCTCGATGTTCTCCTCGTTCCCCTCCCGCCGCCAGCGCCTCGTGCAGCGCCGCCTCCCGACGCGAATCGCCACCGCCTTGGGGGCTGGCGCTTCTTCCGGCACGCCGGCCCTTGCCGACGGCAGAGCCCCTCGCACTCATTGTCTTGCCGACTTGATTTGCCCTCTCATTGAAAGTTGCTCAGCACTCTTCAATCTAAGAATTTTTGGATTTGCGCTCAGTTTGATCTACCCTGTGCAACTCCTAGATTAATTCATGATTGGTAGTAACATATCATTGATCGGTAGTGTAACTCCTAGTTTAGGTAGTGTAACTCCTAGTTTAATTAGTTCTTGTAATCACTAATTAAATTAGTTTTTTGCTGCTTTACGCCTCAATGTTCATGTCTGCGTGTTCTTGTATGAGTTACTTGCTTTGTTCTGTGCTAATTCATAGTGTTAGGAGTTAAATTGAGTTACTTTTGTGCAGTAGTTAACTGGCTGAGCACCTGAAGCTGTTATTACCATGGTCATATCCGCCGACATTTGGCCCCAGTAATTAGTCCTTTTGTACCATCATTGCGATTCCGATTGGAGAATTTAGATGATCATGCCTCTTTTATGAGAATGTAACTGTGTCATTGATCTACTTGTTTTTCTATATATGATGCATGCATAATAAGGAATTAGGAATTTTTCTGTTAAAATTCTCCTCACTATTTATAGAAAAAACTGTACATTTCTGAAGTGACTATTAGAAAACAAATGCTTTTATCTACTTTTGCTTTCTTTGGCTTACATGAGAAAAACACCGCCTTGTGGTAAAACTGATTGGTACCTCTAGAAGTGTTTGATTTCACTCACACTGTTCTTTACTTCCAGAAGAATATCCTCTTCTCCACCTCATCAACTACTGGTCATTTTTCTCTGTAATGCACTGAATCTCAGTAACCTTTGTCAACAAGGACGGGACAGAGCAGACCATCGGTGTTCTTGGTTCTACAGGTATTTAACATTCACAACAGTGTTGAATGAATGCATGACTTCATATCTTTCTTTTTGCCCTCCTTGATTTGTGGATTATAATTGAAACACATATTTGATAAAAGGCAATGCATCCATGAAGTCTGAAGATAAGTCATGGGTGTAGAAGGATAGAGTAGCATGTACCGTGTGATTCTTGTCAGTTCATGACAAACTGAATATTTAGAGATGAGTGTGTTTGCAATTAGATAGATAACTTTGTGGATAAGAAAGTCTAAATTGATACTTCCCTGTATATTTAATTGACACTTCAGAACATGCACACCACGGTTAGTTGTACTAGAATTCTTTTAGTTCTTGTTCAGAGATAATTCTTTTAGCACAATTTGTTGTTTTGCTGCTTGAGCTAGCTAGCTACTAAATAAGTTTGTTAAGTTAAACAATAAATAAGTGAAGGTTAAGTAATCGACATGTAATTATTTATTCTTACTTCTTGGACTCCATTAGTATATAGATGTGATTGGGCAAGTACTTCATTTCAGTCACTTTGTAAAGCAACTAGCTGCGTTGCGCGCCCGCGGCGGGCGCGCCGAGTCAGCCGCGCGCTCGTGCGCCGCGCGGCACAGCAAGCGAGGAGGCAGCGCACGAGCTGGGAGCGACGCGAGCGCGAGGAGGCCCATGTGGCGACGAAACGTAGGCGACGCCAGCGTCGGGCGAGCGGCGAGCGAGCGCGGCCCGCGGGGAGGGCCACGTGGCGCGCGCATGAGGAGAGTTACTTGGATTGTACTATTTATTGATGAAAGAAAACCGTAAGAACAAATAGACCAGCCATAAAAAAATGGAAATCAAAGGCTAACCAGAGCAACGCAATGGAACTCGAGCAGAACAGCCAGGCGAGCCCGAGGCATCCATAATCGAACAGTGATCTTCCCTGTGTTAAGCACATGGACAGCAACGACAGAGAAACACACGGCGACGAAAACGAAGGCGGTCACAACGAAGCGCACGAAGCAGGGAACACAGCAGAGACGGAAGACACATGGCATTAGGTGGGCCACTAACAGACAGGTAAGCAAAAAACGGTGAGAAAAATGCCCCCAGTTTTGACGGTGCAACCAGAGAAACAAATGGCGGTACAGCCGTAGATAGTAAATCTCACAAAGGCAAAAAAAGAGAAAAACCAAAGCAATCTGCATGCACCACCGATGATACGGAAATAGAGAGAAACAAAGGGCTGGAAAGCCCACACGCCGCTCCCAAAAAGCACTGGCGGGAGATTGACGCGGCTGCGGCAGCCTGAACGAAACGCGAGGACGACGACCACAAGACGGCGCCACGCCTGAAGCACAGGATCCAGCTGAAGGAATGAACGAATCGCCTCTGAAGCATACCACGCGTCGGTACCAGAAGGCAGGCAGAACAATTGTGTACTATTTATTATGATGATGCCTACAGTAGCGAGCTCTTTTCTGATTTGGTCCGATACCTCAAACTGCTTGTTCTTCTTTGCAGCAGCTCTGTGCTCAATCTGCTCCTGCAATTGTTCTTCAACCAACCCTGGACGTTTTAACGCTTTGTCCTTCAGTTGCTTCGGTACCTATTGAATCGATGTTGTTCATGACATATGTAATCATCATAAGCAGAAAACAAGTCTAGACAGTGGTCCTTCCTCTTCATTCACCAGTGCCCTTTTTGTTTGGATTGCTGCTGTTGTTGTATCTGGTGCAATACTCTTCTTGGTTATGGTTGGAATGTTTAATCGTGTTTTGCCTAGTTAATTTTCTTGATAAACTGACCTTGTGACAATCTAAGGTCAAGAATTTATTATACAAATGATGCCATCTAACAGTAGTAGAAGAATTTGAATGAGATTCTACAAAATAGAATTTGAAAGTGGGTCGGCCCTTTTAACCCAATAGGTCACTAAGCATGATCCAATGGGTCGATCCATTGATCCCTTTATAAAAATTGGGTCATATGGATCGGTATCAATGGGTCAAGGGTCCCATTCCCATCCCTACTATTAGACAATTTGTGGGTGCTTAGAAAAAAGATTAGGGAAATAATTGGTCGGTTACTTGTAGGAGAGATGTCAGGGATCTCAGGTTCACGCGTTCAGCATCCCTAGGCGTCACTAATGCAGCCTAGGTCAGTCCGTACTGTAACAAACTGAATCTACTTTTTATACAAAGCCCAAACGAGCTCCCTGCACAACATGGGGCAACCAAGTAATCCACCGACTTCGCCGGATCACGTCTAGCCGCCATCGGACAACGTCCAATGGAGCAACAAATCGACAGTCCGGAGTATTCGCACCGCTCTGGAAAAACTTTCTGTGGGGACAAAGTTCAGTGTCCGCCAGACAACGTTCTGTGGGGACCAAACCATATGAAGCATCCTGGTTGCGTCATGTTGTGCAACCGGAAGCAACCACGACATCGAGTGACTCCGTCGGACACTGTTTGACAGCCATCGGACAACGTCCACTGAAACAACAAAACACCGGTCTGGAGGGCCTAGCTGTCAGACCATGTCTGGTGGCCATCGCTACAAATTGACAATCCGGCACCTTCAGACAGCGACCGAAAAACAAAGCCCAGTCCGACACAGCCCGGTGCCCGCCGGACAACTTCCGGTGGGGGCCAAACCCTATGGAGCATCTTAGTTGTGCCACGTGATGCAACCGGCCGGGAGCAACCACGCCATCGAGCGACTCCTTGGATGTTCTCCACCGGCCACCAGAAAACGTCCACTAAAGAAACAAAATGCCAGTCTGGAGCCTTTGGACAGCAATAAAAAAACCTCAGAAACACAAACTCTGTCGAACACAGTTTGGTGCCCAACGGACAATGTCCCGTGAGCTTTGTTTTTCCGGGGGTTTGTTTTTCGGTCGTTGTCCGAATGCTCTAGACTAGCGTTTTGTTGGTTCACCGGACGTTATTTGGTGGCCACCGGATAGAGTCCGATGGAGTCGCTTGACAGTCCGGTGGGGCCACCGGACAAAGTCCGACGAAGTTGCTTGGCAGTCTGGTGGCCACCGGTGAGGACTACTGCCACGCACCACAGGCGCATAAACATCACTAGTATTATAGAAAGTTAGGCTCTCTTGAGAATGACCATGTACACAACGCAGCAAGTGGCACGGGGAGCCTCCTGTAGCCATAGCTGAGGAGGTTGGAGCAGGCTGACTTGGAAGACACAATGGAAGGCTTGGCAAGAAAGAATAATATCATATTTTATTAAGGCTCTGTTACTTTCAACGTAACAGCTTAACGACTTAACAACTTGACGACTTATTTATGTTTTAAAAAGACAATATGTTTTTATTTTTTTGTCCATTTTTCGCTACGTCGAAGGAGTTAACCGTTGCTGTGGACACTACTCAGTGCCTTCTATCTATCTGTCTCTGAGCCCCCACGAAAGCTACCCGTGACACAGAAGCTGCCCCCGGGCAGTCCGCGACACAAAGCACGGGCTAATAAGCAACAATAGCCCCATTGTTCACCAATGATGCAAGCACACATATAAAATTGGCTAAGTGTTCCCATTCAGACGTATGGTCGCATATATAGTAGCTTGAAAAGATGGCACCATGTTTGGTCCTTAATTACCTGAATGGGTCTAAGTGTCCGAAATCTATCCTCCCATCATCTGATATCATCCGTTCGAACCCAGTTGCAACCAACACACCAAACCATCATCATGAAACAGATCAATTCATCCAAATAACGAGTATATCATAATCTGATATCCCAATGTACTTCATGAACTCTAAGCAGGGCTAAGCACACGTGACACAACCATAAATAGTAGTACCTACTTAGGCTATCAAGGAATACTGGAATAGGGATATTAGCCTATGATAGGACTGACTAATAGGGCATAGCTATTTCTACCTAGCAAGTAGTATAATTGAAACTAGCATGCAACCAACAATAGAACATAATCAAAACCATGGAAGTAAATAAAGTTCAATATGATTAAGTCACATGAGGGGAGTAATAAGAGCCTTGTAGTTGCTAGTCGGTTGGGTGAGGAGCTTCTTCCTCAAGCTCGGGCTCCTTCGGAACATCGTTTCCTATTATTCAGTAGTGAGCACATCAAATAAAATCCAAACAAAATAGCCAACAAACGGAAACATGAAACATCGTGGAGGATTCATAAAGTTCATGAACTAATGCACATTTTGCAAAAAAAAAAAATCACCCAAATCCGAGTTCGTATGAGGGAGATATGGCATTTGAAGTTGGGGTGCTAAAGGTTGCTCGGGATAACTCCAAGGTTGCTCGGGGTAAGCCCTAAGTTACTCGGGAATAGTTGGAATTGCTAGGGAATGCGCCTCCTTGCTTTGCAAGGGTGTTCTCTTGTAAAAGAATTATTCTACTTGGTCGGATAGGGCATATTTTAGGCAGCAATGGTAGGACAATGCTCGGGCTCAACTTAGGTTGCTCGGGTAAGTTACCCAGCTTGCATGTCGCTTAGTGCGGGTTTCTTTTGGGGCTGAAGACAAGCTTGGCTAATCTTAGGCTCAATATAAAAGTTGTAGAGAATTTCTTGGCATACAACTTTCATGTGCAACACTTTCCCATCTGAGCTATGGTAAATTTTATAGAAACTAACCGAGTTGAGAATCAACTCAAGAAGCCAGTCAGAGCAATCCGACCGGATCCACCTATCGTCGTGGGTGTCATCAACAGTGGCCAACCTCTTGGACAAAGTGAGCAAGTCAGTTTCTCTCATAGAGATCTGCAAATACAATGAAGTCTTCGTCCTCAGCACGGGCGATCATCGCTCCATTTCCCAGCGCGTCGAGGATGAAGCAGCCACCATGGAGGCGGCTGAGGCTGACCAGCGCCGCGTTGAAGATCAAGACCGCATGTGCCAGCTTCGAATCCGCGGCCGCAACGTACAAAACGAATTGTGGGCGTTAAAGCTGAGGGAGCAAGATGTCTACACGACCCCACAAGCCAATATCGTCGCTTCAAAGACTCTTTTGGAGACCATGGCTCTGCAACTCGTAGAAGACAGTCCGGTTATTCAAACCTTGACCCGAGCGACGGCCATGGTCGAGATGGCCGCGATCCAGTAGAATGATGTGCACCCGGCTCCAACCGCGCCCATGACGGCAAACAGTCATTTCGCTAGCAATCAAAGCAAGGCGCGCACGTACGCCGCTGGAGGATCACACCGATCGGCGGGTCACGACCTTCTCTACGACATAGAAGCATTGGAACAGGAAATGCGCCGACAGCTAGCAAGCTTCCCGCAGCCATCGCAGTCGGTACGATGATGACCATGCTGAGAGCACCGCCAGTCGACATGATCATCATGACGGGCATCCTCATCATGGCCCCCGTCAGGAACGTCGCAATAGATCTCCATGGCGCCGACAGCCACGCCCCTTTAAAGGAATTTGAGCGTACACCTCGGATCTCTGCCGAGTGGTCTGGCCGGATGGATTCAACCTCAAAGGCATCAACAAGTTTGATGGTGAGAGCGATCCAAAGAACTGGCTGCAGGTTTATGCCTTGACAGTCAGCGCGGCAGGAGGTGATCAGAATGTCATGGCGAATTAGTTGCCGATCGCTCTGACCCTAACCATCCAAACTTTGCTGATGGGGCTCCCAGAGAATTCCATCGAATCTTGGGATGATCTCCAGGAGCAATTCATCGCCAACTTCCAAGGGACCTACGAAAGACCCGTCGGGAGGTGGGAAATGGTCAATTACATTGCCGGAAGAGTGACACTCTACACGAGTTTATTAAACGTTTTACGAAGAAGAAGAACGAGATTCGGGACATTTTGGAGCAAACTATCATCGATGCTTTTTTGTCGGATGTAAGTCCGAAGAGCTGATCAGGCAGATGACCCTGGACCCCCTGAGGACTCTCAAGGCAATGTTCACGATGGCAGATCAAGAAGCCAATGTCGAAGAGGCCATCCTAAACAATCGAGGCGGCCACGACGGAGGCTCAAAGAAGAAACCGAACGATGAGCAAAACAAGCCACAGGATAAGAAGCGCAAGGGCGATGATGTGGTCGCAAACATGGAGCGAAATCGACCTAAGCCCCGCAACGACAACGACTACAATAAAGTTATGGAGGCATTGTGTCCTTTCCACCCTCGCGGGAAACACGCTGCGAAATACTGCCTCATCTTATAAAAATTCGCAGATAACTCCATGTAGTCGGTGGACAAAAGAGGCCACGACAAGAAGTCGGATGGGGACTATCAGGATGCGAAGCGCGAGATCAGTTACATAGTCGGGTGCTCAGATGCGTGTGAGTCCAAGAGGAAGCAAAAGCTAACCACTCAGAAAATCAACGCGATACTACCTGCGGCCTTCGATCGGACAGGCCACCCAGACCGGATACTCTTCCTCGGAAGGTACCCTCTGGTCCTAGACTCGGTCGTTCGTGGGAATAAACTTAAAAGGGTCCTGGTTGATGGCGGGAGCGGGATAAATGTCCTTTTCGTCAAAACCCTATACAAGATGAAGATTCCTCGTTCTGAGCTATGACAAGGATCATCCCCTTTCGTCGGGGTAATCCCCGGGACGTTCGCAGTACCACTCGGACAGATCTCGTTGCTTGTTACGTTCGGAACCAAGGAGAATTATCAGATAGAGAGTCTGAGTTTTGAACTGGCCGATTTCGAGATAGCATACCAGGCTATCTTGGGAATGTCGGGCATCACCAAATTTATGGCGGTTCCTAACTATACGTACATTGTCATAAAGATGTCATGCCCCAATGGCGTAGTTGCCATCCCTGGTGACGTAAAACAATCATTGGTCTGCAACAGTGACAGCTACGAGCTGGTGCAGGCCTTGGACACCTCGGCCGAGATGGAGAAGATTCGGCAAGCAGTCACCTCGCTCCAGGATGAGGGGGACATACCCGCTAAGAAACAAGCCAAGACCTCCATCTAGTCAGCTGAGGAGACCAAGAAGATAACGTTGGATCTGTCTGACAAGACCAAAACGGCCGTGATCGGGACAGGGCTCGACGACAAATAGAAAGACACGCTAGTCACTTTCCTCTGGGCAATCCAGGACGTGTTCGCATGGAAGCCTTCGAACATGCCGGATGTTCCGAGGGAAGTGATTGAGAATTCTTTGCACACTGGCGACAAGGCGAAGCCGATTAAACAACAATTGCGAAGATTTGCACCAGATCGGAAGGACGCCATCAGGGAAGAGACCACCAAATTATTAGCAGCAGGGTTTATCATGGAGGTGTACCATCCAGAGTCGTTAGAGAATCCGGTCCTTGTGCAAAAGAAGAACAAGACGTGGCGCATGTGCGTCAATTACATTGACCACAACAAAGCTTGTCACAAGGACCCTTTGGGGCTCCCTCGCATTGACCAAGTAGTGGACTCCATTGCTGGGTATGAGCTCCTAATATTCTTGGATGCTTATTCGGGCTACCATTAGATCAGCCTGAAGGAGGAGGATTGCATCAAGACATCGTTCATTACACCCTTTGGGGCGTTCTGTGCACGCGCCTCCTTGACACGGTCGTCACCAATGTATATGCCTTTCAGCGCCTCCCATGCTTCTTTCACCGTCTTCTCGGGCAACATTAAGAGCATCTCATCACGGATCCCTTGGTAGATTGCCGTCAATGCCATCTAGTCCAAGCGAGTGTCGGTGACGCCGGGATTGACAGCTTCCCACATGCTTCATGCCTTCATGTACACCTTCACCTTGATTGCCCAAGCAGCATAGTTTCTCTTAGAGAGCATCGGATACTGTAAGGACACAACTCTCTCTTTGGTCGCCGCTACCAACGGTAGCTCGACGCCGTTGACGCTGGCGTCATCGTCGATGCACGGCCAAGGACGTGGTAGCGCCGGTGGTGTTCTCAACACCGCATCGTCGCCGCTACCGTCGTTCGCCATAGCCGCAGGATATGTGTCTCTGATACCAAGCATAGGAACTCACACGAACACAGTGGAGAAGATCACACGCACAGAGTTTTGGCACAACACAAACTAGTGCCCTTTTTCTCTTGTTTCAACTCAACACTTAACTGTAATGACATGTGCCTTTATAGGCTAACACACTCACAATCTCTCGGCCACAACTCGTACGCACGCACGGACTACTCAGGCCACTAACCGATGCTCACGTACTCCACCAGCAGCCAAGGCAATGCCACGTACTCGCATGTTGCAACTAATCAGCATATTTATCGCGACCGCTACTCACCTCCGCGCCCTGCACCAGAAACTTGGCCTGCTCATTCATCTTGCGGCCGCACACCTCGTGTGCAATCTCGAGGACTCGCGTAGCTAGCTCAACCATGTGCCCACTCGGCTGAACGCTGGCAAACTAACGGCATGCAAACATACGCACATACATGGAGACCTCGTGCAACATGCATGTACCACTAATGATCCCACTAATCAACTACATGCTGGACTTGTTAGTTTTTACTAACTCGACTAAATGCAAAATAAACATGCACAATAAAACAACAAGATTAATTCCTAACCCTAACAATTGTACAGATGGCAGAAAAGAGAAATGAAAATGAAAGCAATGTGCTTTGCAGAGGAGATATCCCGAAAATACAAGATATACAACAACAGCTACGCAAGAACAGAACAAAATTCACACGGAAGAAACAGTTATCAAGGGGCTAAGAATGTATTATTTGAAAGGCGGTCAAGGGATGAAGATTAGCCTCCTCTAGCTTTCCATTGATCCATAAGTAATAGATTAATTTCGCCGCGCGCGTGCTTCAATGCTGCCCGAGCTATACATACAATTTTCTTCTGATTTTCCACGTCTGCTTGTATTTATAGTGAACAAGTAGATGCTTGTATTTATAGTGAACAAGCAGAGGAGAAAATGTCTTACGAGTATCAGTTTCAAGTGGTCTTCGCTTGTAACCTTTCAATTAATTGGTTTCTGATGGTACTGCAGATCTCGTCTGCCAAAGCAGCATTTTCCAGTAGGAATTTCTCAGCTTTGATCTGCCTTGTCTGCCAGGAACTCACCATTGATCCAATATCCATCCCCTTCCTTCACAATAATTCCAAAAGAAGAAGCTATCTCCAGGATTTCTTACTTACAAGAAAATCAGTTTAGCATATGTTCCTAATAATCCCAGTAGCCTGAAAATGTTTGAAAAAACCTTAGGATCAATCCTCCGAAACAGCTCGCCAAACTGGCCGTTACCTCTTAGACGAACACCCACTACAACAAGACTGACATATAGCAACATGCCCATATGTTGCTATATGTACGTATATGTGTTGCAGTCATTTCTAGCATCACATAATGTAGGTGATGTTATAGATGGTGTTGCTGAGCTCTACACTGCAACACAAACCATATAATGTTGTACATGTGTATATGTGTTGCAAAGCAGCGACACAAATTTAGCATCACATGTATGCAGTGCATAGGGATCATTTCTCAGCATCACATATATGACCTATTGCAACACAACTAAATGTTAATTCAAATTATAATTTCCTATTTCTTTGTTCGATATATTTGACTTAAATATAAATATAATTTTCATTCGATAATATAATAAAATCAAATATGAAAAATAATCCAAAAAGAAATATTTCATTGCATTTAAAATAAGTTATTGTACAATATTGCCCATACAAACACTAAACTGCACAAAAACTGCATAAGCTTATAACTACAAGCTAAAAACACACATCAATATCGACATATACAAAGCTTCCCAACATGGGAACATAGGGACCTAAGAACACTTCAATGTATTGGCCAATATGTAATAAAATTAGTCGAGTCTCCGTACCCATGGCGCATCACATCTCAAGACACGAGCTATGATCGCATATTTCTTCAATACCATATTTCCATCTGCCAAAATACAACAACGATGTTATCAATGGGGAATTTGTAAAAAAAAATAGTAGTGACTAGTAGCGACATCTACTTTAATGCAATAAGCATGAAACTTTAAGTATGTCACCGAGCTCGTGTTCAGCAAGAAAAACGTCTCTCTAACATAGCTCACTGATTCAACACGGGACAAGCTCGCATATTTTTTCCGTTGCTAAAACCTGCACCTTTCCTTGGCCCTTGACCATCTATTTATACTAGAGAAATTACAAAACTCCTACTCAAATTAGAACTACTAATTCTAAACAAACTCCATCTCTAATGCTTTTACTTTTAGATAAACCTAATCCTACTCAAACTAGACAAAACCTATCAAGATTAGATCCAGCAATCACCCCTTAATCTTGATCATAATCTCCTGGCGTGTCTCCCTGAACATGACGCAATCTAATGGCTTGATAAATAAGTTTCCTTGCACAGTCCTCACGCCCATCTGACGTTTTCACAATCTTCATGGGTTGTAGTCCAAACTTGTCCGTTAAGTCACATCTGCATACTCGGTTCTTCTTCTTCTTCTTCTTCTTCTTCTTCTTCGTTTTCTTCTTCTTCACTATCGTTGATGCCATCTTTATCTCGTTCTCCTCCTTCTCTGTATCAGCTACTTCCTCTATGGCACAGAAAGGATCTGACTCCAACACATATGCTAAGTCGGTTGGAGTTGCACTTGATGTTTTCCGCTTGAACATTTCAAGTGGTACAACCTTTTCATACATTTCTTGTTGACTATGCTCATTGGTATATATGTTTAATTAAATCATATATAACCTATCTTTCGATCTTTTTACCATCATGAGAAACTTTCCGCTTTGCTCATAGACCCATAGATCTTCTTGGTGTATGATCACTTTGCATCCGTCTTCGATAAACTGTCCCAAACTGATGATACTTTTCGAGAGACTCCGTATAAAGCATGTTGTTCTCCGTTCTTGCACTGGAGAAGAATTGACCCTTTCTCTTTGATCTCCACAATATACCCATCACCAAATTGAACTTCTCCTCAAAAACTCTCATCCAACTTTTTGAACAATGACCTGCGTCCTGTCATATGATTGCTTGCACCATTGTCCAAATACCACTTCGTGGATGTAGGTTGTGTTTCACCCTCGCCATCACCTTCTCTTTACTTAAAAGCACCACATCATGTACCTTTTGAACATGTGTGGATAGAAGTAGGCATGGTTTATCATCAACATTTTTATGGATGAGATTCGCCTTCCCATTGTGCCAATCTAGATTACGACAAGGTTTTTGGCACTCAGATGCATAGTGCCCATATACATTGCAGTTGAAGCACTTGATCTTGCTCTGCACCCCTAAAGTTTCGTTTACCGTTGCTTGACTTGTCATCATCTATATCACTTGACTAACTGCTGCTGTCAGTATCGCTTGATGAGTCATCATCGATATGACCACCCTTGTCGCGTCGATGTCTAACACAATGGTTGCAAACGTTCTTTGACTTGGATCCTTTACTAGAACCCTTATCACCAGCCTTCTTTCCACCACCTCTAGAAAACCCCTATCCCTTCTTTGACAGTGTCTCCCATTGTGATCGGGTGAGCAACAGTTTCTCTTGGTCCTCTGAATCACTAATAGTGGATTTAATCCGTTCGTCGTACGTCTGATAGCGACCAATCAGATCAGCCAGTGTTAAAGTCTTCAGGCCAATACATTGCTCTATCGAGATGATGAGCTGCCTGTCTTTCTCCGGTGCCTCACGCAAGAAACGGTGCACCACTTCAACTTCCGATAGCCGCATGTCCTTGTCTTTCTCCAAACTTCGAATACCATTAACGATCGTCGAGACCCTGGTGGTGAAGGCCTCTATGGTCTCGCCACCAGCATCTTGATATCCTCAAAATCATGTTTAAGAGATTGTAGCTTTGCCTCTATGACACGATCATGCTTGACGTTCGCCGTCTTGATCGCCTCCCATGCCGCCTTCGCCGAGTCCATTCCGACGATGATAATCATGAGATCTTCGGGTATCATACTATAAATTGCCGATAGTTCTAGTAGATCCTTTCGGTATTCCACGCCTTATTTCTTGTGCGCATCACCTCTGTATTGACAGCAGACCACACCTCCTGTGCCTCCATCGCTACACGCATCTTGATGGCCCAAATAGTATAGTTGCTCCTTGCAAGTTGCGGGTACATCGTCGACGGTGGGGCCTCTTGCCTGACAACCGACGCTCCTGCTCCATGTGGTACTATCGACATCTTATTGCAAAATCTGAGTTGAACCTAGGCTCTAATACCAATTGTTGAAAAAAATCTTAGGATCAATCCTCCGAAACTACTTGCCAAACTGGCCGTTACCTCTTAGCCGAACACCAAGAGAATGTCACCGAGCTCGTGTTCAGCAAGAAACACGCCTCCGTGACATAGCTCACTGACTTAACACCGGACAAGCTCACATATTTTTCCAGTGCTAAAACTTGCACCTTTCCTTGACCCTTGGGCATCTATTTATACTAGAGAAATAACAAGACTCCTACTCAAATTAGAACTATTAATTCTAAACAAACTTCATCTCTAATGATTTTACTGTTAGATAAACCTAATTATACTCAAAGTAGATAAAACCTTGATAAGATCCAACAGAAAAGCTGTAATATCCTGTCTTCTTCACTATATAGCGTAGTAGCTCCCTTCTTGAAGTCCTCATTCTGATTGCAGATAGAACATTAGAAACTAATGTAGAGCCCAGGAGGAGACTTATTTGAACTCTTTCTTCTGACCTACAAATATAACGCATCCCAACGATGGCTGTGTCCGTAGGACCCTCGGCGCGGACAATTAATGACATGATGGCGGCATGGCGCCATATAGGCATTGCTCATGGAATATGCAGATATTTCTCGTAAGCCGCATGGGTTACCCCCCTCTCACCATGCATCTATAAATAGTACAAGTCTGAGTTGAGCCCGCTGCACCTCTCCACCTCACCACATGGCGCTTCCCTGTCCTGCACAGCCAACGTTGCCCCGTCACGCGCAGCTGTCCGATCGCGTTCGCCAGAAGATCCAGCCGTCCATTAGTTTGTTTATCTACAAAATAATTTTTTTGCTGCTCTCAACAGCGGCGGCGGCTTGGCCGGCTGGCTAGCTGAGCGAGCTCTCAGCCAGCCGCCCGCGGTTCGATTCTCGCCTCCGCCGTGTTTTGCTGCTTTTTTCCCGGGCTGGGCACGCGCGGGTGGCTAGTAGATATAACAATAGATATAACAAGACACCAAAGTTGCCGCAGTCCGGCCAAATCTACAGAAGAGCAAACTAGAATGGCAGTGTCAAGAGATGCTCAGGCAGTGGATCATTTGTCTTAGTACATGGGCGTTCTCTTTGCATGTTCTGCTGTTTAAAAAAAGGGGGGGGATCATGAAATTCTTTTGCCTCAACTACCGTGTATTAAACATGCAGGCTATCGACTACAGCAGTGGATAAAAAAGCATGTCACTAAAGTCATGGGGTCATTTCAACTTTAAATCACTGAATTTTCAGGTTTATATGTATATATACTAATAAGGTAGCTATAGACAATAAGAGATTGTCCAAAAGACATCGGTGTTGCATGACACTGGCCGTAACGATGTAGATCCGCCCTTTCTATCAAATACAAGTTACCTATCCTAGTTGTGGAGGAAATATTGGACGAATTGTCCGGAGCACACTTCTCCATCAACTTGGATCTCCGCCCCGGTGTTCTGCACCCACCATGACGACTTCGAGTGTTTGGTGATGTCGTTCGGTCTCACCAACATGCCAGCGACTTTTCAAGCTCTCATGAATGATTTTTTAGACCATTCTTTGGTTGCTTCGTGCTTTTTTTTAAGATATTTTGATCTATTGCTTGTCGTGGTCAAAACACCTCACCCATATACACATGGTTTTTTAGGCACTACACGAGCATCAACCGGTTCTTAAGAAGTACAAGTGCGAGTTGGGCACCACTTTTGTGGCTTACGTTGGTCATGTAGTGACGGCGCACTACAGGAGCATCAACCGGACGACGTAGTAGCAGCCCAACTAGGATAGGCCCCACACGTTAGCATTATTTTATTGTTATGTCGACGGCTGTACGAGGGCTGACGATAAAATCTCATCTAGCTCCATCTCTCAGGCCTCTCGCCCATGACAGGTAGATGGGTTCAGTGTAATTTGTGTCCTCGGCATCTGATGGGTCAAGAACATTGTATTTTTCGAGGCTTGGAAAATTTTTAATTTTTTTATGGCATAAAAAAATTAAAATAATGAGAAAGTATTCTATGTTTGTTCTAATTCACATTATAGTAATTAGATGGTCATCACGAAGTTAACGTAACAAATAGTTTGTGGAGGCCTTTTCTGATCATCAGGTTTATACAACTCGGAGTGGAAGTATTACATGTGATAAAGAGTTTAGTTGTTTCATTTATGGTGAAATTTAGTTTTTCACATATTGTTAGACATATTACACCTATTTTATCAAGTAAACGTTGTAAAAACTAATATATAGCATCGATATGAGAGGGCGGAAATTGAGGGTGGGTATTTGTGTCCTCGCTCACTTCCCAACCCCCAACTACACTAGCTACTTGTGTAGTCGGTATTTGAGGAGGCCGACTACACAAATTGCTTTCTGTAGTCAGCTTATTAGCAGCCGACTACATAGATGGTTTCTGTAGACGGTGTAATGCCAACCGAGTACACAACAATTTTTATTATTTATAAATTGTGCATTTCAACCGAGAAATAAGAACCAGATGTTATTAATCGGCCGACTACAGTATATAATTTATGCATATTTATTTTTGTAAAAAATTTACACAGGGGTTCGGTGCTTAGTCTTCCATCTTTAAGTGTTTGCTCTAATCGAATATGCATTTGAAGCATATAATCGAACTTACAAAAATTTAATCATTAAATATGTCTCTGGCTCAGCCATGCCTGCGCCTGCCATGAACACACAGTTTGGGGATGAGACCACTAGGGACGGCACTTCAGACGCCACAAGATCGACCGAGGAGCAATTCGTCGAGGGGATCATCGCCGACCCATTTGCTAGTTCTTAAAGCTAGGTTTGTTTCACATTGTCTGCGGAATGGGTGTTGTACCTTGTGCATTGTCGACGTATCGATGATCGTCGTATATATGTTGTGCACTATCATTGTGGTCTCGACGAATTATTGTTCTGGTTTCGATAGACATTGAATGTTAATGTTGTTTAAATGTGTGCATGATGGTGCAATGTGATGCATGTATGTGATATAATTTGTGCATGAATTGTGGGGGATTTGGCTATATAATCGTGGGATATTTGGGGGGTTTTTTGCATGTCAAAAATGTGTTTTCCTAATTTATGGAAATATTTTTTTGCTGAAAAACAACTTGTGTCCTCGGCTAGAAACCAGGCCGACGACACAAGTGGCTAGAGGCAGATGGCCCTCGTCAGTTTGTGTTCTCGGCTGAATACAAGGCCGACTACACAAAGTGACGTGTGTCCTTGGCAACAGTAAAGGCCGACGACACAAAGTACCCTGTGTCCTCGGCAAAGACCAGGCCAACGACACAAACTCTAATCTATGTCCTTGGCTATATACAAACCGACAACATAAAGTGTTGCGGGCCCACCTGGCATGGCGGAAAAGAGGATACGACATCCTGAAAGATGGGCCCGTGGTTAACTTGTGTTGTCGGGTTTATCTCAATCGAGGACACAAAGTGCCTGGTGGGGTCCCTCGGCCAGAACAACATACCATATGGAGGCCGTCAGGGGTACATCTTGTGTCGTCGGCTAAGTATTGGTCGTGGACACATGTCATAGCCAAGAGCTTGCCGGGAAATCGGCTTGTTTCCTCAGCTTTTTTATGGGCCGAGGACAAAAGTCTTTGTGTCGTCCGCTCCGTGTCGTCAGCCATATTTACTTCATCGGTATTTCGGTTTGTGTCGTCGGCGGTTTGTGTTGTCGGCTTTGGCCGAGGACACTGATAGAGATCCTTGTAGGGCCGGTGTTAATCTGAAGTGGCCAACATGATCATTGCAATGTACTTGTGGTGCTTTACCGGGCATCAGCCTCGATAGTAGATCAAATGGCTTTCGTGAGCGAAGTATTGTTATAGTAACACTTTTATATCATCTTCATTGTAATACACTCCGTTTAAGGTTGTCCGTGGGCACGATCCTTCACTACAGGAATCTTCCTCTTTGTCGGCGGCCGATTACTCTGTCTCGGCGGCAAGAAAATCGACGACAAGTTAATGTCGACGGTTCTCGCGCCGACACAGATAATCAACGTCAGCGGCAAACACAAAGCCGTCGACAAAACTTCGCACCCCCCCCCAGCGAACAAAAACCAAAACTATCGCCCTATACGCCAATCTATGTCAGAGGCTACAATCGGGCCGCCGACACATATAAGCGCTATTCCACCGAGTCGTTTAAAATTCAAATTTTCCAGCCCGCCAACGTCTACCGCCAAATAAAGAAAATAATCAGCGGACACTGGCTAGGCTTGAACATAATCTGTGTCGGCGGCATAGTACAGATCACCGACACAGATTCTATTGCGCAGATTAGGTTGCTCATAGGACCATCAGTGTCGGCGGTTCTCAGTAAGGCCGCGGACACAGGTTATGTGGCTGACATGTGGCCCCCCGCAAAGAAGGGTGCTGATAGCACCATTAGAGTCGGCGGCTTCGCACTTGGCCACCGACACAGCTTCGTCCCCCCTCACCGTCTTTCTGGCCAATCCTAGACCACACCGGCAGTACCCTTTGTGCAATGTGACCTTGTAGGACGTGCACTAGACATAAGGACTCATTTCATGGGGAGTGTCGACCTCCGTTGGAACTGTAGTACAAGTTGCATTGAAACGTAACGTTGTATTAGCTTTGGGCCGCAACGACGTTAGTTTTCAATGGAACTATTAGCTGAGTTCCAACGGATTTCGATACTCCCGGGGTGCACGCCCTACAACCTTACATTGCAGAAAGGATATTGCCGGTGGGCCGTGGTTGGACCGGAAAGGCGGCGAGCATGCTTGGCACTAGTGGCACATAAGGGGGGAAGGGCTCAGTGTCGGCGGTCCAGCATGATGCGGTCGACACTGAGTAATCTGTGTCGGCGGTTTTCTATAAACCGCCAACACATATTATGTGGCTGACGTGTGACCCCGGCCGAATAGGGTGCTGATAGCACCATCAGTGTCGGCGGCATCATGCTAGGCCGCTGACACTGAACCCTCCCCCTCAAGGCCACTGTGTTTCCAGTCCACCCACGGCCCACCGGCAATATGCTCTTTGCAATTTGAGCTTATACGGTGTGCACTAGACATATGGACTCATTTCACGGGGTAGTATCGACCTCGGTTTGAACTCTAGTACAAGTTCCATTGAAAACATAACGTCGTATTCTCTTCGGGCCGCAACGACGTTATTTTTCAAAGGAACTTGTACTAGAGTTCCAACCAAGGTCGATACTCCCGGGTGGAATGAGTCCATATGTCTAGTGTATGCCCTATAAGCTGATATTGCACAAAGAATATTGATGGTGGGCTGTGGGTGGACTAGAATGGCGGCGGCGCATGAGGGTGGGAGGTTTCAATGTCGGCGGCCTAACTTGATACTGCCGACACAGAGAAATCTATGTCAGCGGTTAAGTATATACCGCCGACACAAGTTATGTGGCAAACGTGTGGCCTCCGTAGAACAGGGTGTGAATGACGTGCGGGCCTGATGAATATGTTGCTGACAGCACCATCAGTGTCGGCGGTTTATTGGCATGCTGCCGACATAGAGCTCTATCTGTCGTCAGTTTGTTTTATGCCGCCGACACAAATTGTTTTGCTGACATGTGGCCCGTGCGGTTTCTTTGTGCTGCTGACGCATGATATATCGTCGGTCGAGTTGTCTATGTCGGCGGCCTAGGCCACCGACACAGCCCTAATTTTTTTAAAAAAGGGGGCCCGTGCACTAAGTCCTCAGACCTACCGCACAGGCCTCCTAGCTCCCGCTGCGCCGCGCCGCCATCGTCGTGCTCGCGCCCCGCCGCCACCACCACCACCGCTGTCCCTCCTCCGTCGCACCACTGCCACCACCGCATCCCCTCTTTCGCCGCCCGGCACACTGCCGCCGCCACCGCCCTCCTCCTCTCCACCGCCTCGTCCCCTCCTCTCCTCTCAAGCGCCGCCGTGTCCCCTCCTCCTCCGCCGTGCCCCTCCTCTCTCTCCCGCAGCCTGTTCCTCTTCCACACCCCCGCCACCGCCATCCTGTCCCTCCTTCGCCCATCCATCAAGCGCCCCCCTCTCCTCCGCCAGCGTCGCCACCGCCCGTCCCTCCTACGACACGCCCCTCATCCTCCGCCGCCACCGCCGCCTCCCCTCCTCCTCCGCGCGCCGCCCGCGCCCACCCTCTCCACCGCCCGCGCCTCCTCCTCTCCTCCCAGCGCCGCCACGTCCCCTCCTCCTCCGCCGCGCTGCCACCGCCGAGCCCGTCCCCTCCTTTGCCGCGCCGCCGCCTCCCTTCTCCTCTGCCGCGCCACCTGTCCCCTCCTGCCGCCGCCACCGCGCCGCCCATCCTCCTCCGTCGTGCAGTCCCTCTTCGCCGCCTCTGGTGGCCTGAGAGCCGCCTCTCCGCTGCCTCCGAGCCGACGTCGACTTCCCTCTGCTATCGAGCCTGCGAAGGGCTTGTTCGGATCGCCCTCGCCATCGAGCCAACGCCGCTCTCGCTCTAGCGCCGCGTCGCCTCGCCGAAAGCGGCGTCGCCACTGCCACCTAGCCGGAGCAGCCGCCTCTTCCGTTGCGCCGTTGTCGTCACCGGAGGTAATTCTCTTTTGCTAGCGCCCTTTTTTGTATGTGGTAGCTGTGTCATCGATGGTTTGTGAGCCGACGACATTAGCAGTGATGATTAATTAGTTCCACGACGTAATTTATCTTTGAAAACGTGAACGAAGCCAGAGTCAAAACCTGCTCAGAGGCGCGACACATTTTCGTAAGGAACTCGGATGGTGATTCGTTGTGTTCTATAATGAAAGATGTCGTGCTTCCGAGCTGTCCACATTTTGTACAGCCCACAGATGTTCGTTTGAATACGGCGGTCGTGGCCACAGAGGTGTACTGGTCGGAATACGGATGACATAACCTTGTCGTTCTCCTAGTGCATAACATAAGCGGTACACCGTACCCGTTGTTGCACTGGGGGGACTGCGGGGTTATGCTGCCGGAATTTCGACCTTTACACCCTTGTGGCCATGACCGCTGTATCCAAACGAACATCCGTGGGCGGGTAAGCCCTCCTATGTAGTTAGAGATGTAATGTGTAAACCTAAACTGGGCTTTTGGTCTGATCTCACTAGGAAGATACATTGTGCAAAAAGTTTCTCTTCATATTATAATCTTGGATATCGAGGAGGGAAGATCGACGGTGGATGTACGATGGATGAAAGAAGTCTGGGCGGCACACAACCGAGTGGTTCGACAAAACCGAAGCTTTCATGGAATATGCTTTCCGTAAGTTACCCAACAATAAGATAGCGGTCGTGCCATGTCCCTGCGCGACATGCTCGAACAGAGAGAAGAGGACCAAGAGGGATCTTTGCGAGGACCTCTGTAAGCAAGGCTTCAAGCCAAACTACTTTGTCTGGGTTTATCATGGCGAGAAGAAGCGTCCGACACTGCTGTATAGCCATTTGGATTTTGAGGAGGGCTATGACGTAGTCGAAGTCGACAGAATAGAGGAGCTCACAGATGATGTGGCTCGGACGTATGATCTCACCCCCGAGGAAGAGTCCGAGCCACTTGCCCAGCAATTCGAGAATCTTCTCGATTTTGCCAAGTTGCCACTGCATGAGCATACCGATGTCACCGTGCTATTGGCAGTGTCGCGTTTAGTGACGATGAAAACCAAATACAACCTGTCGGGCAATTGTTTCAACAACCTTGCAAACTCTTGGACGACCAGCTTCCGAGTGGACACAGGATGACTCCAAATCTGTATGAGTCGAAAAAGCTTCTGAGCGTGTTAGGTATGTCGTGCGAGAGGATAGACTATTGCCCAAACTTATGCATGATATACTGGAAGGACGATGCAGGGCTGACTCGTTGCAAGCTTTGCGATGAGAGTCGGTATGTGGTAGTTAAAGGACGAGACGGTGCATTGAGACAGACGACAGTGGCTCAGAAAACATTTCGTTACTTTCCGTTCACTCAACGTCTGCAACATCTGTACATGTCGAATTCCACGGCAAGACACATGAGGTGGCACAAAGAAGGCAAACGTAGAAAAAAGAGTGTGATGATTCATCCATCACATGCAGAAGCTTAGAGGCACTTTGACCAGCAACATCCTGAATTTGCTGCCGAGCCTAGAAATGTAAGCATCGGGCTCTCCGCCGATGGATTCACGCCATTCAATATGACGGCGCACCTGTACTCGTGCTGGCCGATTTTTGCTATCCTTACAACCTGCCGCCTCAATTATGCATGAAAGAAGAGTACTTGTTCCTTTCCGTTATCATACCTGGCCCTAAGTCTCTCAAAAAAAATGCAAACCTATTCATGCAACCACTCTTGGAAGAGTTAAACAATCTGTGGAGCAAAGGAGCATTGACATATGATAGTTATCAGGGTCAGAACTTTAGGATGCGAGCCGCATACCTGTGGTCCATACACAATTTTTCAGCGTATAGAATGTTCTCGGGGTGGCGCACTCATGCAAAGTTGTCGTGCCCTATATGCCTATGTAACACTGATGCATTCACTCTTAAAAACTGTGGCAAGGCTTGTTGGTTCGATTGTCGCCATTGTTTCCTAGGGATGAACCATCCGTTTAGGAAGCAGAAGAATGCTTTCCGTAAAGGCAAGGTTATGATGAAGCAGGGGCCACCACAACGTGTCGACGGTTGAGATAACGATCTCAAGTCGCTAAGGTTCTTTAGAAGTGAGATAGGAGACACGCCGAACAACCACGAACAACAACGAACAGGAGACAGGGGTTTTTATCCTGGTTCAGGCCTCTCGGGAGAGATAATAGCCCTACGTCTAGCCTTTTTTATATATCAGAGATGAATACAAGAGGTGGCTTGACGAGACGAACAAGTCTCGGCGAGATTATGGGTGTACAAGCGAAGATCAGGTGTCTAGCAGATACAAAAAGCCAGATCAAGTCCCCTCTACACACCATAGGGGCCTTGTTTATATAGTGCAGAGCAAACCGACCTACCGAGGGAATATCGGGCTGGGCTAACAACGAGATAAATGTAACTCGCTTCATGCCAAATATATCCCGAGGCAGATAAGATATACTCCAATTCTTGGGGATCACAACTTCTATTCCAATCCGGGAAACCAACGTCCGGTCTTCACGTAGCCGTGCAGAACTCTGTTTGAGTCGGACTCAAGCAGAATCCTAAACCATTACGCACCGTGTCGCCCGAAGCTGTTCGGCGAGGATGCATATGGGCAGATAGAACCTTCCGTGGTTGGGCCTGGTAGGTTGTTCGAATGAGCCGTCGAGGAGTGGGCCATGGCAATGGGCGTAATTTTATCCCGACAGCTAGCCCCGAGACTCAAGTGGAAGGACTCACTAGAGTGGGGTCTTCCTCTTGAGACTCTAAGTCACGAAGAGGGTATTTTTCCTGCTACAAAGGCGTGCAGCGAGCGATCAATGATTATGGTTCAACCGAACAATACTTGTTCGGGACCGAACAAACCCTCCCGGTGCCGAGCAACTCTGTTGCGTCGAACAGGAAGCAACGTCTGTCCGAGCAGAGTACCCAGCCCTCGATACAGAAATCGAAAAAAGTGAGGTGAATCATCTCCTTGAGGCTGAACGTCATCAAGGAGGGATTGGATTCTTAGTAGTGAATAGCGTACCACCGCGTCCGATAAGATCGGATCTTAGGGAGAATGAACATAGCAAGTCGCGAGACGGACTCGTCTTGTTGCATCCGACATTGATGCCTAGGAAAGATAGGGAACCACCTCTCGGGCTAGAGCATGCAGAGAAATAGAGATTGCGCTCTCGAGCAAGCGTTATGCTCGGGAGCGAAGGTGATGTGCCCCAGGGCGTAGATCGTGTGCGAGGCGCGACAATGCATACGAGGGAAGATGACCCGATCCCGGCGTAGAGCTCGCCAAAGGAACCGTAAAAGATCCGGCCCGAGCACGGAGCTCGTTAAAGGAACCGAAAGTGCGACCGAGCAAAGACGTGCGGTAGAACTGCGCTCGGCGAAGAGCTGCCGGTGCGAGGTGATCCAGCCCGAGCACGGAGCTCGTCGCGGGGACGGATCGCGCCTCGAAGAAGCGCCTGCACGAGGTGAATCACAACCCGATGCGGTCGAGCCGCAAGTGAGCGTGTGAAATCAATGCTTTACCCATGACGTATTCCTTGCGGCGGTGATAGCGTTGTCTTGGCAAGTCTGAACCGATGCTTGGAGTGCCGTTGCGATGAGAATCGACTACGGTGGGCATGCCCGTTCGCGATGAGAATCGACTACGGTGGGCGGGACTCCGTTGGTGGCGCACTACCTTGACTTAGCCGAACCGTGAAGGTCGATCACGGCAAAGGCAAGAAATCATCTGTGGTGAAGTGAATCGGTTCCGGGCATCGCGCGGGCGTGCGAGAAGAGAGGATCTGCGACATCGGTTTTGGTGGGAAGCACGGAACCTCGCGCGACCATCATCGAGTCGGCGCTCCTCGTTCTGTACTTCTGCGAAGACAAACAAGAAACGGGCGACAAGGGAAAAAGATAGCAAAACGGGCTCTAAGAAGAGCAAAGCGAGTTTTGAAAAACACGCAAAAGGCGACCTACCGCACAAGACATAATTTTTTCCGGTCGTCCCCGATAGCGTTAAGCGTCACCTCGGCGAATCGCGAACCGACGCCAGAGTGCCCGTTGCGATGAGAATCGACTTCGGTGGGCGAGGACTCCGTTGGTGGTGCATTGCTCCAGATACCGTGCGGGAAGGGCGTAGCATGGATAAAAAGACGTGTGCGGGCAAGTGCAGCCCAGCCGTGGCTAAGACCGCTAACCGGGGAGGGCGATCGGGACCTTAGCGCGAGCAAAAGCGTGCGAGCAAAATCTTATCGGTATGGACCCGTGCGGTGTTGGTGTCGCCTCGGCGAGTGCTGAACCAGCGCTAGGAGTGTCGTTGCGATGAGAATCGACTACGGTGGGCATGCCCGTTCGCGATGAGAATCGACTACGGTGGGCGAACTCCATCGGTGGTGCACGCTTGATTAACCGGAGCCGTCTGGTCGTCGCCGGATAAAAGACATGCTCAGACGCTGGGAGGGGCGCTATGGGAGCGAAAGACCAGCGAGGTTTTGGAAAACCAACGCTAAGGAAAGGAACTGAAAAACTGAAAACGTCAGGGGTTGCGAAATTCAGCTCAAGTCCCAATCGACCGAGGAGAGCGATCCTCAGGAGCCGGCGAACGACTCAAGACCGCCGAAAGCAGCGCTTGAATCGAGCGAGAGTCGATCGAGCAGCTTTTCCTGCAAAAAAGAGCAGCAAAAGACAAGGACGAACAGGAAACCAAGAGCAAGGCGAACAGCGCTAGAAAGTTTTAAGAAAACCGGTAGAACGCTTAGTCTAACTCCCAGCCCCCGTTGTGCAGCTGCTCGAGGACCTGAGTTTGCGAACTCGAACAGGTGCACAAGAGAAAGAGTGACGCCCTAGCCCCCGGTACTGACGATGCATGAAGACCTGAGCTTGCGACTTCAAGCACGTGCGTAGAGAGTTAGAGCGACACCCGTATCCTGATCGACTCATTCCAGGAGCTGCTCGTTAACGTAAGTTAGGCGATTCCGAAAGTAACCGAACAAGGAAAGTGTCTCTGCCGTGTAGGGCTTACGAGAGCAGGCTTTGCCAAGTGGTTGTGCCGTGAGCGGTAAGCGCCTCTGCCTCGGAGGGCTTACGAGAGCAGGCTTAGCCGCGAGGCTGGATGCCGTGTTACGCAACTCTGAGTTTAGGAACTTGTTGAAGCTAGATACGGGCAGGAAAAACCCTAAAGATTGCGGAGCCAAGAGTTCGCAAGACCGGGCAGCCATCAAGTGTTACCAGAGAGAAAGAGTAGTCTGAGAAGACAAGTGGTGAGAATGGCGCGGGGTCATGAACATTCACCGTTCAATGGGTTGAACTTTACATGGCGGCCGAGAGACTTGGACGAGCTAAGGCGCGAAATTTGAGAAAAAGCGGGCTAGGAAGCGAAAAGGCGTACACGAGGAACTTCTGAAGGGTCGATGTTCCAAGTCTTGGTCGACTCTCTCCGTCATCCACCGCCAGCGAACAGCCCGGGATCGAAGGAGTTTTGATCCGATCCCGAGCACGGAGCTCGTCGCGGATCAGACAGCCCGGGCGAAGAGCTGCCCGGCGAAGATCCGCCCGAGCATGGAGCTCGTCGCGGACAGACAGCGCCCGGGCGAAGAGCTGCCCGGCGCGAAGTGATCCAGTCCCCAAGCACGGAGCTGGGAACCAGATCGGGAAGGCGATCAAGATCGAAGGAATCGATCCGATCTAGCAGGGGAAGAGACATCCTGCCCTTCTGAGTCGTAGTCCTCAGGGAGAATCTCCTGGTCGCTGATAGAGTTCGACATGCTCGATCTGCATCTCCCCACGGGCGGCGCCAACTGTCGACGGTTGAGATAACGATCTCAAGTCGCTAAGGTTCTTTAGAAGTGAGATAGGAGACACGCCGAACAACCACGAACATCAACGAACAGGAGACAGGGGTTTTTATCCTGGTTCAGGCCTCTCGGAGAGAGATAATAGCCCTACGTCCAGCCTTTCTTATATATCAGAGATAAATACAAGAGGTGGCTTGACGAGACGAACAAGTCTCGGCGAGATTATGGGTGTATAAGCGAAGATCAGGTGTCTAGCAGATACAAAAAGCCAGATCAAGTCCCCTCTACACGCTGTAGGGGCCTTGTTTATATAGTGCAGAGCAAACCGACCTACCGAGGGAATATCGGGCTGGGCTAACAACGAGATCGTAACGAACTCAGTTCATGCCAAATATATCCCGAGGCAGATAAGGTATACTCCAATTCATGGGGATCACGACTTCTATTCCAATCCGGGAAACCAACGTCCGGTCTTCACGTAGCCGTGCAGAACTCTGTTCGAGTCGGACTCAAATAGGAATCCTAGGCCATTACGCATCGTGCCAGCCAGGAAGCTGTTCGGCAGGATGCATATGGGCTAGATAGAACCTTCCAGGTAGCTGGTCCCTGGTAGGCTGTTCGAATGGGCCGTCAGGGAGTGGGCCATGGCAATGGGCCGTAATTTTATCCCCGACACAACGGTTCGCTGTGCAGGATATCATTGATTTGGCACGAGGATTTGATGGAGAAGGGGTACGAGGAGGACTATGGTAAGGAGCATCATTGGACACATAAGTGTAGCATGTACAATCTTTCTTACGCCACAGAACTAAAACAGCCTCACAACATCAACCTAATGCACCAGGAGAAAAATATGTGTGAAGCGGTTGTGAACACAAACTGGGACATCCCACAGAAGACTAAAGATAACAATAATGCTCGAAAGGACTGCGAATTGATTTGTGCCCGAACAGAGATGAATCTCGACGAGAATGGGATGAAACCTAGAAGCGATCTTGCCTTCTGGCGTGGAGAAATAAAATGATTCTTACTTGGATGAAGGAGAAGGTGAAATTCCTGGAGGGTTATGCAACGAGTCTTCGTCATGCTGTTAGTAGAGAGCAATGCAAGTTAAATGGAATGAAAACACATGACTACAAAATTTTATTTCCTCTTCATTTCTTCTTTTCTAAATGCATGTATTATTTAATAATATTCATATCTGCTATTTTAGGCAAGGTATCGGCATGCACATGGTGCGACCCACAAAGACTACGAGGCTTGCTATCCCATGTGGATGAGGTGATGAAGCACTTTGGCGAGGGGATGTCGAGGACAGAGGAGCTCAGCACTACCTCACGGCAGACGAGTACATGGACTACCGTCTAGACTAGTTTGGCAACTTCAAAAATGTTTGGAGGGACCTGTGCCACATGTGGGCAAGTGAGGAGTGGATCGAGAAGTCCAAACGTAACAGGGCAAATAGGGACGCTAACCCCGAAATGTGCACCACCTACATTGGAGGCTATGGCATGGGTCACATTGCGCGGGATATCGTAAGTACACTAAACTTTTCTATTTACAATAAACTTCATTTCAAAACTTAATAATTTTTTATTTCACGAAGAAGACGGAGTCCGGACTTGAGCCCACCCCTCTCACCTTATGGAGGATTGCTCACACGCCTCCTGCCTTGCCAGACGGCACACAGCCACTGATGCCACCGGCTGCCCAGGGTGTTCTTGTAAGTGATCGACTCTTTTCAATCTCTACAACTATGCTTTTTTTGACCGATTTCAAACTAATCCGCTTCATATATTATTTGTGCGCAGGATATACACCGCTGCCATGAAGAGAAAGTACGGTGCCGACTGTGACCCTGAGGACATGCCGGCCGACCCTGTCGTCATCTATGACGAGTTTGGTAGGAGGGGTCACGACAGGTACGGTACGATGGACTCCGTGGTGCCGCCACATTCTTATAGGGCCGAGGTCCGGGCACATCGTCAGCAGGCCTCCTCTTCCGCCCGTGCCCAAGTTGAAGCTCAAAACAAGCTTATCGCGGAGCTTCAACAACAGAACGCCTTAATGAAGGCGCAGCAAGAGGCGAACGACAGGAGGGTGCGTGCCGTGGAGGAACAATACGCCTTCATGATGCAGTTCATGCAACAGGTAACTAACATCGTATATATGTTATCCTTTTTTATTCATAAACTAATTACCATCTCGTATCCGCAGGCGTATCCACAGGTGTTCCAGTAGGGGGCGGGGAGCTCCTGTGTGCCGCATATGCCAGCTATGTCGCCGTTCGTCTTCATGTAGACGCCGGGTGCCCCGATGACGCAGCACGGCAATCTCCCGCCCTTCGGACAGTTCGGCTCTGCACCGACACATTCTTCAGGGTAAGCCATCGAAACCTTTGTTTTCCTGTTTCAACTCAAATGCATGAACCTAATATGTGTTCTTTTCATATTTAGGTCTCAGCCTCGGCCACGCCAGCCTTTGCGGCAACTCTACCGCAGGGAGGGGACTCCGCAAGTGCAAGCGGCCTTAGGACGTCCGGAGAGCAGTTTGCCGACGAGGTGCTCGGCGATCGTGATATTACCTTCAATGGTTTGCAGAGCCATTAGAAACCCCCTCCATAGTTGTTGCTTCCTTTCGTTCTGTGTTAGGTGATCGTCATAGTACTGTTTTATTGCCATTTATGTTTCGTTCTGTGTTCGATGTAACTAAACTGTATAAATGCTTCTAAATTGTGCAGAATATCGGTTCAATGTGGCCTAAACCATTTGGATGTCGTTTTGCAATGATTTGGATGTATGTGTGGTTCAAATTGTGGTGACGGGTACATAAATATGTGTGGTTTTGGTTGGGGGAATTGGGGATTATATATGTGCTGTAATTAGGGATTTTTTGCAGGTTAAAATTAAGATTTTAATAAATTTTTCAGCAATTTCCAGTTGCTGGAAATAATATAATTGTCGGCGGCACAGTTTTGGCCGCCGACATAGATGACCTCTTAGTGGGCGGCCATAGAGAAGGCCGCCGACATAGGTTTCAGTTTCGTGGGTGGTTTTAGAATATGCCGCTGACAATGCTATACTCTTGGGCACAATATGGGTACACGGGCTCCATCTATGTCGGCGTCATAAGTATAGGCCGCCGACATTTCTCTACCACGTGTCGCTCCTTCCTTTGTTCTGCGGGGCCCACGCTGCCAGAGCACGGTCTACGTAGCTGTGCCGTGAGGTGTATCTAAGTCGACGGCTGCGTGAGCCGTCCACATGGACCTAACCCAAGCAGCTCCCCTGAAGCAGAGAATTGTCGTTGGGGTCGACGACAGAAAGTCCTGTGTCGTCGGAGCTATGTCGGTGGAGCAATGTCGGCGGCCGGCCGCCGACAGAAGAGACTTGTGTTGGCGGCATTCATTCCTGTGTCGGCGGCTTTGGCCGTCGACAAAGAGGAAGATTTCTGTAGTGCTTCTTCTATTCACTCTTACAGGAAGGGCGATGCTTGTGTTTCAGCCGGAGGGCGCTCAATGCTCGAACCGTGACGCCGTTTCTGGAAGATGGTTGTGGCCGTTTACTGCCCAAGAATGCATCAAGGACATCTATGACTGCACTCATCGGAAAGTCGAATACATGCACCAAGGACGATGCAACCATTGCTATATACCTCTCGAAAATGGACATGTTCTTCCTCAACTGGCACAGGTGTCAAAGTATCAGGTGGTACATGGTGACATCCAAGTTCTTGTCATATGGGTGGGCCAGACACCATCTAATTGTACTTGGTTGCCAGTTTTCAGAATTTCAACTTGTGGACGTGTTGCTATATACTCCCTCCGGTCACAAAAAGAAGTCGTAGTTGACTTTTGGACACGCCTTTGACCATTCGCCCTATTCAAAAATTTAGTTCAAATATATAAAAATATAAGACATACTTAAAATACATTTAATCATAAAGCAAATCATAATAAAATAAATGATATTTACATAACTTTTTTGAATAATAAGAATGGTCAAATGCGTGCACAAAAATCAACGACGACTTCTTTTTGTGACCGAAGATAGTATCTAAGTAGGGGAGAAATGTCAAGGATGTGAGGTTCGACATCTCTTATACACGACGCATCAAGCCACGGGTGGGGCCACGGCAGGTGCAGCTGAAGAGGTTGGAGCAGGCTGACTTGGAAGACAAGAGGAGGCAGGCTTGGCGAGGAAGAATAAGATCAGATTTGATTAGATAAGAATTAGTAGATTCCATTGCTACTAAAACTTGGTTGGTTTTCCTTAATTCTCAATTAGACACATAAAACTTAAGCAATAAGATCCTTTATTGTTGCTTCTTCCTATCTCTTTCCAATCTCACGCCCTGGCAGCGAGCGTCGTTGTTGCCCAACTTTCTACTGCTGCCGCCGGCGAGTTGTTTAAGTTGACATCTATACTTATAGATGTGTTTAAAGGATGTTATAGCGTTTACACCCTATTTTATTTTACTAAAAATCTTATATTAAGCAGGATGTTTATTACTCTATAAGAGTAATGTTTTGATTTTTTTGAAAAAAAAATATAGCCATTTTTTAATGATTTTAATGTTTCTTCTTAAAACTTGCAAAACTTTTTTTTATTGATTTGTCAATTCCTCGAAGCTCCTTACCAAAGGTCTACAACTCTTTAGATTATAATCACAAACAACTTTTTACCTCAAAACTTGGTAAAATGGCAGCATCATTTTTCCTTATGCACTTTAGACCATCTCTGACCATTCTTCTATTCATTTCTATTACCTTTCACATTATCTTCACTATATTATTTTACTTTATTTTCTACCATCTCAAACAACATCTCTTCGAGAAAATTTGCAAAGAGAACAGAGAGAATTTCATTTGGATGGTAATGGAAGGGTGAATTACTTCCTAAGGGTCTGCTTGGATGGCCTGTTTTCGGCCCGAATACGGCCCGATTGTTTTTTCACCAGATCTGTAAAAGAGCTGTTTGGATGGACCAGTATTTGATTGCCATTACACCCGGATTGGCCCAATACACCTGAAAAAAAAAATCCCCATCCTTGGGTTGAGAAAAAAAACGGTAAACATCGGGTTTCTCCCGATCTGCCCCTGACCCCCGTTGCCTCGACGGCTCGCCTGATGTCTCCTCCGCGTCCTCCCTCTCGCCGGAGCAGCGCCGACACCAACCTCGCCCTCGCCCGCGCGCGCCACAACCTCCGCCTCGCGGAGTCCAAAGGTACTCCACGCCCCCACTCTCCCTAGGGTTCCGTCCCGACGTGCGCCTGGCTCCTCTCACCGTCCTGTAACCTTGGGTTTGGGTGCTGTGGGTTTTCAGTGTCGGGGGACGCTGCGAAGCTCGAGGAGCTTCTCGTCAAGGAGACGTGGCTGGAGGCGCTCCCCGAGGAGCTCCGCAAGCCGTAAGCATTCGAGCTTTGCCGCTTCGTCGCCCATGAGCGGTTGCACGGCGCAGAAGGCTGCGGGAAGGCTGCGGAAGGCGCCGGCGCGGGAAGGCTTCCTCGACCTCTCCGCCCGCGGCCTCGGCAACGACAACGGCAAGAGCCGAGCTACTGCTGTGGCGGCGGCGGCGGCGGCGGCGTCGACGACGTGAGCCAAGCTAATTGATAATTGATATTAAGACAATATTCAGACAATACAAGATTTAGATAGGATTTGATGAAAATAATTGATATTACTGGCCTGAAGAAATGGTCTTTAGTTTGAATTAGTTAAGATGGGAGCTCAAACTAATTCCTAAACAACAATGTAACTTGTTACAAGAGTAAATTTTACATCTCTCCCAAGCAGACACAAAAAAATCCGGTTGTTTCTTATGCACAAGGATTTACAAGTGCAATTATTTTCAGGTGTAAAAAAATTCTAATTTGCCAAGCGGGCCTAAAGAGTATGGCGAATAGATTCCGTTGAGACTCTTAAAGAAAACTATAATCTTTTTCTGAAGGAAAATAGGACATGAAGCGATACGATTGAAGATGGTCATATGCACATACACCTTGCACTACACTGTATATGCCATAGCGGCCGGTAGTCCTTTAAGCCCCCTACACCAGGGTTTCAGAAACTGTATGAGCTATCTGAGCCGGCCCTCACGCGGATTTGCCGTGGTTTAGGCAACTAATTGTTTTTTGAAATTTGCCAAATATTTGGCCGGCTAGCCAGCGGTTCCTAGCAGTTAGCTGCGGCTCGAGGTGACTAGCCGCGGTTTTTATTTTTAAAACGCAAAATCACATGAAATAATAAGAAAAATACTGAACAGAGTCTCAGACACTCCTTCAGTCCTTCAGGTTTACAACCTAATATGAACAGTCGTGTAACATTATCCCACTAGGTGTGTAAAATTAACATAATTTTGAAACAGTTTTGAATAAATGAACAGGGAAAATGGTTGGCTATTTACAACAGGTTTGCATATGAAGGCCAAACCAACAAAACGAAAGGCCTGCCTCAAAATGGGTGATAAAAGCCCAAGATCAGATGATGATCTAGTTCATCCCTCAATGGATACGTGATGGAAGCTTCCATCATAATATCGCATGGTTCAGTCACTGATGTTGCAGACTGTTAAAAACTTTTGAACTGCATTGTGGTATTGAGTTCCCTGTGGATACACAAGATGGTTGGGGTTGTTGGATACAAGAAAAGGATATTGTAATACAATACGCATGACATGCAGGAACAAAAGAACAATTACCTCCCAATAGAGTTGGCTGCAGTCAGTGCACTTCCAGAACTCCAGATTTCGGTTGAATAGGCATGAGGGAATGACCTGGAAGCCTTTTGAGGCTTCAACAGCCTCCTCAAGTGTCAGTGGTTTCTGAATGAAACTTCCGTTACACTTTGTACATCTTGACATAAGTTGGTTCTCAGAAATCTTTAACTGGAAAGTATTAATCACCTGTAACAAGAAAGATAACAAACCAAAAGGCTAGCATCAGAATCTTCTTTCGGCAGTGTGGAAATAGAAACAAATACTGAGTATAACTGCCTTGCCAAATTCTTTATGTAATTATACTTCCACCCAACCCCAAAGATACATGGGAAGGACACCAAAGGAATGTTTGGTCCCTTTTGCCCAGCCTCACCAACATTGCTTTTGGGCCAGAGTAAGCAAGGATTCCCTCACCAATTTCTCTATCCTTGATTAGCATAGGTTTCGTAACTTTCGTTGCTCACTTGCAATGCTAGGGGTGTTGACTGTTTGATTAGCAAGGATGGTCAAGGGAGCCAAACTTGCCCCAACTGAGATGCTGACTGCTAGAGAGTTATCACACAACCAAGCTGTATATCGTTTCTGAAAGGTTCATCATGGTTCCGTTATTTCAAATTCACATCATATTGCTATATTCCACACTATTTTTTAACTCAGTGAATATTTTACTTTATAATGCTACACTTTTAAAAAAGAAAACATAAATTTTCCATTATATTGATCCCTCCAATAAACCATAAAAAACTGCTTGGTTTTGACTCGTTCGAACAAGTTGCTGTTGAAGGTATCTCTAATCATTTGGCTGGTAGTGGATCAGTTACAATAAGAAAGATGTATTACTTGGTCTTGTATGATCATACACCAACAGATAGGAGCAAAGTTGATTTTCCTTTGTTTGGAAATTGAAAATTAATATGGTAAAACAATTATCTAATTAATCATATAGGATTTCAATTTAACCTTTAAAGAGTTGATGTGGACAGATTGAATTGAAGATGAGATCAATATATGCGTATACCTCAGCCAGTTGGTCATGTTTAAGCAGGCTTTTCACCCTGTATACCTGGTTAGTTGCCAAATACTGATATCTCAAGAGCTTGACATCTCGTGTTAATAATATTCTTCCTTCCTTATAGGTTTGATTTAGTAGTTCCCTACAGGTTAGTAAAATAAGTAGTAAATAGCACAGAAACTAGATAGCAGGATTTTTTTTCCTCTAAAAACAATACGAAGCTCTTGGTCTAAAAAACAACTCAATAGAAATTACATTAAGAATGTTTGCAGATAGTATAGGGAAGACCTTGGTTCAGGTTTCCTTGAAGATGGGGTGGCAGCATCTATCCCAACACATCTCAAGTGCTTAGCTAGACCCTCAATCTGTTCAAGTTTAATTCACACATCAAACCTAGCAGCCTTTGCAAAATGGAAAGAAAAATTGAATACATTTTGTATGGTGTTAACTTTTGTCACATCCAGTGTTCTCCTAGGCGCTAGGCACTAGTCAAGCAGCTGACAGGAGCCTGGTGTCGAACCCGCCTAGGGTCTAGGCAGCACCAAGGCAGGAAAAACACCCCAAGGAGGCCAAGCCAGGAGGCCGGGGCCTAGCTACTAGTCACCACCTAGATAAGCTAGGTGGCCACCTAGGGCAACATTGGTAACATCCTATACAATGGTGCTTGGAGTTTTGGATAAAACCATGAAATTCACACCATTGTCGAAAGTAATGGGATTAAGAATATTGTTACCATCACATCACACAAAAACTTTGGGTATCCATCCCCACCAACTGAAGGATCCCATGGAGGGGGACCCTGCCATTCAGTACAGCAATCCAATTTCTCTTTGCATTTGGCATCAGCAGAAAGTTTTTGTCTTTCTTTTCGTCTTGAGGAACGTGGTTTTGTATCTGATTCTGTCAACAAAATCTTCTCACTGTATTTCATTACAATTGATGACCAATAACCATCAGAGCATATTGCAAATCCAGATGACAAGCATTCTATCGCTCTTGGTGAGCAATGACCATTTGAAGTTAGTTCTGTCATAGGCAAACATTCTCCTGCAATAGGAATTGATAAATACAAAAAAGTAACTAAACCATGCATAAGTGGTAAAGTCATTATTAGGGCATAACCAATGCGGGCCCTATTCGTGGACTATCCCATCACTATTCATTCACTTTTCAATCATTACCCTACTTATTCCTAAATTTTCCTCTCTTATATTTCAATCCCTACTCTATTGCTACAGTGTTGCGTATCACAAATGGGCACCAAATGAGCATAGCATTGGTTATGCCCTTAGTTACCAAAGATAAGCCCTATAAGATCTCAGAGAAAGGAAATGTACTTATTTCATCCCTAAACTATGATCATTTGTACCCCTTCCCCCTCCTTCTCCCCCCTCTCATTTATCCAGGCGCCTCCATCCACTTCTTGGCAGCAAGGAGGGGAGAACATCGCCGCAGCCACATTGGCCACCGTTGTCAGCGAGCCTTAGACATTGCTGTCGTTGTACCATCCCCACCCGCTACCTTAGCCACCGTCACGCCTTGCCGTTACTGCCTTGCTGCCATCATGTCGTCCTCTCCGCTCTCCTTCGCATCTCTTTATCTACGCCATCCCCTCAGCCTTGGCCACCGTCGCTGCCACTGCACCGTCCCCCTGCCTTGACCACTGTCGCCGCACCCCCTCTGCCTCCGCTCTTCCTGCAGAATGCAACTCCCTAGGGGAGGGAGGGAGAGAGCAATAGGGTGGGGATGCCTCACCGGTGCAAGAAGGGGAAGGTGGTGGCTCGCCGGTGGCAGGAGACAAGGAGGTGGCGGCAGCTCAGCAGGTAGCAATGAAGAAGGAAAAGAAATGAGGGGTAGAGTGTTAGGATGGCGAGGGGGGTCAGACGTGGTTGCCACATCAGGAAACCAAGCCACATCAGTAATAAATCTTCAAAACCGCCTAGTTGACTTTAAAGGACCGATCAAAACCGCCTAGTTGACTTCAAAGGACCATTTCGGTCTGGGTTTGGTAATCTGAGGACCACTCCTGTTCGTATTCCACATTAGAGACTAAAATAGGTTCCCAGAGGGACCAAATTAGCTACTTTTTCCTTAGAGAAAATATATGTTGAGTATTGCAGCACACCAAAGGGCATAAGTATAGTAGTTAACAAAAAAAGAAAAAACAATTTCCCATGATCACATCGGTGGTGTTAAGCACAAAAATAATTACCTTCATTTCTGATCTTTTGTTGGAATAGATCAAATATGTCCAGCAAGTAATAGGCATCAGATGCAGCATATTGTATTTGCCCTTCGCTCAAGGGACGGCATGACCAATCACTACATTGGAGTTCCTAGTGAAAAAGAAAGGGTAATAGTTAGGTAATCCCTCGAAATATAAACACAAGTCCAATACTATGAACCAGCTTTAGGTAGCAAGCACAGTGAAGACACAAACAAAAGAAATGGATCAGCTGAATTTTTGTCCACTGATAAGGCACAAAGTCATATAAATTAAACAATATGATGTTTACACACCATTACTAATGCAGTACTGTATGGGGTGGGCTGGAAGACCAAGAAGCTCAAGTTTTGGGTTCAGGTCAAACATGAGTTAAAAACTTAAAATCGGCAAATACCAACTCCAGTTATATGCTCAAAATTGATTTACAAGCTGATTCTGTGTTGAGGCGAGCTCAGCTAGAAAGGCTGTAATACTGACATGAACACATAATCACGCTCATGAATGCACTTATGCAATGCATAAAACTATTTTCCTATTCAAGCAACCTGGTGGTGCTAGTTTTCCTTCATATTGAATATGCTGCCAGCTAAAATAATGCAAACTTGGGCCGAGCCCATGGAACATATACGCTGAGCCTTTGGACCAGATTGGCTCAATCTTGGATTTTCTCTGGTACCAGGTGCTAGGAGCAGATACCAATACATTACTTACCATCGTATTAGAGGGATAAAGAATGTGTCACAGTTTGCTGAATATCGTGGACATTATAGAAAATGGAAAAATAGTAAATTTTCCTGATAGAAAAAATAAGCAAGGCAACCAATTATTATGGGCCTGGACCCTGTGACAGTGAGCATCAATCAAGGCAGCAGCAGATAGAAAAGGAAAAGATCCGTGGATTAGACTCCCTTTCTTTCCAGGGTTTGTATTAAAAACGCGACACCCTGCTCTGACCATATTGCACTATGTATCATCATTTGATAAACTGAGAAATGCTTCTTATTTCTGATTCAAGTAGAAATGCAAATGAAAAAATTCGAAGGGTATTCAGAAAAAACGAAATCTCGTCAACAATACTTCGTTTCCAGAGTGGTATCTCACTGATGGCTCGGGCCTCCCCGGAAGGGGGCCTTCTTCGCCTTCCACCTAAGCTGCGCAGGAAAGGCCCAAAGCCAATCCCAGGGAACAGTAAAGCTTCATAGGGTCTTTCTATCCAGGTGCAGGTAGTCCGCATCTTAGCTAACATGTTAGTAGGCTGCATGGGCCATGGCTTATCTGTTAGTTGCATGATTTTGCTCTCAACATTGTTCAGTTACTGAAGAATTGGTTTAAATGAGTAAATGAAGAACCGAGCGTAGCTCAGCTGGTAGCATCCCGGTTGTGGAGGGTATAGGTCGGAGGTTCAACTCCCGGTTCTCACGCTTTTCGGGGATTTATTCTAGGGAATTATTAGTAATGGGTACGCACACACATGCGCCTTGATGTTAATTCGCAGTTTCTAGCATGTGTGTGCGTGTGGTGTGGGTGCGTGGTGGGGTGAGTTTGTGTGTGCCTTTCTTGTACCTTCTCAAAAAAAAATTGAGTAAATGACAACTACAATTGGGTAACTAATGTATCCATGTCCAACAAACTAAATTCCCAAATGAAGGTAAATAACAATGCTAACCTTTGATAACTACAATTTAGAAGCTTAATGTATTCATCTGGACTAACCTTTGATAAAGAGACATTCAGCAGTTCCTCACAGATGGTTGCCAAACTCTTGGTTTCCTTTGGGAACTTCTTATGCATGTCATGGCCTTTCAGGTAGTAATAAACGTTGGTGACATCCAAGAAAGGCTCGACCTTGCAAATGGATAAAGGCGAAGAGTTATTTTAAAAAAATTACATGCTTAATCTCTTCTTCTAATTCCAGCGGTGAGTGATCTTTTAGCTCATAAAATATAGATTTCAGAAAAGCATGAAAAGCTTGAGCTTATTGCCAATTTCCCAGCTATGTGCCCAGACAGAGTTCCCTTAAATAAACACACCAATTGACAGAACTGCTGCCCAAAGCAATGAAATTTAAGGCGTCCCATGATAGCAAAATAATCGGCAGACACTTACCCTATCAAACCCGGCGTCGCAGCCGAGGGCGGCGGCGAAGGTGGCGGAAAGGTAGACAAGGTCCTGCTTGAACCGGAACCCCAGCTTGAGCACCTCGGGCCGCTCGAACAGATCCCGCAGCGGCGCCCACAGGTCGGCCAGCGGCACGGCAAGGAGGTCGATGACGAACACCTCACAGCTCCCGCCGGCATCACCGCGACAGGCAACCTGGAGGAGCGTGACCGTGGGAAACTTCGTCGAAGTGGAGGGATCGTCGCCGGGGACGACAGGGCCGCGGCGGCGCGGCTTCCACTCGGCGTCGAGGGCGACAACGCGGGCAGCGGCGAGGGATCGGAGGAGGGAGACCAGCTTGGGCGAGGATTCGCCGCCGGTGACGAGGTGCACGGTCAGCGGCTCGAGATCCATATGTCGGTCTGGACTTGGAGTCCAGAGACGGGGTAATCGATTATTTGCCCTGAAGTTGATATACACTTTACAATATGCCTAAAGTTGATATACACTTGATAATTTGTCCTGCTGTTTGTCTATGACTTATGGGCCAACAGGGCAAATTATTAAACAGCAGGGCAAATGATCAAAGACACATCAACTTCAGAGCAAATAATCAATTATCTCCCAGAGACGGGAGAGGAAAAATTACTGAAATAATCAATAGTTAAAATGATAATTAATAAAATAATGCACTGATAAAACAAATTACAGGAATAGCAGCAGGACCCGCCACCCCGCATAGCCACAGCCCTACGTCCACCACCCCGCGTGGTCAGAAGCCTGCCCCCGCCACCCGCGTGGCAAGTAACCTCTGCGTTCGCCACCTCACGTGCTCATGCAGCAGTCCCGCCTCATGGCGACCGTTCGCGGGTATTTCATGCACCGCAACCATATCAATTTTTTAGAATTCCAATTTTTTCAAGTTTTACAATTCTAATTTTGTGAAGTTTTAGAATTCAAATTTAATCAATTTTTCACGTATTGAAATTTCTTTTTTACAATTTTATCGGCCCCATCGTCTTTTGCGTAATTTAATTAATCAGTGATATTTTTTATTAGTATTGAAATGAGCATTGAGAGAACGGTGATTTCGCATTGGAAAAACATATTTAACTAAAAATTGCGAGAAATTACGATGAGACGATAAATGTTCGCATTTTCTCTCCAAACCGCCAAATGCATGTCATCAATTATTTGCATTATAATAACATAACATTTTATGAAAATTGTAAAGAGATATGGCACTTTGGCAGCAATTGATTTGACGTGACGGGTGGCTGAGATTATTGGAGCAATGCCCATCCATATAGCATTATTGGAGAATTACATTTAAAATGGAAAAAGGTCAAAATAAATTGATAATACTTAGCGCTGACGATTTCTTATAGTGTATGCACTTGGGGTGTAGTGGTCTGGTGGATGCGTCGTACGTTATTCTGCGGCCTGAGAAGATCCAAACCGATTTTGATGGTCAATTTGCTCCGCGGTTGAAAAATACCTGGGGTGTGAACTTATGGCGTACGCAGACCCACCATAGTGTGAAAAAATCGCCATCATGCTTTGTTCATAAGGGATTTGATGGCGGTACATAACCTGTGAAGGGACGCCATGGGGGTTTGCTCTCCGTGCTGCACCTGTTAAGGGAAGAATAGGGGGTTGTTGTCAATGCCAGTTAGACCCTTCAGGCTGGTCCGGATGTGGCATAGAAATATTGCATCTGCCGATGATATTTTGAAAGCTAAGGTTGGATGCATATGTAGTATCCAGCATAGATCCTTCAATGTTTGCCCAATTGATATCAAATTGTGCATCCTGTGTGCTGAGTTAGTCATCGTAGTCTTCCATAGATGGTGCTATGTTAATGTCAAACCTCTCCTAATGACCTGCCCCAACGGGAGATGACGAATGGTGGGCGGTGTATTCGACGAGTGTCTATATAGAAGCTCGGGGAGGTTGAGATTGTCGGCGTGGAGCTGAACAAGGTGGTGTACGCCTTTCCATACACTGAGATCTCATAGGAGCAGCGGAAATAACTCCATGACCAGAATTGTACGAGTAGAGAACAACCCCCAAATATTGCATTTGGAGCTACTCGCTGGCATGCGACACAAAACTCCTGATATCTATCGGCTAAGACGGCAGACCCCAACTATATGGCTCGTAATTCTCATTATATAGCTTCATTGCAAAGTTTTAGAGTTACGAACACTAGGTAAGAGGGTATTGAGTCATCGTTGCCATTTGTGAACATGACACCCAAGAGGAGGTAGTAGAGGTACACCTCGTAGTGCAGCAGTACTGTCACATCATCAGTATTCACGGGACATGGACCAGTCTCGAGACTCTGCTCGAGCCATGACATCGAAACACCGTACTCGCTACCATTATATTGAACCCCAAACCTGCAATGATTTAGAATAATTAATAGGTGTAATTTGTGTAGAAATTACAAATATGTTAGTAAAAATGTTGAAAATCACCTCTGTTCGATATAGTTTTTCCATGCGTGCTTGCTTGGTTTGTTCACAACAAAGACCCGTCCAAAAATTAGCATCCCTGTGAGCATGGCAACATCATTTAAAGTAATTGTCATCTCACCAACCGGAAAGTGAAACGTGTGCATCTCAGGACGCTAGCGGTCGACCAATGCAGTGATAAGCTCCGTGTCAAGTTTTGGGAGTGGTGTCAAGCGGGTATTTCCCTGTGGTATCCCATTGAGAGTAAGGGCCCACGACAACAGTCCGGCACGTGCAAGAAACAAGGTATACCTAGCGTCCAATTATTTTATCTGTTGTGATCCCCTCAATCGTAATTGATGCATTTACAAATAATAAAATATAATGTTAGCCTGACATGTTAATATGACAAAAATGTTACGAAACACGCAAATCTGTTTGGTGCCCGGCGCCCATTTTAGAGATCTATGGCCACTATCACATCGTGCGGAGAAAAACTCTAGAACATCCATTGTGTATGATGCAATTATATATTATAGTTATTACATACAATAAAGAAGAATAGATGGATAAAGATCTTAATAGTATAACATGAAGTGACGGTACAACGATGACCGACCTGGCCGTTTACATATACGACAACGACGCAAACCATCTCCACCATCGGCATCATTCATGTCACCTTCAAGTCGCATCGTACGCTGTCGGCCTTGTGCAACACGTTTAGTAGATGGGAATAGATGGAAGGTAGGCCCCGATGAGTTTTTGTATCCCCCTCGATTAATTGGCTCCATCTTGAGAGCCCATGTTTGCCTAATTGCATTCATGGAATAGTATGGAAGATGTATTGTGCGCCATCATTGCTAGCAAGATCTTGACAGGTGGGCAATACGTGCGAGCATGGGATATGTTCGAGGCAGGGTTTATTATGGCCTCATACTGGCCAAGTTGGCGCTTCTGTTGATTATCTCCCATGCTAAATCTTGTCACATACTTTCTGTTGCAGTCCACATTGAATATGTTATCCATTATATCATATATTCATGTGCGGTGGAACTGAGATTTTTGTCGACGTCTCTGTAGGATGGCTTCGACACGAGGGACGAACGTGCTTGTGATTTGCATGGCCGCCAGACCTCGGTCATGAAAATAATCTCTTATTCTAGAAAAGGTCATCTCATTGATAGTGCATATTGGTAGGCCGCGCACACCTCATATCACATTATTGTACGACTCTGCTATGTACGTTGTCATCACCATATATCTGCAATACGAGATTTCTTAACTTTATGAACGAATGAAATGGAAACTAACATTGTAAATAAATCTACACATATTAGGTGCCATCAGTGTCATGTACGAGAGCCCATTTCTCCGTCGGTTTTTGCGCTATCCACTGAGCGAATGTAATATTACGGCGAGTGCTCACTTGCTGGCCCCTTCTATTTGAACCCCTCTCGTGCTTTGCTGTTAAATGATCATTTTCCTGGTACGTTCGTTAATATAATTGAATAGCGCGTTAAATTTGCGCAATTGGTTTTGAATACACATTGTCTTGAACTTCTTTACTAAGGGCTTGTTCTTAAATGCACTGTATAAGTTCGCCCCCTGATGACGCATGCACCATCGAGGACGCACGTCTAGCCACATTGGTGCATTACCCTTGGACAATATATCTACTGCATGTAGGATCCCCTGGTGGCGGTCAGAAATCGATGCACACTCTAGGCCGATCCATGACAACGTGAATTTTCAATAGAGATAGAAATCACAACTAGCTATCATTGTTCTCGCTCTCCACAAAAATAAATGCGAGAGGCAATATCTGGTTATTTCCGTCAACTGCAAGTGCAGTTAGCAGAGTACCATAGTACCTACCAGTGAGGAATGTCCCATCCACACATATAACAGGACGACAGTGCCGGAAGGCCTCTATGCACTGGCCAAAAGACCAAAACAACCGCATCAAGAAGAAGTGGTTCGGGGCGACACTTCCATCGGGGAGGTGTATGGCTCATGTGCAGAAACATAGCGTGTCCTAGGGTTGCTCTCCTGTATCTTGCGGAGGACACGGGGAGCCCAATTATATGACTTCTTATAATCCCCGAACAACATTTTAAGTGCTTTCTGCTTGACTCGCCATACTTGGTGATATGTAATTGACATGCCAGTGTGGTTTCATGGAGATATCTGACTCAATAGCAGTTAACAACATCTGAGCTATGAATTTTGAATCTACCTTGCTGTTAATGTTGCATACCAACTTCTCCATACAAGTGTACGACTCGTACCTACTGATTATGAAGTGCTGCTCATGTTTTTGACGATGCGCCCAAACATGGAATGAGCACTGCAGCTTCTTTACGCACTTCACCTCGTACACAGCGGGCCCGGATCGTGCCATAGAGTGCTCGCGCCGTGTGGTGACACCAAAATTGCTGATAAAATGTATTGCCTCATCCTTCGTACTAAATCTTGACCCACTGCTATGTCACTGTGCATATACCCCCATTTGGAAATATTGGAGTGATCACCGATCACCCAATTCGAAGCATCTAGAGCGCGATAATACGCTATGGCAGGCATTAGGTCCTCTCCTTCCACATCGTTTTCACCCCTTCATAGAAATCTTTCCCTATAGTCTGTGCATCTATCTCTCCCTCCTCCATTGCGATATCCGGCTCCATGTCCATGGCTAGTGCCTTAGCACCCATCATGATACTAACCATTGGGTCCTCCACATACCTTTACAGCACAGTTTCCTGTGCATTCTCTTGTACGATGTTGCTAGGCCCGGCCTCAAATTCTCTTGCCTCAGGCAGCACGTACTTGCCTAATTGGTACCCCTCTTCTATTGCCTTATTCACATAGTACATCCAAGCAACCCAACTTCTCAGCGGCCACAGGTTGTACACGTATATCGAACTATTTGGAACCTGACATGGCCTAACACCGTCTATAATAAGTTTGTATTCCTGACGGTTAATACAGAGCTTTTGAGCTATAACCCTCGCCAACATTGCCAACTCTATTGGTAATATTACTGTGGTCTGCAAATAGCTGCATGTGTGCATGCTTACAAAATTCACTTGCATTGGTGCGGGTGCATCTTCGTAAAAAATATGTAGTGGTGTCTCCATTTGCGTCTGTAACATGTACATGTTCATTCATATTAACATGAAATATATGTTTCTTTATATTTAACTATTATTTCAAACATTAGATAAAATGTGAGCTTAAGTGTTTAATACGTAATATATGTAATTAAGTGATGAACATAGAATATAGCAACTCCACTAATACTCATTACCCACTAATTATTAACTATAATGTCGCTAACATACGTACAATTAAATTACTAATTTCCATGCTAATTATAGATTAATTTCCGTATTATGTTTAATTAAGATAACAAATAATTACTATATGAAAAATATAGTCACCCTTTTTTACTATCCACACTACCATCAATTTGTCGCTAATTATATATTAATTTCCACATACGTGCAATTAAAATTTAAACATTTATTTTACTAGCTAAAAATAGGTCACTAATTTCTATTATAATTGTAGACCATTTTCTCTCCTTACCTAACTAATTAATCAGTAATCCTAATTTAAGTTAAGTTAACACAACATGTTTATGTTAAGTATAAAAGTAATGCATACCTGACGGTTAGAAGGTTGGTTCAAACTTCCTGCAAGAATTAATACATGCGTAAATTAGACACAATGTACGAAATTAAGTGGTTAAGTACTGAAGTTGCAGTGCATGTGTTTTTGGTAAATCTGGTACATGCGCTACTGCTCTACAGTGCTTGTGCGTGGAAGGGTGCGGTGCAAAATTAAGAAAGAATGCGAAGCAAGAGCTAGCTAGCTGGTGCTGGTGCTTAGATTAATTAATTAGTGTGAACCTATGCCAACATAATTAAGGATGTCTTTCGGGTATTAACATACTATGCTAACATCAGTATATATAATCCTTGGGAGATAGCCCTCACATGCCAAGATTAGCATACCGTGTATAATATACATACAATACTAATAGCTTAACTGCCGCATATACATACTGCAATAACACTAATTAAGTACTAATTATTAGCTCCCGCCGTTTCGTACAGGGTTGGTGCCAATTCCGAAATTTTGTTAACAAGTAAATCAAATTTAAAATCCAAAAAATATTCTCTCAGGCTGAAAGCGAAAAATGAAAGTGAAGTCTCAATCTTGTTAATATACCTGAACTGAAAGCGAAGACTGAAAGCAAATTTTGTGAATATACCTGTACTGAAGTCTCACTCTTGAGCTTTCGCAGCGAAGAATGAAAGCGAAGGCTTCCGCGGGGCAGCAATATATATAGCCTGAAATTTATGATCACTGTGACGTCTAAACTCATTTAATTATCACAAATCATATGACTACTGTTCCTGTTAAGCACCCCTGCATTGCTGCTTCATTATACACATATTTTTGTCGGTGCAGAATTATTTTATTCAAAATATGTCACTGTCGGTGTCTGGGAAACGCGCTCCTGAAGAGCAGCGGGTCCACGGACCGGCAGACGAATTTGTAGTTGGTGTGAGGCCCAACGACCACCCTTCTTAGTTCTCAAGGCAGGCGGCGCCGAGCCTCTGAGGGCTCAGCCATGGGATCTTCCCGGGACAGGGCCTGGTGCGATTTGGCGATCCGGGTACGAGTCCGTCGTACGGTGAGGAAGAAAGAGGGGGAGAAGAAAGAAGCAATACAAACCACGAAGACACGAGCGATTTACCGTGGTTCGAGCCCCTACTGCCAGGTAATAGCTCTACTCCAGCCTTGTTGATTATATGGTGAAAAACAGTACAGAGCTGCCGATATCGGGCTTGAAGGCACATTGTGACAATTCGCGACGCCCTGCAGGACTCTCGACCGATGAAGCTGCGAGGATCGCGGGCATGCTGCTACCCATGGACAAGAATCCCCATCCCAAGAGATTTGTGATGGACAAACTGGCCGCGGTACGTGCCCGTAAGGTGTTTGATTAATTTCCTGGCTACGGGCGCCCATACGGCCTTGACATTGTGCCGATTATCTGCAGCGGACGTGGAAGGTGGCCAAGAGGGCCACGCAAGCCACGGGCTCCGCCGGGGAGCCCTTGGCTGTGCAACCACTGGCGGCGCACTCGCCGCTAGGGAGGTCGCCGGCGGCGTCTGGTGGGGCGTCCGCCCTGTCGTTGATGTCGGGCGAGGGGAGCCCGGCGCCGGCGTTGACCGCAGCGAGTGCGGCGCGGGTAGGTGCAAAATCGCACGCAAGGAAACGCGCGGCGCCGACCTAGGTAAGTCCTCCCCTTCTGACGTTGGGCGAATATTGGGCATTCGGTGGCCCTTAAGCTCTGTTCTTCGCGTGCGTCCAGGGCATGGCGCCTTTGAAAAAGAGGAGGACGTACCGGCCTATGCCGGGCAGCGACGACGAGGATGTCGCGCCTGCGGTGGGTCCATCGCTAGTAGCGGCGCCGCGGCGGGGGCCCACGAGGAAGGTCCCTGCAGGCCGGAAGAAAATGGCCGCGCCCACCACAAGTCGCGTCGGTGGGCTGGAGCCGGAGCTCTTTCTGCGTCCCACACCCGGGGTGTACGAGGACATAGAGCTTGAACCAGCGCGTAAGTCTCCCGCACCGCTCGTTACCATTCTTCTTCTGTATCTGATCGTTATGTGTGTCTTCGATCGCAGTGTGTAGCGCCAAGGTGGCAGCTGAGGTGTTACCTCCTTCTGCCGAAACCGTGACGGCCGAGAGCGAACCGATCGAGCCTAAAGGAGGGGTATCCTTGTTGCAGCAGCTGGAGGCCACCGAATTGATGAGGCCAACGGACTCGCGGGGCAAGAGCCAGCCGGTCCACGGAGGGTCATCGGCTTGCATACTGGTGGCGGTGCTGGACGCCTCTTTCAAGGTTGCGGAGACGGTGAAGGTCGACGCCGGCACGGATTCCTTGTGGATCACGCCCCTGCGCGTTGAAGGGCGCACGTCGCACGGATGGTGGCCGATCGATCGCCGGGGGATTGCCGACTATTTCATGACTCTGATCAGGAAAGCGCTTCCGGCGCCTGACCAGCGGATCCTGCTGGTTAACTGGGTCTGGCCGGTGTGTGTGGTTACGCCGTTGGGTTGGATGGTCTCGATGCCCAGTGTGGCCTCGCTGGCGTCCGCGGGCTGGGTCTCTGCTACCCCAGAATGGGTAAAGTAGAAAGACTCCGCCAAGGCGCAGGACGTCACCTGGAGAGGCCCGCCGGCCCTGAAGATCTATCCTATTCTCGGGCTGGAGGAGCCGACCGATCTCGCGGCCACCAAGCTAAGGGTGGACGAGCTGGACACCGCGCTAGCGAGTGTCCGGGCTCTACTTAGTGGGGCCAAACTGGCCGTGGAGCAAACGACAGCGGTGAAGGCCGAGCTTGCGGCCAATGTGGAGGACACCGAGAGACGAGCGGTTGCAGCTGGAGCGACTGCCCTGCTTTCGGCAGCACCACCAGTGCGATCCGTGATGGAGGCGTCACATTCCGCACCGCCGGAGGAGAGTAGCCAGGGGTCAGTAGGCTGCCCGCCCCTGCCGTTCCATGAGGCGCACATCCGCGGGCTCGATCGAACCGTGCGCGGCGCCGTTCAAGAGAGGGTGAAGAGCATGCTCGCTCTCAACAAAAAGGTAACACTCCTGAGTCTGCACATTATGCTTAGGCGCTGACCTTTTCGTGTTTTGATCCGTTTTCCCCTGTTTTAGTTCTACGCCCTTATCGTTGGCACGTCCTCGCTGATGGAGGCAGTGAGTGAGCGGTCGGACGACGACGCGGCAAAGATCGAGTGCCTCTCCGCCGAGCTTGCGCAAGCCCGGGCTCAGATGGAGCACGCGAACGGACTGGCCGCTGAGAACGACGTTCGTGGAAACGCTCGCATCGCCGAGCTAGAGGCCATGCTCCAGTCGGCGCAGGAGAAGGAGTAGGAGGCCGTGGCGAGGCTTGCCCAGTCCCAGGTGTCGGAGGAGGCCGCAGCGAGTCAAGCCCAGGTGGCCCGTGAAGAGACAAACCGGGCCCTGGCTGCCTTCGATAAAGAGCGCAGGCGCCGGGAAGCGACCTCCAAGGAGCTGGAGGCTACTTTGTCCGAGCGCAACTCCACCGTATGCGAGCTTGAGGAAGCCCGCGATAAGCTCGCGGCGGAGATTGCTACACTTCGGGAGGCCGGGACGAGGTCCAAGGCTGAGGCGGAATCTCTACGGAAGCAGGAGCAAGAGCTTGTTGATGCCCGGGCTAAACTGCGCCAGGAACAAAATGTGGTGGACTCTCGGGCTACAGAGTTGCTTCAGGCGCGAAAGCAGATCCGCGACCTAGAAACCAAGCTGGAAAAGCTTCAGCTACAGCGCTGGTCGTAGCTTGACCCGGTCTACTCTGTTCTCGAACTCTGTGCCGTAAATATGTACTTTATTTTAAACGCTCGCTTAACGGATAAGCATTGTGTATCGTGTGGTGGCCGAAGGACTTAGCCATTTTCCCTTAGTTTATTGCGCCAAATCGCGCGCACTGTGGGCTCTGCAGCGCAGCACAGTGTTCTGCTGACGGCAGGGGCAAGTTTGCCAGGCACGGATGCGGAGGCGAAACCACCTGCAACGGTTCGTGTACCCGACCTAAGCCATGCGCCAGGCCGCGGAGGCGCCGTCGGGCCTTGTTCGCATTGGTGGGCCAGGTTTGCACAGTGGGCTTCGATACGCAACGATTTTTCCTTTGCCACTGACAGCGGGACCGGGACATGCGTCGGGTGGCGACTGGCGCGATTGGAGTTCCGTGAGGCAATAAGGCGCGGCGCTGTCTCTTCAGTTCACAGCATGGGTTTTAATTGCTTGTTCTTCACAGCAGCGGCGCGCTTAGGTAGCTCGCAGCGCAGCGGGGACGCTGCACTGACCGCCGCTTATATAAAGTGAGGCACAGCGCGCTATGCTGCCTCCATCTTATTCTTCTCCAATCTCGGGCCAAAAAGCGAAGCTCGTAGCCAGAGGGAGAGAAACAGAGGAAGAACTACGAGAGGAAACAGAGAGGGAAAAAACCATGTCTTCTGACGCCGATTCCGACTACCTGCACGCCTGGTTGGTGGTAGCAACGGAGGATCATCCGCCGCTGCCTCCTCTGTCGCTACCGATCCAGCCCGCGGCGGAGGAGGTGGACGCGCCGAGCCCCGTCTGTCGTGGCCTGTGCCCCGAGCTGGCGGCGATGCCCAGTCCGCGCCGACGACGAGGCGGTTATGGGCGCTTCGCCGCCGCTTGCGGCGGAGGACGGGAGGAGGATACGGTGGCAGCGCAAATCGCCGCCGACGCAGCGACGCCGCCGAAGCTTGCGGTGCAGAGGAGGCTCGCCGGTGGCCGCGGCGGAGGGGAGGCCGAGGCGGCAGGAGGCTCTCGCTGTGGCGCCGTGGGTGTTCATGGGCGACAAGATTCGCCATCGGGCGGGGCGGCACCAGCGCCGCCGGGGCCGTCGTTCGCGTGCCAAACACGTTGACGCCGTCGTCGTCGCCGTCGTCGCCCTCGTTGCCGTCGGCGGAGTCCGCTGCTTCGCCGGCTCGTCGTCAGCGCCGCTGTTAGGAGCAGCGGAGTAGCTTTAGGATTTGGGCGCCGCTGTACCTGTAATGGCGCGACGCCCTCTTTTTCGGTAGTCCGGGACGCTGGGTCCCCTCTTTTGCTTGTAAAATCTTTATCCTTGTAAGATCTTCTTTGTGAAATGCAAATTCATTTTAACGAATCTTCTTTGCCGATCCTTCCTGTCCTCCTTTCCTGCGTGAATCTGTAATGCGTAATGTAGGAGAACTAGGTGAACAGTAGCAAAGCTCTGAGGCGAACTTAGGAAATTTAGGCAAACAGGTTGCTTTGGAAAGATTGTTTTTGGTGCGCCTAATCATCCAGCTCCCGGGCCGTGGCTAAGTCCAAGTGCGATCTTGAAGTTGGGCGCGATCTAGAGACTAAAGTGACTTAGAAAAATTAGCGAACTTCCAAATTTCGAAGCCGTTAGGCACAGCAATCTTGGGCTTGGCGAAGTTCAGGACTTAGAAAAAATTCACGAAAATCCCCAACCCCGAAGCCATAGGCGGCGGCGATGCGGCTTAGCGGTTAAGGATTTAGGAAAAATCAAGAAAAATCCTCAAATTTCGAGTGCTGCGAGGCCCAAGTTATCCATTCAAACAAACCGGGTGTGGGCTTATTGTACCTTAGGCCGCGGGAATTCCACACTGCGCGGAGCCTTACTAGGGTGCGAGATGTCGGCTTATCCCGTCGTAGAAGTGCTCCGGAGTGCTTTATCCTCAGCCGTCCGATTTTGGCCACGGGCTTGCTTGAGATGGTCATGACTGAACCCAGCGTGACTCGTAACTGGGGGAAGGTTTTTTTTTTGGAATTGAACTGAATTGAAAAGAAGGAGACTTACGACCTGACTAAGCGTTGAAGCGTCGTAGCAGGGAGATGTTCCATGAGCTAGGGAGCTCGTTCCCGTCCTTATTGGCAAGGCGTACTGAGCCCGTGCGTGTTGCGCTGACTACATTGTATGGTCCCACCCACTTGGGGCTGAATTTGTTGGAGCCCGCGAGGTTCTGAATGCGATGTAGAACCAGGTCTCCTACTTGCAGGATCCTTGTATATACGTTTCGTACTGCGTAACGGCGTAGGGTCTGCTGGTAGGCCGCAGCCCGAAGTAGGGATTGCTCACGGCGCGCCTCAAGTAGATCGAGGTCAAGCTGCTGCTCCTCGTCGTTGACCACGAAACTGGCGAAGTCAACGCGATTGGATCCTAGTCTCATCTCTGTTGGGAGGACGGCCTCCGAGCCGTAGATGAGCCGGAAAGGAGTTTCTCTAGTAGCCCGGCTGGACGTTGTCCGGACTGCCTAGAGGACTGACGGTAGCTCGTCGATCCAACCTTGTTGTTTAGCCTTGAGGGCGTCGTAGACCCGCTTTTTGATGCCTTGGACTAGTTGTCCGTTAGCTCACTCAGCTGCTCCGTTTTTCTATGGGTGGGCCACAGAGGCCAGGGCGAGCTTCGTGCCAATATCTTTGCTGTAATCGTTGAACTTCCGGCTCGTGAATTGGGTGCCGTTATCAGCGATGATTATGCTGGGCACATCAAATCTTGCAACGATGCTCTGGAAGAAATGTACCGCGGCAATTGCGGTGATGTTGGAGACCGGCTCGGCCTCGATCCACTTGGTGAAGGTGTCGATGGCTACGAACAAGTACGTTTTACCATCGAGCCCTTTGGGGAACGATACTAGGAGGTCCATGCCCCAAAACTGCGAACGGCCACGTCAGTGGAATTGTTTGCAGCTGATACGCGGGCTGGCGCTTCATCCGCGCATGACACTGGCAAGCTTCGCAGCACTTTACCAAGGCTTCTGTGTCGCTCATCACAGTGGGACAATAGTAGCCCATGCGGAATGCTTTACCGACGAGGGTTCTGTGTAAGGCGTGCGCGCCGCAGATGCCCTCTTGAATGTCGGCTAGAAGGTACTTACCTTCTTCTTGGGTAATGCACTTACAAAGCACGCCATTAGCACCCCTTCGGTACAGCAAGCCCCCGTGCAGATGGTAAGCTCGGGCTCGCCTTTTTAGCCGAACGCCACCGCGTCCTCGGCAATGTCCCTCGCTCCAAGAACTGGATGAATGGCGTCATCCAGGAGGTGCTTTGCTCGAGGAATGAGACAGTACCGGATGTCTCGGTTTGGGGGGTAGAAGGCGTCCCCGTGGCTTCCTCTCCGAAGGGAATGGAGGGCTTTAAAAGGTGCTGCACTAGCACCCCCGGCGGGGCCGGTTCTTGTGAGGATCCGAGCTTGGCGAGCTTATCGGCTTCACCATTCTCTTCCCTGGGAATGTAGCTAATTTCCAAACTCGTGAAACGTTTCTCCAGTTTCCTCACTTTCGTCAGGTACCACGCCACCGAGTCGTCAGTTGCCTGAAACTCCTCCTTGACCTAGCGGACGATGAGTTGCGAATCCCTTTCACAGCAAGCCGTTTGATGTCGAGCGCAGCGCATGCTCTTAGGCCCGCAATTAGAGCATCATACTCCGCGGCATTCCTTGCCGCCCCGAAGTGTATTTGTATGACGTGCTAGAGTCGCTCTTCGTTGGGGGAGATGAGAACGAGACTGCATCCTGATCGCCCGGACTGGTGTGAACCATCGAAGAACAGAGTTCACAGACCTTCTTCCCTATCTTGACCTGGAGAGCTTATCTCTTGCTCATCCGGCCTAGTCAACTCTGCAACGAAATTATCCAGGGCCTAGGCCTTGATCGCGGTTCGGGATACAAACTGGATGTCAAACTCACCCAGCTCGACTCCCCACATCGCGACCCGGCCTGTGGCCTCCGAGTTTCGGAGAATGTCCACAAAAATAGTGATCAGGACAATGATCTGGTGGGCTTGGAAATAGTAACGCAACTTGCGCGAGGCCATCAGCAAGGCATTGCACAGTTACTGAAAGTCAGGATAGCACTCCTTAGGCCCGGTGAGCACCTCGCTCACGTAGTAGACAATTTCTTTGCTTCCTTCTCGCTCCATCGCCAAGACTGCGCTTGCGGCGTTTGGTGTTACCGAGAGGTACAACAGGAGGACATCCCCAAGCTTGGGAGTGGTGAGGACGGGTGGCGAGGCGAGGTACTGCTTTAGCTGCAGAAACGCGGCCTCAGCCTCTTTAGTCCACTCGAAACTATCGTGCTTACGGAGCAACTTGCAGAAAGGCGTGCTTCGGTCTCCAAGGCGGGAGATGAAACGGCTTAAGGCCGCCATTTTGCCTGTGAGGGACTGGATGTCCTTCACGCAGGTCGGCGACCTCATCTCTTCGAGGGCCTCGATCTTTTCGGGGTTCGCACCGATGCTCGCCCCGCCGATCACGTAGCCTAGGAGCATGCCGGACTTGACCTCAAGACGATTTCTCGGGGTTTAACTTGACTCGTGTTGTCTCAGTCACAAAGGTTTCCGTGGGTCGGACACGTGGTCCCGGCGCCTTGCTCTTGATTACGATATCGCCCACGAGACTTCTACGCCAGCCCTATTTGATCGTGGAGAGTTTTTGCATGAGACGCCGAACGTGGCGCCAGATTTCGAGACGGAAAGACATGGTCGATAGCAAAATGTGCCGAAAAGCGCGCATAAAGGCGGTTTTCTCTTCGTCCTCTTTACACAACGCGATCTGATTGTAACCGGAATACGCATCCAGGAAACTCATCAAGGCTGAATCCGCCGTAGCGTCAACTAGCTGATCTATGCGTCGAAGGGGAAAGTTATCCTTGTGGCAGGCGGAATTAAGGTCACAGTGGTCAACACACATGCGCCCCTTGCTGCCCTTCTTCTGGACTACGACTGGGTTCATAAGCCAATCGGAGTGCTGAACTTCACGGATGAAGCCCGCTCGAAGTAGCTTGCCGAGCTGTTCTTGGATGATCTTGGCCTTCCAGTCGGGAACACGCCTCTAACACTGCCTTACCGGTTTTTTGTCAGGCCGAACAGCTAGCCTGTGCTCGATCACCTCCCTTGGGACACTAGGCCTGGAGGGAGGTAATGAGCTCGAGTTCCTATTGAGGCTCGAGGGTCGTCCCCACGTGGACCACCTTGGAGGAGACTTTCTCCGTGTGGACGATGGTTTTGGTGGGCTCCTGCGGCTGCAGTGCCACCTTTGGGCGCGCTGTGGGGCGCTCCTTGCTGCTGGGACCACGGTAGGGAGCTGGCCTACCATGGCTAGCGCGGTCTCGTCGCAGTCGAGGGCCGTCTTGTGGTTCCCCCGGATGGTGATGACTCCCTTTGGTGCCGGCATCTTCAGGCAATGGTAGGCGTGATGGGAGACCGCCACGAACTTGGAGAGCACTGAGCGGCCCAGGATGGCGTTGTAGGGGAGCAGAGATTCCACCACCTCGAAGGTGATGTATTCTGTCCGGAAGTTGGCGGAGGTGCCAAGCGTGACGGGCAGCACGACTTGCCCGACGGGGCGGAGGGACGACCTTGGGACGATCCCGTGGAATGGGATGGTGATGTCCCTGATCTTAGAGCGCGGGACCTGCATGAGGCCCAAAACGCGCGCGGTGATGATAACCAGCGAGCTCTCGCTGTCCACAAGGACGCGGTCAACTCGGGTGTTGCCAATGGTGGGGCACAAGACCAGCGCGAGGCACTGCGGCTTCGAGAGCCCGGCCAGGCAGTCCGTCACCGAAAAGGTGATGGCCTGGCTGGACCAAGGTAGAGACTCCACCGCGGGCTCGCCGCGGGAGATGTGAAGAACCTCGCGGGACGCGGCCTTTAGCTCGCGGCGGGAGCTGTAGGCCGACGTGCCGCTGATGATGACGTTAAAGTGGCCGCGGGCCTCAGGAAAGCCCTGGTCCTGGTCGCCTTGTGGAGGAGGTACCGCGGCCGTGCCCTCAGGTAGCTCAGGCATGGGGCCGCGGCCAGCGTAGAAATCCTGCAACTGGCGGGCCCACGTGCGGCAGTTGCGCAGGTCATGGCCAGGGTGCTGGTGGAGGTAGCAGAAGAGACTGGGGTCATGGAATGGGTCCTCACCTCTGTCTTGCTACTGCGGATAGGGAGGCCGGCCCTGAGGAGGACCCTGGCCGCCGCGCGGCCTTCCACCGGCTTGGGGACGCTGAGGCAGCGGGCACTCAGGCTGGTCAGGCTCAACCGCTTCTTCTTCTTCTTCTCTGCCTCGGCCTTGCCCGAGCCGTCGCCGACCTTGGCCTTCTTCTTGACGCGGCCCCTCTTGCGCTCAACTGCCTCGGAGGCGTTGACGTAGAGGGCTGCGGTGCGGAAAAGCTCACTCGCGGTGTTGACCAGGTGGAGCTCGAGGTCCTCGGTGTAGCGCCCGTCCCTCACACCATCCTTAAAGGCCTCAATGATGGCTTCATCTGAGATGCAGGGGATTGTGTTGCGGGCTCTGACAAACCGGCACACAAAGTCCTAGAGACTCTCATCGTCTCGCTGCACCACAAGCTTAAGGTCCTAGGGGCGCCCAGAGCGGGCGTAACACCCCTGGAAGCTCGTGCGGAGGGTATCCTGCAGCTGGGCCCAGCTACGGATGGAACCAGGCCGCTTGTTAAACAGCCAGGTTCGGTGCATGCCCTCAAGCACGGTAGGAAAGTAGTTGACCAAGACGGCCTCACCTCCCCCCATAGCCCGGATGGCGGTGGTGTAGATGGACAGGAACTCTTTGAGATTTTTGCTCTCCCAAACTTCTCAATTGGCTTGGGTTTGAACCTCGGCGGCCAGGACGCCTCACGGAGAGCGCAAGAGAAGGCTGGGCACCCCGGCGCGACCTTCGAGGGAGAGGCATCCCGATGCGGGCCTAGGCAGGAAAACACTCCGCCTGGAGCACGTAACGAACCTCTAGCGGAGGAGGCTGTCTGGGTCTGGCGCGAGCGGCTGCGGTTGTGGCGTGAGCGGTTTTGAGTGCCGCTGTGGCCGGAGCGGTCCGCGCGCCAGATGTCCGGGCGTCCGCCGCCATTTTGCTCCTTGTGCCGGGCCATGCCGCAGGTGATGGCGCCGAGGCCCTCAGCGATGGCTAGGCCCAGGTCCACCATGGTGAAGCCACGGGGATCCTTTTCCAGGTCATTGACGACCATGGCGATGGCGCGCGCCTTCTGCTGGCTGCGCAGGAGCGGGTTGGTCATCGTCTCAATGAGAGAGTCGACCGGCCGGCGGCTCGGTGGAGTGTGCTGGTGGCTGTCCTCGTGGCAGATCCCATCCATGACGCGGCGGACGGCATCGTTGAAGAAGTCCCGGGCTGCAGCACGGCGGCGCAGCTGCTCCTGGGCCTCCTTATTCCCGGCGTCATCGTCGGCCGCGGCCGCGAAGACACAGCGAGACGTGCGCGAGGCCGAGAGAAACATCCCGGTGTCGCCAGCGGAAGCAGCGGAGTCACCAAGCAGCTCGAACACCATGGGAGTCTCGCTGACGTGGGTGACAGAGGGTCCACTGTGAGCGACTCCTGGGCTAAGATCTGCCCGGTATGCAGAGAGGTGTCAACCTCCATCTCGTCAGCCCCGGCTTCGGCAAGGCACTCCTCCCGCCATCCATCGTACGATGGGACCAAGTCATCCAGATCATTGCACTCGAGGTCCAGGACCTTGTCGTTGCTCAGAATCTCAGGCATGTCCGAGGGAACAGAGTGCTGAGGGCTGCTCATGGCCCCCACGGTGGGCGCCAAATTGCCGGTGTTCGGGAACGCGCCTCAAGAGCAAGGATCCACGGACCGATTGCATTTAATTTGTAGTTGGTGTAAGACCCAACGACCACCCTTCTCAAGAAATGGGCGGCGGCCGAGCCTACGGGGCTCAAAGCACGCGGTCTTCGACGTGGCTCGTGCGATTTATGATCCGGTACGAGTCCATCGTACGGTGAGGAAGAAAGAGGGGGAGAAAAGGAAGCAATACAAACCGTGAAGACACGAGTGATTTACCCTGGTTCGAGCCCCCACTACCGGGTAATAGCTCTACTCCAGCCTTGTTGATTATTTGGTGGAAAACAGTACAGAGGTGCCGAGATCGGGCTTGAAGGCAGCGATCCCAAGCTTACACAGGTGGTGACTAAGGACTATGGCTACTGCTAAGGAAGCTTCGGATGCGTGTGTTGCTTACGTGATTGCTCGATCCCCTCGAATGTCCAGGGATCCTCCTTTTATAGGCGCGGCGGGTCGCCTGGGTCACCCGAAGCTGATGCGGTGGGCCCCGTGCCCGTTTCTACTTTAGTGGCAGTGCCTTTGTCTCATTTCGGGGCTCTGTCTGATCTGGAGCCTGCAGGGAGAAGCTGGTCAGGTTAGTATTGGACACGTGTTTGTCTTAGGATGCCGATACGGGGGAGAAGCATGCTTTTGGGAGAAAGCACTTTCCCTTTATCCCAATATAGCATTGACTGGATCGGGCCAGCCTCGCGCCTCCTGTTGGGGCGTCGCGTAGCGTAACAACCGTCGCCGCCTGCCAAAGGGGCAAACGACAAACCGAGCTACCCGCGCTTCTCCCCGTGCTGCGGGTTCCCGGGGAGACACAGTTCCTCCCGGTCAAGGCCGGGAAAGCACGGTGGGACACGACAGTTGTCGCCACCTGCCCTCGGACAAGCGGACAGCCCGTGGGACCCTCTCTCGGGCTAGCCCGGGTGGAGCACCATGCTCTTGGCTGGTGTTGACACCCAAATTTGGCAGCAAATTCGGATGTGATAATGAAGGGTAAAATCGGAATTTCAGGTTGAGTCCGGAATTGGGTCTAATCGGCAAAGAAAGGAAGGCGTATTGAAAATATTGATGGGCGGAAGATTTCGGAAGAGTTACGATCTGATCAGATGTGCAGCACGGAAAAATAGGTCGTGTCGGTATCGGTATTGTAATAGTATAAATAGGACTATTGGTCTCGATAGAAAAGAATCTACGACTCTCAATACACAAAATTCTCTCTCGAATCCGTTCGACATCATCGAAAGGCTTCAACTTGTAGGTAGGGCTATCTCGATGGGATAATCGATTCTCTCCTTGTAACCCGTATGCATGGTTGTATCAATTTGATCTCATGTATGCAAACCATGTTAGACTGTCTCGGGATTTACCGATCTTTAACATGTTCTCGCATATTGCACTGCCTCGGTTTAATCGATCTGTAATATGTGTTTACCTTGCAATGCCGATTATCAAATGTCTTGCATGCTTTTCCCTGAATCTGATATATGCGTCTGTCTCGTTAAATCGATCTTGCGTATCCCTTGTTTAGGATCTGGTATGTCTAGATATTTGCCGATTAGTATTGTTTCATCTTCATCAGTCTTAAACTGATAAACCGATGTGTTAGTTTTCATCTAGTTTTGGATTTGAATACTGTCTTGGCTTGACCAATCTATTCAATCTAATTCTCTGATTTGATCTAATATTTTGATTTAAAGGGTTAATACTGATTAACAAAAATACCAAAAATAGAACTCATATTTAAATGCTTATTTGAATCTATTCGCTCTATCGGGTTTTAAGCCGATAGATCTTGTAATCGGATTACTTAAGAGCCGATTACAAATAACCTGATCTGGCTAAACTGAAAAGCCGATTGGGCCTATATTACTGACAATTTTCACCTTATTGATTTATAGGTCAAATCAATTGGCACGCTTGGTCTGAGTTGCGACGCAATCACTGAATTGACGCTTCTGCACGTGTGTTCACGTTTTTGTGTCAACAGCTGGGACCCAGGGAGGCGTGGTTGACCAGGTCAAGCCCGGGGGAACCCCTGGCGGGCTAGATGCTTCCTTTAGTACGGCCAGGGGCGGCCTTTTGGACCTTCTGTACATGCGGTGGGACGGTACGGAATCGGCCCAAGGCCTGTCTCGGGACGAGCCACTTATTAATAACCAACAGTCACTATTTTGTCAGTGTAACAACTATGCATGCTAATCAGCAAATTAATTGAGGGCATGCAGTGCAGCCCGCCACGTGTGGGGCGGGCGCTGCTGCTGCTGGGTGGCGAGGGCCATGCGGGTGGCGGGCCCCACCGCCATTCCGGTAATTTGTTTTATTAGTGGATTATTTTATTAATTGCCATTTAACTATTGATTATTTCCGTAATTTTTTCGATGGGAGAAAGGCAGAATGACCTATTTTTGACATCTAATTCGACTGTCGTTTCAAATGACATTAAATTCGATAGCCTTCACTCTATACATCGGACATACAAATTTCTTTGATCTAAGTGTCATTCTTCCTATTTTTCCCTATGTCATTCGAGTCAAGGCTATCAAACTTAATGTCATTTGAAACGAGACAGTCAAATTGGGTGTCAAATATGTCTCACTCCCCGGGAGAAGCGGAGGTGGAGATGAGGGCTATGTTCTCGTCAGCTTTGAGTAGAGCTATTCAAACGTCGGGTCGGGCCGAGCCTAGCTTCGGACCGGGTTTCGAAAGCCCGGCCCCATGAGATCAGACCTAATTCTGGCCTGACACAGTGCGTCAGGATTTAAAATTGGGCTCCAAGCTCGGCGACCTGGCCCGATGTCCATGCTTCGAATGGAGGCTCAAGCCCGATCCGATGCACCAGTCGGGCCAGACTGGGTCCGGGGCGGGCTTCCCATGATCAGGTCTAGCTTATACCATGTAAAACAGTGCACCTCATCGGTCTGTAAACCATCTGAGCAGTGTCATGTCAGCTAATTCCATCTCTAAGCAGTGTCATGTCAGCTAATTGATGATGTGGAGAAGATAGTGTGTGTATAGATATTTGAACTGTCTTTTCGGCAAGAGTCGATTCTACACGAGAATTAAGAAACCTTTTTTTAGAAGGGACATTGCATTATTGGGGTAAAGGACCCAAAGGATTACAGAGCGGACTTTCGAAAATAGCAAGAATACAATGAAGTTCAATCAAGGCCCATATGGCACTATTGTTCCGCTGTCCCTCTCCACGACGGCCACCACCGCCGGGAAAGATACACGAAGACAAGCCGGCAGGCATGCCGCAGCATCTCCTCCGAAGGCCAAACCACCTCAAGGGGGAGAACAACCCGTGGAGGTCTAGAGAAAACGGTGAGACCTAGTGGACCTCAGACAACTGCTTCGCTGCCTTTATCAACGAACTGTAGCACATGGAGGCCTCACCGATGGCCGGAGGAAGCTGGATGCGAGAGCCACCAATCCTGAGCCGGGTCATGAAAGCCCCGTTGTCGTCGCTGCCCCCAGCACTGGCACAGCCGCAGAGAAAGACAGCGGCTAGGTCTCTGCCCCATGTCCGCAGCACGGTATGCCACGCCGGACCAGAGGGATACCTCCGTGGGGAAAGCAAAGCTTCGGCCCCCTCCTTCGGCTTTGACCACGTCGGAGCGCGGAGAGAGACACCGAGCCAATTTATTGCCACCAAATCCAAATGGAAACCCTACGCAAAAGCCCTAAGGCAGCCACCACCGGCGGCATGGAAGGAGGGACGGCTCCACGCGGCCTCGGCAGGCCCGCACCCTGGAAAACCGCCATCTACCACCACCGCCGCCGCCGCCACTACTGACACACATAAGTTCACCTCCGAGGGGTCTGCTCGGCCAATTGGGGGTGAAGACCAACTCCGGCAGCTCCCCTCAAATGCCAGCATCGTCGCCAACCAAGAGAGAATGTAGGAGACCAAAAGAAGCCCTGGCCATGGTGCCATAGCCAAGTCCCGGCGGTAGACCTAGACCCTACTAACCCTAACCGTAGACTACTAGCACCGGTCCTCCCACCACCAACCCCCGTCCAGTCACCGCCCTTAGCCCCCAGTGGTCCAGATCCACCGCTCGCCGCCGCCGGAGGCGAGGGGGCGTTCAGATCTGGGCACACAAAGGCGGGGTGGAGAGGAAAGGGGAAGGGGATAGAGAGGGCGAGCACCTGGAGGAGGAGGGGAGGGAGGAGAGCCGGGGTCCCCCCTCTCTCATCTCCGGTGAGGACGCCGGAGAGGGAGAGAGGGCCCGGCAGCGGCGGCGCGCCCGTGGCTCCTCTGGCGCCTGCTCGGTCGCGAGAGCCCGTGGTGCCGGGCGCTTCGATTATCGTTTAGGAGACCAGAGCATGGTGAATTAAGAAACCTTGTATGTGATCAAATTACCTATAAAAATGCGCAACCATTTCTATCATTATATATGCTATCTTTAGCATTGTCTCGAGGTGACATGCCGATAGTTACACACAACTACTATCTCAACCATTGTACATGCTCTTATATCTGTCTATGTACTCATTTAAATTAAAAGTATTTGTCTTTTATTTCTTTCTATATGAAAGACTTGTTTAGAACCTCTAAAGCACAAGTTGAACAAAGTGGATCCAACACAGACTACCTCAAAAAGTTTTTAAAGTTAGGAGGTAAGCTAAATAAGTAGATGTAACGTCCCAATTCGGGAAGTATTTTAAAATTTGTAAAAACCCAAAAATTCGGTTGAATTTGAGTTAAACCGACATGTGGGCCCCACTGCCAGCAACTCTCTCTCTTCTCTCTGTTTCTCTCACCTTCCCTCGCGCTCCTCATCGCAGCACAAGTGGCACCGCAGCCTTACCCTACCAGCCGTCTTTGCGCCATGCCACGCACAGACAAGACCGCCGTGCCGCACGCCGCACCTCCTCCATCATAGCCACGCTACTCGCGGGTCACCTCGCCATGCCTCGCCACCCGCCGCAGCCGCCTCAAACCACGCCGTCCTGTCGCTGCTCCACCCCTTTTTCCATGCATCACCGAGCGCGGAAATTTTTTACTGTTTGCCCATAAAAAATTTCGCAAACTAAAAAATGCCCAAGGTTTACAACCAATTGCAAACATACCCCTAGGCACTCCGGACGAGGGCGGCATAAATGCACCTAGACCAAAATGACAACGGAGTGCATAGACTTGTGCACCTGCATCACAGGAAGGATGACGAAGAAGTCCAGCACCATCGCTTTCCTGGACCTCACAGACACCGGGCTTCTTGGCGTGGTGCGGCGTCGGCGTCGGCGTCGGTGCCGCCTCCGCCGCCGCTTTGCTCGCCGGGCGCCGGAGCCGGCGGTGGCGCCTCTGCGACGTAGTTGCGTGACGACGTTCCAGCGTGCATGGCGCCCACCATGCAGCAGCAGCGGTGATGACATGGCGGCGAGCCAGCCGTCGAGGAAGATGCACATGAGCAGGTCGGCATGGCGTCGTCTGGCGCCCCAAGATTTAGCGCCCCGCCACGGGCGCCTAGGTTCTTAGCGACCCGCCCACGGCGCTTAGACCTTGGCGCCCCCCCATGGTGCCTAGGTGCTTGGCGCCCCCGCCCGGAGCGCCCTGCCCTCTTTTGGCGCTCTCACCCAGAGCGCCTAGGAGCATTTTTGCAATTGGGTGTAAACCTTGGTCATTTTGGTTTGCGAAATTTTTTATGGGTAAACAGTAAAATTTTTCCTGAGCCCGTATTCAGGCCCTAAACTCGCCCCGTGACCATTCAAACACCACCAAGTGCCGTCGAAGTCGTCAGAGCCGTCGTATTGCCGGAATTTCTCGTCGACCCGAAACCCTTGGCGAGCATCTCTCCGTCGATATCTTCTTCCTCGGTTCGCTATTTTTCAATTCCTTCCGTCTTGAGAGTCCTTATGTCCAAACGAGTATTTCCCCTCATCTAATTTGGCTAGTGTGTGGCCGGAGATCGTCACCGCCATTGGCCTATTTTGGTGCCGCCGTGGAGCTCGCATCGACATGCCGTTTCGAGCCTTATCCGAGCTCTTGCGTCTCTCGGTAAGCACCCACATCCCTCCCCGATGCTCTCCCACCGTCCAATTCGGTCGTAGCCTTACCGTAGCACCGCCGCCGTGCACCCTATGTATCGCCGCCGCTGTAGCTCACCGCGCCGTCGTGTCCGACCGCCATAGACCATGTAACTGGCACCGTTAGAAGCGCGCCGTCGAGACGAACCCGTAGAGCCCAAGAACATCCAAAGCGGTGGACCGTAGCTCCCGCATTCACCGTTTCTCTCCACGGGCTGTGTGCTGGACGGAGGTTGAAGACGGCTGACGTCACATGACGTCAGCATGACGTCAGTAGTTAGAGTGCAGTAATTTACAGGTTTTGGTTTATGGTTTCTATTTATTAAAAATAGAAGAAGACTTCCAAAAATTAAGGAAACATTATGCAAGATACTAGATGTCGTATAGAGCCTAATAAAAATATAACTTTGCATAATTCACTAATACATTTTTATGAAAAATTAATAACATAATTACTTTAGTATTTATTAATTAACACAGCAAAACAGCTCCAAAATTCCTTAAAAAATTACATAGAATACTAGACTTAATATACATCATAGGAAAAATATAATTGTGCCCTTAGCTTATAGAAATTTCTATAAACAAATTTAAGTGGGTATTTTAAGGCCTTATTTATTAATTTAAAATGTAAATAAAGGGCATTTTAGAAAATATAACACATAGCCTTTTAAAATACTAGGTAGAACATCCTCGCTGTAGTTGTCTTGGTCGGAGCCGTACGCTATCAAAGTCGTTGTTTGATGTCGAGTGTAATCGTCGTTTGATGCCGAACCGTTTATAGCCTTTTCCAGCGATTTAATCCTTTGTTAATTCTAGAATTCGGTTTAGATTTATTTAAAATAGCAAAGGGGCTTCCAAAAATTCTGGAAAAGTTAAGGTAAATACTAGCGACGACAATTGATTTTATAAAAATATAATCTTGGTCACTGTATTAGGGAATTTCGCACTATTGGTTAAAATGGTAGGTTTTCCTTTATGGGAACAATAACATGATTAGAGGATAATTATTGATTATGTCAATTAGTGAATTAGACACCAAATAACCTTCAAAAAAGATATTGAATAAATATGTGCCTTAACAATTTTTAGGACACACTAAAATGCTTTTAGTACTCTAGTTAATCCATAGAATCATTTAATTGGCACTGATAGTTAAATTTGTAGGTTTTCTTATATTTAAATAGTTAATTTAACTCTAGGGAATCTGTTGGTTAGTTCCAGTTATTGAATTTGACACCAACTGACGTCTAGAAAATTGGATGGATAAATGCTTTAATATTTCTAGAATAGTTTACTTTTGCACATTAATTTAAATATAATCCTAAGGGTATTTTATGATTAAGCATTAACCAATCATCTAGCATTTTCCTTTAATAAATCCACCCATGAGATGCTCTGGGAAAATAAATTAATAAAGAACTATAGCCTAGGTTCATCTCATTATTTAGGGACCTTAGATTATCGTCAACTCCGGTAAACATTTCCTCGTTAGTAGGTGGAACTTCCGATATTCGTCATTTCATGTTGCTGAGAAACCCTAATCACCCTTCTGCGAACGTATCATACCAAATCGTGTTTTTGGGTTTAGAGACTATTATATATTACTAATATTATTTATTAATGCACTATGGCATGCATAACATATCATACGCAAGATAGGTTCGCTAATCGACCTTAGGTATTTATGCCGATATATAGTTCGACCTAGATCGTGCAGGCATCATGTTTTCCATTGCATTATTAGTAGTAATTATTGGTCATTGGTATGTTTAGACGTAGGTGATCCCGCGGGGAGATTTGGGGACGCCGAAGAGGACCATCTACCGGATCAAGGCGAACTCTTTAGATGTGATCCGTATTAGGGAGAGACAGCGACTTTCCCTAGTGCGAGTTAACATCACTATTATCATGATTCATACCCAGTTTTTCTTAAACTATATTGCTTAATTATCAATTTGCATGCTTAGTCGATTGCCTATTTGTTAATCATGTTATACTTATACATGCCTGCCTTGAACTGTATTAGGGAGAGACAGCGACTTTCCCTAGTGCGAGTTAGCATCACTATTATCATGATTCATACCCAGTTTTCCTTAAACTATATTGCTTAATTATCAATTTGCATGCTTAGTCGATTGTCTATTTGTTAATCATGTTATACTTATACATGCCTGCCTTGAACTGTATAGCTTTAATGACTGCCTTGATTGTCATTGCTCTTGTTAGCCTATGATTAGTTTGGTAACCACTTTAACCCTACTTAATGGGTAAAACTTGCTTATACCTGCTTAGGCTTAGCAAATCTTCTGGCTAACCGCCATGGAACGGTGAACCGATATTCACCGGACATTCATTATTCTCATTTAATATGACATGACATTTGACAGTTAGGGCTGCTAGCTGTATGTTGGGCTGATTGTGTTTGTGGGTTTGGATATGTGGAAACTTGGTCGGTTTTGGTCGGTCGGTTGGGAAAGTCCAAGTGTGTGGTGTGGTGTGGTCGATGACCGTGGAAGTAGTGTTTGGCAGAGTTCTGAAACTGCCTTAGGAAGTAGCGTTTGGCAGAGTTCCGAAACTGCCGTAGGAATTCGTTTGGTAGAGTTCCGAAACTGCCCCATGTATTTGTGTTTGGCAGAGTTCCGAAATTGCCTTAGGAAATAGCGTTTGGCAGAGTTCCGAAACTGCCTTAGGAATTCGTTTGGCAGAGTTCCGAAACTGCCCCAGGTATTCGTTTGGCAGAGTGCCGAAATTGCCCTAGGTATTCGTTTGGCAGAGTTTTGAAACTCTCCCTAGATTCGTTTGGTACAGTGCTAAAACTACCAGGTGTATGAAGGAAGCGTTTGGCAGAGTGCTGAAACTGCCCGGTGTAAGAAGTGGTATGGATTGAGGTGATTTGTAAGCTGGTTGGATTTATGACCGAGGTTTGGCCTATTTGTGCGTTAATTGAGTATAAGCTGGTATGGCTTGAGGTGATTTGGGGTAAGCCGGTTGGATTTATGGTCGATGGTTGGTCGATTGTGTGTTGAGTTATGGAAAGGGTTTGTCGATTTGTGTGTTGGTCGTCTTGATTGGCTGATATTTGGGTCTGGGATGCATGATTAAGATGGAAACCTCTGATCTATTTATAACAATACAAGTGTGGGCTAATGTTAGTTAGGTTATTTTCAAAAGTCTTATAAACTTGGCTTTACGCAAATAAATTAACCCTCTCCTCCAAATAAAGCCCTCTACACTAAATGAATTAAGGGAAGTATTAATTAGCCAGCGTTTGGATGACGCTGACCTCGCCTAATTACCTTCTTTAGACGATGGAGTCGAATATGACCCTTACGCGTGTCTCAAAGACGACGGACAGGACCATGGTGGACCCGAGGAGTCTTAGGCATTCTAGTCGCTGATGGACCGTAGTCGATAGGGATTCATTTGGGTGATTATTTTGGTGCCCGCTGTGCTCTAAACTATTCCTTGTAATCTAAGGCGTGAACGGGCCGCCTTACTAAAGTCGTCTATGGGCGCAACAATGTGGTGTAATATTCAGGAATTTATTTTGTCAATGTGCGCTTGTATCGGCTACTTGGTCTTCCGTGCTAGCGTACTGATCCAGGGGCTAGTGCACGGGATCGTCAACCCTCAAGGTAAGTTAAATTTGAGGGATGACAGTAGATAAGTTAAATAAGATAAGTCAGGGAGAACCAATTATAGATAAGTCACGGATGGCATTCGACTTGGCGCAGCTATCGTGTCGGCAATGCGCTTAAGTTGGCTGCGACCATGAAGTAGGGACGGGAGCACAACGAACTCTAGTATAGGCATTTGTAGTAGCAGCGAGCTGCACCCTAGAGCTGATAGGAGGTGGTTGCAATTTGCAAAGTGGCTACTTGGGCATGGATATGCGTGAGGCAAGGGCGACAGGATTGGATGATGGCATGTGGCGTTGAGCAGCTCATCAGGATGTAGCAGCATCCTAACATCGACTCAACAACACATGATAAAACAATATAGAGAACGGTTTTTCCTCAACCATATGGAATTCCCCGTCTCCCTCTCTCTCCTATGCTCTTTTGTAAAAAAACCCAAAAATTTTAGTCAAGCGATCGGGTCCTTCTTCCTCCTTCCCTAGAGCCGGCCACCACTTGTCACCACCGTAGCCGGCGACCACCGCGACAGCCAAGCGCGACCATGGCGACATGGCCTTGGGATGGGCTTGGTAGCCATAATTCAATTTAAGGCCACAACAAGAAGAATTCAACCTGTACACAATTTAGAGTGTAAGGTCAGATTAAAAATGATTTACTCTCCTCTTATGTGATAATTTTAATAAGCTCATAATATTTCATAATGATTAGTTCAATAGGAAATCACGTGAGAAAATATTTCCATGCTTAAAGCATAAAGTGGCAAAGGATTTCAACACCAAACGGAATCAGAAATAAGATAAATAATTTTTTGAGAAATCATGAAATGAAGGATCAATGGAAGTTTCATAAAAAACAATATCATTACTCCCCTTTACACAAATGGTCCCTCCCAATGGTCGGTCCAAAAAGTATCCCCTAGTAGTAATAATTAAAATTTCATTACTAGCTAGACCACTCTTCCCAAAGACAATACCCTCTTTAAGCATTTTTAATTAAGAGAAAAAAATGGAAGATAAGAAGAGAGAGAAGATGGAATGAAATATATTAGAAATAAATAAATTAGAGGAAGAGATGGAATGAGAGAGAAAATAAAACAAATATAAGAGTGAGATAGAGAGGGGGAGTTACTGCCAAGAGGAGGCAGAGCGGCCGGTAATTTGGGGTGGACAAAGACGCACAAGCAGGCGGATCCGGTGAAAACGGTGAGGCGGGCCCTGTGTGTGTTGATGCCGGATTATTTAAATATTTAATATTTTTTAAAATTAATAAGTAATATTTCATTTAATATAATTAAATAAATAGATACCTCTCACCAGCCCTTCAGCCGAGATAAATTTCACTTGTCCAATGGACAAATTTTATATCATCCGCCAATTATGGGCGAGCAAGAGTTCCTAATGGAATAGGTAAAAGGTGGGATATGATTGCATCGCGGTGTCTAAGAACGCGATCTAATAGATCATTATATCGAGTAGTTGGATCATAGTGTCTTACCATAAAATGGCTGCATGTGCAGCAGCGACAATGGATAGAACGCCGCTCATTGGATAGAAGGTAAAAGCCGCCAAGTCGTCGAGCAGAATTTGAATTGCAGAATAACTGATTAGAGCATGGCCAGCAGCCATTGCATCCCGCCCTGCATCAGCCCACAAATCACTGTACCACTCGGCGGGAATTTCAAACTACATGCATTGAGCTGCCTCCACCACACTGCAGTAATTTGCAGGTTGCTGATGCAGTGCCTGCTAGGCATGCTCTTAAGGAAGATAGAAATTGGCTAGAAGGTCAAACAAACATGGCTTTAGTAGCCCAGTCCGCAAGACCACAATTGTGCTGCATGTTTCTCACGGCAAGAGAGATAGTTAGTATTCAATGGTGTAATTAAAACTTCATTATTTTATTGGGTAGGATTTAAATCACATCAATTCAATGAGCTGGATTTGTCCTTTTCCTATTGTTGACCCAATCAGTTCGCCCATTTGAAGGATTATATAAATATTGCCCATCCAAAAAGCGGGATTTATAATTCGCCTGATTGGATGGCAAGAGGCATCTACTCTCTCCGGTTCACAAAAGCTTGATGTGTTAGCTACGTTCCAAGCCAAAGTTTTGAAACATTATCTATAAAAATCTTTTAAACTATTTAGATTAAAAACATAAAATTATTTAGATTGATCTTTTGATAACACTATAATTTCAGTTAAATTTACAAAGAAAGTGCGATAGTTTTTAGCTGACAAAGTTGTATTTTGGAGATTGTGTCAATGTCCAAAGTGTCAAACTTTTGTGAATCGGAGGGTGTAGACATTTAATTTTATCAACCAGAATATTTTTATTTTAGGACAACAAAATATTAAATAAATCGCTGATGAGGTGCTGGACTAGGGAGCATGGCCCGCTCACCACTACCCATCGTGCGCCATACCTTGGATATATTATTATTCTATATTTTAAATTTTTGAATTAAATAAATAATTTTTCTTATTAAATTTACATAAATAGACTCCTCCCACTGTTCAACCTGGCGGAAACTATAAAACGCCATTTTGTTAGACGGGAATTTGGATTTTTGCCAAAATTACAGCAGGCTATAGCCGTAGGCAAAATTTGTCGTTTGAATTGCAAGTTTCCACAACCAGCCAGTAGTCATGGGGATTTGACAGGTGGAAAAAATATCCATTTCAAACTGCGAGATTTGGTGGCGGGCATATTCTGTCATGCGAAACGGTAGGTTTTGTGGAACATATAAGGCACGCGCACCGCCCCAAGCGGTACTGTTTTCATTTGTGCAGTCCGACCGGGTGAGAAAGAAGGAAGGAGGAGTGAAGTAATTTTTTTTTTGTCAATTTAGTTCATAAATTTTGAAACACAAGGTAGGTTGGCCATAAAATTTTGTAATGTAGTTAGAAATAAACTTTTTTTTGTTAGTTAAATAATGTGTAGTTAGGCAATAGGTAGAGGAGGAGTATGTTAGTATCATTAGGTAGATGTAGGATACAATACATTTGTAGTCTAATTTATAGCTTGATTGTAGAGTAGATCTAGGATATAGTACATTTGTAGCTTAATTTATAGCATGAGGTAAATAGATGTGAGTTATTTGTAAGTAGTAGCGTTTGGGGTCTTTGCATTGATATCGTGCTAGAATTTTTTAGCACCATGTGTAGGATAAATATCATATTTACGTTGAAATAGTTTGCGGTCGTGTTTTTTGACGAGTAATGTCACACAATTTATATTTTCAAATAATTTATGGCCAAGGAGAGAACCGGAGCAGATCTGTCTAATTTTTAATCAGTCACATTAGGGATATTTGGCCGACAGAGAGGACATTCGGTGGGTTGCGAAAGTAGATATTGAGGACCTTTGGACTAAACTTGAAAGAACATGTGATGAGGGTTAGTATTATGGTGACTTGTGCTAATGAAGTATATTATTAGGAGTTGATGCCAACAATATCTATGCAAAATTGGAGGTGTTATGTGGAGATTGCGATTGAACGCAGATATTACCGGTGGATAGGACAAATATTGACGGCTATCATGGTCGATGGCAATAATCAGTGGTGACAGATATTATCAGTGGTGTTTGCTTTTGTGGAGGGTGAGAATACTAATAGTCGATAATGGTTTTTGGAGCGTGTGAAGCATGATGTATTTGTCAATAGGCCGAATGTTTGTGTCATTCATGACAGACATGAAGGGTTGCTACTGGCAATCAAAAAAATCAAGAATGGTTCTGAAAGCCGTGGCAATGTGCATTGGACGAACATATAGAACAAGTGGTGCGTGAGACACATGGTTCTAATTTCTATAGCCACTTCAAGAATTAACATTTCATAAATCTTTTCGAAAGGTGTTGGGGATAAAATCACGGCCCATTGAAATGGCCCACTCCCTGACGGTCCAATCGAACAGCCTGTCAGGGCCCAGCTCCCTGGAAGGTTCTCTAAGGCCCATGTGCGTCGTGCCGAACAGCCTCCTCGTCAGTACGATTGCGTGGTGCCCGAGACTTCGTGTTTGAGTCCGACTCGAACAGAGTTCTGCATGGCTACGTGAAGACCCGGACGTGGTTTCCTGGATTGGAATAGAAGTCGTGGTCCCCAAGACTTGGAGTATGCCTTATCTGCCTCGGGATATATTTGGCACGTCAAGTTCGCTACGTACTCGTGGTCAGCCCGGCCCGATATTCCCTTGATAGGTCGGTTTGGTCCATACTATATAAACAGGGCTCCTACGGCGTGTTTAGGGGTCAAGCCATCATCTGGCCAAGAGCTTTCGCATCTTAGCATCTCGTAGACACCTGATCATTGCATTGTCGCTCTTGTACACCACAATCTCGCCGAGACCTGTTCGTCTCGTCGAGCCACCTCTTGTAATCATCTCTGATATATAAGAAAGGCTGGACGTAGGGCTATTATCTCTCCCGAGAGGCCTGAACCAGGATAAAAACCCTTGTCTCTCTGTTCGTTGTTGTTTGTTCTGTTCGGTGTGTCTCCTATCTCCCTCTTGAAGAACCTTAGTTGACTTGGGTCAATATCCCAACCGTCGACAGTTGGCGCCGTCTGTGGGAATAGCGGATCGAGCATGTCGAACTCTATCGCATCACAGAGATTCTCCCCGAGGACTACGACTCGGAAGGCGGGATGTCTCTTCCCTGCCAGATCGGATCGATCCTTCGATCTTGATCGCCTTCGAGATCTGGTTCCAGCTCCGTGCTCGGGATCGGATCTCTCGCGCCGGCGCGTTCTTCGCTCGGGCGCGCGTCTGTCCCGCGACAAGCCGCGCGACTAGGGGATCGGATCTCTTCGCCGGCAGCTCTTCGCTCGGGCGTGCTCGTCTCTCGCGACAAGCTTGGCCGGGATCGATCTCTTCGCCGGCAGCTCTTCGCCGAGCGCTGTCGTCGTCCCGCGACGAGCTCCGTGCTCGGGATCGATCTCCTCGCACGGGCAGCTCTTCGCTCGAGCGCGGCGTCGTCTCGCGACGAGCTCCGTCCTCGGGATCGGATCAACTTCGGCTGGCAGCTCTTCGCCTGGCGCGCTCGTCCCGCGATGAGCTTCGTGCTCGGGGACTAGATCAAAACTCCTTCCGGATCCCGTGGGCTGTTCGCCTGACAGTGGATGACGGGAGAGAGCTGACCAGCACTTGGAACATCGACCAGCTTCGGAAGTTCCTCGTGTAGGTCTTTCGTTTCCTAGCTTCGCGCTTTTTCTCAAATTTCGCACCTTAGTTCGTCCAAGTCTCTCGGGCTGCCATGTAAAGTTCAACCCATTGAACGGTGAATGTTTGCGGCCCCCTGCGGTCCTTCTCACCACTTGTCTTTTCAAACTACTCTTTCTCTCTGGTAACACTTGATGGCTGTCCGGTCTTGCAAACTCTTGGCTCCGCGATCTTTAGGGTTTTCCCTGCCCGTATCTAGCTTCAACGAGTTCCTAAACTCAGAGTTGCGTAACACGGCTTCCAGCCTTGCGGCTAAGTCTGCTCTCGTAAGCCCTCCGCGGCAGAGGCACTTACCGCTCACAGCACAACCACTTGGTAAAGCCTACTCTCGTAAGCCCTCCGCGGCAGAGGCACTTTCCTTGTTCGGTTACCATCGGAATCGCCTAACTTACGTTAACGAGCAGTTCTTGGAACGAGTCGATCAGGATACGGGTGTCGCTCAATCTCTCTACGCACGTGCTTGAATTCACAAACTCAGGTCTTCATGCATCGTCTGTGCCGAGGGCTAGGGTGTCGCTCTTTTGCTTGTGCACCTGTTCGAGTTTGCAAACTCAGGTCCTCGAGCAGCTGCACAATGGGGGCTGGGAGTTAGGCTAAGCGTTCTATCGGTTTTCTTAAAACTTTCTAGCGTTGTTCGCCTTGCTCTTGGTTTCCTATTCGTCATTGTCTTTTGCTGCTCTTTTTTGCAGGGAAAATCTTTTCAGTCAGACTCTCGCTCTGATTCAGGCGCTGCTCGGCGGTCTTGAGCTGCTCGGCCAGCTCCTCGACCCTTCCTTCCGCGATGCTAGTCCTCGCGGACAGCGCGCTAAGCTCCTCGGCTTCTTCCCAAAGAACCTCGGAGGACTGCCTCTCCTCGGTCAGTTAGGACTTAAGCTGAATTTCGGCAACCCCGGTATGTTTTTAGTTTTTCAGTTCCTTTCCTTGGCATTGGTTTTCCAAAACCTCGTTGGTCTTCGCTCCGTGGCGCCTCCGCGTCTTGAGCATGTCTTTTATCCGGCGACGACCAGACGGCTCGGTTAACCAAGCGGTGCACCACCGATGGAGTTCTGCCCACCGTAAGCCGATTCTCATCGCAACGGGCATGCCCACCTTAAGTCGATTCTCATCACAACGGGCACTCTTGGCGTTGGTTCCGCACCCGCCAAGGCGACACCAACGCTACACGGGTCCATACCCGGATAAGATTTCGCCTCGCACGTCTTGCCTGCGGCTAAGGTCCCGATCACCTTCCCTGGTTAGCGGTCTTAGCCACAGCGGGGCTACACTTGCCCGCACACGTCTTTTTATCCATGCTACGCCTTTCACAGCACGGTATCCGGAGTAATGCACCACCAACGAGTCCCGCCCACCGTAAGTCGATTCTCATCGCGAACGGCACTCTAGCGCCGGTTCCGCATTCGCCGAGGTGACAAAAACGCTGTCGGGGGACATACCCGAAGAAAATTATGTCTTGTGCGGGTAGGTCGTCTTTTGCGTGTTTTCCAAAATTCGCTTTGCTCTTCTTAGAGCCTGTTCTTGCTCTCTTTTTTCCTTTGCTGGCTCGTTTCTTGTTTGTCTTCTGCAGGAAGTACAGGAACGGGGAGCGTCAGACTCCGGTGATGGTGGCCGCAAGGTTCCAGGCTTCCCCACCAAAACCGATGTCTGCATCCCTCTCTTCCCGGGTTTGTTCGCGCATGCCTGTGGATCGATTCACTTCGCCACAGATGATTTCTTGCCTTTGCCCGGCTCTGACCTTCACAGTTCGGCTAAGTCAAGGTAGTGCGCCACCAACGGAGTCCTGCCCACCGTAAGCCGATTCTCATCGCAACGGGCATGCCCACTGTAAGCCAATTCTCATCGCAACGGGCACTACAAGTGTCGGTTCTGCACTTGCCAAGACAACGCTAACACTGTCGCAAGGAATACGTCATGGTAAAGCGTTGATTTTACACGTTCTCTTGCGGCTCTGACTGCATCGGGTTGTGATTCACCTCGCACCGGGCGTTCTTCGCCCGAGCGCAGATCTCCGTTCGCGCGACGAGCTCCGTGCTCGGGACTGGATCACTCGCCGGGCGCTCTTCGCCGGGCCTTGCTCGTCCCGCGACGAGCTCCGTGCTCGGGGACTGGATGGTCTTCGATCGGGTACGTCTTCACTTGGTTGCACTCTCTGGTCCCTTTAACGAGCTCCGTGCTCGGGGACTGGATCTTTTTATCTGGTTTCTTTGACGAGCTCTACGCTCGGGGACTGGGTCATCTTTCCCCTCGTATGCATTGCCTGCTCCTAGCACACGATCTACGTCTGGGGGCACATCACCTTCGCTCCTGAGCGCGACATTCGCTCGAGAGCGCAATCTCTATTTTCTCGGACAAGCTCTAGGTCGGTTCCCCTATCTTTTCCTAGGCATCTGAATGCCTGGATGCAGCAGCACGAGTCCGTCTCGCGACTTGCTATGTTCATTCTCCCGGATGATCTGATCTTACCGGATGCGGTGGTACGCTCTTCACTACTAAGAATCCAATCTCTCCTTGATGACGTTTAGCCTCAAGGAGATGATTCACCTCACTTCTTCCGATTTCTATATCGAGGGCTGGGTACTCTGCTCGGACAGATGTCGTTCCCTGTTCGACGCAACAGAGATGCTCTGCACCGGGTGGGTTTGTTCGGTCCCGAACAAGTATTGTTCGGTTGAACCATAACCTGTTCGGTCACTTGTTGCATGTCTTTGTAGCAGAAAAAATACCCTCTTTGTGACTTTGAGTCTCGAGAGGAAGACCCCACTCTGTGAGTTATTCCACTTGAGTCTCGGGGGCTAGCTGTCGGGGATAAAATCACGGCCCATTGAAATGGCCCACTCCCTGACGGCCCAATCGAACAGCCTGCCAGGGCCCAGCTCCCTGGAAGGTTCTCTAAGGCCCATGTGTGTCGTACAGAACAGCCTCCTGGTCGGTATGATTGCGTGGTGCCCGAGACTTCGTGTTTGAGTCCGACTCGAACAGAGTTCTGCACGGCTACGTGAAGACCCGGACGTGGTTTCCCGGATTGGAATAGAAGTCGTGATCCCCAAGACTTGGAGTATGCCTTATCTGCCTCGGGATATATTTGGCACGTCGAGTTCGCTACGTACTCGTGGTCAGCCCGGTCCGATATTCTCTTGATAGGTCGGTTTGCTCCATACTATATAAACAGGGTCCCTACGGCGTGTTTAGGGGTCAAGCCATCATCTGGCCAAGAGCTTTCGCATCTTAGCATCTCGTAGACACCTGATCATTGCATTGTCGCTCTTGTACACCACAATCTTGCCGAGACCTGTTCGTCTCGTCGAGCCACCTCTTGTAATCATCTCTGATATAAGAAAGGCTGGACGTAGGGCTATTATCTCTCCCGAGAGGCCTGAACCAGGATAAAAACCCTTATCTCCCTGTTCGTTGTTGTTCGTTCTGTTCGGCGTGTCTTCTATCTCCCTCTTGAAGAACCTTAGTTGACTTGGGTCAATATCCCAACCGTCGACAAAAGGCTTTGCAAGCAGAATAAAAAAAGGAAGTTTAATGAGTCATGGAAGACACTCGACGAGTTTACCACACAGCAGACCAAAGGGCAAGCATGATGAGCCATTTCGCAAGGGCATGTACCTCGGGCACAAGTTATTTTTGGATTGGATCAAAGACATTCCGAAAGAGAAGTGGGCTCTATTATATTATAAAGATGGGTTTCAATATGTAATAATGATCACAAACCTAGTAGAGGTATACAACTATGTGATGTGAGATTCGACAGCATTGCCCCTTATTGCAATTGTTGAGGGGATTCTTCATAATACATGCAAGTATTTTATGGAAAGTTATCGTGCAATATCTATTTATATGGATGACAACCGTTTGATATACTCAGATGCCATGACAAGGTACATGGAAGAGAAGATATCCAAGGCTCAGAGATATGTTCCAACAGCCCAAGGAACCAATGTACTGAGGTACATAGTAATATGCAGGGACAGAGGCCGCTAGGGGGGTAAGACAGAGAAGGCAAAGCAGGAGTGTGTCCTCTGTGAAGACAGATGCCTTTGTTCTTGTATACTGTGAGATGTTGGCATACAGAGGTATACGGATTCACCATATTTGGGACATTTACCGAACCACTGGGGCCACACAGTCATCACGTAACTGATAGGCAGATGTTGAAGTGTTCTTTCGGTCGATGACAACACCACTGAATTTGGAATAACATGGATCAGTTGGAGGGCTTGTCGCTTGTAGAAGTAATGTAGTCGGTGCAACGAGGAAGGACACATACATCAATTCCCACAGACACATGGGAACCCAGTATTCTGATTTGGATGCGGGCCCTTTTGGTTCGATGGACGCTGACTTGATGATTGTTGAAGGTTCATGTGGCTGCATTGATGAATTACCTAATAAGTGTATGACGATTTATGATTACCCATGTAGTAAATATGTATAGACGTATGAGAACTTATGATGTATTTTAATTAACTAGTTTGTATTAATGTTGGACTTTCTTGTATTAATGTTAGACTAATTTGGCTGTATTATTGCTGAATTAGTTTGGATCTATTAACGTTCATACAATTTTTTCTATGTATTGATGCGCACGTCACTAATAATCGTGCATTACAGGGACATGTCAATATCGCAGAGGCAGGTGGTAACCAACAGCAACAGCAGCCCCTCGAGCTTCTAGACCCTTGTGTCGATAGTAGGCAACAGTCACGGAAGAGTGCAATGGAGGGCATTCAGATGGGTGAGTTTCGCACTAGGACAGCTAGTGAGCTACTCATACTTGACCGCTGCAGGAGAGAGGTAACAAATCAATGTCGCACATGAAGTATATCTTCATAATTTTTGCATTTACTATGATTCCTTTGCAGGTTGCACCTCACCTACCAACTTCCACTTTGTCAAATGATCGAGGCTGGCGCTATGAGCATCGCCACCAAAAAAGTAGGGTGACCAGAGGCGCTTCTATTATGACAAGTCCCTGCTGGCAACCCACATCAATCGGTGAAGGCCGCAGACATACTTTCAACCTCACGTTCGGTGAGATGGCACCTACTCTTCAGGACGTGGATTTTCTTCTAGGCCTTCCTTGTGCAGGTGCACCTGTGATAGCCATGGATGCTTCACCATCCTGGCAAGTGGACCTATGGGCATTGTTTTAAATAGTCCGCTATAGCTTCGCGATAACACCGCTATAGCTTTTTCGAGCATAAAATGCTACGCTGAGGACAAAAATTCTATGAACACAGCTATGTCTGCTATTTCCGCTAAATTGACCGCTATTTCCGCTATTTTTTGTAGCCACTATAGCACCGCTATACTATTTTTGCAATTTCCTTTGAAAATCCAATTGCTAGTTATGTATTTTGTTATTCTCTATTTCATTGTTACATCATCTAAGTTGAAAGGTGATAACATAAGTATCTAACTACTAAATAATCACTTAAAAAAGTTATATATAATGAAACTGGAGAAGAATAGAATGCAATAACTTATTCTACACATTCATTGTGGTCATATGGGCATACATTAGTCTACAAGTACTTATAAAGTAATGTTTGTGTTTCTTATTTAGTTGGATGTGATTAATATCATATAAATTTTTCACTTTTTAAATAATATTTATATTGAAACGCTATATTTGATAGCTTCCACGATAGCCTGTGAAAGCTTTTATAGTTTTTTTCGGACCTTGACGCTAAACCGCAAAAACAACGATTTAAAACCTTTCCTACGGGCCATTTTGCCGCGATCGTACGCCAGGAGGGGTTTTCGAGGGACTTCACAACTGCGGAGACGTACGAGCCACCCAAGCGGTGGCTGCTTCAGTTCATGATAAGAAAAACATAACTCTAGATATATAGTTTTTGTCACTTCCTGGCTTGCTTGTGACTCTACTTGGCAAGCCGAGAACATCCATCCAGATGCGGACGAGGCCACTGTGTCTAGGCACTGGAGTCTTACCTATTATGGTTGTTTGGGTGGGTGTTGTTCACTAGTGGGGAAGGCCACGCGTTGGACAAGTCCTTGATCTCCTACGCTCAGGCGATCACTAACGCGACACTAGACCAGGTACTGCAGTACAACTGGGCCTCTGTAGTCGTGGCAACCACTTATAGGGCACCCTGTGACTCCTACCTGAAGACACAGTATGCAGAGCCAGTGCTCACCATGTGCCCTCTCCTCCTTTAGTTGTGGTTATTTGAGAGGTTCCTTGTTGGCTAGCCTCTCATTGATCACGATTCCTATGGGGCTACCTTGTACCACGAGCATCGGGAGGATAGGTTGGCAATGGGGTTTATGTGGTTTCATCATACAATATGACTTCGACACAGTTGTTTGAAATTTGTATTTTATGTATGGATACCGTACACTTCAGACAGGATTGAGGCTTGCACACCTCTTGGTCCTTCCTTCCTTTGCCAGCGTGACTCCTAGTACTAGCTTACTACGAGGCCCGCACTCTTCGAAATCTTTGTTGAGGGGTACTCACCTCACAGGGTGATGTGACAGTTTAGGGTACAACAAGAGTTCCCTCTTTCTTTGGCCTACATAGTACCATCCAATGACCAAATGTAAGTTTGTTGAACTTATTTGTTAATTGATTGTTCCTTCATTACAATTATGTTTGAACACATGCAACCATTCGTACATAGGCACACCAGATGGTGCCCAAATGTAGGACACTTGTGGGCGCCTGTGATGCAGCCCTGGGTGGAGCAGTGGGAGAATGCACTTCAGGAGAGTTTCGAGAAGGATCGACCCTATGAGGAGGACTTGTACCCACGTACATTGACCGGTACTTTTCAGCCACATGGACACGTGTCGGGCACATGGCTACCATCGACGTCGTCCACGTTGCGAGTGTCATCGTCACTTACCCACACACATGGCTCCTTGTACAATCCCTTCTTACTCCTTAAACATTTTAATTTACCACCTTTTCGTATGGCTCATGTTGTGACATATTACATTTATGGCACGACCTCATGGGGGAGTGCCATGCTGATGCAAATTTTGTGCTATATTGGTTGCAAAACGACATTGAATTGACCATGGAGGAGCTCGTGGCATCCTTCTAGAGGATAGGTGTGAAGACAGCGCGAGTTGTACACCTGGCTTCCTACTGCATAATTCCAGATGTCGCCTAACACACCAGATATGACCATCATGGAATTATCATTTACATTTACATTTTTTTACACACCGTAATGCAGGAGGACAAGGGCTGAGGACCTCGCAGTGGAGCCAGCAATACTTTGACCAGCTAGGGTCGTCCTCGCAGGGGCCACCACGTCAGGGTGTATGGACCCCGGCCCGCACGTTGACTAGGCTGGCATGTCCTCTCATGGGACACCATTTTAAACTACGTGGCGGCTGTAACCTGCGACCACTGGTGCTCCTGAAGTCACAGCTAAGCCTTGCTAATACATTATTTACCTATCTTCCATCAGTATTTTCCATCACTCTTTTGATAGCCCTTTTGCTTGTCTTTCCCCTACAAACTAGGATAGTTCGGAGGTTGGTGTACCCGACAACCTGGACGTGGCCCACTTTGACGTTGACAGAAACTTCGTTGACCCTGTCATGCTAGAACCTACACAGTTGACGGGCGCACCACCAGCACAGACACAGTTGTACATATTTTTGCAAAACTATGGCAGGCACTATGGACAAACAAATGTATGCGTCTATGTTAGTGTTTGTTGACTAGTCTATCTGCATCTTTTTTCGAGCATCGTGCACACACCACTACATCCCAGGCAACGAGCTATGTGTGATATGACCCCTGTACCAACCTGTCGGGGATAAAATTACGGCCCATTGCCATGGCCCACTCCCTGACGGCTTAATCGAACAGCCTCCTAGGGCCTGGTTCCCTAGAGGGCTCTTTCAGACCCATGTGCATCCTGCCGGACAGCTTCCTAGCTGGCACGGTGCGTAACGGCCTAGGATTTCTGTTTGAGTCCTACTCGAACAGAGTTCTGCACGAATACGTGAAGACCCGGACGTGGTTTTCCGGATTGGAGCAGACGTCGTGATCCCCAAGAATTGGAGTATACCTTATCTACCTCGGGATATATTTGGCATGTATACGAGTTTGTTACGTCCTCGTGGTCAGCCCGGCCCGATTATCCCTCGGTAGATCGGTTGTTCAACACTATATAAACAAGGCCCCTACGGCGTGTAGAGGGGCCAGATTAGTACGACTTGAATCTTAGATCGCATATTACTTCCTGTATACCCAGAATCTCATTGAGACTTGTTCATCTTGCCGAGTTCCTCTTTGTAATCTTCTTTCATATAAAGAAGCGCTAGACGTAGGGTTTTTATCTCCCCGAAGAGGCCCGAACCAGGATAAAAACCCTGTGTCTGCTCATTGCTCGTTGATTGTTGTTTGTCTTGCTCGACAGTGTGTTCTATCTCCCCTTTTCAAGAACCTTAGTTGACTTGGAACCGATATCCCAACCGTCGACAGTTGGCGCCGTCCGTGGGGAATCTAGTAGATCAAGCCTGTTCGAGCATGTCGAACTCCTTCAGCGATCAGGAAACTCTTCCTGAGGGCTATGACTCAGAATGGCAGGATGTCACGTCCCCTGTCACATCGGATCGATCCCTTCGATCTCAATCGCCTTCAAGATCTGGGACAGAACTCTCCGGCTACGTTCCGGAGATGGTCTTAGATCATGCTCCCGTCATTGACGATGACTATGGAACCGATGATCTTTACGCTGGTTTAGATCTCTCGGATTCCAAGGCCATGCCGGTCGAATCCTCCTGTGGTGACACAGTGATGACACCGTCTAGCGTGCCAACGCACTACTGCCGCAGCATCAACATGGCTGGCGCAGAGACCTCAGAGGCTCGTGCGCTGGCTGCGGCAGCTGAAGAGATCAGGCAGATCAATTCTGCTCGGCAGCAAGATGGGGCTGCACTTGCTGTTTCGCGAACAAGAAGTTGTTCGCCGCAGTCTGGATGCCTCAATCAACCAAACCTTGGCGCAGATTCGCGATCAGCGCATGCGACAACGACGCGACCCGCCTCGCGCACCTACGCGAATGCCTCAGGGATCCCAGGACCCCTTGAGCAGAGTCGGGAACAACTTCAAGCCTTGGCAACGGTGGTCAGATCCACCAACCAGGCCAATCTCGCCGTCATGGGCGTCGCTGTTGCTTCTCACCTAGAGCGACTGGCTGAAGGCCTTAAGTCCATAGGTGAAGTTAACACTTCCTTCGGGCAACGCAGTCAGCCTATCTAGAAAGACTCGGACAGCGAGCGTTCCAATCGATCGCGTGACCTTCGTGACAGGCAAAGGGCGACTCGCTACGAGCAAGATACTCGTGGTCGGCAACGCTCGCCAAGTTCCCGTGGTCACCGCGACCACAGAAGCAAGTGGGCGCGCAGCGATCACGGACGATCCCCTCGGGACGAGCGCATCGTGGCAGCCACGAGGAAGGAGCGCGGAGGACTGTCTAGGAGGGAATTCCTCCTGGTAGAATCTTCCCGTTCAACTAGAGTCCCTCCGGGCAACAGGACCAATGTCTTTTCAAGACTAGGTTTTGCAGGAGAAGGTGGTTGGGCGTACGCCTTGGGCTGCAAGGCTTTCTCTGACGAGTTCCGCGCTGTCAGGTGGCCTTCCAAGTTCAAACCTGGCCACATGGAGTGGTACAATGGGACCCAGAACCCAGAGGAGTTCCTTTCCATCTACGCTACCACCATCATGGCAGCCGGGGGTGACGAGCTAGTCATGGCTAATTACCTTCTAACTGTTCTTGAGGGCGCTGCTCGGACGTTGCTGTTCAACCAGAAGGAAGGTTCTATCCGCTTTTGGGACCAACTTTGTTGCACTCTGATCGCCAATTTCTAGAGCTGTTACGTGCGTCTGGGCAAGGAGGATGATCTGCACCAGATGATCCAGATGAACGGGGAGACCCTCCGCAATTTCGTGAAGCGTTTCATCAAGATCCCCAACACGATCCCGAACATCTCGGATGAATCTGTTGTCCGCGCCTTTAAAAACGGTGTCCGCGACGAGCGGCTCACCCAGGATCTCGAGATCAATGAGACCTGGACCGCCAATGATCTTTTCAAGACGGCTGATCGCTATGCCAATGCGGTAGAGCGTGTTCAGTATAAGAAGGCGTTCGACAAGGGCGAGCTTCCCGCCCAGCCTGGTGTAGATGAGAAGAAGAAGAACAACAACAACAATCCTGGTGACAAGAAGTTCTAGAAGAAAAAGAACAAAGGTGAGGCGAACAATACCGTCGCGGGTATAGATCGCGCACCTCCTCCCAAGAACGGGCAGAAGAATCCCTCTAATAACTACAAGGGCAAGAATCCTGCCCAGGGAGGTGATCAAGGCAAGAAAGGTCCGAGTGACCGATATTGCCAGTTCCACCAGAACTATGGGCACGATATCCGCCATTATAGAACATGGACTGCAAAGCTCGAGGATTTCTACAACGGCAAGGGCCCCATGCCCACCCTGCCCTAAAAAGGTGATGCTGGCAAGGCCAAACGTCAAACCGATGACGGTGATCGGGACGATGAGGATGACTATCCTGAGCCTGTGAACCAAATAGCCGTTATCTTTGGCGGCTCCTTAGCTTATCCCTCTCGGCGCAGCCTCAAGGAAGCTGCCCGGGAGGTCCACAACGTCGAGAAGGGCAAACCACAGTCCGAGTCGATGAAGTGGACCGAGGTCTCCATCTCCTTCTCTAAGGAGGATTGTCCCACTGGGATGACCAAACCTCAGCGGCTCCCGTTGGTGGTCGCTCCGACCATCAGCAATGCCAGAGTCGGGCGTGTCCTGATCGATGGCGGGAGTGCGCTGGACTTGCTTTCTGCAAAAGTATTGGACGAGATGCAGATTCCTCGCTCCAAGCTCAAAGAGGTCGCGATGACCTTTTATGGGATCGTACCGGGAGAAGCTGTTCGGCCGCTAGGGAAGATTGTTCTACCCGTTACCTTCGGCAGCACAAGCAACTTTCGGACAGAGTTGATCACGTTTGACGTGGTCAACTTTCCATCTGCTTACAACGCGATCTTGGGCCGGCCATCTCTCGGAAAGTTCATGGCCGTGTCCCACCATGCATATCACGGTCAAGGGCAACTACAAGGCTGTTCTAGATTGCGACGAGCAGTCCCTTGCCCTGGTTGACCAACTTCCCCCGCGTGGTCCCGAAGTGCCGCAGACCAAGTCTGCCCGTCCCAAGGTTTCTCTCCAGCCACGGGGAGAGACCAAGGAAGTTCCGCTGTGTCTTGACGATCCTTCCAATCGAGCTTATCGCCTTCCTTCGAGCTAATGCAGACGTGTTTGCCTAGGAGACGTCTGACATGCCCGGGGTCCCAAGGGAGGTTATCGAGCACAAACTGACAGTCCGCCCGGACAAAAAGCCTGTTCGCCAGAAGCTTCGTCGCTTTTCGGATTTGAAGCAGGGGATCATCAAGGATCAGCTTGCACTATAGGAATTGGTGGTTTTTTCGTCGGCCTGAGTAAAATTCGTCGGCGAAAAAAAACCCGATGAAATTATATAGTTAATTTCATCGGCAACTGTAAACCGACGAAATTATAGTCTTAATTTCATCGGTTTTAAAGGCTCGACGAAACTTTAATATCAATTTCATCGGCCTGACGAGCCGACGAAATTATATTTGGAAAAATCCGCAGGCCAGATTCCCAAAGGGTATTTTCGTCGGCCTAGGCCGATGAAAATAATTTTAGAAAATTCTTTTTATTTATTTTTGTCGGCCTGGGCTGATGAAAATAAATTTAGAAAATACTTTTTTATTTATTTTCGTCGGCCTGGGCCGATGAAATTAATTTAAATTTTTTTATTATTTAAAATCAACCTGCCATTTTCCCATAAGGTATTTTCGTCGGCTTGGGCCGATGAAAATAATTGTAGAAAAACCTTTTTTATTTATTTTCGTCGGTCCGCTCATGCCACACCGCCGCCCGCCCGTCGTAGCCCGCCCTAGCCGCCGCCCACCGTGCGCCGCCGCCCAGCTGCCGCCGTGCGCGATGGAAGAGACAAGGTGGAGGAAAGACCATCGAAATTGATAAAGATGATGTAACTTCTGTGATGTGGATGAAAGTACCTAGGGCTTATCAGCTTGGAGTCAAGATCAAAGATGGCCTGTTCTACAGGTTTATCGGCTTCCACGAACAGGTTGTTATTCCTGATACTCACTAATTTGGAGAGCATACAAAACCAAAAGTAGCGTTAGTATTTCCTATTTGTAGCATAATGAACTCCCATTAAGATATGGACTTTACTTTCTGAATTTGCCGTTTTGCTGCCATGTTATTGTATTAAAGCATATGATTATATCTGAAACTAATTTTGTGTAGATACTGAGTGATTTTGATTTTGCTATTTGATATGTTATATGGTGTTATTCATCAGGTATTTGCTTATTAAACCTGCGCTTGAGACTAGCTTTATTTGTTAAAACATATTGTCTGTTTGAATCAGGGTGAACCAGTGAAATGGCAAATTGATTGTATGTCACATTTTATCATACAGTATACCAAAAGCAGTCTTGTATAATTCATTATCTTCTGTAGGAAGAATATGCATGTGTACGTCAACTGAATGAAAGGAATAGTTTATGTTATAGCACATGTGCAATCTATACAAAATGTGATATTAATTATGTTGTGACGACCACAAGAAGTATCTGGAATTCTGGATACTCTAATAAGGCGTATGTCATCAAAGGCTAGAAATTTTGAATTTTCCACCACTTTCTACAAAATGAGATGATCATTTAGCACATAATTATTCACTGGTGGAATTACTTGCAGGCATGTTCAAAAATTATGGTTCAGCCATCAGATTTATCATAGATAAGCAACATTTTTTCAAAATATTTTTAGTCAGATCAACGATTATGCTTTAACTTACCATAACGGTAAGGTGAGGTTACTTTGTCCTATTGCAATCTGACCTAGCTAATCATAAGCATTCTTTTATAGGATGTAAGCAGCTTGACTAATTTCATGCAAAAGAATATGAGCATCTCACCAGATGAAAAACAGCTTTCTGTTAGTGGCCACAATTGGGGAGGAATCGATATAGATGGTAAGCTGCATGGCCTTTTGCCTTTTTTTTCTCAATATCACTCAATTTTGATTTTTAATTTTGGCTTACACTGCACTATCTTTTGTAGGAAACATGCTTACCTTTATGGTTGGTTCAAAGCAAGCTTTTGAGGTTTCTCTAGCAGATGTTGCACAAACCCAGATACATTTGTGGTTGTTGCTCTTGACCCCCCAATCCGCAAAGGGCCAACACTCTATCCTCACATTGTTATTCAGGTTTTTGTGCTCCAAAATTCTCATGATGTTATAATTGGTTTAGTTACGAGTTACAGTGTTTATTTTGATAGACTGTTTAATAATTTTTTCCCTTTTGTGCTTTTGGAATTGCATTCAATATTTTTTGCCAAAATGGTTTGAACTGAGGCTTAAGTTAGGCCAATTGGACTGCAGGACTTAACTACTTCCACTATATCTAGCAGAATGTATTTCAGGAACAATTTTTTGTATATAAAAGAATAACACACCAAAGTTTTGAGAGGAATCATGCTCATATGTTCCCTAGTTCGATGCACATTCCATTATACATTAGTAACTTGGATCAAAACAAAATTGCAATTCGCTCAGGATCACCTTAACGATTTGGGGTAGCCAGTGCTTAATATTGAAAATTGCTAGAAATTGGCAAAATTTGGTTATAAGATTTCAATTTTGGTGTCGAGATTCTTGAAATTCAGCTCAAAAATCAATCAATTTCCACTGATAAATCAGTTGATTATCGGCGAAAGAGCATGCACGAAGGAGCGTGCAGTGGCCTAAAACGTGCACCAAGTTGCTTAGTTGTGTAGTTTTTTTACTTTAATGCCTCTTCAAACATTATGATTGTTATCAACCTATAAATGATAGATATATGCTTTGTGTCTCTTGTAGGCGATGTTTCGTACTCATTTTGGCGCCAACTTTGAAATGCCTGAATTTCGCCCCCGCCTCCTCCTGGCCTTTTTCCCCAGGCGCCATAACCGGTAATTTAGTTTCTAGCTACTTCCTAATGTATTTCTATTTGTTAAAGTTTTGCATTTTTAGGTTCACACATTTTTTCCCCTTATAATGTTTTAGGGCTTTTCGACACCGCCTCCTGCTGCTCCCGTTCGAGACAACGCCGCTAGTGCTTTGGGGACACCTTCTGTTAGTCAATTTCTGAACTCCGGAGGCGAGGCAGTAGGTAGCAGGCATGGTTCTCACTCTCCTCGAACCTAGACTTTGTGTTTTAGTGCAGTTTGTGAAGTATCATGTGTGTAATTTAAACTTTGGACTATGTATGTGATGATGGACTATATATGCGATAATGAATTATGTATGCGACAATGTACTATGTTTGTGACATAGACTATGTATGCGACTCTGTATTTGATTCTACTGTGATGACAATGGATAAATTGTGATATGGTGTATTTAATTTGTGATGAAATTGGGTTTTTTAATTATTGGGATTTTTCTGTTAATAAATGTGAATTTTCTATAAATATATGTGATTTTTCGGTTCCTATTTCTTTTTTTTTTTACAAAAAATTAATATTTTCATCGGCCCAGGCCGACGAAATTAAAGCCCAGCAGGCTGTTGACCAGTAATTTCATCGGCCTGGGCTAATGAAATTAACCTTATTTTCATGGGCCCTGGAAAACCGACGAAAATAACCTTATTTTCATGGGCCCTAGCCGACGAAATTACCATGCCACGTCACCATCTAGACGTGCCGCCGCCGGTCAACATATTTTCATCGGCCAGAAAATCGATTTAAAATAACCTATTTTCATGGGCCTGGCGATTTAAATTACAATGCCACGTCATCGGTGACTGTCTCGCCGTTGGTGAATTGATTTAAATCGACTTGAGAAACCGATTTAAATTATATTAATTTCGTCGGCGTACCGGCGAAACGGTTTGTAATTTCATCGCCCATATTTAAATCGGCGTAATTTAAAAGAAACCGACAAAATTATATCAATTTCGTCGGTTTAGCCCCTATTGTCGTCGGTTTATGGCCGACGAAATTACAACGGATTCCTGTAGTGTTGGTAAGCTGCTCGCCGCTGGGTTCATCCGCGAGGTTGATCGCACCGAGTGGCTGGCCAACCTTGTGATTGTAAAGAAGAAAAGCGGCAAGTAGAGGATGTGTGTCGACCACATGGACTTGAACGCGTCTTGTCCTAAGGACAATTTTCCGCTGCCTCGCATAGACCAGCTGGTCGACGCGACTGCATATGCCCAGCTTTTGAGTTTTTTGGATGCTTACTCCGGTTATCACCAAATAAGCATCTCCTCCGAGAATGAAGAGAAAACTGCCTTCATCACCCCCTTCGGCACTTTCTGCTATACGACCATGTCCTTCGGTCTGCGCAATGTTGGTGCCACCTTCCAACGCTTAATGGAGAAGACTTTCCCAGAACAGCGCGGAAGGAACCTGGAGGTCTATGTTGACGACATAGTTGTAAAGAGTAAGTATGCTTCGGATCATGTAAAAATCCTGGCCGAGACATTCCATAATCTCATCAGGCACAGAATTAAATTAAATCCAGAGAAGTGTACCTTTGATGTTCGATCTGGCATGCTGCTCGGCTATGTTATAGGTTCGCAAGGAATTTCTGCTAAGTGTGAAAAAATCGAGGCCATTGAAAACTTGATGGCTGCGACCACCATTAAGAAGGTCCAGAGCCTCACAGGACGGATGGCTACTTTAAGCAGGTATATTTACCGTCAAGGCGAACGCGAGTTGCCCTTCTTCAAGGCCCTGCGCAAGCACAATGGCTTCGAGTGGATAGAGGAGGCTGATAGATCTTTTCAAGATCTAAAGCAATACCTGTCTAACCCACATATCTTGACTACCCCGCGACATGGTGAGCAGTTTTTGCTGTACCTTGGTTGCACGCCACAAGCGTTGAGCGCTGTCCTGACGGTGGAGAGGGAAAGCATCCAGCAACCAATTTATTACGTGAGCGAGGTACTTCATGGATCAAAGGAGCGTTACCCTGAGGTCCAAAAGTTGCTCTACGCCTTGCTCATGTCCTCCAGGAAGCTTCTGCACTATTTCCAGGCACACCAAATACTGGTCCCGACCAAGTTCCCTCTGGGAGAGATCCTACAGAACAAGGAAGCTGGCGGACGTATTGCTAAGTGGGCAATGGAACTAGCAGAGTTCGACATTCTGTTTGCTGCCCGAACAGCTATTAAATACCAGGTCTTGGCTGACTTTGTCGCTGATTGGGCCTGTCCGCTCAAATCCCAGGAAGCTACCGAGCAACCTGAAGAAACCCCCTGGACCATGTTTTTTGACGGCTCGCGCACTGGAAACTCGGGGGCTAGTTTTGTTCTCATCTCCCCTCATGGAGAGCAACTCCAGTATTTTATCCAACTACACTTTGCGGCAACTAACAACGCCGTGGAGTACGAGGCCCTCCTCGCGGGACTAAGAGTGTGCAAGTCGCTCGGCGTCCAACGGCTAACTGTGAAGGGAGATTCACAACTGGTCATCAATCAGGTAAACAAGGAGTATCAGTGGCTGTGATGACTCAATGGCGTTATACCTGATTGAAGTGAGGAAGTTGGAGCGGCACTTTCGATTCTTTGAGATGCTCTTCGTGCCTAGGAAGGACAACTTCTTGGCCGACCAGCTGTCCAAGTTTGGATTCTCACGTGAACCTGCTCCGGCAGGGGTTCTCGTCGAGCACCTTTACAAGCCCTCTATCACGTCTTCGGACGAGGCAACAGAGACAGGTGGTGCTGTCTCCGTCATCGAGCAGGCTGCGGACTAGACAACGCCATTAGTCCGGTACCTTGCAGATGGGACCCTGGCCGGCGACGAAGCCGAGCATTCCCGGCTTATAAGGCGTGCTAGTCCATACAAGCTTGTGGACGGCGTCCTTTACCGGCAAGGTGCTCTGGGAGTACTCTCCAAGTGCATCTCGCAACAGGAGGGTGTGTTCCTTCTTAGGGACATACACGAGAGTGCCTGCGGCAACCACGCCTCCTTCAGGACTCTGGTCCGCAAAGCGTTTCGCATGGGTTATTACTGGCCCACTCCGTTACAGGACGCCCGGGATGTGGTAACTAAGTGCAAGGCATGCTAATTTCACGCCTAGAAGGCCCATAAGCCCGCCCAAGAGCTCCAAACGATCCTCCCATCATGGCCTTTCTCCACATGGGGTCTGGATCTGCTCGGCCCATTCCCCAAGGGGTTCAAGGGCTGCACGCACTTGTTCGTTGCCATCGATACCTTTACAAAGTGAATTGAGGTAGAGCCTGTGTCATCTCTTCACGCCAAAATGGCTGTGCGCTTTTTCAAAAGCAACGTGATCACGCGCTTCGGGATTCCCCACAAGCTGATCACCGATAACAGTCCCCAGTTCAGAATCGAGCTATTCCAGAAATATTGCGAACAGCTAGGCACCAAGGTCTGCTTCGCCTCTGTGGCACATCCATAGAGCAATGGAGCAATCGAGCAAGCTAACAGACAGATAGTCCAGGGTATCAAACAGCGCGTGTTCGCATCAGTCAGCGAGCACAACAAAGCTTGGGTAAGTCTAGGGTATCAAACGGCGCGTGTTCGCATCACTCAGCGAGCACAACAAAGCTTGGGTCGACGAAGTTGCTTCCATCCTCTGGGCTGTTCGCACCACAGCCAGCCGGGCAACCGGGGAAACTCCTTTCCAATTGGTCTATGGTGCAGAAGCCATTTTATCCGCCGAAATGGTACTCGGCTCGCCTCGCACGAGCTCGGTCAACATGGTTGACTTTGAGCAAGAGCGCTTGCTCGAACTCGATCTTCTTGAAGGCACACGCGACCGGGCACAAGTTAGAATGGCACGTTACCAGCAAGATCTTCGCTGGTACGCTGCCAAATCCGTCTGACCAAGGGCTTTGAAGGTGGGCGACCTCGTTCTGCGCCGTGTCCAGAACCTGTCCAATGCCGACAAGTTAACTCCCCGGTGGGAGGGCCCGTTCACGGTCGTTTCTACTGCTCGCCCAGGGGCGGTTCGCCTGGCAATGGAGGACGGGAGAGAGCTGACCGGCACTTGGAACATCGGCCAACTTCGTAAGTTCTTTGTGTAGGTCTTTCGTTTGTTTTCTTAGCTCTGCGCTTTTTGTCAAACTTCGTTTGTTTGCCCACGGCAGGGGCACTTACCGCGTTTGGCACAACCACTTTGCAAAGCCTGCTCTCGTAAGCCCCCGCGGCAGAGGCACTTTCCTTGTTCGGTTACCTTTGGAGTTGCCTAGCTTACGTTAACGAGCAGTTCGTGGAACGAGTCGAACATGATACGGGTGTCGCTCTAACTCTCTACGCACGTGCTTGAATTTGCAAACTTAGGTCTTCAAGCATCGTCCGTACCGGGGCTAGGGTGTCACTCTTTTGCTTGTGCACCTGTTCGAGTTCGCAAGCTTGTGTTCTCGAGCAGATGCACAACGGGGGCTGGGAGTTAGGCTGGCGTTCTACCTTTTTTCTAAAAACTCTCTAGCGTTGTTTTGCCCTGCTCCTAGTTTCCTGTTCGTCCTTGTCTTTTGCTGTTCTTTTTTGCAGGGAAAAGGTAAGAGTTCATTTACACTAACAAAAGTTTTTACAGGAATACAAGGCCCTTTCGGGTACTGCCGTACTGCTACTACTTAGAAGCAAGCTGCTCCTTCAGCTCCTCAATTTCTAACTTGAGGCGCAGGGCTTCCTCTTGGGCTCGGATCCCTTCCTTCGCTTCAGCTCGGAGGCGCACGGCTTCCTCCCTGCTGATCGCTTTGTGCTTGGCCTGCTCCTAGGCCTTTGCACGAAGGGCTTCAACCTCCTCGGTCTTGGCCCGCAGCTGCTCGGCCAGACTCTCGTTCTGACCCAAGTGCTGCTCGGCGGTCTTTAGCTGCTCTGCCAGCTATTCGACCCTTCCTTCCGCAATGCTCGCCCTCGCGGCCAACGCGCGAAGCTCCTCGGCTTCTTCCCGAAGAGCCTTGGAGGATTGCCTCTCCTCGGTCAGTTGGGTCTTAAGCTTCTTCACCTTCGCCTTAAGTCGGTGTCGGCTTTTGGTTGTGGCGAGGAGCTCCCCCTCGAGCTCACTTGCCCGGTGCTGCTGCTGGAAGGCTCCCAAGATGGTGCCGCGCTCGATGACGACGCCTTCTTCGAGGTCCTCCATGGTTGCCCACAAGACCTGAATGAGAGAATGATAAATCTGTCACATTGAGTTGCTCGTAACTTAAGCGGGCAATTTTTGGGTTTGAGGCTTACCTCCTGAAGCCTGTTCTTCAAGTTGTCGTGAAGGCACTCCCCAAGGCCTTGGGTTGCGAAGCCCCGGCTGCTCGGAACGGCCGCAGCACGATGCTCTTTGCGCTGCAACTTCTTCCTGCCGGAGCGTGCCAGCTTGGGGGCTCGCCTCCTCCCCTGGTACCTTCGGCCCTGGGAGGGCTGGCGCCCGCGTCTTCGTCGCCGCCGAGCTCCTGCACCTCCTCTTCTTCCTCCGCCCAAGCAACCTCGGGCAAGACCGGCGCCCCTCTGCTCGTAGACGTCGGTGGGGCCGCGGACAGGTCGACTTGCTCTCCCTGCTCGCGGCCATCTCCCTGCTCCCAGGCGGCAGGTCTCTCGCCCTGCTCGCCGGAAGTTGCCGTCGCCACAGGGATGATATGCCCCTGTGACGAAGTGCCCGGCAGGACCGCTTGCTCGGTCCTGCCTCAGGCACGGTAGAGCCAACACCTTGGCCCCGCTCTTCGTGGCGTCGCGCCCCGCTTCTTCGGCTTCGAGCCGATCGATCGCGCCATTCAGAGCATCGATTTGATCGGCAGAGCTTGGCGGAATCACGTCCCACGCTGCCAGCTTGTCCTTCAGGGCAGCCAATCTCGTTGCCCGCGACGCACCGTGTAGGTGCTCGGGCAGCAAAGACTGTTCGATCACCGCGTCTACATCGTCGGTGGCGATCTCCTTCTGGGCAGCTGATGACAAAGAAATGCGTTAAGTCCTGTGCGGTTCGGTAGAACGTAAGGGTGAGAGTCTTGCCATTACTTACGCGCCGCAGAGGCTTGACCTTCTTCTTTGCTCGCGTGGCGAGCTTCGCCTCTTGCTCGGCGGATCCTCGGCTTCTTGTTAGCCTTGGCCTTGAGGCGCTCGCGGCGACAAACTCGACTCTCTGCTGGTGAGCACTTTCACATAGCGCAAGGAGAGCCTCCTTCTTGCGACCTCCTCCTCGAGCCTCCTCTGCTTGGCGATCTGTTGCAGCCGTTCCATATGGCCCGGGTGAGCCCGTGCATAGCGTTTAAGCCACAGGGTCATGTTTCGTACCTCCTTGTCGCTTTGGTCGGTAAGGAGGGAGGGACTTGGGCGTTTCCCGCTTGGCTGGCCACGTATGCAGCTTTGCTTTCGGCGCTTCCGTCGCCGTGAGAGGGCTTCGAGGCGATTAGCGGCCGCTTCTGGCCTGGCGAGAAGCTCGCGTCGGCTCGGTGGCCACCTTGGGCTTCACGGCCACCTTGGCCTTGCCCTTCCTTGCTTCCTCTTTATTAGATTCAGAGAGCTCATCGACGATCCCGCCGATGATAAGCTGGTTGTCCTGCATATTTGGAGGCGAATGTAAGCATGCTATAATCGTATAAGTCTAGCAACTCAGATGGGAGCTTTATATAAGTTACCTCTGATGAGCGGACGAGCACGTTCCTCGGGCACGTGTAGGCCACCACGCCGGTGACCTCAGCGTCCTTCCTAGCAGCCTTCAGCATGGCGTCGACCTGCTCGGTCACCCATGCGTCCGTAGGTTTCTCTGCCCGAATAGAAGACATTGTTAGTTCCTGTTTGGATGAATCACCAAAAAAGGTTGAGTGCTTCGGGATCTTACCCGTGCTCTCCCTGGTGATGTCCTTCCAGCCTTCTATCTTGTAGAAGGGGTAGGACCTCTTCCGTAGAGGACATATTCTGTTTGCCACGAAGTCCCGGATGATCTCTCTGCCCGTGAGCCCGAGGCCCACGAGAGAGGCGATCTTCCGAGTTAGGTACCACTCCTCGCCAGTTGGTTCCGGCCGTGGCATCTGCGTCCCCTTCGCTGGCGCTTGCCCGCTGAAGGAGAGCTTGCTGTCGCCGCTCCTCTTGGTGTAGAACCACCTCATCCTCCACAGCCCCATCGAGTTGAGCAGTGGTGGACGAGGGTAGTAGCACCCGAGCCCGGAAGCGGTGGAGCTGCTACTCGTCACTATGTAGTAGTGGAGGAACAGCCCCACCGATGGATCAACTCCTAGGTAGCCCTCGCACAGGTGTGCGAAGATGGCCATCTGGAGGAACTAATTGGGGTTGAGGTTTGCAACCTCCAGCCCGCTGATGTTTGGGAAGGCCTCCACGAAATCGCTTTCGGGAGACCTCAACCCAAACATAGCGAACTGCTCGAAGTTGACGAACTCGTCCTCGAACGGCTTCGGCATCTCCTCCTCCCCGGGCAGCCTCTAGCTGTCGGCGTCAATGTGTCCCTCTGCCTCCAAAGTCTTTAAGTCCTCCTCGGTCATGCTAGTGCCTGAGAATTTGGCCATAGCAATCCCCAGGGTTGACGAACAGATTTGGAAGTGGGCGGCGGCTGTTTGATGCTTGCACAATTTGGAAAAGGCTTGGCAAAGAAAGGCGCGCAAGAACGGAACTGGCGAGCCGCGGGCGGCTTGGGTGCTATTTATAGCCCTGGTCCGGGCAGCTCTGCAACATTTTTTTACCACAAAATGGCTAGTTTTTACTGCAACGACGAAGTAAAAACGGTCGCCCGTTCTGTCTGCACAGCGAAAGTTACCGTTAGAATCTGCCAACTGCTACTTCTTCCGATTCCTGTATCGAGGACTGAGTGCTCTGCTCGGACAGATGTTGTTTCCTGTTCGGTGCAACAGAGTTGCTCGGCACTGGGCGGGTTTGTTCGGTCCCGAACATGACTTATTTGGTTGAACCATCACCTGTTCGGTCGCCTGTTGCACGTCTTTGTAGCAGCAAAATTACCCTCTTTGTGACTTGGAGTCTCAAGAGGAAGACCCCACTCTAGTGAGATTCCACTTGAGTCTCGGGGGCTAGCCGTCGGGGATGAAATTATGGCCCATTGCCATGGCCCACTCCTTGACGGCTTAATCGAACAGCCTCCTAGGGCCTGGTTCCCTAGAGGGCTCTTTCAGGCCCATGTGCATCTGCTGGACGACTTCTGGGCGGCACGGTCTTGCATCAACGACCTAAGATTCTGTTTGAGTCCGACTCGAGCGAGTTATGCTGACTACGTGAAGACAGGACGTGGTTTCTCGGATTGGAGTAGACGTCGTCATCCCCAAGAATTGGAGTATACCTTATCTACCTCGGGATGTATTTGGCATGTATACAAGTTTGTTATGTCCTCGTGGTCAGCCCGGCCCGATTATCCCCCGGTAGGTCGGTTGTTCAACACTATGTAAACAAGGCCCCTACGGCGTGTAGAGGGGCTTGATTAGTACGACTTGAAGCTTATATCGCATATTACTTCCTATATACCCAGAATCTCGTCGAGACTTGTTCATCTCGCCGAGTTCCTCTTTGTAATCTTCTTTCATATAAAGAAGCGCTGGATTCCCCGGAGAGGCCCGAACTAGGATAAAAACCCTGTGTCTGCTCGTTGCTCATTGATTGTTGTTTGTCTTGCTCAGCAGTGTCTTCTATCTCCCCTTTTCAAGAACCTTAGTTAACTTGGGACCGATATCCCAACCGTCGACACAACCCTCTTTGTTCGACTTAACCAGACACTGTGAAAGCCGCATTTCGATGGCTCATTTTCGCCCCACACTGTGCAACGTGGCCTTTGACTGTGAAAGTGTTATGTGCACATTACCTTTGTACCACGCCTCGTTGTGTGACATGATCTGTCACTACGAAAACGTGATGCACATTACCTTTCTTCCATGCCTTGCTATGTAACCATGCTTCAGCTCTTCTCCACAACCAGAGAATCCAATGCACCCGCCTTTATATAAGGGTCACATTGCAGCCTTATCTTGTAGGTCATGGCTAGCGGGCATAATTTTACTCATCCGTTTGTGCCACCCGGATGGTGGCAATCGTATGGAGTAGGTATTCAAGCACGTACATCCTCTCTAGAGTTACCCGTCGTATATAGGGCTTACTAAAACACAAACTCTACGTTGTTACATGATCTAGAGTTCTACTGAGGTTAGCTGAAGTGCTAGCACGGGGTGGACATGGTTATCCAGGTATTTGACCCACAAGCAATATACATTGGAGGGGTGTCAGTATCCGTTGGGGGCATAAGTATCTATTCTGGCCATTAGGGCAATAGAGCTATTTAAAACGCAGCCAACCAACTTAAACCATCACAACCAAGAGGTAGAAAGGGAAGGGAAGCCCAAAAAAGAAGAAACAAAATAGTGAAGAGAACAGGAGGACCTGAGAGTGTTATCGAGCTTATCTCGCCCACAAGGGATTGTCTGAAGGAAGCTGTCCCAGAAAGCATTCAGGCACCCATGTGTCTATGCGGAGATCTTTGCATTCTCATGAAATTTCTTTGGCATGTCGTACACTTATGGTCAGAAATAGTGGATGTGTAGAAACTATGCCTACACCCAAACCGATGAGATGCAGAGGAAAGGCAAGTACCCATTAAGTTACCGATCGATTGACTAGTCTATTTGCATCTTTTTTCGAGCATCGTGCACACGCCACTACATCCCTAACAACGAGCTATGTGTGATATGACCCCTGTTCCAACCCTCTTTGTTCGACTTGACCAAACACTGTGAAAGCCGCATTTCGATGGCTCATTTTCTCCCCACACTGTGCAACGTGACCTTTGACTGTGAAAGAGTTATGCGCACATTACCTTTGTACCACGCCTCGTTGTGTGACATGATCTATCATTACGAAAACGTGATGCACATTACCTTTCTTCCATGCCTTGCTATGTAACCATGCTTCAGCTCTTCTCCACATCCAGAGAATCCATTGCACCCGCCTTTATATAAGGGTCACATTGCAGCATTATCTTGTAGGTCATGGCTAGCGGGCATAATTTTACTCATCGGTTTGTGCCACCCGGATGGTGGCAGTCGTATGGAGTAGGTATTCAAGCACGTACACCCTCTCTAGACTTACCCGTCGTATATAGGGCTTACTAAAACTCAAACTCTATGATGTTACATGATCTAGAGTTCTATTGAGGTTAGCTGAAGTGCTAGTTCGGGGTGGACACGGTTATCCAGGTATTTGACCCACAAGCAATATACGTCGAAGGGGTGTCAGTATCCGTTGGGGGCATAAGTATCTATTCTGGCCATTAGGGCAATAGAGCTATTTAAAACCCAGCCAGCCAACTCAAACCACCACAACCAAGAGGTAGAAGGGGAAGGGAAGCCCAAAAAAGAAGAAACAAAATAGTGAAGAGAACAGGAGAACCTGAGAGTGTTATCGAGTTTATCTCGCCCACAAGGGATTGTCTGAAGGAAGCTGTCCCAAAAAGCATTCAGGCACCCACGTGTCTATGCGGAGATCTTTGCATTCTCATGAAAGTTCTTTGGCATGTCGTACACTTATGGTCAGAAATAGTGGATGTGCAGAAACTATGCCTACACCCAAACCGATGAGATGCAGAGGAAAGGCAAGTACCCATTAAGTTACCGATCGAAGTTGTATTTGCGTATAGATTATATTACCGCACGGGATTATCTAAAATTGTAATACTACATAGGATTATCTAAAATAGGCACCCATGTAGACTGGCACGATGGCCTCATCCGAGATGTTGGGGATGGCGCTACGAACCCGTAAGAATCTTTGAGTGAAGGCTCGCAGTCTCATCGGTGCCCTATTTTAGGAGCTTGAGGTCCTAGGGCTTGCTAGGATGCTCGTGCAGCTCCTAAAGTTACTGACCGGTGTGTATGCAAGGTCCTTCTGGTTCTTGATGGATCCGTCCTAATTGAAGAGCCGTGTACGAGCTAGTCTCTATAATATCGTGGGTAGGTAGTTGGCCATGACCTGCTGGTTGCCACCAGTGGCCATGATTGTTGTAACATAGACGGACCAGAACTCCTCGGGGTTCTTGGAGCCACCATAGCGTTCGATATGGCCGAGATGAACTTGTGTGGCCATACCATGTCATATTACTCGATAGAGAAAGCGTGGCACCCAAATAGGGCCCCCGAGCTTTGATAGGTAGGATTCGGGCCGAGGCTATCGAACACGATTTGCCTCGTAGGGTCAGCGTCGATCGTAGGTGTGGCTAGGCCTGTATATTGTTGGGCCGGGGTCCTAACGTATGTAGAACTTCTAACATCCTCGAGTACTCAGTCCTAGCGCCCCCTGCCACCTCCGTTGGGGCGATGATCGTTGAATTTTCACGGGCAGGAGCATAACACCAATCATCGTGATTGTGACGTAGGTAGTGGTTGCAAGTAGGAGGCCCGCGGCTCACCATAGAATTGCTCAGGCTCCACCGGTCATTGTGCGATGTGCTTTGAGCTCCATGCAACAATCACTGGGAGATAGAAAATTGAAAGCCCGCCGATTTGGTGGGAGGCAGTGTCAAGGGGGTGGCAAACCAGTGGGGGTATAAGAGAATGTATCATGTGTGGACTACATGGGCCCTAGGTATCCTCTAGAAGGCCCATGCGGGAGCAGATGGGGGATGACCCAAGTCGGCTAATTGAGGATAGAGACCACTCGGGTTACGGGTGCCTTGAGCTCCAAGGAATTTCCCGAGGATATACCTAATCTCCATGTAATTAGGAGATCATACCTGCATATTGTACATCGGTATAACCGAATTAGGTACGATGCATTACGTACCACCATGTAACTCTATCTCACACTGCACTATACAAAGGGAGGGGGTAGGGGGCCATAGCATACACGATAGACAGCATCCCATGCGATACACACAATTGCGCACGATCATATTCGATCATACGCGATCATCTTCATAATCCCAGAGCACAGGAAGTAGGATATTACCTTCGAGTTGAGGGCCTGAACCTGTATAATTCCCTGTCTTGTGCTACCATTCGGTTTGGATCTTAAACGTGCCCCCGTACAAATTCATTGCTGACGGTGACCCCCGATTAGCTACCCGTCGACAGTTGGCGCACCAGGTAAGGGCCTACGTCAAGATCATCGCTCAAGCTTGATGGCTTCATCGAGGTTACCGTCCGTCGCTCTGAGGCTGGGGCAGTCGATGCGCTTCGGGTCCCTGGACTTCATTGCCGATGGAATTGGCAATCTTCATCTCTCCCCTCCTGGAGAGATCTCTCAACAAGAAGGTATGCGCGATCAATATGACCCATGGCCCTTTGGCTTGGAGAATTATGCATGCACCTTCAGCAGACTGTTCCCCCTACGGTCCAACCTGGCGCCACTTCCCGAAGAGGGCGAAGAAGGATTCGATTCACCCCCTCAGGCATGGATTCGATTCAGCCCGATGAAGACTCAGCACCCCCAACTGGATCTCCCTCCGATCTTAGGAATCTTGCCGTGACAAGCGCGCAGGCGAATCCCGAGACTGGGATAGGAGGTGACCACTCGGGAAATCAATCTAAAGATCCAATCGGACTCAACCGATCGGATCCAACCATGTTCGTGGGTGTCATTGACACTGGCCAACCCATTGGACAAAGCGAGCAGGTTAGCCTCTCCCTCTCTGACTCAGAGTCCGACGGGAGCACGGAGATATGCAATTACCACGAAGTCTTCGTCCTTGGCGTGGACGACCATCACTCTGCCTCTCAACCAGTGGGGAATGAGGCGGCCGCCACTGAGGCGGTCGACGTGGAACCGCGCCGCGCCGAGGATCAAGATCGCCTACAACAACTTCGCATCCACGGACGCAATGTGCGGAACGAGCTGCGCGCTGTAAAATTGAGGGATCAAGACGTCTACACCACTCCCCAAGCAAACATTGTCGCATCCAAGAATCCTCGAGAACATTGCACCGCAGTTGCCTGAGAACAGCCCGCTTGTCCAGACCCTGGCTCGTGCAATGGCCATGGTCGAGATGGTGGCCATTCAGCAAAACGAGGCGCACCCAGCTCCCACCACAACGGCTCACAGCCGCTCTAGGCGCAATCGGAGCAGGGCGCGCGCCTATGCCGCTGGTGGATCTCATCCATCGGTGGGTCGCGACCTCCGTCACGACATTGAAGCTAATAGGAGGGAGCGTGCCGAAGGCGATCGGCATTCTCATAGCTATCGCAGTCGGCACAACGATGATCACGCCGAGAGCACTGCTAGTCGGCGCGACCATCGCTAAGATTACCATCGCTAAGACCCGCGGCGGGAGCATCACAGCAGATCCCCGCGGCGGCGACGACCACGACCCTTGGAGGGGATTCGGGCCTTTACCCCGGACCTCCGCCGAGTGGTTTGGCCTCAAAGGCATCGATAAGTTCCATGGCGAGAGGGATCCTAAGAACTGGCTGCAGGTTTACGCCTTAGCAGTCAGCGCGCCAGGAGGAGATCAGAATGTGATGGCAAATTACCTGCCAGTTGCTCTGACCCCAACCGCTCAGACCTGGCTTACGAGACTCCCGAAGAACTCAATTGAGTCTTGGGACAACCTCCAGGAATAGTTCATTGCCAATTTCCAGGGGACCTATGAAAGGCTCGCTGGGAGATGGGAGATCAGACAGTTACACTGGCGTAAGAATGAGACTCTCCGTGAGTTTATCAAGCACTTTACCAAGAAGAAGAACGAGATCCGGGATGTTTCGGAGCAAACAGTCATCGACGCCTTCTTCGCCGGATGTAAATCCGAGAAGTTAATCAGGCAGATGACTCGGGACACCCCGCGTAATGTCACGGCTATGTTCACAATGGCGGACCAGGCGGCCAACGCCGAGGCGACCATCATGAACCATCGCGGTGGCAACGACGGAGGCCTCAAGAAGAAGCCCAATGATGAACAGAACAAACCCAAGGACAAGAAGCGCAAAGGGGACTAGATGGTCGCCAACATGGAGCATTACCGACCAAAGCCCCCCAGCAACAACAACTACAACAAGGTCATGGAAGCGGTATGTCCCTTTCACCCCGTGAAAAACTTGCTGCCAAAGACTGCCTCATTCTCCAGAAGTTCGCCGACAACACGAAGCAGCCGGCGGCCAAGGGAGGACACGGCAAGAAGCCTGATGGAGACTACCAAGACGACGAGCGCGAGATCAACTACATATTCAGGGGCTCGAATGCATATGAGTCCAAGCGAAAGCAGAAGCTTACCACTCGGGAGGTCAACGCAATCATGCCCGTGGTCCCCAAGTATCTGCGCTGGTCAGAGGTACCCATCACCTTTGATCGATCAGACCACCCAGACCGGATCGCCTTCCCCGGGATGTATGCTCTGGTGCTGGCTCCGGTCGTTCGAGGAAACAAATTGAAGAGGGTCCTAGTCGATGGCGGGAGCCGGATTAACGTCCTTTTTTTCAAGACTCTAGATCAAAATGAAGATTCCTCACTCCGAGCTACGGCAGGGGTCATCTCCATTCCATGGTGTGATTCCCGGAACGTCTGCAATACCACTCAGGCAGGTCTCGCTGCCTGTCACGTTTGGGACCAAAGACAATTACCGGACCGAGAGTCTCAGCTTTGAAGTGGCCGATTTCGAGACGGCATATCATGCCATCTTGGGAAGGCCAGGGATCGCCAAGTTCATGGCCGTTCCTAACTACACTTATCTCATTATGAAAATGCTGGGTCCCAACGGTGTAATCACCATCCCTGGCGACGTAAAACAATCCCTCGTCTGCGACAGCGAAAGCTGCGAGATGGCGCAAGCACTGGATACATCAGCCGAGATGGAAACGATTCGGCTGGAGGTCGCATCCCTTCAGGAGGAGGGAGACGTACCCGCAAAGAAGCAGGCCAAGACTTCCATCCAAGCAACCGAAGAAACTAAAAAGATACTATTGGACCCGTCTGATCGGGACAAGGCTCGATAGAAAATAGGAAGACGCGCTCATCACTTTCCTCCGGGCAAACTAGGACGTGTTCGCTTGGAAGCCTTCGGACATGCCTGGTGTTCCAAGGGGGGTGATTGAGCACTCTCTTCACATCGATGAAAAGGCACGGCCAATCAAGCAATGCCTGAGAAGATTTGCACCAGATCGGAAGGACGCCATTCTGGAAGAAATCACAAAGCTGTTGGCAGCACGGTTCATCAAAGAAGTGTATCATCCCGAGTGGTTGGTGAACCCGGTCCTGGTGCAGAAGAAGAACAGGACATGGCAAATGTGCGTTGACTATACCGACCTCAACAAGGCTTGTCCCAAGGATCCTTTTGGGCTTCCGCATTGACCAAGTCATGGATTCCACTGCCGGGTGTGAGCTCCTGACCTTTTCGGACGCCTACTCAGGCTATCATCAGATCAGCTTGAAAGAGGAGGACTGCATCAAGACGTCGTTTATAACGCCTTTGGGTGCTTTTTGCTATATCACAATGCCATTCGGGCTGAAAAACGGGTGTGACTTATCAACGCACCGTACAACGGTATTTTCACACTCAGCTCGGCCTCAACCTGGAGGCCTACGTCGACGACGTCGTCGTGAAGACGCGAACAAAATCAGATCTGATAACAGATCTGACCGAAACTTTCGAGAGCCTAAGCGCATATCGGATGAAGTTGAATCCCGAGAAGTGTGTTTCCGGAGTTCCATCCGGTAAACTACTCGGATTCATCATATCTCATCGAGGGATTGAAGCCAATCCTGAAAAGGTCAGCGCCATCATGAAGATGAAGCCCCCTGACCAGTCAGAAGGATGTGCAGAAGCTCACTAGATGTATTGTGGCACTTAGCCGATTCGTTTCCCGACTCGGAGAGCGCGGCATGCCGTTCTTCAAGCTCTTACGCCGACAAGACGGTTTTCAGGACGACGGAAGCACTAGAAGCCTTCGAAGACTTCAAGAAATTCCTCACTACACCACCGGTATTGGTTCCGCCCATGCCCCAGGAGCCCCTCCTACTTACATCGGCGCCACAACTCATGTAGTCAGCAGTGCGCTGGTGGTGGAACGGGATGAGCAGGGCTCCCTCCAGATGGTACAATGTCCGGTCTACTTCGTAAGCGAGGTATTGGGCAACTCCAAGATAAGGTACCCCCCATATTCAAAAGCTTTTGTATGCCGTACTAATCACGTCATGAAAACTTAAGCATTATTTTCAAGATCATGAGATTTCGGTGGTCACTTTCTTTCAGCTTGGAGATATTCTTCATAATCGGGAAGCCACTGGGAGAATTGCGAACTGGGCAGTTGAGATTGGAGCCTTCGAACTAAAGTTCAAACCTCGGCTAGCCATCAAATCTCAGGCACTCGCCAATTTCGTCGCAGAGTGGACGGAGACACAGACCCCAGCAGCAAAGGAAAATCTCGAGTACTGGACGATGTACTTTGACGGTTCCCTCATGCTCAGCGGCGCGGGGGCTGGTATCTTGCTCATATCTCCGACTGGAAAGAAGCTACGATACGTCCTCCAAATCCTATTTCTAGTCAGCAACAACGCCACCGAGCACGAGACACTCATCCATGGGTTACACATGGCCATATCGCTAGGCATAAGGTGGTTAATGGCACGCGGGGATTCCCAGCTCGTGGTCAATCAATTCCAAAAGGAGTGGTCTTGTATCGGCGACAACATGGCGGCATATTGCCAGGAGATTCGGAAATTGGAGGACAAATTCGACGGGCTGGAATTAACTCACGTACTCCGACGAGACAATGAAGCAGCAGATGAACTGGCAGGATGGGATCCAGTCAGGCGCAAGTTTCGACTGGTGTTTTCGTTGAGGAACTGCATAAGCCTTCCATCAAGTTACCAACTTCGCCCGACGAGTAGAAGGACAAGCAACATGAGTCGGAGGTACTTTCAATCAACGCCGGGTGGACACAGCCATATTTAAATTATCTCATCCACGATGAGTTGCTAGAAGATCGCAGCCTCGCCGAGTGCATCACACGCCAAAGCAAGAACTACAAGAAAATTGGGGACGAGCTTTTGAAAAAAAGCAGTTTCGGAGTACTAAGGCATTGTATAACCGAGCAAGAAGGCAGAGATCTGTTAATGGACATCCACTCGGGAGATTGCGGACATCACTCGGCAGCAAGCTCTCTGGTTGGGAAAGCCTATCGGCAAGGGTTTTTCTGGCCGACTCTTAATGAATCACGGAAGATATAATGCGCAGATCTGCGAGGCTACCGATTTTTGCCGAGCAAATTCATATGCCGGCCCAAGATCTACAGACGATCCCAATCTCTTGGCTGTTCGCCGTCTGGAATCTGGACATGGTGGGGCCCCTCAAACGAGTGCAAGGTGGATTCACTCACCTCTTCGTCGCCATCGATAAGTTTATGAAGTGGATTGAAGCCAAGCTGGTTGCCGATAACATGACTGACAAGGCGCGCTAGTTCTTCCGGGACATCGTTGTGTGCTTTGGTGTACCTAATCGTATCATCACCGACAATGGCGTTCAGTTCAAGAGCAGCAAATTCCAGGACTGGGGCGAGGAACTAGGCATCATAATCTGCTTTGCCTCGGTGGCTCATCCAAGGAGCAACGGGCAGGTCGAACGTAGCAACGGACTAATTCTACAACGACTCAAAGCGAGGATCTTCGACCGTCTAAAGCCGTATGGCACGCGCTGGGTAAAGGAGTTGCCTTCGGTTCTCTGGGGACTTAGAACAACCCCAAGTCGAGCGACCAGGTAGACACCCTTTTTCCTAGTTTACGGCTTGGAAGCAGTCCTCTCGACTGAATTGAAGTTCCGCTCTCCACGAGTGCGCAACTACGACACAACCAGTCGGACGAAGGAAGAATAGAAGACCTCGACAGGCTCGAGGAGTTCAGGGAAGCACCAATGATCCAGTCGGCTAAGTACCAGCAGGGCATGTGTCGTTATCATCAGCACAACGTACGGGGTCGTGCGTTCTCTAAAGGAGATCTGGTCCTCTGAAGGAATCGGAAGCATGAGCATAAACTCTCCCCACTTTGGGAAGGCCCCTATCTGATTGATGAGGTGACTCGCCCGGGGCTTACCGGCTAAAACGTGAAGATGGATCAGACGTGCCTAATACCTGGAACGTCGAGCAGCTATGTCGTTTTTATTCTTAAGTCTAGTATTCGAGCATTGTATAAATAGTCTCTTGTTTGACTTGCTACTTAGCCGTACACGACTAAGCAATAAGTCGAGGGCTACACTAAATAGTGTGCGGAGTCAACCGCACCCCATCTTATCAATAAAAGTTGTTTTCTCTTTCCATGCGTTGATCGAATTTGGGTATTATGAGAATTCTTGAGTAATGGCGCTCATACTTGTCAAAGACAATGTTTAGCCACTCGATACGTGCATGGAGAGAAAGCCAAGTACTTGTTCCTAGCACTCGGGGGCTAGACCAGTCGGCAGAAGCGTTACATGAAAGAGGATAAAATTAAGTTCTCGGATAAATACAAGATCAGAGTATTGAGGATCAACTAAGCATCCATAAATTGAATTCATTTACAAAGTCAAATGTTTTGCCAAATTGGCGACAATCTCCTGGACTTCTTCCATAAGAGCGGAGGCCTCTGCTTCATTGCAGGCAAATCCTTCTCGCACGGCTTGGAGGTCCATGCTAGGATAATTCAACTTCGTTATAGCCAAACCTTGGCTGGCGCAAGTCGTCGCTGCATCCCTTGCCAAAACCCTGATCCGTGCGGGGATGTCTTCAAGACATGCCACGAAGATTTCAGCATCTGACGGCAGCTCGTCTTTAAGATAGAGGTATTGGAGTGTTGGAGCCATTGCTTTTAGAGCTCGGTCGTGTAGTTCGTTGGCGGACTTCACCCTCTCGTCGAAGATCTAGAATTGTGCCTTGGTTTTCTGCTGGTAGGCTGCAAAACCGGTCGGACATCACAAATTAGTCAGACTTTAAGTTGAGTTGAGCCAGGGAGAGCCAGAGACAGAAAGTTACCCTCCAGCTCTTTAGCCGATCTCTCAGCTTAAGTGTTGGCTTGGAAAACTTCTCCCTCCATGGCCTTCTGCCTCGCCTCCAAAGCTGTATACGAATGTAAACATTGAGGATCAATCTCAAAGGAGCATTTACAATTGCACAAGGGTTTAGTATCGTTCGGGGATGTTCACCTTGGATGGTATTGGCTTCTTCTATGTGGCAGAATCGGAGTTCAGTAGTTTTCTTTCGAAGCTCTTCGATCTCGCCGCGATATTGTGATTTGACTGCATACAACGCGTTGTCGTATTTGTCACGAGACTTCAATTCATCTACGGTTCTTTGCAAGCACATAGACTTCTGCTTGGACCTCTTTCTCGTGCGCTGCGCGGGGACAGGAAGGAAGAATAGTCAGGTTCTTCTGTGTACAGTGAGAATTTAAGGCACGAAGAGACTTTACCTTGAGTATCTCGGTATTGGCTTTCGATATGTTCTTCAGCACCTCCCACTCTTTGGCCTCTTGCTCGTCGTTGACCTCATAGCCTTCCATCTCCACCAGTACAGAAATGATTTTCAGTGACACTACTAATTCGTCATCATAAGTCGACAAAACGTCATCACATATCTTTTGTGGCGATCTTATGACGAAATCGGACTCGTCATCGAAAGTGCGTCACAGAAAACCTCTTCGTCATCGAAAAGTCTTTTTTTATGACGATCACAATTGCCATAAAAAGTACGTAAAACGTCACGCAAAATCAACAATTCATCATAAAAAACGGTGTCGGTAAGCTGCGAAAAGCGATGACCCAACCTTTTGTGACAAAAAATGTCATCATAATATGATGACACGTAGACAGATTATTTCGTCACTAAATATTCGACGTCGATGGTGATGTGTCATATCTGCCACATCTTTTTAATTTTTTATTTTTTTTGCTATTAATGCAGACCCAACATCGGCTCAATATTTATATATATTTTCCATAGAAAAATCAATAATAAATATCAGTAAGTACCATGTTACAAACATTTATAGACATATGAATTAAAAGATATGATCACTCTTGCTTTGTACAAGTCTAAATTTTTCATCTAGCAGCACAATTTTAGCATCCTTTCCTTTTTCCGTTGACACGTCGTATCCTTTCAATCATTTTTCCTCGCTAGTATTCACTGGACCAAAATAACACACAAGAAAATAAGAATAAGTGACACGCAATATTGATTTGACTAGACATGTATACACTAAGACAACAATATATTTATAAGAATTTTGTAGTCTTGACGGTGTGTTCTCCGCTCAACCACGGCGGATCACACCCCTGGTCAGATTTTCAGTCTGCTAGCCAACTCGATCAAGCTCGGTTCGATTTGAGCGTCGGGCACAACAAGGAGCGACTCGCAGATTTACCCAGGTTCGGACCCCCTCGCGGGTAATAGTCCTACTCCTGCTGAGCCTTAGCTCTTTTCTAATTGTGGTTGAATGGGGGTGTGTTTACAGAGTGTTTCGAATGCACGAATCCTAGTGCACGTACCCTCTCCCCTCTCTCTCCTCTCCTTTTATACAAGCTTTTGGCTAGCGGAGAGAGCCGAGGGGGTAAGCGAGACAATACTCTCGATAATCGACAAGACCACGGCGAAGAGGCAGCGTGCATTTGCCCATGCCGCATGGCCGCCTCGCGTGCCGCAGTGGCCTCGACCCGCCAAATCCTGCGGTGAGTCTGCGGGTGGGGCCTACGCTCCCTCCCGACAGGCGACCTCCTCAAGCAAACCTTCTCTCTGCCGGTCAATTCTTACTGCGCCCACAGTGGCGTACCGCTCGGACTGCAAGGGCCATTGTGCGGTAATCATTTCTTCATTTGTCTATCCGCGTGATGTCTCATTAAATGCGCTTCGTCCTTCGCGGCGAGGGAGCCTCCGTCCGAAGACTCATACGCAATGCTCCTGCGCGGGCCCCACGGCGTGTGGGACCCTCGCTGGTCTTCAAAGGGCTCGCCCACGCACCCGCTGGGCGCGTGGGGCCCTCGCCTCGTCTCCAGAGGGGGCTCATCCACGCACCCGCCTGGCGCGTGGGGCCCTCGCCTCGTCTCCAGAGGGGGCTCGCCCACGGCTGGGCTGATCGCCCGCTGTGCGCGTGGGGCCCTCGCCTCGTCTCGAGAGGGGCTCGCCCGCGCACGCCCTTTGGCGCGTGGGGCCCTCGCCTGCGTCTCGAGGGGCTCGCCCACGCCATTGGGCTGATCGCCCGCCCGGACGCGTGGGGCCCTCTTGGCCTTCGAGGGGCTCGCTCACGCATGGGGGCTGATCGCCCGCCCGACGCGTGGGGCCCTCTTGGCCTCTGAGGGGCTCGCCACGCCACTGGGCACGATCGCCCGCGACGCGCGTGGGGCCCTCTTGGCCTCCTCGGGACTCTTTGTACCCGGTATTTATTACAAGCAGTAGCCCCGGTCCACCATGATCTGTGAACCGTCAGCAGACACTTTTTCCGTTTCTTGTCTTTGCGGGGCGAATCGTGGGGGCCCTACCCTCTTGACCCAGTCGCTGATTCTCCGTCTGCACACGATCTTCCTTGGGGAACCACGCCGCTTTTCGCGGGAAACCAAAAACACGCGGGGCAACGATGGCGCCGCGCGCGTGGGGGCGGAATCCAAACCGTCGTGCTCGCGCCCCACGCCTATAAATACTTCTCTCGGTATTGCGATAATCCTTCCGCATGCTAAGTCTTCACAAACGCCAATTGCTTCCTTCGCCACCACCACAGAGCCTTCTTTTTCTTCGCCAACTTCTCCATTTGCTTTCCAATGGCGCCCAAACGCAGCAAGGATCGCCATGGAGGCGCGCCGTCGTCTGGGCCAAGTTTTCCTACCTCCGCCGCCGACGAAGACTCGGTGAGGCGGCTTCAAGTGTTCGTGCCGCCAACCGCCGCCCGGTTCCGCCCCGGCACCATGGCGCCGAAACCCTCGCGACGGGAGATTATCACCTTCGTGCAGGCGGCGGCGGCGAGCTCATCCCGCCGTACTCTGAATTTTTCTTGGGGTGCTCGCCTTACGAGATCCAGCGGTGCACCTTCCCCAATTCCATCATTCTTGCTGGCCATCTTCGTCCCACCTCTGCGAGATGTTCGTGGGGACAATGCCAAGTCTCCCGCTGGCCGGCTCTTCGTCTTGCTGCGAGGCCGCGCCCGTCTTGAACTTTCGAGCTGCTACTTCACGCTCCGAAACCGCCGCCTTCATCCTGTCGCGTCCAAGTCCAAGCTGGAAGGGCGGCACCGATAATGGTCATGACGTGGAGGACTCCGGTAGCTGCGGCGATCTTTCTCTTCTGAGGGTCCATGAGCCCACCGCTAACCAGGGGGCTTCGCTGACGATTCAGCGAGTGGGGTAGATCTTGGCGCGCGTCGTCGATCTTCGCCGCCGCGGGCTCACGGAACCCTCGTCGCGGCAGATTTTTTGCGGTGCCGACTCGCCCGCTCCGCGCGAGGACTTCGCCCGCTTTGGATGTACTACGGCGACAACGATGGAGTCGCGTCGCCCTCGGCGGTGAGTGCTTTTTTGTCTTTTGGGTCTCTTGTCTTTCTTGGAATCCTTTTGCTCGTGACTTTGTGGCTTCATTTCTTGCTCGCCCGGCCCGCGAGAACGCGTCTTGGACGGCGTGCTCCGGGGTGGTGGCGGGACTCGCCCCCCCGATCGGCGACACTTCACTTACGCGAGCATCCTCCCCTCTGCGGCCGGGATCCACAGGGCGCAGCCTTCTTCTGGCGTCGCTGCCCCATGGAGGTCTCGGTCCTGCGGTCCAAGTGGCACGGGGCCACTACTGATCCGCGATCCGCTTCGGCGACCGCCCAAGCTTCGCGGCCGCCGCTACCTCTGCCGTGGCGGCCGACTCGACAGCGCCTCCGGAAGCGCCGCCTCATCCTCGCCGTGGGCGGCGGCGGCGAGGAGGAGAGCGAGTCAAGAGGGCTCGCCCCTCCACTCTGACTTCCGCCGCCACCGCGGCCCCCTCCGGCCGGGCCTGCTGCTACGCCGCCGCTCCGCCATCGGGCGAGCGCGGTGACTCTTCGAGCTGGCGCCGCTGCGCCGGTTTCTTCGCTCCGTCACGCCCGGCGCTCCTGCTGGCGTCCGCGCTGCAGCAGTGCTTCTGCCTGCACCACCACCAGCCCGCCGCGCCCGGCCGGCAGCGGTGACGCGACCAGCGCCACCATCGCCTCCGCAACCAAGCGACGGCAGCTCCCCCCTTCAGCTTTCGCTTTCAGGGCGCGCCACTTCAGGTTGGCTTTCCCTGCGCTTACGCACACTTCACATTAGGGTTAGTATGCTACACGCTTTTGCATTCTGAACCACGCTTGTCCTTCTTGGAGCAGGCGGACGCTGGGCAACGAGCTCGCTCCTTGCCACTTTACCAGGCCCAGCGTGCCGCGCTCCCTCGGCGGAGGCTGCTTCATGCGGCGGAGAGTTCGCCGCCCCGCGGCCGGAGAACCCTCAACCCAAGGTCACTGGCGCCGCCGCCATCTCGGCCGTGACCGCCCGGCGTGGGCGCTCCTTGAGGCGCCGCACCTCTCCCGCACTGGCGGCGGGAGAAGCCCTCGCCTTGGCGGAAGCGATCTGCCGGCGAGCTGCGGCGGGCCCTTGCCAAGAGACCGCCGCTGGAAGGCGATGACCAGCGGTCATGGCAGCCAAGCCGCCGCTGTCTCGGCCACTGCAGGTCGAAGACCTCCGCTGGAACACTTCCGGCGCCCGAGCCCTCGCCGATATCTGCGCACCGCCTACCACGGCTTCCGGGCGCCATCGCATCCACTGGTGTTACCTTGTATTCCCATTGGAGGAGGCGGCTGCGCGATGATGGTTGGCGCCGTGGGACGAGCCGCCAAGCCTGCGCGGTCTTCCGGTGGCGTTGCGGACGCGAAGCGATCGAAGACGGCCGCCAAAGCGCTCTTAAGCAGCATGTTCATCTTGGGCAAGCTGTCTTGCTCGAGGCGCGCGTTTGATCTCGGCGCCGCCAAGGGAGCCCTCGCGCCCGGTGGACCGGATCGGCGGTAGCGGGTTGACACCGCCGCCCGACCACGTATCCATGATGGGCGGCGTCGCTCGGCGGAAGACGAGCGAGGAGGAGAAGCGAGACTCCTGTCTTTTTGCCTTATAAACGATGCCTATCAATGCAAACAAACTTTTGCTCTTTTCTTTGTGAGTCTCACTTGAACTTCGCTTTAATTTTAACTTGCGGAATTGAACTGGGCACTGACCGCCAAAGGCTTTAGGCTGAGCGTTACTGCGCAAGTGGCGCCGCTTCCTTAGGCTTCTGGTTACTTCAACCCTTATGGCCTCTCTCAACCCGACTTAAACATTACGTGGCGGCGCTTAGCTTCGAAGTGGTCTAGTCGCGGTGCATTGTTGGCGCATTGCCTGAACCGAGCCGACACACCGGGCTAGAACCCGCCTTCCGTCCGTCTCGCCTACGCCAACAGTAAGTTATAGCGTTTGCCTTTGCAACTAAGGGGCCATTAGCCATAAGTACTTTCGCTACCGACTTTCGTGAGAATGTTTTCTAACAGACCTTTCTAAGGCTAAGCCAGCGATCGCCAAAAGCTTTAGAGCGAGCTTTACATTGAAAGTGGCGCTTTTTCCTCGGCATCTGGTTACTTCAACCCTTATGGCCTCTTTGCGAACCGACCCTAGACATCGGCGTGGCGAGAACTTAGCTTCCGGAAGTGGTCTGGTTAGCCGATTGCATTTGATGGCGCGTGCCTAGACCGAGCCGACACACCGGGCTAGAACCCCTTCAGTCCGCTTCCTCGCCCAACCATAAGTCGTGGCGTTAGATCCTTGCAACTAAGGGCCATCGCCTTAAGTACTTTTTACTACCGACTTTCAGCAGAATGCTTTCTAACAGACTTGAGGCGAAAAAAGCAGATGCCCACAAGGAGATGTAACTTATCTCTTATTGAAGATAGCTTTGTACAATGCAGCCCCCGAGGCGAGCGGTGAAGGAAGAAGACCTCGCCGCTCGGCTCCAAAGGAAGGCAAAAAAAAAGCTCTTGGACTGCTACCTACGGGTAGAACTTCCTCAGCTGCTCGACATTCCAAGTGTTCGCCAATTCGCGACCGTCCTCGAATCACGAGCTTTGGTAGCTCGGCGGAGATCGAGACCACCTTGAAGGGCCCTCCACGGGGAGATAGTTTGTTGCGCCCGCTGCGCTTGGATTTTCTTGTGAGCGAGGTCGCCATTGCCGATGTTGTCACACACACCGCCTTGCTTGATAACGGCGGCCTTTCTTTGTACTTGGCGGCCGGATCGCCGCCTCGTCTCGGATCTCCTCCGGAGATTCACTTCGCTGACGCTGGTCGAGGTCTTGGTCTTCGCTGAACGCCGCCATCCTTGGGGAGCGGCGAGCTCGATGGGAGCACCGCCTCGAGCCATACACCGGGAAGAAGGGGTCTCGCGGTGGCTCTGCTGGAAGTTGTCCGCGGCGCCCACAACCTGATGGGGACTTCTTCACCCAGGCGCTTGCAGCGCTTCTCGAGCGATCGAGCGCCCTTGTCTTGAGCCCTTTGAGTACTTCCAGATTCGCCCGCTCCACTTGCCCATTGCTCTTCGGATGTGCAGCGGGCGAAGCTGACTGTACCCAACTCTTCGCACCAGTCTTGAAAATCGCGCTTTTAGGCGGCGCGTTGTCGGTGATGATTCTGTTGGCGACACCGAACCGGACGAAGATGCTCTTCATAAACTTGATAGCCGCTGCGGATGTGATCGCTGGGACTGGCGAGGCTTCAACCCACTTAGTGAACTTGTCGATGGCGATGAACAGATGAGTATATCCTCCGGTTGCCCGCGGGAAAGGGCCCAGAATGTCCAGCCCCCAGACCGCGAACGGCCAGGAGAGCGGAATGGTCTGCAGCGCCTGGGCTGGTCGGTGGATCTGCTTAGCATGAAATTGGCACGCTTCGCATCTCCTCACCAGCTCGAAGGCATCCTGGAGGGCAGTAGGCCAATAGAAGCCGTGGCGGAAGGCTTTCCCAACCAACGCCCGGCTCCCTGAATGGCTCCGCTGCGCCTCCATGGATCTCGAGAGAATTGCACTCCCGCTTCGAGTGACGCGCGGTAGAATTCCGTTTGCGCCACAGCGTCTGGTCCCCACCTACCGGGGCATAGCGCTTGCCTTGCGCGCTATCTTCTCGACCTCTGCGTCGCCGTCGGGATCACTCCATCCCGCGGTAGGTTAGGATCGGATCCATCCACCGACCTTCCGGACGAGTGTGGCGGCGTTACAGACATTGTCGCCCGGCGTACTCCGTCTAGCCCGACGTTTCGCCTCAACCGCCTCGGCGGTTCTTCGCCTCCTCCCTCCAGCCGGGGCTGCGGCGAGATGGTGGCGTCTCCTCGAAGTGGGGCTGCGTCGAAGCGTCTTCCCGCGCCGAGTGGGGGCTGCGGCGGACGGCAGCGTAAGTCTTTCTTCAAAGACCCGGCCGGAGCAGTGCCCTCGGCGAGGCAATGCAGGGCGATTCATCCGCCATGTAATTGTCGCGGCGGGGCGTGCACGGCCCAGCCCTCAAAGTGCCGCTCAACCGGCGCACCTCCGCCGGTAGGCCGCCATGACGAGATCGGCGGAGAAATCCTTCCTCGCTGGTTGATGACTAGGAAAGTCGCCTTTACTTGTAGCCGCCGGATGCGAGGATCGAAGCCACCACGAGCCACGTGGCGATCCTTCATACTCCGCGGCGTTGTTGGTGGCGCGAAGTCCAGCTTCACCAGTGCGGGACGACATCGCGATGGAGACACCAGACGACGCCAGCCCCAGCCCCTCCAAATGGAATGGCGTCGAAGAAGAGAGTCCACGGCGAGTCTTTGGGGTGCCTTCAGCTTCCGTGTCCGCCGGAGTCCATTCGCTGTCGAACTCCGCCAGAGCTTGCCCTTTGATGGCCGTTCGGGGAGCGAACTTGAGATCGAATTATGCCTGCTCCATGGCCCACTTGGCGTTGCGACCCGTCGCCTCGCGGTTGAAGAGGATCTCCGCAAGGGATACTTAGTCAACACCGTGACTTCGCCCACAAAGTAGTGGCGCGACTTCGGGGCCCGTCGGCCTGGCGTAGAACATCTTCTGGTGCTGCGAATACCTTGTTTGGCGTCGTGGAGGACTTTCTTGGCGTAATAAATGGGCGCTGAACGCCTTCTCTTTCCGCCACCAGCACCGCTGTTGACCGCCCGGGGTTTGCGCGGCGTAGAGGATCAGCGGCTCGCCGGGTGCAGGGGCGACCGGAACGGCGGGGAGGTGAGATATTTCTTGAGACCGTCGAGCGCCTCCTGCGCCTCCGCCGTCCACTCGAACTGGTTGGTCTTCTTTAGGAGCTTGAGCGTTGGGCGACTTTTATCCCCAGGCGAGCTATAAAGCGGCCCGGGGAGGTCAAGCGACCCACCAAGCACTTGCATCTGCGAAATCGCGTCGGGGCTTCATGTTCTCGATCGCTGCGATCTTGTCAAGGTTCGCCTCAATCCCCTCCGGGAGACGAGGAATCGGCGGTTTGCCCTGACGGAACGGCGAACACGTATTTCTCTCGATTAAGCGATGCGATACTTCCTCGTTGGTGAAGGTTTCTTCCGGTCGCCGATCAACTCCTCCACCTTCTTGGACTACACCACGGATCATCGACATACACCTCCGTGTTTACGCCCTATTTGGGGCGGTGAAGCGATATGCATGGCCCGGCGATAGGTTGGGCTGCATTCTTCGATCGAACGCCATCCTTGTATAGCAATAGACGCCCATGGGCGCCACGAAAGCGATCTTGTCTTCATCTTCTTGGCCATGCTAATCTGGTGGTACCGGATACGCATCCGAAGCTCTGTTTGCTCGCACCCCGCAGATTGAGTCGGCGATGAGATCGATGCGGGCAGCGGTACGGATCGCCGAACACGCCTTGTTGAGGTCGGTGAAGTCCACGCACATCCTCCGGCGCCCGTTGGATTTCTTAGCGAGGACGGGTTCGTGAGCCACAGGATGGGCGACATCGCGGACGACCCCGCCTTAAGACTTGTCCACCTCTGGCGGATGACTTCTGGCGCTCCACCGATCGCTTCCGGACCTTCGCGCATGACCGTCGCTACGGGAACATCGCCAATTTGTGCTCAATCACCTCACAGGGACCCCAGCCATGTCGGACGGTTGCCACGCAAACACGTCTGCGTTAGGCTGGAGGAAGGAGACGGCGCACCTTCCTATTGGCGCCGAGAGGCGCCCACCCGAACGGTCTTCGCCGGGTCTGACTCGCTCAGGGAGACCGCCTTAACCTCCGCGGACGAACCGGGGGAGGCACGGGTCTTCGCCGGAGGAGCTCCCAAAGTCGAAGCCTCGGCCTTCCGGGCACCGTCGCCCCATAAAGCGAGAGCGTCCTTGTCGCAGCGGGCGCCTCGGGCGGTCCACTTTCAAAAGCGATGGGGCGGTGGCCGGGATCTTCACCACCATGTACGCATAGTGGCAAACCGCCATGAACTTGGTCACGCCGGCCGACCTAGTATGGCGTTGCGAGAGGTCAAAGTCCGCCACCTCGAACTTCGAGCATCTCGGTGCGGAAGTTGCCGAACCTCAAACGTCACCGGAGATCGAGCGCGCCCTAGCGGGGCGGACTCGGCCCGCGCGATGCGAAGAACGGGGCGTTGGGCGAAGCTCTGCGCTGAATCTGGGCGCCTTGGCGAGCAGCGCCGACGAGGTTGAGGAGCTCCTCGTCTACCAAACCCGCCCTAGCTTTACATTCCGGACCGTGGGCGCAACCACGATCGGGAGATGTCGAAATGGCGGTCTTGGTGGGTGATCGGCTTTGGCGAACGCGATCGTCGCTCCGACCACGCCCGGTGCCTTGCGACCCACCGGCGGCACGCGGCGGCGCACACTTCCCTCATCGCACGCTTAAAGCTAGCGTGGGGCGGATAGGTGACCGAACCGCCGTGGATGGCGGCAACCGGCGCTACACTGCTGAAAACCAAGCGAAGCCGTCTCCTTGCCCGTGCATCGCCGGACGCCGCTTCCGCTTTGCTTTGCTGCTCGTGGACTCGCTTGTCCACCATCTTCGCGACGACATGGCAATTCGCCAAGTCGTGGGAGTTATTGCGGTGAATGGGACGGTGGGCCTTCCGTCCCACTCACGAGGCGATGGGCTCGCCCTCGTCGCGGCGCCGAGGCCGTCGCGGCCACGGCGATCGCCGTAGCCGCCGCCTCGGCCGCCCTACGGGGACCGTACCGCCGGGCGCCGCGACCTCCTTCTCTTTTACGCCCGCCGCGCCCATTCGCGGCGGCGCGCGATCGTCGTCATTGTCGTTAAATCGTCGTCGCGCTCGGCGGCCATGACCTGTCCGGTCTCGGCCGCCTTGCGCTTCTTCTTGTCATTGCGGCCGGGGTTCCTCGAGGTCCCGACCTCGCCACCCGCGCAGCCGGGCGGATGCGAGCCTCCGCCTGAAGGGCGCACTTGTGCGCCAAGGTGAAGAGCTCCTCCGTCGTTTTGATCTTGCGGGTGGCCATTTTCTCCTTGACCTTGGGGTCTCGGGCGCCTCTCCTAAATGCCGTGACCACGGCGTCGATGGAGATGTCAGGGATGGTGTTGCGGACCTGACTGAAGCGCCGAATGTAGTCGCGCAGCGACTCTCCTTTCTTCTGCTCCACGTTGTGGAGGTCGTTTTCTACACCGGGCTGCTCGAAGGTGCCCTGGAAGTTGGTGATGAAGAGCTCGAGAGCTCCTTCCATGACCCCACGGACTCGGGGCGGTTCATGAGCCACGGCGGGCTCCGCCGTGTGAGGACAGCGGGAAGTAGTTCGCCGTAACCTTCCCGACCCTCGATCGGCCGCATCACCGTCATGTAGATCTGCAAAAACTCATCGGGGTTCGTGGAGCCGTCATACTTTTCGATGGGGGCCGGACGAAACCGTTCCGGCCACTGGATGCGGCGCAGCTCCTTAGAAAAGGCGTGGCACCCGACGTCGGGAGCCTCCTGCTCCTGGACGCGGTCCTCGCCCCGCCACCCCCATCGCCTAGGCGGCGCTAAAGAAGCGCCACCTTCACTGGTCGGGGCAGCTCTGCGGGAGCCCTCTTGCTGGCCCCCGCGTGCGGCAGCGGCAAAAGACGGTCGCCTTCGGTCGCGCGCCTGCGGAGCTTGTCACGCAGGTCTTCTCCATGCACAAGTGGCGGTCCTCCGATGGGACACGAGATCACGGCCACTGCGCCTACCCGCCGAGCCCCGTGGGGTCGCGCTCTTGTCGTCTTGGCCCGCCCCTCACCGTGAGATTTGCGAGAGGAGTGCGAGGGCAACAAAGAACGGAGGACACGGAAACACGGTTCCCCGCCCGAATTTGCACCACCGCCCGCGCGGCGCATCGACGAGCGGGCCAAGGCAGCCAACCACGGAGCCGCCGGGAGTCCGGAGTCACCGGGCGGTGGGTTCTCGGCAAAGGCCACAGCCGCATGGAGGTTACATCTTTGAGTGCACTCCTCCAAGGCCAGCGCCGTTTAGCTTGGCCGAGGCGGCCGCTTCCGCCAGGTTCCGACCCTAGGCGGCGGCCACCGCCGGGTGATCCACCGCCATCGCCGCGCCGACTACGTGGCAGCGGCTCTAGCGCCTTCTTCTGCTCCATCGCGGATCGCCGCTCGCCATCGCCGCCCTAAAGAAGGGTCAAGAGCTTGAACCGATGCTAGCGCTCCCCTACCTGGCGCGCCACTGACGGCGTGTTCTCCGCTCAACCACGGCGGATCACACCCCTGGCCAGATTTTCAGTTTGCTAGCCAACTCGATCAAGCTCGGTTCGATTTGAGCGTCGGGCACAACAAGGAGCGACTCACAGATTTACCCAGGTTCGGACCCCCTCGCGGGTAATAGTCCTACTCCTGCTGAGCCTTAGCTCTTTTCTGATTGTGGTTGAATGGGGATGTGTTTACAGAGTGTTTGAATGCACGAATGCTAGTGCATCGTACCCTCTCCCTCTCTCTCTCTCCTTTTATACAAGCTTTGGGGTGGCGGAGAGAGCCGAGGGGTAAGCGATCTGATACTCTCGGATAATCGACAAGACACGAGAAGAGATGAAAACGTGCATTGCCCATGCGGCGGTGCCGCCCTCGCGTGCCGCCAAGTGGCCTCGACCCGCCAATCCTGCCGGTGAGTTTGCGGGTGGGGCCCGCTGCTCCTCCTCGACACGGCGGCCTCCTCAAGCAAACCTTCTCTCTGCGGTCAATTCTTCTGCGCCCATGATGGCGCCTTCCAGAGCGCAAGGGCCATCAGAAGCGGTAATCATTTCTTCACTTGTCTATCCGCGTGATGTCTCATTAAATGCGCTTGGCCTTGGCAGCGGGGAGCCTTCGTCCCAAGACTCATACGCAATGCTCCAAGCCTGGGCCCCACCTGCGTGTGGGACCCTCGCTTTGGTCTTGAGAGGGCTGCCACGCACTTTGCCTCGGCGTGGGGCCCTCGCCTCGTCTCGAGAGGGGCTCCTCCACGCACCCGCATGGCGCGTGGGGCCCTCGCCTCGTCTCGAGGGGCTCGCCCACGCCTGGGCCTGATCGCCCGCCTGACGCGTGGGGCCCTCGCCTCGTCTCCAGAGGGGGCTCGCCCACGCACCCGCCTGGCGCGTGGAGCCCTCGCCTCGTCTCCAGAGGCTCCTCAGGACTCTTTGTACCCCGGTATTTATTACACCGACAAGTCTCTTCGAATGAATTTATCAAAGAAGAATGAATTTATCAAAGAATCATTTCAGTATACCACTGAATTTTAGATAGGTTTCAAAAAGATACCCATGATGGTAAGTTATAGTATATTCAACAAGAAATTCACCACTGCTGCTAATGTGTTGCATAAATAAGGTGGTCACTAATGATAGCATTCAGTCAAACAACAATGAATTGGCAAAGAAACCAACAAATAAGAAAAGAACACACCGAACCCTCCTTTTAGTTTTGCCTCAAATCCAAGTCCTTAAGTGCCTGATCCATTTGCTTCCTGCAAAAGAAGAAACAATCGGGAAGAGGAAACCCAATCGAATAAAAAACAAGATAGGCTCATATCGAATCACAGTTTAGCTAGCCATGTACCTAATGTGCTTCTTGATGTTAAGTTGATGAGTTTGTACACCTTTGCCCCCATTACTCAGCATATCCAGCTCCTATATGCAAGACAGATAATATCTAACAAGAATCACCAATTAGCGCAGGAGTTTGAAGGTCTAGCAATTGAAAAGCTCATACATAATCACACATATAGTCCAATTAAGGTAATATTAGATGAAAACTTTCACAGGATCACGGAAGCCGCCGCTGCTCCTTGATCAAGTCGCCACGGCGCCATATCCTGAGCCACCCACGGCTGCGCCGCCGCGCCCTAGCCACTGGTGCCCGCCGCCATCGTGCCCTAGGCAGCGCGCCACCAGCCGCCCAGCGCGCCGCCTCCTCTTGTCGCCCGGCCGCCCGCGATCACCGGAACCATCGCCGACGAAGCGAGCTTCGCCCATTGCCGTGCCCTAGGCACGCGCCTCCAGTACCGCCGCCAAGACGGCCGCCGTCTCATGCTCCCATCGATGTCGCCGGATGCCTGACCGGCCAAGACCAAGCCGTCGCCGCCGTGCCCTAGGCAATAGCGTCGCCCAGAGTTCTTCTTGCCGCCGCCTCTCGCTTTCGCCGCACCACCGCCGCCAGCCTCCGCTTCCGCCGTAACCACCGCCGGCCGAAGCACGATCTCGCCGCCGCCCGTCTCACCATCTCTCTCTCTCTCTACTCCTCTGTCTATCAATCTCAATCTCCCCCGATCTGCTCTCTTTCCTCCAAGTCTCTCACTCTCCTATTTACATACGACCCATTCCCTTATCTCACTGTCCAGTGGGACCATGTGCTACAGTAACCTTTCCAATTTCTTGAATTTTATTGAACGGTAATCCTTCATCTTTTCCCCACAGGTGAGAATCCGGTGATTCCTGTTTCAAAAAAATCCACAAAATTCACCACTGCTACTGTATTTTTTGTATAATTTTGAATTTATTTTCTTTTGTTGTATTTATTTATTATTGTTTTTCTCGTTTTGCGTGAGCTAGATCGCATAGGCGACGAAGGAGGCGTTGGTGTGGTGGTAAGACAGCCAGGTTGACATGTAGAGGTCGTATGTTCGAGGCCTGACTTCATCGCATATTTTACTTTTTAGGTTTTTTGCCCCTTGTCCAGTCTTAACACATATAATACTCCTGTCTACTTCTTCTCGAGCTGACACGTAGCACTTTTTTCTTACAAATGGCATTGAACGCACAGAGTTGCGGCACCTTATTTTCCTAATGGTCTCATTGACTAATTTTTCTTTTATATTCTTTTTTGTAGGGCCTTAAAAACTAAAACAAAAGGAGATAAACTTGCAACAAAGAAAACATGCCAATTGCCATAAAGAAGGTCAATAAAAAGTTTTAGTTCGTAAAAAATCCAAATTCCAAGAATTTTTTGAGAACTCATTCAATCCCTTTACTCCTCTAGTGTATTATATAGACTTGAAAGAAAGGATGAAACATTCATCGTGACAAAAATATATGGTCACAATAATCATATGCATATGACTTTAACCCAAGATTATCAGGCCAACCTGATGTCCGGCTTTCTATGACGATGCTTATAATTTTTTGGTGACAAAATTTCAACTTTTGTCACTAAAAATTAGGGCTACCCGACGCTTGGTGCGTGTTCTGACGATTGAAATAAAATCGTCACAAAAAAGTGATTTTTTATGACGTCAGTTGACATCGTTAAGGAGTTTTCGTCATAAATGATCATTTTTCTAGTAGTGCTCTTTCCTCCATTTCACTCGGAGGGGAGGAGTCTTGACCTAGTGGAGGGGCGAGGAATCTCCTTGATTTCCGGTTCTAAGCTCTCTGGAGCCTGGGCCGGGATCTTACCCTTTGTCGATGAGGATTGGCGAGTTGCAGGGGATGGAGGGGAGCTAGGTTGAGGTGCTACGCGCTGAGCTGAGTCCTCTGAAGTAGGCTTGGTTTGGTGGTCAGAATCAAGATTGGATTACTCATCAGAGCTACCTTGTCACTGACACATCTCCGGCCGTGCCGCCATTGCCACCGGGAGATCGAATCCGCATGGTAAATCCGAGCTGCGCGCGCGAGAGGAGGAGCTCGCCGTCGCCGCGTGGGAGCTACTGCGCGCGTGGGAGGAGGAGCTCGCCGCCGTCGCATGGGAGCTATGGAGCTCGCTGGAGGATTTGGGGAAAATGAAGGGGGGAGAGAGAAGTGAGGAGGAAGAAGAAACAGAGTAGCCAATGACAGGTGGGGTCCACCGTATATGAGGTATTTCCATGTGTATTTGGAACATGTATTGTCTTTAAATCCTCATAACGGCACGTTTGGAAAAGAAAAATAGTTAAAATGGCATCTCTGCTTGAGGCGATTGAAAAATGGCAACCGTGGTTTCGGGCTGTTTGAAAATGGCACCAGTGAAATTAACCCTTTCCTAAAGCCACGGCAAAGGTTGAAGGGAATCTTTCGCTTATCGCTGGAGGAGGATTCGACAGACGGTACGCTGCCGGACAATCAGGAGTTCAGGTCCTTGTGTGAGATTGGGCGGGTGGCATCTTGAAGTCCCGAGTACTCGTATCCGAGGTGTACCCTCTCCTTGATAGGCTGGACACGGCGAATGTTGTAGTTCATGACTACACCGATCCCGGTTAGCCCGACGGACTTCAGTCTTCCGATGAGGATAAGCAGCTCCTTGACTTGGCTCCCTTCGCTTTTGGCGAGGAGAGAGAACCAGGAGGGGCTGATTGTAGGGCACTCTCCGGAAAATGAGGGAAGGACTGGGGGAAGATGGCACAGTAGAACCATTCGGAGTGCCAGCCCTTGTTTGAGGTTATCAGAGGGAGATCAAAGTAAAATTTCTTGGCCCTTCCCGCAGCTGGAATCCCGCGCCGTCTACGGCTCTGGGAGAATTTTTCTTGGGGAAGGGCTTGAGGAGGTAAAGGCATCTAAAGAGCTCGAAATGGGGGGCGATCTTGAGATAAGCCTCGCAGGTGTGAATAAAGATTGCGATTTGGAAAATCGAATCGGGGTTAAGGTGAGTAACCTCGATACCATAGAAATAAAATAACCCTCGGAAGAAAGAAAAGCAGGGAAGGCCGAAGCCGCGAATGAAGAAGGACTCCAAGACCACCACCTTGTCGGAGCGAGGGGTGTGGGAGGACTCACCGGCGGCAGCGCGCCACGAGATGAGCTCTTCTGAGGGGAGCATGCCGGTGGAGACCAGCTTTTGTAGCCTCCGGTCGGTCGTGATGGACTTTATCCACTCCTTAGGGGTGACAGGAGATGGGGGAGCCATTGTGAATCGGCGACGGTGGCAGGGGAGGACGCGATGGAGAAGAACCCTAGCGGCGGAGTTCGCTGGGGAGGATGAAAAAACTGGCATGAAAAGTGGGCGAGGTGAACTAACTTCGTTCCCCTGTTCCTAATATATCGTAACGGGTTGCGTTGTGCATTCTGGGCCGGGCTTTTGTCTACCGCTGGACGCGGCCTCTTTGAGAAGACTTGAGTTACCACTTGGGTGGCCTAGTGATTTTTCCCAAGAGGCTCACTTATGTGCTGGATGACAGTCTAGGAGTGCGCAGTTCTAACTACTCGGATGAAGACGAAGGCGACTGGGAATTCGTTGATTATCGATTGAAGACCAGAAGATCAATACAAGGGATTCCACAGAACATCCAAAATATTTTTCATTAATGGCTCTTAGGTCGGATTACATATTTTCCACGGTGTAGCACAATGAGCTAGGGCTCGTTGCTGGCTCGCGGAGAAGCAAAAGAGGAAAGAGAAAAAGGACCGATTCTCCTAGCGTGGAGGGTGAGGTGCTTGTCGAAGACACCTCAGAACCATTTGTTGGCCAGGAGAGCGGCATCCAGTGCGTCCCTGAGTGGGATGCACACCTTGTAGAGCAGCGGGAATCCGCATATCAGAACCCTGATGGATTCCTCCGCGCGGATTTCTGCGGTGACCTCGGCGTACTGCCTCCAGAAGACGTCAAAGGAGGCTTGGGCGGCGGCTTCAACGGCGGATTCAGCGATCCACTCATCTACTTGTTCGTTTTGGTTTGCCATGTTGCTTGGTGGCGAAAAGGAGAGGGTTTTTGGGCGAGAGAACAAGAAAACTCGCAGGTTGGATGTGGAGCAATGCGCTGCTTCCGGATTTCTTTTATACATGGAGAAGTTCAAACGACGCGCCTCGTAATCCGTTTCACATTATGGTGATGAGACAGAAGTAGATACGTTTACGTTTCCCGGCGGAAGCGTGCGACGCTCTGACTGTGTGTGAAAGGAACGAAAAACTCTTCGCCTTCCCTCTAACGGGCTTGGGCTAAAATAAGCAAAGGGCGATCCCCTTAACATGCTTTCTTAACACGCCACTAACGGTAGCAATATGTTAACATTGAGCCTAATTCAGCCTCGGTACACCCTGGATGTCATATGACCGGAAACGCCACATTAAAAATATTTCATAGCATACCCCATGTCGGATCACTAGCTAGCTTTGCATGCTCAAGGTTGGTGTTGGTGAAATTTGGGTACAGTTTCGGAGGTATGCCTTTTTAAAAGGTCACCAGCTGTATACCGCTACCCGGTTACAAATACCTCTCGGCCAAACTGTATCCAATCGATGCGCCCTTAGGGGTCGACACTGATCCTTTCTATGGATGGGACAGGTACCACTCGGCTGAAAGGTGTGCCCCATGTTGGGCCGAGTGCTGGTTCTTACAAGTTAAGGCCGGGCACCTGATGCTGTTATTCTTTCAAACGTATAATTCACAGCATGCTGTAAGACGGAAGCTGTAATTGCGTGCCTGGCATGCCCCATGCTGGGTCGATTGTTGTTCTCGCAATGCGAGGGTAGGTGCCAAGTAGCCGAATCCATCTGTTGAGGTGATGTGCCTAATGTGCTGGAAAAAGCTGTGGTTTTGGTATTGCCAATCCAGGCGTCACTTCTAGTACAAATGACTTGAGATTTCTTGAGTTCTTTACAATCTCTTTTTAGATTACAGGAGACATTGGCGAAACCAGTCGACCGGACATCTGACTCGATCGTAAAGCACTCGGGGATTACTGTGGACTACATGGGCCCTGGGTATCCTCTAGAAGGCCCATGCGGGAGCAGATGGGGGACGACCCAAATCAACTGATTGAGGATAGAGACCACTCGGGTTGCGTGTGCCTTGAGCTCCAAGGAAGTTTCCGAGGATATAGCTAAGCTCCATGTAATTATGAGATCGTACCTGCATATTGTACATCGGTAAAACCGAATTAGGTACCATGCATTTTGTATCACCATGTAACTCTATCTCCCCCTGCACTATATAAAGGGAGGGGGTAGGGGGCCATAGCATATACGATAGACAACATCCCACGCGATACACACAATTGCGCACGATCATATTCGATCATACGCGATCATCTTCATAATCCCAGAGCACAGAAAGTAGGATATTACCTCCGAGTTGAGGGCTTGAACCTGTATAATTTCCTATCTTATGCTATCATCCGGTTTGGATCTTGAGCTTGCCCCCCTACAAATTCATTGCCGACGGTGACCCCCGATTAGCTACCCGTCGACATCATTTGGGTTGGAACGTTGGCCAAGGCTAGGAATCAATAGCCTAAGAGGCGCATACTAGGTTTGGCGGCTTGAGATAGGGTCGTAGTTTTTCACTAGAGCCACGTGTTGATTGTTGTGCATACAAGCTAAGTGGCATGCGAGCTACCCAAAACCACTTGCATCCTTGAGTGTTTGACAAATAATCTATATATATTCAAAGACATCGCTCTTGTCATTTTTGGGTGATATGCTACCATTGAGTGGTTTAATAAGTAGAACAAAGTAACCATATAAGACATCTTATATAAAATGCCACCATCTTGTACCATTTGATATTTTGTCAATTGCTATTGCTATATTTTTGTTATATTGTTGGCTACTCATGCCGAACCAGAAAATAATGACCCTTCCTCAACTTATGTTCAAAGGTCCTTCTAGGTGCCATATAAAGAAGCGGTTGTAGCACAAAGCAAGTTTAAATTAGCATCATTTAGATGATTTTATTACTTTATTCATGTTGACATCACTATGCATATAATTAATCACCGGTTCATGGAAGTGGGTTAAGTAAACATTTAATTGCACTAGTGTATGAAAGATATTTTCCAATCATGAGCATTATAAGTATCCAGAAGAGTACATGACCACAAGACAAAGCATACATCTCACAAAGTACATGGATCCAAAACCAAAAGCTGTTTGAGGCAACTATATAGAAAACGTGAAGCATTCCAAAAAAGAAAAAAGGAACCACCTACCATCATATCCATATTCATCACTTTGCAGATGGTATGACGTAACTCCAAAAGCATCTTTTCTTTTCCGTTGGAGTCAAGAAGTTACAGATATACCCTTATTTGGACATTTAATATTTAGAGATAGAATGGGGAATGGATCTGTTCTCTTCATAATAAATGTATCTTGAGTTGGGATGTAACCCAAACTTATTCCTCTACTAATGATAATTTCTTTTGCTACATCCCTTCTTCTCACATCTTCGGCGTGATCTCAAATTCTACCATTTGGTCTCCTTGCTCTGGATCCTTAGGGATCTGACTCGCCAAAATCCTGCAGTTCGCGGATGGATTCTTATATCTATCTCTCATAGGTATGACTTCTTCAACTATTTTACTTGATCAACTTGTTCCAATCTGTTTGGTCGATTTGGTAAGATGTAATTTCTTAGTTTTTTTAAACTTAATTATTGGTGGTATTAAGGGTGACTACCCTATGCTGTAAGAGTGTGTTTTCATTTGATAGCTTAACCATACTTGGTAGATTGATGATCCTACTTTGATAGATTCACAATGGATTTGGAAGGAAACATACCAGTTATATATAAATATAGCGAGGACCTTATAGCAAGGTTTTTATGTGAAACATAAAAAAATTCTTGCAAAATAAAAAATTGGAATGATTTATTGCAGAATCATGTACGTGTTTAATAATATGCAAAAAGAAATTCAGTTACCACTCCATGTTTTGTTTCTTATTTTTAGTATTTTCTCTGAATTTTTTGTCATCTCTTTTTCTTTCTCCTGATTAGTTCGTCTAATGAAGTCACCAATTTACTTAATTTCCACATATTATCAGTCTCTTTCCTAGACTGGCACATCTGCCTTTCGGCACAGAGCACATTTCATTTATGCCCTGCCTACTAACCCTAGCCTTTTCGGCCTTGCCAAGTTGCATGATTGTGTCCATGCTCCATGCTCCATGCCGCCAAACTCATGCAACTAAGCTAGAGCCACACTCTCATGTTCACCTTGACTTGTCTTGTTATCCCACTTCGTCTATCCTTCACTATTGTGTACAATCCCACTTGTGTTCTAGATGCCGCTACCAAAACTTTTGTAAGTTTTAAAAAATCATTGTATTTGAGAACAATTCCTTTTGTCATTTATTCTTCTTTATTTGTTTTTGAGTGAAATATTGGTCAAAACTATAATAAGATGATTGTACCATGTAGTGGATGTGTACATCGGCTGGAATATTTTTTTTTCATTATCTGGGCAAAAACTACTGTTCAATGCATGACTGGTATCCTACATAATTATAGGTTCTGTTAAAGGGATAACAAATTTAAGCTATTTACCCCTGCAATGTATCGTCTAGGATGTGCGTCTTTTTTGTGTCTAAACAAAGAAAATTGATCTGCTACATGCCTAAATGTGTATCGAATCACTGCCAGGTATCATCACTGTCAATTTGTTCTGGTTTGAACTTTTCTGTCAGTCAGTGTGATCAACGATGTGTGTGTTGCGAGGTCAGATTTTTAACCCATGAATTCTGCTAATACCACCAAAAATCTGTTTGCTAACGAGTTATGTCCTGCTATGATTTGAGCTGAAAAATGTGATAATAAAAATTAGCATTGCTTTATCTAAACTACTGATTAAATTGCACCGGTCTGTTTCGAGGGAAAAATAGCGCCAGTCTTCGTACATAGTATGACATCCAAACGTAAGTTGCCAGCAGCACTATTCATTTTTTTATTTGAATCCCAGGATGGTCAAAATCATGTCGTGTTGGACAATTAAGACACAATTTGACTGTTTAAACGCTTTAAAAAGACACAATTATTGTCTGATATGCACCTATGTAAGGTGCAGGTGAAGCATGAACCACCGACGGTGGCCCCCTTCCCCGTGGGTCAGTGGCTGCTTCCCGCGATGCGGATCACACAATGGACGGTCAATTACCTTCTGAGATACTTGCAATGCTTCCAAAATTACAACTCTGAATAGCACTCATCATAGTGTCGTGTGTGTGCATTCCGGCCCCTAATATTGCATCACTATTACCTTGTATTATTTTTTCCATTTTGTGTTATCAGTTCGGTAATATTTTAGCAAAGGTTTATTGAATTGTTCATTCTATCTTGTTTTTGCATTGAAGGTTGGGGCTGCAGGAAGGAAAGAGGAAACATCAAGGAAAGCAAGAATGGAGAGTGTTTTCTATAAAGAAAAGACCATCTCGAATGCCAGCTTAGAGGGTACTTCTGCTATAATCTGAGAACTTGTTCTCTCAGCTTGTTGGACTTATTTGACTTATCTTCATTAAAATTAACAATGATTTGGTTTTTTAAATCTTTTTTCTATCTTTAAGACTTGTCTAAAAGCTCTAAAACACAATTCAAACAAAGTGGATCTAACTTTCGAGGCTAAATCGAACCAAACTTAAAGTTAGAAAATAAATTGAATAACTAGATAAGTAAAATAAGATAAACTAAAAAGAACAGGGCTAAAACCTACGTGAATCACAATAGGCCAGATTTGTATCTTTTCATATGCAATTCACGTGTTACATATATTGTCTTCAATGGAAGTAGTTGTTTTACTAGCAAAGGGAGACATTTAGATTAGATACAACAATTTATGCATTTGGTATCCTATTTAAATAGTGGAGCTCGTATAATAGCCTATTAGGACATTATGTGTGTTATTAAACGCACGCTTAGATGCATTATAATTGAATTTGGATTCCTACTCCTTTTTAGGATTATGTTTCACCTTTTTTTTTTTTTGGAGAACTAGGGCAGGTTATGTAAATCCATGAGGGGCCATGTAGAGGGGTACATATGCTGTGCAATCACACTAACCGTGCAATCGCCGTGCAATCGAACTACCAAAAGTTGCAAAAAATTCTGAAAAAATTTGTACATGTACTCTTCAACTTACTCTATCTCTAATTAAAATTTCAAGTTCAAATTCATCCTATATTGAACGTTACAAAAAAGAGAAAATTCTATCAATTTTGAACTTATCAAAACTGTCCGTTTTTTCTCTTTTTTATAACTCTGAATATAGGATGAATTTGAACTTGAAATTTTAACCAGAGATAGAGTAAGTTGAAGAGTACATGTACAAATTTTTTTAGAATTTTTTGTAACTTTTGGTAGTTCGATTGCATGGCAATTGCACGGTTAGTGTGATTGCACAGCATATGTACCCCATGTAGAGAGCCAAACCCTTTATCAGTGCAAAGCAAGATGTGGATGAGATGATTAGAAGCTGTGTAATTCATTTGGTATTAGTACTAGATTCTTGCATAGACAAAGAATATAGAAAGTTATAAAAGGTTTGGGAGGGTTATGAGAGACATTTATCTATATCTTTCATGGTTATTATTTTTTCATCATTGTTTTCCTTGTTTCTATTCTCTACTAGATTCATATAGTTCATTCTTAAAATCGTGCGTATTCTTGTTGTGTGTTAAAAACTCTGAAACTACATATTATTAGGTTTTCACTACTGCCATTGCTACTTTTGTTCAAGTATTAATAGTATGAAACTAGTTTTACTTTTTGGCACGAACAACAGAAGGCTCTGCAGACCATGCAAAATCCACACTTGCCTCTATAGAGTCTACCCGACTTGCAAAACTGACTGCAGTGAACAAGACTACACCAAGATGGTCCTCACAGCATGTGAAGAATGAAGTAGAAGAAATTAACCCTGGCGACAAGTCATACCAGAAGAAACAAGAAACAGTACATATGGAAACTAGAACCTTTTACTCAGGTAGATCACAGGATTCAACAGTAAAAACAGACATAACTAAGAAGCACGGAAAGCGTTCGACCCGTACGAGGGGAAGGAATCCTACACCATGGGTACCACTCGAGGGTCTTCTTAATTTTGACTCAGAGAAGATGAAACCGAATCAAAGAGGTAACACACCATGTCGTTCATCTGAAAGAGTGCGAAGGTTAAGGGAGAAAAGCAGCAAAGATAGCAAGGCTAAGTTCCTATCCATAAAAACAGACATTGTTGAACGTATAAGCCATGTCAGTCGCAGAAAACGTTCAATCCGTCCCAGGGGAAATAAACATGCGTCATGGGTAGCATCGGATGAACTTCAAAATTTTGAAAAAGAGCCAAGCAGCCATGGGAATGATCAAGAAGTTGGTACCAAGAAGATGAAATGCACTCATGGAGCAACCACAGTCAATGTGGTGGTAATGGATGATACTTCACCGGATATGAAGAATAGCATTGGTGCAGATGCAAAGAAGCTGACTGGTGTTTCCATTACTGCTACTTTGGGTAATGTCAATGAGAAGGGTATTGGATCAGATACATATTGTACTGAGCACACCGGCGTGACAATGCCTGATACTTCATTTGAGTTCAATAACAAAAATCACGCAGTTATAAATGCTGCTGAGCAGGTGGAATTCTTATTTGTTCATACTACAACTGGGGTCAAGGTGAACAATGTTCAAAGTGATTTTTTTTTTGTTTTGCAGGGCGATGTCCTGACAACAGATGCTTCTGTTGACCCAAAGGAGATCAATTCTGCAACTGCCACTGCTATTGAGAAGGCTTCTATTCAAACAGTCGACGTTGTCTATCCTCAGAAAGGCAGAACAAACAATGCTGACTATAACCCTGAAACATCTTCAAGCCTGAATCTAGGCATTGGGAATGGAAACTTTGATCTTTCGAGTGCAGATTCTGCTCTAGCGTCGCTCTATGGAGAGTCCGAGAGAGACTCATGTATCGTGTTTGCTGTCAAGCTCCTGATGGGCGAAATGTTGCTGTTGCCAAAAGAAGCTATGAAAACTGGTGAATTCTTCTGACAAAGGACGAACGGTGGGAAGAGCACGAAAGCAGGACCTTCTCATGGAAGATCAAGCCTATGAAAAAGATGAAGCAACTTGAGTTATATGCATATGTTGGGGAAACCTGATAAGTTATCATTGACATGTAGAAATTAAATATGATTCAAGGAGTTAACTATCTTGGAACTGTTTATGTATAGATACAATTGTGGGGAAATAAATTAGTCTTGGTCCATGCTGGTGAATACATACACCAAGGCCCTGTTTGTTTGAACTTCTAGCCAGCTTTTAGTCACAGAAGCCAGAAGCTCAAACAAACAGCCAGCTTTTGTAACCCCTTCAAAGAAGTCAAAAGCCACCAAAAGCCCAATTTAGGCCCTGTTTGTTTGAGCTTCTAGCCTCAGAAGCCAGAAGCTCAAACAAACAGTCAGCTTTTGAAACCCCCTTCAAAAAAGCCATAAGCCACCAAAAGCTCAATTTGTACTGTGATATAAGCTTTTTCCAGAAGCTAGTTTTTTGTGACTTTTTTCAGAAGCAGCTTTTAGAGAAGCTGCAGCTCAAACAAACAGGGCCTTATACTATGATATGAGCTTTTCCCAGAAGCTAATTTTTTGTGACTTTCCCAGAAGCAGCTTTTAGAGAAGCTGCAGCTCAAACAAACAAGGCCTAAGGGCGTGTTTGGTTGAAGACGTGCCTCTGTCTATAACTACCCAGTCCACGAACGAATGGAGGACTGCGTCGTCCAATGTTTGTTTTGAATGGAACGAGTCGGCGACACAATTTAGCTTGCTGATTAGCCCTGAGGAGCGAGACAGTCTAGAGTGAGTTGATTCCGTAACTCAAACCAAACACCAATTCCAGACTCGGTTGTTGGATCGGATAGCCCGATTACCTCTCAATCCAGCAAACCAAACACGCTCTCAGGTTGTACGCACATGGTAAAAATCTATGACAGTCCTATTGGGGGTGGACAACAATATTTATTTTTGCTGATGTTTTGTTGATGCGAAACATGCTGGTACTTGCTGGCACCGGTGTCCCCAGAGTGGCATGTATTTTGCTTTTTTTAAAAGAAAAAATGTGGCAGGAGCTCTACCGATTCTTACAGGAAAAGAATAGTTTCAATATAGATTAGGGGTACATAATCAATGAGGTTACAGAAATCATTGGATATCGCCAATTCTACAAAATCCTGGTGAAGCTATGAGTTATCAAACACTAGTCTTCTACTTAGGATGCCCTGAAATGAGATTAGTTGTTATGAAAATTCTCTGTTTCTTTCTTCCCATAGGAACCCTGATGGTATAAAGAATGGCACCACTTATTTCCTTTCTTTGATTCGCAGAGACTACAGATTTAATATTGCCACCAATCAATCATGTTCTTGTGATCACAGCCGGCTGAATATGCAATCTCTGAAACATTGCCATCCATATTTGTTTGGCAAATGCACGTTGCAGCAACATGTGAGCAGTGTCTTGTGTCATAAAACCTCAGGTATACTTTAAATATTAAATCCCCTAAACCTCTTTTAGCTACCCTGCGGGCCTTTTTCTCCGGTCATTAGGTACCCATATTAGCCCGTACCTTGTTTTTGGCCCGTTTAAGAGGAGAGCAACAGTCCCCTGTGCTCCACACCCCCTATAAACCTCCCTCACTACTGTGCACCGCAGCCCACTCCCCTCCCTCCCCAAATCCTAAACTGACGGCACCGGATCTCCTTTCCCGAGCACCATTTCGAGGTAAAGCACTTTCTCCCTAGTCAATTCATAGTGTAGATCGCACCAGTGGATAGAAATCGTCGAGGCGGTCCAAATGCATATGTGGATCGTGTAATCTGGTGGAGGAACGCGCCCTGCAGATCTCGCCGAAATTAGCATCACCCACGGCCACCGGCGAACCTCGCCGTTCGCGTTGCCGGCGCGAATCGAGCAACCAACCCGCAGCCTCCCAACACTCGTCCGCGTGGGGTCCGTTTTCCGCGTCCGCTACCGACAGCGCCGCCGCCGTCGCTGAATCGCGCAACCACGCGCGTCCCGTGGGACTCACCGCTGTCGACGCCGACCAAAGGCGCTGCAACGCGTGTCCGTGTGGGACCCGCCGTTGTCACCGGGTCACCCAGTTCACCCAGCGCCAAATCCACCCCTGTCACTGACATGTGGGCCCAGCCAAGCCGAGGGCCCCGCACGTCAGCCATAGCCACACCGCACGCTAACCCGCGCACGACACGTGCCACGCGCACGCGGTGATTGCACCACACTCACTGACCCGTGGGGTCCACTAGCCACGTCACCCGCCGCGTCGGCCAGATATATAGCCACGTGGCGTGACACGTGTAAAACCACATCAGCACTAGGACCGTTCACCTCTGCCACGTAGCATGCCATGTCAGCTACCATGTGTCAGGCCACGTCACCATCCATGACCCATCCACTGCCACGTGCCATGCCATGTCCGTTCCACCTATTGCCACCTGTCGCCACATCACCGTCACGTCAGCACTTCCACTGTCGCAACTGTCCCGTGGGCCCCGCTCGTCAGTCATTATGCAACGCTGACCCATGGGCCCCATCTGTCAGCCGCAGCCGCGTCGCACCGGGCTGTTTGGGCTATATGCGCGCGCGAGGGAGAGAGAGGGCGGGCTGGATTCTTCGATTCGGCCCAGTTTGGGTTATTTTGGGTTTTTCTTTTTTTAGAAATTTTCTATTTATCTTGAAACTTTTCCGAATTGTTTAGGAAGTTCCGTAACTCCAAATTAGATGATTTTAGAGCGTAAAAATTACATTTTAATCTTAGAATTTTTCTGCATATTTATTAATTATTTTCTCTGTAATGATTTTGTTTTTGTGCTTTTATTCGTTTTCCGCGTAGACGGTGGTTGCGACTGTTTTGCTAATTGTTGCCTGGAGCAGGTGTGGGACTCGTAGAGTATGGAATTCTTCGAAGGCAAGCATAGATAAATGTTCCACTCCTAGTTTTGCAATGAAATTAATTATTGTTTACTGTTTGGACTGGTTGCATGCATATGAATTAGGTGTGAGTTCCTAGTCATATTAATGCTCTGTTAATATGCCTTAGCCGCCGTTGTGAAACCATTGCTATTTCCCTTAGCCTATCCTTGACTAGTTGTGTAGGACTGCATTGGGATTCACTATGAAATTGCCTTGTGAGGTGTATGCTTCATGTGGGTGTTTTTTTGTTAAACTCTAAACAACTAAAACTAGTATAGATGGCTTAGGGGAGACATGGCAGTGTTGGTTCCGGGAATGTGGTGGAGATGAGAGGGTCTCCCCTAATAAGTACTCAAGCTTGTGTATTACTAGACCAAACCTTACCGTACAGCCACTTGTGCCTTCGGCCCTGGCTTAGTACACTACAAAACCCACTAACCACTTGATCGTAGGCTGTCCGGTTACGTTTTGTCACTTTTGCCTTAGGGGGAGGCTTGCAATCTTCTCTGAAGGGTAGGTGCGTTCCCGGGTGGTGTCCAGAAGTAGTAGGCACCCTACCGTGGCTGGCACCGGCTGGGCTGGTGAAACCAAAAGAGAGGGCAGACGTAGTGATGGGCGTAGTATGCTGAAAAAGTCTTGTACTGTATCTCCTATTGGATGAGACGGGGCTTGTGGGGAAATTTGTACATGCTCGGCAGAGTTAAAACTATCATGATAGCCGTGTCCACGGTCATAGACGGGGCGAGAGGTTTGCACATGTAGATTCACATTTTTAATAATAAACGTGACTAGAATAGGTTGGGATTGGCCGGGTGCGAGACGCACCTTCAAATGAAATTGCGAGATACTATATTTGATCATGCATTCACTTAATAAAACTGGTCAACCAAAAGTTGACTAGAAATAGGTTTTGGGTAAAACAACCTAATCCCCGCTATTGACCCTGCATTCATATTTAAGGATTTCTTGCTGGATAGCTGCGTACTCATTGAATTTCCCGCGGACTAGGAGGGCCCTGACAGGGGTGCATAGGACTAGAGAAGGTGTCCGAGTCGACACCTTGGAATTTATCGCAGTTGTTATTTCCGCCACTCTAATGTTCTTTTGTGCATTGTTATTTAATCCCTAAGGACTATTCAACCTGGTGTGCCAGTTCCTCTGTAATAAAGATGCTACCGTTTTATCTGTATTTCACTCTAATTAAATGTACTACGATGATTCAACCATATTATCCATCACGAGATACTAGCCTAGGACTAGTATCGCCTCGTGGTGTTGGATTCCCTGTACAAGTACTGGGGTCACGGCATGTCTTCAACTATATTTCCAAAGTTTTAACATTGCATTATTAATATTTTTATAATAGGATTTCTTATGTAAAAAATTAACAGAGAATTCCCATATTATACCCCCATTTACAAATTGCTATAATCCCATTGTCGACGGGTGGTTAACTGGGGGTTATCGTCGGCAATGATTATATATGGTGTTATGCGCTAGATCTAAACTCGATGGTAGCACAAGACAGGGGTCTTTTTTATACAGGTTCAGGCCCTCGTGGTGGAGATAATACCCTAGTCCTGTGATCTGAGATTATAATGGTGATCTGATGATCAATGTGGAGGGAGATGTCTCTCCATGGATGGGTGTGGAGATGAAGATGTAGACGATGCCGAACCAAGGGCTCCCTGCTCGTCTTATATAGTAGGGGGGCCAGGGTTACAAGATAGAGTCTTGGTTAGTTACGAGGTGGGATTCTTATCTCTATCCTTTCTTGCCGGATACGTAGTTATCCAAGATTAAAATTGTATCTTCCCTATTAGGGATAGACTTCTATCTTTATGTTTTTCATTGCCAGGCAAGCCTTCTAGAGTCCGAGTTGTACCCGTCCTCATCCACCCGACTTGGTTCATCTCTTGTCGGGTGGTCTTTTAGCCCCTCCGTGTGGTACCTGGGGTCTATGTTATCCACAGTAGCCCCCAAGTGCTTCATAGTTGAGTTGTTGCTCCTCTTTACCGCACCTTGGATGAGTTATGATTCATGCCGAGTGCGTGTAGATTGTTGATGCTTCTTCCCGACTGGCTTCATCCCGTTATCTACGAGCAGACTGTGAAGGACTCATTGAGATCCTTAGAGTTGTTAGTGATACCCAGCACCGGGATTGCCGGAGTTCTGGCAGTCGGCTATTTGTAAGGCGCATCACTTTGATTTTTCATGAAGTGCCATCTGTACTCGTATTGCGATGTATAACTATTGACCAAACATGGGGGTACACCATGTAGAATACAGCAGTCAGCCCATCATGGGACATACCTTAAGCCTAGTGGTACCTGTACCCGACCGGAGTGGAATACAGCTAGTGGCCCAACCTGGGGCATACCATGAAGTATAGGCATCTGACATCTGGTTCCATTGGAACACAGCGATCGGCCCAACATAGGGCATGTCATAAACCGAGTGGTACCTGTACTCGACCAGAGTGAGATACAGTTGATAGCCGCAGAGAGCGTACCTTTTGGTTTTGGCTGAATAGCCGATCGGTACATGTACCTTACCAGAGTGGGATACAGCTGGTGGCCCCAGAGGGCATACCGTGGTTTTAACCATCTGGTACCTGTACTCATAGAGTAAAGCGATTGGCCCAACATGGAGCATACCATTTTGATAGGGTTTGGACCAATGATAACTGTATCCGACTGGTACGGCACACAGCTAGTGTCCCAACATGGGGCATATCATTGTTGTCAGTCAGACAGTACCTATACCCAATCGAAGTAGGATACAACCGGCGGCCCCACCACAGGGCGTATCTTAAGGATAGAGTTTGGTCGTATGGTATCCATACCCAGGTTGCGGTGTACAGCGTCGGCCCCAACTGGAACGTACCATCGAAACTCAATCCCGACATCACTGGTATCTGCTTCTGACATGCAATGACCAACTAGTGACCCAACATGGGGTATACCAGATGGGTATTTTTTATAGCTCTACCGTTAGTCGACCCAACATGGGGTTTACCGAGGCTGAATTTTGCTTAGCCCGGCTGCGCTTATAGCCACTGGTTCAGACGCGCAGCTGGAAGGCTGTAGTTAGCACTCAAGGCACATGGTGGCCTATGGCCAGAAGCATAAGCGTATAGCCGTACCGAAGTTGGTGTGGGCGTGTAGCTATGCCATATACTTAAACGCTCGAGGCGCAGGCGTAGGGGGATAAGGTTACATGGTCTTATTTGGTACATGATACCGAATTCTGTTATACCAGCGCATGACACACATCGGTATTTACATGTATAAATCTCCTAATCACATGGAGCTAAACTCTATCCTCGGGACAATCCTTGGCTTCCAAGTCAGATGTAGTCCGAGTGGTTTCTATCTCCTCCTAGGCGACTCGGGCCACCCGTATTTGTTACCTCATGGGCCTTCTATGAAGATACCCGAGGCCCATGTCGTCCACAGTAGCCCCCGAGTGCTTTGCAATCGATTCAGATGTCTTGCCGACTGGTTCGTTTGATCGTTCCTGTAATCTGAACGGAGATTGTACAGAACTTAAGTGATCTTAAGTCTGAACTTTGAGAGCAACGCCCCACTCGGCAATACCGAGATTCCGACAGTCAGCTTATTTTGTGAGGATCGCTACTCCACGTTTAACGGTGTATTCTGTTGATCTGTCTGTCAGGCAACTGTCCTCACTTTATGAAAACAGTGATTGGCTCATCATGGAGCGCGCCTTAAGCCACGCAATTACAGTTTTCGTCTTGTAGTGTACTGCTCTTTGTGTATTAAAGTATGGGTTTTTTTCATCCATGCCATTATTAAGTTGCATATATTCGGAACTGCCATTATTAAGTGCATATTCTTTAAAATGCCATTTCTTCTGCAACAAAACCTCAGCACTGCCATTCTCGAGCCCTTATTCGTATTTTTAACACATACACCGACGGAATACAGAGAAATACGTATCTGACAGCCGGGCCCCACCTGTCATCCTCTCCCCTTCTTCTTCTTCCTCCCACCTTCTTCCTCCCTTTCTCTCTCTTCTCTTCCCTCTCTCCCGATCCGCCTCTCTACACGGGCGCTGAGCCACTGCCGCCGCCGCCGCCGAGCACGCCGCCTCCACTCGACCGGCGACGCGCGCCTCCACTCCGCCTCTACTCCGGGCGAAGCGCGAGCTCAAGCGGCGCGGGCGGCGCGCTACCGAGCAGCAGTGGTAGCCGCCATGAAGGCGAGGCGGCGGGGGTCAAGGCGGCAATACAAGAAGCGACGGCGCCGGCTGTTATCCGCGGACGACGGAGGAGGAGCTCGACGGAGGAGGAGCTCATGGAGAGCGGCGGCGCATGAAGCTCGAAAGCAGCGGCGGCGGCGCGAGGGCGAAGCGCGACTGGCGACAATGCGCGGCGCGAGTCGCGAGTGCACGGCGGCGCGCGTGAGCTGCACGGCGGCGGCGGCGGCAAGCAAGCTCGTCGGCGGCGGCAGCGGCGCGCGAAAGTGAGCTGTTCGGCGGTGGCGGCAGCGGCGCGAGCTGCACGGCAGCAGCAGCAGCGAGCTCACCCGGGCGGCGGCGCGAGGGGAGGGCGGCGTGAGCGTGAGCGCGAGCTGCAGGACGGCGGCGGCGGCGCGAGCTCGGCGGTGGGCGGCGGCGCTAGCTCGGGAAGAGAGAGAGAGGGGAATAAGAAGATGAAGAGAGGAAGAAGATGAAGTTGAGAGGATGATATGCGGACCCCACATGTAAGGACGTATTTTGTTTGGTATTTTGATTTTGTGTAAGTTGTAAATCCATCAAAACACCTGAGAATGGCAGTGCTGAGGTTTTGTTGCAGAAGAAATGGCATTTTAAAGAATATGCACTTAATAATGGCAGTTCCGAATATATGCAACTTAATAATGGCATGGATGAAAAAAACCCATTAAAGTATATGCAGCACCAAACGCCTAACTCTGTCTTGTAGGAATCAGCACTTGGTCCAGCATGGGACATCTCAGCCGAGTGGTACCTGTCCCAACCGAAGAAGGGATCAGCAAGCGACCCAATTAAGGGTGTACCGATTAGATAAAGTTTGGCCGAGAGATATTTGTATCTGGGCTGCGGTATAAAACTGGTGACCTGCGAAAGGCATACCTCCGAAACAGTATCCAAATTTCATCAACACCCAACCTTGAACATGCAAAGTTGGCTAGTGACCCAACGTGGGGTATGCCATGAAACATTTTTCAATGGGTGGCGCTTCCGGTCATATGCCCTCAAGGGTGTACCGAGGCCAAATTAGGCTCGATGTCAACATATGACCACCGTTGGTGGTGTGTTGTTAAGAAAGCCTGTTAAAGGGGGTTGCCCTTTGCTGAAACAAATTAGGCCCCAGCCCATTTAGGGGAAGGCGAAGAGTTTTCGCGCCTTTCCTTCCCAGCCGAAGCGTCACACGCCGCCGCAGGGAAACGCACCCACACCCACTCCCTTTCCATCATCTTGATGGCTTCACTGTGTTCATAACGGGTCGCGAGGCGCGTTTGTTTGTATTCTTGGTGCATATAAAGGACCCCAAAGCAGCGCACATAGCCGCATCCAATCTTCAAGCAATCTCTTCTCTTCGCGAAACACTTAGCCTCTTTTCTTCTTCCTCCCACCATGGAAGGTCAAGGCGGAGAGCTCAACCAATGGGATATCGGCGCAGCCGAGCAAGCCGCTGCCGCCGCCGCCCACGCCCTCATGGAAGATCTCTGGAGACAATGGTGAGAGGCAGCTGCGAAAATCCGCGTTGAGGAATCCATTAGGGTCTTGGTTCACGGGTTTCCATAGCTATACTCAGTGCGCATCCAGCTGAAGGACGCACTGGTCAACTCCATGCTAGTAGACAGATGGTTCTAATGTTGCCTCTACTACTGGAGGACAAAGATAATGTCCCCAGTAACAGTATCGGGCGCCTCATCTGCATCGCCAGGAAAAGCGGAAAAGCAATCTGCTCCTTTTCCTCTTTTTTTTTCTTCTGAATTTTTGCAAGCCAGCGATGAGCCCTAGCTCACTGTGCTGTGCTGCAAAGTGCCTTTTGTAATCTTGCCTAAGAGCCATTACGTAATGAAAAGGTCTTTTGAGTAATCTGAACTGCTCTGACCTTCATTGTTGTGTGGTGTTGAATTCCGACTGATTTTGTCTTCAACCGAACACGTAAACCAATCCAAATTTCGATTCACCACTCAGCACTTCGCAGTTCCTTTGTGTAGACTGCAGTTGGCAAACCCGAGTAGTTTGATTTGACTCCCGCCAAAGTAGCCGCATTCCAGTATTGAACAAGGCCCAGCATAAAATACGCTCCATGGCCCTTTAAATTTGGGAACAAGGGAATGGGCCGTTCTACCCCAACCATTTCTTGCGCTAGCAGTTTCATTCGCTTTAGCTAACTCCGCCGCTTGAGTTTCCTTCCTTCGCATGCTCCGCTGCCACCGATCCCAATCCTGCAATGGCTCCACCATCTCCCGCCGCCGCAAAGGCGATCAAGAGCTCCAAGAAGTGGATGAAGTCTATTACCACAGACCGACGGCTGCAGAGGCTCGTGTCCACCGGCGTGCTTCCTTCGGAGGAGTTAATTTTGTGGCGCGCCGCCGCCGGTGAGTCCTCCCCTACCCCTCGATCTGACGAGGTGGCTGTCTTCGAATCCTTTTTCCTCTGTGGCCTTGGCCTCCCTTGCTCCTCCTTTCTTAGGGGGCTTCTGCATTTCTATAGAATTGAGTTGACTCATCTCAACCCCAACTCTTTCAAATCGCCGTCTTTGTTCATGTTTTTGAGGCGTAACTTGGGATTGCACCCCATTTTGATCCTTTTTGGTCTCTTTTCCTCCTCAAACCCTTCACGAGCAAAACAGCCCCAGAGTCATAGAAGACGCTGGCTTCCAACTGCGGGAAGGGGCCAAGAAGTTCTATTTCGATTTCCCCATGAAAACCTCAAACAAGGGCTGGCACGCCGAATGGTTTTATTGCGCCAATTTTCCACCAGCCCTTCCATCATTCACAGGAAAATGTCCCACCATCCTCACTTCTTGGTCCTCCCCTCTCGTCGAGAGCGAAAACAGCCAAGTCAGAGATCTGCTTCCCCTCCTTGGAGATTTGATAGCTAAGGGGCTAACCGGCGTTGATGTAGTCATAAACTACAACTTCCGCCATGTCCAACCCTTTGAAGGAGCGCATTCACCTTGGATTTGAATACTCAGGATCGAATGATGCCACTCGGAAAAGCGAGGATAAGATCTCCCGAAAATCCCTGACCGACCGAGCTGCCGATCTCTTCGCCCCGGGCACCTTCATTGACAATGGTGACTGCCCAAGCCCGTACCGCTTGTCGAACCCACCTCCAACGGTAAGCGAAGAACTTCCATTTTTTCAATTCCAATTGATATCAAAGAATTCCACCATGACTGACTTGGCCAAAACCTTTTGTAGGATCGTGCAACATTCTTTTTAGTCTATCTAGTCCCCGAAGCTGCCAGCCATAAGCAAGCACCACTTAAGCATCATTGTTGAGACCCATGTGGAGGGCACCTCGGTTTGATGATCAATATATGTGACAAGATGGAATTTGAAGTGTTTTGAAGAATGTTAAATGGTGCATTTTTGGAAATTGCTGTGGAATTGGAACCAGACCATTGTGCTGAGCTTGGGCTAGGTAATAGTTTTGATCGGACGTGGTCCGGTGAAATTTGTTAAGCTGACACGTGGTGTGTTAGGGCTTCCTAATTATGATGTCATGAAGGGATTACGATGTTGAAATTTTTTGATGAACTAACCTTGCAGGTGAGGTAAGGTGTGTTGGTTTCGTGTGTGTTCACCTCAGTGATGAAGGTATCGGCGAGTACGTGGCTGACGCTTTGCGGGGACAACTAGAGGCTGGTGCGTCCGAAGGCGTGCAGGCGACCGGGTTTGATGACCTAGCGGTCACATGAGGTGGTGTACTCGAGAAGCTTAGCCATGGCAAGGAATCCGAGGCAGCTGGAGGCTGCGGCGTCGGTAACCTGGTGGCAAAGCTGGTTCTGACCGGTGGGCCTAGGCGTGGGCTGGTGACCGAGGAAGCTGCAAAGATATTTTTTGGAGGAATATGTGGAGAATATTCCCTCTCGGGAATGTGTCTTGTAGTGTGTGTTGTACACCACTCATCCTCAAATGAAGGGTGGAGATGGGCTCTAGGGTGTAGGGCATCTCACCATTGGGCTATAAATAGAGGGGGAGGGGAGCACCTCCTCTTCATCCCATTAGAGCTGAAAATTTCAGAATAGGAGAGGGTGAGTGGGGTGTGTTCGGGTGGCACCTAGACTGCTTGCTGCCACAAGGAGTGTGGTTTGTAATCCCCCAACTTCTATGCAATGAAATCATCCTTCTCCATGAACATGATTTGCTCCTAGTTCTTCTTGTTCTTATCTTTTCTTTTGAGGCTCTTGTTGGAGAGTGAATCTTGGTGATTTCTTGCTAGTTCTTGTTGGTCTATGATCCTTCACGTTGCTAATATGATTTGGCACACTTCTAGCAACCATATGAGAGACAAGAGATCAAGATCTTGACTAGTTGTTATTCTGTCTAGAAACTTTCCTCCGCACAGCAGTCAGTGTTGGATTTTTAGAAACATCTAGAAAAAATCATTTTTGAGTGGTTCCAATTGAAAAAGATGCGTGACTCATATACCCATCTATGGTAAAAATTTCAAGATCACTTATTTCCTGGTTTGGGAGCTATGAGGTGAATACCGAGACCCAAACTTGCAGCCCCGAGCTCCTGACAGTTCTTGGTATATGATATTTCATGATTTTTCTGTAAGGAGTTTTAAGAGATTTTTGGTGGAGTGCTTCATGACACATTGACACATAGGGAGAAAAATTATAATGATTTTTAGAGCACTTTAAAGCCACGAACCTCTTGCTTCATGAGAGGACAAGTTCTGGAAGAATCTGCTTTTGCTTTTTGAACTTTGCTTTGGGGTTTTGTCATGATCTCTTTTCAAAAGCAAGATTTGAACACTTGACAACCAGGATTGTGGCTCTAAAATCCCCACATATTCATATGGATATCATCCATACAAATCATGGGTACACATAGTTGTCATGTTGTTCATCGCGGTTTGATCTCCTACACGAAGCAGTTTTTGCGGAATGCTTAGAGGGGCTGCATGTGCAAAAAGAAAGCGTCAAAATTGATTGGCATCTATTAGCCCCCCTCTATCTGCCTAGCTCGGGTCTTCAGTCATGCAGAGGACTCAGCTGATGCTCCTCCAGCAAAAAAGGGCAAGGGAATTATCTTTAAAGACTCGGACGAAGATGAAGAAGAGGATGACACACGCTTCTGCACCGGCGCCGCCAAATTCTAAAGTCTGGTGTTGCCCCTACTGAGTGTGCTCGAAGCCCCCATCGCCTCCGATTGCTTGCCTAGAGGCTGCATCAGGGCCAGGAGGACCTTTTGGTTCAATCCCGAGTGGTCAACCCGCTCGGAAAAGCGTAGGCATCAAATTTACTACATCACAAAGGTTTTCCCTCGCAACTTCTTCTTTTAGCTATCTTTAAAAAAGTCGCGTTCTTGACGTCTTCTTTTGCTCACAGGAAACCCACTCGGGTATCTCCAAAGGAAAATCTGGTGCCAAGGCATCGGCCACTGCTACGTCTACACCTCCTCCACTGAATTCTCAAGCTAACCCAACCCTAGCTAAGGAATCGGGTGAACATGCAACTCCTCCACTGATTGCTTCGTCGTCCCAGGGCATTCATCAGATCTTCGAGGCTAAGGGCCCTATCCCAGCCCCAGTTCCAGGGAGCTCGGAGCCAGAAATCGAGGAAGTTTCTCGCCCTGCTGCCTTTGCCTACACTCCTCTTCTCCATGTAAAATGGAGTAAGGAGATGGAAGGCTACGAGGTAGATGACGCCTGCTTGAGGTAGACCATCTTCACATCTTGAATTTTATCACAACTGAAATGCATCTGATCATTCCCTTTACCTCCACACAGCGCATGAGCAAGCGGTTGGCACAAAAGACCCAACGTCTAAGGAAAGCCATTGCACAATTGAAATTCATAGACGAATTTGACAATGCGCTTTATGCACAAAAGTCACAATACCGTGGCGAGATTGAGGAGCTACATAGGGAAGTTACCGAATTGCATTTCCGCCACATGGAAAAGCCAACACCATCCGAAGTAAGCACCCATCCAAGTGGTGTCAAGCTCATTGCTTGTCTTGAGAACATCTTATAATCAATATCTCTTTTCAGGCCGCGAGGAAGCTCTGGATTGCCTTCATGAAAGGTGCAAAGCTCTGGAAGAAAACCAGAACATGCTTGAAGCGAAGCAAAAGGCTATGGAAGGAGAAGTTTTCCTGGCCAACACTCAAGCCGAGAAGTCGGCTCAAGAGCTGAAGGGTAAATTCCCCAACTCAAGCTCTATTTCTCCCGTTTCTACTAACATCCTCGTTGCATCATCCTGGCTGACTGATTTGTAGCTTATCGAATAAAAACCAAGATGCAATTTTAGGTCTTTGACGAGAAGCTGAAGTTCGCCACTGAACTGCGCAACAAAATTCCGAAGGGGCCGCTCCGGTACTCCAATTCCTCCATGCTAAAGAGGAGTTGCCTGCCGACGCAGATATTGTGATGGCTTGACTTCAAAATGCTCCCACACAGCTGAAGGCCTTTGCGAAGGAAGCTGCGACAACTTGCACGAGCCAAGCATTGGCTATCGTGAAGTCGCACTATCTTGACATTGACTTCAATGCCATAAGGGAGGGATTCGACTGCTCCGAAGAAGAAGCCTCCGCTCTCATGGAAGTAGCAAAGGAAACGTCCGCCACTTTAGTGGAGAATTTAGATTTGTAGAAACAGTTCTGTAATGTATGCAATTGTTGATCCTCTATACTACTAATGCCGTTTATCCGAGTACTTGTTTTATTATACTTTTCGTGTAACGCCTTTAGCTGACTGGCCCAACCCCCGAGTGCTAGGAATTGGCGCTTGGCTCTCTCCCCAGACACATGCCGAGTGACTAAACATCGTTAATTGCGAATCAAGTTGCCACTACTCAGAATTTTGTGATACTCAAATTCAACAATCGTATTTAAAGAGAAAACAACCTCATTAAAAAGATAGGGTGCGGCAAAGTCGCACACTATTTAGTGTAGCCCCCAACTTTCTGCTCAGTCGTATATGGCTAAGTAGCAAGTCAAACAAGACTTGAGTTGATAAATTCAAGAATAAAAACGAATACAAAATTCAAGAATAAAAACGATGTAGCGGTTCAATGTTTTAGGTGTTAGGCATATCCGATCCATCTTCACGCTTGAGTCGATAAGCTCTTGGGCGAGTCACCTCTCGGGTCCCTCCCCCAAAGCTTTGAAATATTTCATCATGATGTTGGAATTTGTTTGCAGGTTTGAATTAATCTCCTGATGCCACCTATTACGGTTGCCCAAAGTTCGCCCAAAGTACTTTGGACGTCCTTCACACTGATATCAATGACCTCCACCCGATCAGTCAGGTAGGACAACTCTCATGAGAATGGGTCAAAGTACGAGGGAATAACGTGCTGAAGAAGAGGGTCCAATATCTGCACCATAAGAATGTCGGCGTCTGTGGTGTGGTGTTGGCGTAAGCCCCCGACCACTTATTTATGTGAACCTATGACTTCGTATTGATGGGAGCCTCCAGCTCCCTGTGGGTCCTCGTACGAGGATGTGTTCCATCCCGCGTGTTGGGCATACTGGCGGTCGAAGACGGAGTAGCCACCATACTCGCGCCCAAAATAGGCATGGTGTGGCGGCTCCTCCCGAGGTTGTTGGGTAGCTTTTGCTTGGCGACGTACTTGCCCTCGTGTAATTGGTCCACCTTAAATACTTTGGCGTGTGATGTCCTTTTTTGTGAGGTTAATAAATAGATATTTTGCGTGGTACAGACTGAGCTTCTTGCTAGGAAGCTTCACCTTGGTCTCATTCCCCGTGGACAGCATAACCAGGCTACACCCAGCCCCCTCTCGCAAGATATGGGCCGAGAAGAAGTGATCTTCCCCCACAAGAGGCAAGTCCCCCTCTATGTAAGAGACACTGGCACCCTCTAGAAAACCTCGATTTCTAGCAATTCTAGTGATCAGAAAGGTACAGTCAAAGTCTCCTACCAAAGTAATGAATTCTATCCAATGTTTTACCATGTTTAGAGTGTGGTTAACCTTGATTTTCTGTACCATAGCATACAAGTATTGTTGATCATTAGTTCTAATGGACCGGAGTTCGACCCTAGGATTGATAACAATGACTATCCAAAGGTGTAGGAACCTAAGTGAGGGGTTGTGTATCTCCACCAAACTAGGGGACCTACACCTAGTCATGCCAGAAATTTCAAGCCAAAAATCTTTAAACATTTTAAATTAGACAAATCTGATGAGCGCTTATTGTGGAAACCAAGCAGGGAACTAAGTTATTTCAAGGTAACTTCAATTGTTCATTAAATAACCTGAACCTAAACTTAGCGCCTTTCCTAGTTTCTTCAATATGAAGAGTGGTCATAAATTTAGGAGAGAGGAGAGCCGAACCTTTTTCAGTGATGTAGGCAAAGTCTTCCCATCTGACTGTAGCGAAAGCCTCTTCGAAGTCTTTGGCCACACCCGCTCTCATTAGCAGCATCGGGCCATATGACATGGCGTGTCGAAAAGAGCGTTGTTGAAGGGTGTTGTACACCTGCCTTTCTTGCTCATTTTGGAGGACGATTTGATACTCCGATATTAGGTCCTGCCCTAACCTCCATGTCCTCCTTGGCTGCCCGAGACCTCTCTGACAGGGTCAATGCGGTGGGACGAGACTCGGTGAGATTCTACCAACATATCATCCCCGAAATGACTTGGGGATCCAGAGCTTGGAGTCCTATCCAAACTGGACGAGCGGAACCTAATGTGGGCCCTGGTGTGAGCAAGCTTGAGAAGCCATGACATCTTCCTGAAAGAATAGTTCCAAATTGATACCCGAAGGACCAACAGAGATTAAAAGAATTCGTTAGAAGGTAGCCACTCAGGGGTTAGTTGTCCTTGTGGGGCTTAAGGCCGCCACAAAAGAATGTATTTTTTCTCAACTTGAAATACCAGCAAAATTTTAATTTTAATTTAAATTTATTATTTTTTACTAATCATTTAATTAAAATAACTAGTGAGATTAAGAAAGAAATAAAGTGAGATGAACACTTACCAGCTTGAGAGGTGCAAGGAGAGGCAAAGGGATGTTGCCCCTTTTAGGGCATCTTCAATGATGCCAAATCAGCTAGGTTTAAGGATTTCACATCAGCTTTTTTGCTTATGTGGAGCAGAGAATGAGAGGAAAAAGATAGAGACTAGCTCTTAACCAAGAGATAGTCTCTATCGTATTAAAAGGTGAATACACACTATTACATGTGGATGCAAATTAATTTTAGAGACAACACTAGAGGAAGCACCATTGGAGATGCCCTTCTAGCCGCAATGACAACTGGCCGGCTGACCGGACTACTAGCGGCAACAGCAATTCCCCGCCAACGGGCTACGCATAGGGGAGCACTGTGTGTCGGTGCAGTAGGTGACGACAGGATGGTAGCAGCCAAGAGGAGGCTGGACGGCCTAGCTGAACTAGGGGTGGAAATGAGCCGAGACGAGCTCAGCTCGACATTTTGGCTAGCCCCAAAAGTGGACTTGGCTCGAGCCCGATAACACCTTCGAGCCGAGCGGAGCCGAGCCACGGGCCAAAGTCGTTTTCATGTTCAAAAGATGCCAACGAGCCGAGCCAGACCAGGCTCGGTCAGAAACGAGGCTCGGCTCGCTATTTTACCGAGCACCAAAAGTAGGCTTAACTCGAGCTCAGTAGCATCTCCGAGACGAGCCAAACCAGTCCGAGACAAGCCGAGCCCGAGCCGAGCCACAAGCCGCCAGCTGTTTTTCCAGCCCTAGCTGGGCCCGGCCAGCCCATGTGCGCACCTCAAAAATGCCCACAAGCTCCCAGGAGCTTCCTTGCACTCAGCTCAAGGTTAAAAGATGAAGTGATAGCCGGTCCACTAAAAACCATTTTTTAAATAAAGGAAATGCATTGAAATAATTAAATATGCCATGCAGAAAATAAATATCGTTGATTGCAAGATAATTAAACATGCTGAAATGCAATTCATAGCCTATAATTATGCTTGAAAGGTTTACCTCACGGCGAGTGCCCAAAATTTTAAGTCCATCAGCCGGACTATCTCCATACCTCAGTTCTTTTGGTAATTGGCCACGACCAGAGGCAAGAGTGCGGTCGATGCAACTTCCTTCTTCTGGCAGACTTGCTTGGCCTTCTTTGAATGTAGGGATGGCAATCGAGCGGGTATCTCCACTTAAACCTCGATCATACCCAAACCCAAAACCCAAAATCACCGCCCATACCAAACCTGAAATCACCCACAGATACAAACCCGCACCCATACATAAAACCGATGGGCACCCAATACCCAATGGGTACAAATACCCAAAAAAATAATGTGCAGCTTACCAAATACATAAATACTTTGCTGAATTGAACTACCTAAATACACAAATAGTTCACAATTGAATAATTGAAAAATGACAAATTGTACACAAATACATTGCTGATTGTTGATTTGAACTATACAAATACACAATAGCACAAATAATTGATAGTCCGCTGAAAATAGCAATAATAGTTCACCAAATGCACAAATAGTTCACTAAATACACAAATAGTTTATTAAATACACAAATACATTGCTGAATCGAATTATCCAAATCTTTTTACAACACAATTACACAAATAAACTTAAAATGGGAGAGCCAAACATTTTAGATGGTAGTGACATTACTGAACCATCATTTCCTATACATCTTCAAAGATTGATTCAAGTGTAGCAAAGTTAGAAGTTTATCACCTAGTGAAAGATAAACCAACATTAGATAATATAATCTATCAAGTCGAACACATGAAAAATGTAAAAAATGGATATTAGTAATTTACCTAACACATCTGCATGAGACCAAACTTGCATGCACATAAGAGCTTCAACCATATTAGGTGCAAGTCTTACTCGGAGAAGACATTTTAAAAACCTGCATCAAGCCATGAAATGTTAAAAACAGTCATCAAACCAAGCCAGTCGGCATCATGCGGGACGGAAGAAGGGGGGAGAAGAGAGAGGAGGGGCGCAGGGGTGAGGTGCATGGGGCTCCGCGGCGGCTCAACGGCTAGGGTGGCGGAGGCGCGGTGACAGGAGGTCGGCTTGGCTGTAGGGGCTAGGGGTCGGCTCGGCGGCGGCCCGATGGAGGGGGAGAGACCGAGTGAGGAGGAGAGACCGAGAGAGGGGAGAGAGGAGGACACAGTAGGGGCGTGACTCGGCGACGGCCCCGCCCCAAGCGGCGTTGTCGCGGTATAGTGGCAAGGGGCTAGCTTGATGGCGGCCCGAGTCAGGAGGAGAGACCGAGGAAGGGGGAGAGACCGAGGGAATGGGAGACAGGGGGCGCGGTTGGTGGGTGACTTGGCCCGAGAGAGGAAGATAGATGCGGAGAGCCGAGAGAGGGGGAGAGTCTGAGAGAGACCAAGGGAGGGAGTGAAAAACTCACAAAGTCACACGACAAAGCAGCTAGCGGCGATGACCGTCGGTGTGGTGGGGGAGGGCGGCTGGGAGGGGAATGAGTGGGAGCTAGGGTTTTGGGGTGTGGCCGCGTGGAGAGAAAGGGAGCCCGGCAGGGCCCTGGCGCCTATTAGGTGTGGTGTTGGGCTGCGTGGGCCATGGGACGGGGGTGGGGGACAGGCAGGCAAGGCTGTTACAATGATACACATACGCAATGTGGCCCACCTGTCAGAATTTGGGTAACCCATATGGGGTTACTGTTGGCAGTCGTTAAAGTCCAAAATTATGCTAACATACGCCAAAATTTCGATAATTTGGGGGAAAATCAAGGTTTATGTATGAATTTTATTTAAACTAATAAAGTTCCATAAGTTTTGGTGAGATTTTATCCTCAGGAACAAATTGGGAAAAACCGGAGCTAAAATGGAGAAAAAAGCCAGTCGGCTGACCTACCCTAGGCTGGCCGACCTACTTTCGTCGCCAAACCGGCTGAGTTTTTTTCTCTAGTGATCCAAGAACCAATCAAGGGAGTCATCCAAACCATCCACATGCGTTAGTTTGATCTAGAGGTAAGATTGGTTTGGGATGGATCCATGGGCCACTTGGAAGGAAATTTTACCATCTCAAACTGTCAAAATCAACATTGGGATATGATCTACAACATCAATGAAGCATCCTAGTAGAAACCACGGGCCGGGCAGTGCCAAAGGTGGGTCGGCTGACCCACCCTAGGTCGGCCGACCCCCTTGGATTCCCCCCTCGGGTTCCCTTTTGGTTGGTGTGGAGATGGCTCCTCTCCCTTATCGTGGCTGCACCTGACTGGCTCCGGTTTTGCTATAAATTAGGAGCCCTCACCTCTGATAGGGACGGGGTCCCGATCTTTCGACAGGTATGGGTAACCACGATTGGTGGAGAACTCGACGTTGACGATCCGGTTTCCAATCAGAATAGATCTAAGTCTGCAATCGCTACACTACTGTCGCCGTTCGTTATCAACCACGCCAAGACGCGGTGGACCTCACCACGAAGGTTAATTTCTCCAAGCGAATCGAGAACACAAGCAAGAACACGGCAGATGCAATCTCAAATTACAGATTACCGATTAAGCACACAAGTTGGGGTTCAGCAAACCGATAAATGGCGAAACTGCGACGGCAGAATAATCTAAGCAAAACCCAAGTCTAAACGATAATGGCTACTGAATATATAGCGACGGCTAGGGTTTGGGGCGCAGCCCCTAAGGGTACACGGGCCATGGGCCGAAAGTGGAGCGTCGCAGTGCCCGGCAGAATGCGGCAGATTCTGGTCGCAATCTTGTTTCGACGATTCCCATTGATCTATAAACAATTTGGGCCTCAAACTGGATCCATTAGAATGCTCTCGTCGTGGGCTTATCCGTGCATACCAAGAATGTCCAAAACGGAGTCCGTATGCGTCCGGGGCATCCGTTTTAAGTTGACTGCGCGGAGATGGCCGAACCTGACTCGTGGACAAATTAGGCTCTCTTTTGGGCCGACCTTGCAACGACGTGGCTTGTGAGACCAGAGGGCGTCGAAGTGGTGGAGATGCGCCCTTCTTGAATACGTCTTGAGCTTGGGGAGGTGGCCACGGTGGAGGCCGAACTGCCGGCGGCGACAGTGCAATATCAACATGATGAGCTTGCTGGCTGTGCACGCGACCTGGCCATGGTGCGGGTCGATGATGCCATGTGATTGATGATGTCACCATAGCTGATGTAGATGATTTAGAGGATGCCGTGAAGTGTCGCCAACTTATCGTAGATGAAGAGGTTGAAGATGAAGTAGTCGATCGAAAGCTCATCGACGTCCATGCTGGCGAAGAATTGAATGAAACTCTTGATGACCACCATGTTGACGTAGTGTTGGTCCTATCTATGATGTGCATGGTCACATCATCCTCCCCTTCTTGATTGTGAGTCATCTCGACTCATGCTCGTTCATCTGCAAAAGATTAGCTCCAACGAAAGGCAAAGCAACAAGCATATCATTTGTAATCAACTTTTTAGAACCAAATTGATTTGGATCCACATCCTCCCCTTCTTGAAATTTTTCATGTATTTTTGAAACAAAGTTAGATGCACTTGATGTTTCCTGATTATTGATAATGTAGCTCTTTAGTTGATCACATGGTTGTACATCATAAGAAAATTTCATATTTGAGTAAATGTACACTCGATTCACCATATAGTTTCCTTCATCATTATATTTGTCTATAGCATAAAAAGTATTTCTCGATGACCGTGGAAAATCAGTAAGTCTCTCCTCTAAATTATTTAGATCACATAGAACATCAAGTTCAATGTAACCCAAAGTATTTAAAGAAGACAACAAATTTAGCTCATCATTTTCACTCGCATTGTAAATAACATGTTTATTCTCAGCACAAATATTTAATTTTGAAGCAAATGAAACATGTTTATTCACTAGTTGTGGCACAGATATAAGTGAAGCATTATCACACAACTCTTCTTTATCACAAGAAACATCGTGCAAATCAACTTGTGACAAAGGTAAATCAGTAATGTGTTCCACAATTTGTTGCTCTAACATATCATGAGTTGTGGAAAGTTTCAGCACATCAACATCGTTTTTCTTTTGAGTGGGTGTTATACCTTTTTCATTACCTTTATTTTCCTTCTCAGCTGTTATAGGTGTTGGAAGCAGAGGTGCTGCAACAAGCATCTCTTCATTCTCTTCATTCACAATTTTATCATTTGCGCTTGCCTGCAGAACGTTAGTCGTGCAAGGATACATACCATTCTTGTAAACAGATGTGTTTATTTTTCGTACAACTTTTTTATGTTTTATTTTATTTTCAGCTGCACAAGCAAGTGCAAAGGTTTGCAATAGAGAAACATATTCTTTATCAACAACAATATTGTATATTTTCTCATTAAGTCCACATAAGAATCTATCCTCCTTTTCTTGATCCGTTTCCCTCAAACCACAACGTAAAATAAATTTTGCAATTCTTCATAGTAAACTACCACGGGTTTATCACCTTGTTGTAAACATTGTAGTTTGTTCAATAAATTTTCACGATAATAGACAGGAAGAAACTTATCTCTTAAAAGTTGTTTCATATCTCTCCAAGTCGAAGATACCCCAATAAGAAAACAACATGCCTTCCATTTAATTGATACATTATTAATTAAAACACTAGCAGCAGTCATAACTTTTTGTTTATCAGATATTCTACATCGAGCAAAAAATTTATCTACCGCTAATTCCCAATCAATATATGCATCAGGTCCAAATTTTATATCATAGAAAGGAAGGTTCTCAATAGTGTTACCATGCTTGTGTTAGAATTGTTGGGCCTAGCCCATTCAATATCTAAATAATTCCTAAAAAATCTCAAAGGCCCATGTATGCATGAGGCATGTGAAATTTCTTTAGTACCATATTGCTAGTGGGAGGAGTGGAGGACATGCTTAAATAGTGGAGCTTGCTCCCACCCACTAGAGAATGTGATGGGAGAGAGAAATAGAGAATCACACGCTGCCTCCGCCGGGCGGGCGGGCGGGCGGCACGCAAGACGGCACTGCGTGAATGGTCCGCCAAAACCGGACCCTCGTGCTTGCGCAGACGCAGTCTCCTTTTGCAGTTTTATTTCTTTTGCTCTCCGGATTTTGCGGGACAGATATAGAATATACAAATCGTGTTGGACTCGGTCGCGGCCCGTTTCGCGATCCGTTTGCCTCACGTGTTTTGCTATATAAATCTGCCGCCGCGCCGTTGTTGACATCCAAATTTGACAGAAAATCGGATGTTCAGGAAAAGCTGAATATGATAAAGTTTGTTGGGCCAAATCGGAAATGGGCTTTATCGGCAAAGAAGAAATTCGGAATACCGATACTTTTGAGACTTCGAAAGAAATACGATGAGATTAGAAGCGCATCGCGGTAGATTAGGTCATATCGGTATCGATTTTGTAATACTATAAATAGGACCTTAGACCGCGAGAAAGGACATCTGCAACTCAATACACAAAACACTTTCTCGAATCCGATCGACATCGTCGAAAGGCTTCAACTCACAGGTAGAGCTATCTCGATGAGATAATCGATTCTCTTCTTGTAACCCGTATGCATGGCTGTATCAATTTGATCTCGTGTATACAAACCATGTCAGGCTGTCTCGGGATTTACCGATCTTTGACATGTTTTCGCAAATTGTACTGTCTCGATTTAATCGATCTACAATGTGTATTTATCCTGTAATGCCGATTGGTAAATATTTCATATGCTTTTCCCGAATTTGATATCTGCAACTGTCTCGTTCAATCGATCTTGTATATGCCATGTTTAGGATTTCTCTTGTGGGAACGTTTACCGATTTGTATTGCATTTACCTTTATCAGTCTTTAGACCTTTAAATCGGTTTATTGGTTCATATCTTAGATTTAGACTTGAACACTGTCTTGGCCTGACCAATCTGTTCAATCTGTTTCTTGGTTAAACCTGATATATTGATATTAGGGTTTCTTGCTGATGCTATTATAAAATACCAAAAATAAATGAAAGATTTAGATTTGAATGCCTATTTAAATTTATTTGCTCTATCTGGCATTAAGCCGATAGATCCTGGTAATCGGTTAACGAAGAAACCGATTACAGATGACCTGATCTGGCTATTGACGAAAGCCGATTAGGTTTATATTACTGATAATTTTCCCCTTATTGATTCACAGGTCAAATCAATTGGTACGCTTGGTTTGAGTTGCGACGCGATCACTGAATCGACGCTTCTGCACGTGTGTTCGCAAAAGCCCTCGTTTTGTGTCAACATACTTTTTGGCACGCTCGGTGGGACCAAGATCAAAACCGACAAGATGACGCGCACCGATACCGAAGCGTTACTGGAGGCGCTCAACCACGCCGCCGAGGCGGTGACATTTGACGAACTGAGCCCGGATCAAAAGAAAGAAGTCGAAGATAGGCTCGCAGAAATTCATGAAGAAAACAAGAAAAGAATGCTTACTGGATATCGAAAGACGCGCAGTGGCCAAGTTACAAAGACTAGTGGCCAAGTTACAAAGACTTCCATCGGAGATCCGTTGCTCACGGGCGATTTTTCCGAAGTTATTAGAGACCAAATCAATAGCTCTGTTTACCGATCGATGCTTGATCAATCATCGGTTTTAGGGCGAATCGTCTAGGAAGGGGCAAATGCTGCGTTTCATAACATGATGACTAGCCAAACCCAACAGATGAATCGGAATATCACTCAAGGGGTGTATCCAGGGGGCCAATATCCAGCTTATGCTCAGCCAGGGGCATCAAACGCTGGGTCTTCCCAATTGGGTCTGCCGCTGGTTGTTAACCCAACTCCGATTCAGACAGTACCCAATCATCAGGCTATGGTTCCGATCCTGGATCCGATCTGTCAGCCGACGAATCGTGGGGTGAGTGAAAACCTTGAAGAGATGACTAAGAACCTGGTTTACAACATGATGAAACAGTGCGGGTTCAACACTCCTAAGATTGCACCTCACTATACTATGCCGTATCCATCGGTTTTTAATGAAACCGAATATCCACACAAGTATCGCGTTCCCGATTTCGCAAACGCTAAGTTTAGCGGGAGTGATCACACCTCTACACGTGAACATATTGCCAGATTTCTGGCACTTTGTGGCGAGGCTGCATCGAAGGATACTCTCAAATGCCGATTGTTCCCGCTGTCTTTATCGGGATCGGCATTCAACTGGTTCACATCGCTCCCTCCAAACAGCGTCACTTCGTGGCCAGATTTGGAGAAGAAGTTTCACGAATATTTCTATTCTGGAGAAAATGAAGCAAGGATCACTGATATCATGATGATTAAGCAGAAATTTGGTGAGTCAGTGAATGATTACCTGCGTCGGTTCAGGGAGGTGAGGAACCGATGCTATAACCTTTCTCCGCTGATAACGAATTGGCGAAATTGGCTTTAAAGGGCATTGCTGTCAACCAAAAGAAGGTGGGCAACCAAGAGTTTGCCGATATATCTCATCTGGCACACAAAATCGCGCTTTATGAGAGCCGATTTTCTGACAACTCTTACCCTGGGCAAAGGGAGTATCGGAATAATAGCAATAACAAAGGAAAAGAAAAAGCGATCAATGTGGTTGATGCTGATGAAGGTGAAGAATCTGATGACTCTAATGACGAAGATATGGGTGCCTATGTTGCTGAATGGGTAAACAATAAGAAAGAATTTGAGCTTGGATGGATAAAGCCGAAAGGTGCTGAGAAGAGCAAATACTCCTTTGATACATCTAAGTGCGATCAGATTTTCGATCATTTGTTACAAGAAAAACAGATTCGGCTTAAGCAAGGGCACGTTATTCCCCCGCTTGAAGAGCTAAAGAAGCGCAAATATTGCAAGTGGCACAACTCTTATTCGCACGCCACCAATGAATGCAATGTGTTTAAGCAGGTGGTACAGAAGGCGATTGAAAGTGGCCAACTTCGTTATCAAAGCAAAAACTCCCAGATCGACACAGAGCCGTTCCCGGTCGGCTTTGTTGGGATGGTGGACGCTAAGCGAAAGGCCGATGATTCCAAAAGTTCTAGTCGGTTCAAGGTGCTTGTTGGTGATAAGAGGATCGTAGTAGAGGACAGGCCCGAACTAAATTTCCGATCGTCAGGCCGACGTGGTGGAAGGATTAGTGAGTGGCGCGAAGTGAAGCGTGGTCCTAATCATAAACCGATTTCAAGATCTAAGCCGAAGCCGACCTTCGATCAATTGATGGAAAAATATGGCAGGATGGCCAAAGAAAGGAGCGTCGAACCAGGTGTTCCAGGTACTATTCAAAGGGATCCAAATGATCAAGGTTGGGAAATGGAACATTGGGATTGTCCCTTTTTCCGATACTGCTGGGAAGAGAGGATGTCGTTGCCTAATTTGGAGGATTGTCCGATGAACCATGCGTTTGTTCCTCCCAAAAGAATATCGGTAAAAGATCGGCTAATGTTTCCTCGTGAAAGGGCCGAAGATATTCCAGTAACGAACAATACCGATGTACATCGGCCTCCTAAGGTTCCGTTGCCTCAGTGGTGCCCGAGTGGAATCACCAAATCCCAGAAGCGGCGCTTACAGCGGATGAGGCACGCCGAAGCTAGGGAAGCTGAGGCCGAAGAGTTCAGAGATGCTCTCTTGGAACAGGTAAAGCCGATGAGGCAGACTAGGGGCAAGCAGGAGTGGAGGCCCAAGCTGCGATCGGCTGTCATTATTGGGAAAAATGCCGATGAGGTGTCGATAGCCACCAATATGGTCTGCGTGCTGCCGTGAGAATTCATGAACGACTATGAAGAGGCTGCTGCAGAGCTAGTGGTGGGAGCTGAAGATGCTGTATTTAAAAAGCCAGAGAATTCTCGTTTGCATCTTAAGCCATTGTTTATCATGGGATATATGAATGGCAAGCCTATTTCCAGGATGATGGTAGACAGTGGGGCTACGGTAAATCTGATGCCATATTCTGTCTGCCGTAAAATCGGAAAATCTACTGAAGACTTGGTTAAAACTAACATGGTTTTAAGTGATTTCAATGGGAATCCGACGGAAGCCAAGGGAGTTCTGGTGGTGGAGCTCACTATAGGGAGCAAAACAATCCCAACAGCTTTCTTTGTGATTGAAGGAAAAGGGAGTTACAATGTCCTGTTGGGAAGAGATTGGATCCACGCCAATTGCTGTATTCCATCTACATTGCATCAAATCCTGATTCAGTGGATTGGCGATCAAATAGAAGTGGTGAGAGGGGAATCTCTGACCGCCGAAACCGATTGTGCCGATATACACCATAATCTGGAAGCACTATCGGGAAAACCCTTAGAGGATTGTGACTTCCTCAGTGTTAGTAAGTTGGGGTTCAAACCGACGAATCTGGAAGAGCAATCGGTAACCCAAGGATGTGAGGGTTTTTTATGGGAACCGCGGCTCTAGAGGGCATTGAATATAAGATGGGCCAGGGTTTTATATCGGCTGATGAACTTGAGAAGATCGATATTGGAACCGATGGTAAAGAAAGGCCTACTTACATCTGTAAAAAGTTGCTGCGGGAATATAAGGATCGGCTTGTCCAGACACTCAAGGATCGGGTTGATTGTTTTGCTTGGGAATATCATGAAATGACTGGTCTAGACCGATCCATAGTTGAACACAAGATTAAGATGAAGCCTGGGTTTCGGCCGGTAAAACAATCGCCAAGAAGAATCAATTGGAGAATTTATGATCAAGTCAAGGCTGAAATTCAGAGATTGTTGGATGCGAAGTTTATTCGGCCTTGCAAGTATGCCGATTGGATTTCTAACATAGTGCCAGTTGGTAAAAAGGATTCTGATAAAATTCGGGTATGTATTGATTTTCGTGACCTGAACAAAGCAACATATAAAGATGAATATCCGATGCCAATTGCCGACCGCCTGATTGATGCCGCTTCAGGCAATCGGATTATCAGCTTTTTGGATGGCAATGCTGGTTACAATCAGATTTTTATGACCAAGGAAGATATCAGCAAGACCGCGTTTAGGTGTCCTGGGGCTATCGGCTTGTTTGAGTGGGTGGTCATGACCTTTGGGCTGATCAGCGCCGGTGCTACTTATCAGAGAGGGATGAACTTAATTTGCCATGATCTGATCGGCAAATTGGTTGAAATTTACATTGATGATGTGGTAATTAAGTCTCAGGAAGAAGAACAACACTTGGCTGATATTGTGACCGTGTTGGATCGATTTCGGAAATATGGTATGAGAATGAATCCAAAGAAATGTGCTTTCGGAGTATCGGCCGGCAAATTCCTCGGTTTCATGGTGCATCAGAGAGGTATTGAAGTTCATCCCGATAGAGTAAAGGCGATCCTGAATACGAAGCCTCCCGATTCAAAGGTTCGTCTACAAGAACTCATCGGGAAAATTAATTATTTGAGAAGGTTTATTTCGAACTTATCGGAAAGGATTATCCCGTTTTCCCCATTGCTCAAGTTGAAAAATGCCAATAAGTTTATTTGGGGCCCGGAGCAGCAGAAAGCCTTTGATAGCATTAAAGAGTATCTGATGAAACCGCCTGTTTTGGTCGCTCCAAAGGAAGATTTACCGTTTAAATTATATCTATCGGTATCGGATAAAACGATTGGAGTAGTTCTGGTCCAAGAAATTGACAGTAAAGAGCATGCTGTTTTCTATTTAAGCAGGAAGTTATTAGATCCAGAAACCCGATACACGATGGTGGAAAGGTACTGCCTTTGTTTATACTTTGCTTGCACTAAATTAAGGCATTATTTGCTGGATGCTGCATGCAAAGTAGTATGTCAAACCGATGTGGTCAAGTACATGCTTAATGCGTCGATAATCAAAGGGAATCTTGGGAAGTGGGCGTATACTCTCATCGAGTTTGACCTGACATATGAGTCTCCGAAGGCTGTCAAGGGGCAGGTTTTAGCCTATTTCGTCACGCATAATCAAGGAGTGAATTTGTCGATGCTTTTACCTTGGGTAATGTTCTTCGATGGATCGGTTTGCGAGAAGGGATATGGAATCAGTATTTTCATTGTCTCCCCTGGCGGCGTTCCTTACCGATTTGGTGTTACAGTAGATTTCGGGTTAACCAACAATCAAGTGGAATATAAAGCTTTGATCCAGGGATTGGAGTGGTTAATTCAAGATGGTGCTATCGCCGTGGAAGTATTCGGAGATTCGCAATTGGTGGTCTATCAGATGATCGGCAAATATGATTGTCACAGCGACCTGCTTCGGGAATATCTGGATAAAGCTTCTGATTTGGCTAAATATTTCGGTGTGTTCACAATTCACCATATTCCAAGAGAACAGAATTGTGAAGTCAATGATTTGGCTCAAGAGGCATCGGGTTATAAGTTGCCGATCATGGAGTTAGAAATTGTCCCGATTGCAAGCGAAGTTCCGATTGGATGGCAAGCTGAAATTATCGGTTATTTTAAAAATCCACAAGGGCAAACCGATAGAAAGCTTAAGAGGAAGGCTCAGAGGTATGTATTAATCTCTGATAAACTGTACTATCGGAGTTTTGATGGTTTACTGCTTAAGTGCTTGAATGAAGAAGAAGCTAAAGTTGCAATCGGAGAAGTACATGAAGGTTTGTGTGGAACTCATCAATTGGCCTATAAGATGAGATGGATGTTAAAGCGTGTAGGGTATTTTTGGCCGACAATGGTAGAGGATTGCTTCAAATATTATAAGGGTTGCAAAGATTGTCAGAAATTCGGGAATATCCAACATGCGCCTGCATCAATTCTCCATCCGATTGTCAAGCCGTGGCCTTTTAGAGGATGAGGAATCGATATGATTGGGGAAATATTTCCTTCCTCATCCAAGGGGCATCGGTATATTCTGGTAGCCACCGATTATTTCACTAAGTGGGTAGAAGCTGTACCATTGAAGAAAGTTACTGCTGCCGAAGCGATCGAGTTCGTCAAAATACATATAATTTACCGATTAAGTATTCCCCAAACGATCACTACTGACCAAGGATCGGTATTTATGTCAGAAGTGTTTCAAGATTACGCTCGAAGCTTGGGAATAACAACGATTAATTCTTCGCCGTATTATGCTCAAGCCAACGGCCAAGCGGAATCTTCAAACAAGAGTGCCATAAAGCTGATCAAGCAAAAAATCGATGAAAGGCCGCGGGGTTGGCATAATACTTTGGCGGATGCGCTGTGGGCGTATCGGATTGCTAAGCATGGAGCTACGAAGGTGTCGCCATTTGAGCTAGTTTACGGTCAAGAAGTCGTTACGCGATTGAAGCCATCATCGGTTCTACGAGGGTTGAAGAGCAGAATAACGTAAAAGCCGATGATTACAATAGGTTGATGATGGATAAGTTGGATGACATGGTGGCAGTTCGGTTAAGGGCTCTGGAACATATTGAGCGTGATAAGTAAAGAGTGGCTAGACATTATGACAAGAAAGTTGTGCCGAAAACTTTTGAAGTAGGAGAACTCGTATGGAAGACGTTTTTACCGATTGGCTCTAGGGATCCTAAGTACGGAAAGTGGTCTCCAAATTGGGAAGGACCATTTAAAGTCAATCGGATTATTCCTGGTAATGCATATATCTTGGAGACGCTCGAGGGAGAAGTTTTCGGTAAAGCAATTAACGCTAAGTATCTGAAGAAGTATTATCCTAGCGTGTGGGTTGGAGCTTGAGCTAGGGTTTGTAAGAGTCGATGCTATGAATCGCCTATAGTTCAAAAGTCGTTTTACACTTGGTGCGTTGAAAGTTTTCCAACACGTCGCCGTTGATGTAAAGCCGATTCTCAGAGAATCGTCTACAGATCTAATTACTGTGCAATTTTGCTCATTGCTGTTGGGTAAAAGCCGATTCTATGTGAATCGCCTAAAGACATAAGATGAAAACGATTGCATGAAGAAATAGTTATTACAAAGGCACGAAGGCCTCAATCGGTTTCGCCCAAGGGGCAAGATCAAACATTGTTTCTTAGTCGGTAACACAACCGATTCACACATAGCAGTGAAATTTGGCTCACAGGCCAATTACTCGCAAAATTCATAAATAGCGGCCGCGGCGCTGGACATGGTATCCCGGATTCGATTGATAGTTGCTGCGTCTTCCTCAGCGGATCCAGGAATTATCGGGATCTTTTTCTTCGCTTCCAATACTGCTAGGCCGTAGGCCTTCACAATGCTATATTGCTCCTTGGCTGCTGACTTCGTGTCTTCGAAGCTTGAGAGGGCGTCGGCTTCGGCTTTCTTGGCCTTTTCCAGTTCCAGTTCCAGGGATTTGACCCGTGAAACTGCTTTGGAAGTGGCGATCTTTGCCGATTCCGCCTTGTGGTTCAGCTGCTGGAGTTTGTCATTTTGTGCGTTGGCATCCTAGATCAATCCCTTTAATTCCGCCTCCGCATCCTTGAGCGCTTCCCTTTGGTGGAGCCGATCGAGTGCCGCGTCGAAATCGGCTTTCCTTGCAGCGAGGGGAAGCACCTTTTCTATGGCTGAGGCCACCTGCTCAGGAAGAATTTCCTTGATGGAATCGGCTATTTCCCGTATGGCCGAAGGATTAGCCAGGAAAGCCGATTCGTCGCCGAACAACTCCCACATTTGTTTGAGCTTGGTGAGAGTATCTGCAGAAAACCGACTCTTCTTGCTAGTTTCTGCAGCGGGCTGCTCCGTGACGATGGCTGGAGGGGACGACGGCCTTATCGGCGAAGATAGAAAGTCCAGCTCGTCGTCGAGCCAATCCATACTGGACGGATCGAAATTGAGCTCATCGGTTTTTCTTCCGTCATATGTAATAACCTGCGTGGAGGCCACAGTTACTCGCACTGGGCTACGAGGTTGGAACGTATACTGAAGAAAAGAGAAAATTGAAGTTATGACAGAATCGGCAATTGGAAGAATTCTAGGAGATAAATATGAATATCGATTACGTCTTGGGGGTTGAAGGCCGGTGGCGTTTGCGACGCTGGAGGAGGAGCAGGTTTGCCATCTTTCTTTTTGGACATGGGGGAAGTATCCTGGAATCCAAATTCTGATGACTAAAGGGTACCGATAAAGAAGATTGAGCTTGCAAGATTTAGGGCTTACTGTGTCACAGATAGATTCGGTGCTATTAGGAGTACGCACCTTTGGAAGCCTCGGTTTTTTACCGGCCAGTTTCTTCCTCAGGCCGGTTTCACCATCGGGTTTCCCTGTTAAAGAAAGACAAATGAGAAATCAGATATTTACAGGTATGTAATGATAAGCCGATTATACCTCTTTTCTTCGATTGTTGGGAGGAGCCTTGGGCAAAGGCCGATGCAGACTTTGCTGTAGAGTGAAGTTGACCGGCCGCTTCCCCGATCAGTTTAGCCTTGGGACGCTTCTCGCCGCTCTGAAAATATGCAAAGGGTTAATAATCGGAAAGGAACAGTGAGAGTTAGCAGACGCACGCAAGTTAGTAACCTCGCTGCAAGAAGACGACGCATGGATCTGGGATTCTGTTCTTTCATCGTCTGAATCTGATGAGGAAGGTCCCGATTCTGAGGAATTTTCTTCCTTGTCTTGATCAGAGCTATCGGAATCGGTGTTACTTGAGCTGCTAGTTTCCGATTCTGATAAAGCCTCTGTCTTGCCTGCGATCTTAGGCCAGTTGGGCTTGCAGGTTTTCTTTCGCCGATGACTTGTTCGATTAAGGTTGAAGCTCATATACAGTAGCATAAATATTTTTGCGATGGCTTCCCACCACTCATCGAACTTTGGCGAGGTATCAGCCCACATTCTAAATTCCGATGGCATATCAAAATCGATGTGGGCAGCTGAAAGAATCCCATAAGTCGATTGAGGGCTTAGATCCTCCCCGCATTCGGTTGGCGGTAAATGAAGAGATCGGGATATCTTGCCCAAGGTTGAATCGCCGAGCAACCATGGCGGGATGGTAGAACTCGAAGATGGTTTTCGATGTGGGTCCTTGTGCTCAGGATGGCACAGAAAATCTCTGGAGAAATGAATTCCTTGTATGTCGCTAGAGTCGCTCCTTTCAAAGTGTTTTCCAATCGAAAAACGGCGAATCGGATATCTATCAAGATCGGTATAAGGATTGAACTGTTGTAATCCGTATTCCGATTCTGACATTGTGAAGAGGGCAGCTAAAGAATTAGTAAGATTGTCCTGATTGAGGCGTCGGCGGTTGCAGTTGACTGATATCATCTCTCCATAGGATCTGCATGGCCGATCTGTCTTATCGAATTTATTCTCGCTTGGAAATTGCAGACCGAAGTCTAGTTCACCAAGAGAATTGTATATATGGAGTTTCAGGAATAACCCGATAAACCAGAACGGTCCGCCGAGGTTGCCAACCGAAAGTCCGAAGCTTTTGGTGAGCAGAGACCTTCCCTGATCTCATGCATCATCCTGTAGGTGGCTCCTAGCAGATATTTCCCGATTGCTAGTTTTTGGTCTGATGCTAATGCTTCGGCCACTCCCTGGTATACCTTGCTCGGCCGAGGATCGATCATGAGAAGAAGAACCGATCGAGCCACATGTTCAAGAAAGCAATGTGCTCTTCGTCATCCACTTCATCGGTTTTCTGGTAAGTACTGATATAGCGTTGCCATCCGAAATTCTTCTCGGGTACCAACTTCAAGGTGGCAGTCAGGTCAAAAGCCGATAGCATTTCGCCATCAGGGCTAAGACCGGTCAACATGGCTACGTCCAAAAGTGTGGGGGTGATCGGTCCAGTCGGAAAAAGGAAAGCATTTGCGGTATCGCACCAGAAATAAGCCGATGCGGCCATGAACGGTTCGTCTGCTGGTGGTGGGAATAGGGAAAGCAGAATGGCATCGGTTATTCCTAGCTCATCCCATTGCTCTTGCTTTTGGTTGTAGACCCGAACGAGCCAATCTATGTATCCCTTGATCGGGCTAGGCCAGGATCTAAAAGTCGATTTCCAACTATTGGCAATAAGCTTATCGGCAAATAATGGAAGCCTCCCTACGGAATGGTATATGAAGTCCGATGGATCCCTTTCCCCTATCGGTCCCAAGGAATACAGAGCTTCGGTATTTGAGCATTTGAAGAGTACCTGAGACATGATCCCGATTGGGTGATGATCGCTGCTTGTTGATCGGCGGGGCTCGGAAATTCCGATGCAAGAGACGTGAGAGAGGAGGAGACTGTGAAAATGACGGCGAATGGTGCGCTATTTATAGCCGTGGTAAAAACTAGGGTTACAGTTTTTCGGCGTGGTGAAAATGACGGCGAATGGTGCGCTTTTAAATTCTGCTTTGCCTATATTGTCTGCTAATGAGGCGACCGTGTTCTACGAATGGGCTGAAAGCGAGAAGTTACAGGGACAGAAATGTGAAATGTTCCGGTATAGTAAATCCGATTTTACTTGGAAGTTCGGCTAATGAAGTACTCATTGCCAAACTTAGGGGCATATGTTGACATCCAAATTTGACAGAAAATCGGATGTTCAGGAAAAGCTGAATATGATAAAGTTTGTTGGGCCAAATCGGAAATGGGCTTTATCGGCAAAGAAGAAATTCGGAATACCGATACTTTTGAGACTTCGGAAGAAATACGATGAGATCAGAAGCGCATCGCGGTAGATTAGATCATATCGGTATCGATTTTGTAATACTATAAATAGGACCTTAGACCGCGAGAAAGGACATCTGCAACTCAATACACAAAACACTTTCTCGAATCCGATCGACATCGTCGAAAGGCTTCAACTCACAGGTAGAGCTATCTCGATGAGATAATCGATTCTCTTCTTGTAACCCGTATGCATGGCTGTATCAATTTGATCTCGTGTATACAAACCATGTCAGACTGTCTCGGGATTTACCGATCTTTGACATGTTTTCGCATATTGTACTGTCTCGATTTAATCGATCTGCAATGTGTATTTATCCTGTAATGCCGATTGGTAAATATTTCGTATGCTTTTCCCGAATTTGATATATGCAACTGTCTCGTTCAATCGATCTTGTATATGCCATGTTTAGGATTTCGCTTGTGGGAACGTTTACCGATTTGTATTGCATTTACCTTTATCAGTCTTTAGACCTTTAAATCGGTTTATTGGTTCATATCTTAGATTTAAACTTGAACACTGTCTTGGCCTGACCAATCTGTTCAATCTGTTTCTTGGTTAAACCTGATATATTGATATTAGGGTTTATTGCTGATGCTATTATAAAATACCAAAAATAAATGAAAGATTTAGATTTGAATGCCTATTTAAATTTATTTGCTCTATCTGGCATTAAGTCGATAGATCCTGGTAATCGGTTAACGAAGAAACCGATTACAGATGACCTGATCTGGCTATTGACGAAAGCCGATTAGGTTTATATTACTGATAATTTTCCCCTTATTGATTCACAGGTCAAATCAATTGGTACGCTTGGTTTGAGTTGCGACGCGATCACTGAATCGACGCTTCTGCACGTGTGTTCGCAAAAGCCCTCGTTTTGTGTCAACAGCCGTCCAGAGGGATCAGATTAGATCGACCTAGAGTTTGCCACCTCCCTCTGCTGGGCCGGCGTGCACCGCCGTTCGGGAGAGCAGGTCTCCGGAACCGATCGCCCTCGAGCTCCTGCACCGGGTAGGGTGAATCAGGTTTTTGGGAAGCGCTCGGCGTGACTGCTCGCTGCTTCCTTCTTTCGCTTCGCGAGGACTTCTTCCACTACGCCGTCGCGATCTGCGTCGGCACCACCTTCTCCAACACGGCGTCAGATTCGGAGAACCAGAACCAAACCTCGCCGTAACTCATACCGTACGGCGACGACGACCAAGTCAAGTAAGTCATCTCCTTTGCGAGTTCACCAGAGAGATATACGTGTATTTCTTCTGCACGTGTATCTAGGTTGTGCTTCTGTGGATTCAACCTGTTTTATCTATCACTCAGACGTTGTGCGTGTTATATCTCTTGATTAAAATAAACCTGAAAGTGCTAATTATTCCAACAATCCAAAAACCTGATCTTTAGGCACTTTGGTTTATCGATGGCTCGTTTTGCTGATGCTCTGAAACCGAAGAAATTCGGTGGAGTAAATTACAAGAGATGGCAAGTAAAGGTGCATCTGTGGCTGACAGTTATGAACGTGTACTGGGTAAAGGATGGCAAACCAGAGGGAACCCTAACTCCTGAAAAGGAGAAAGAGTTCCAGGAGGCCACCACACTTTTCCGAGGTGCAGTTCTTAGTGTGCTTCCTGACCGTCTGTGTGATGTGTATATGACCATCACAGACGCTGAAGGAGATCCGGGATCTGTTGAATAATAAATTGATGCATCGACGGCGACAAAGAATCAGTATGTCATGGAGCAGTACCACGACTTCAAGATGGTTGATAACCATTATGTTGTCGAACAGGCTCATGAGATCTTGGTCATTGTGAGGAACTCAAACTCCTTAAGTGCAAATTACCCGATAAGTTTGTGGTCAGCATTATTGCCAAGTTACCTCCTTCGTGGAGAAACTTTGCCACGTCTCTAAAACATAAGAGACAAGAGATCTCCGTTGAGGGGTTGATCGCGTCTCTAGATGTCGAAGAGAAAGCTCGGGCTAAAGATGCACCGGAAAAGGAGTCGAGGATATCCAGCCAATATCTTGTCCAAAGAAATGGCAAGAACAAAGGGAAGAATAAAATCAAGCAAACCAACGCATTCAAGAAGAAGAAGTTGAACAAGGATGAGATGCCTTGCTTGGATTTGCGGTGAGTTGGGCACTGGGCTAAGAAGTGTCCAAACCGTAAAGACAAAAAGGGTAATCTGGGCGGACTTCAAAGTCATCAATGTGACCATTGGCGACAATCGTGAGGGAACCGATGGGTATGTTTTACCTCTCGTTTTTCGGTGAATCAATCTACCGATTGGTGGATTGATACCGGGCTAATGTGCATGTGTGTTCGGCGCTTCAATGTTCACTTCTTATCGCAAATTTCCACGGTTCAGCCGTTTGATGGGGAACGGGTCCAATGCTTCGTTCTTGGTGTTGGCACGGTAGATCGGAAGTTTACTTGGGAAGATCGTGCAATCAAGAACGTCAAACATGTCCTCTCAATCAATAAGAACACGGTCGTGGGTCCCTTCTCTGCAGAGATGGGTTTAAAGTGGTGTTTGAGTCCAATAAGGTAGTCTTGTCGAAACATGGTTTGTTTATTGGCAAAGGCTATGAGTGCCGCTTTTCCCTTTCTGATAATTGTCATAAGGTTGTGAACCATATTTGTGATCATGCTATTGAGAGTGAGGCTGATGTTTGGCACTTACGTTTATGTCATGTTAATTTTGGTTCTATGTCTCGGCTTGTGAGTATGGGTTTAATCCCTAAATTTCCCACTGTCAAAGGTTCTAAGTGACAGACTTGTGTGCAATCAAAGCAACCTCGTAAGCCTCTTAAGGCCGCCGAGGAGAGAAATTTGGCACCTCTAGAGCTCATACATTCTGATATTTGTGAGATGAATGGTGTGTTGACAAAGGGTGGAAAGAGATATTTCATGACTCTGATTGATGATGCTTCTAGATATTGCTATGTGTATCTGTTGAAAACTAAAGACGAGGCTCTAGACTTCTTTAAAATCTATAAGGCTGAGGTTGAAAACCAGTTAGACAGGAAAATAAAGAGACTTAGGTCGGATCGTGGTGGAGAGTATTTCTCTAGTGAGTTCTACTTATTCTGTGCGGAAAATAAAATTATTCATGAGAGGACGCCTCCCTATTCGCCCCAATCAAACGCGGTGGCTGAAAGAAAGAACCGCACTCTAACTGATTTGGTGAATGCCATGTTAGACACTGCGGGTTTATCTAAGTCATGGTGGGGGGAGGCTGTGTTGACTGCATGTCATGTCCTGAATAGAGTCCCTGCAAAGAATAAGGAGAAAACCCCATATGAAATATGGAAGGAGAGAAAGCCATCACTTTCTTATCTGCGCATTTGGGGTTGTTTGGCGAAAGTCAATGTGCCAATCACAAAGAAGCGCAAGCTTGGGCCTAAGACAGTAGATTGTGTCCATCTGGTTTATGCTTCTCGTAGCGTTGGCAGTAGATTTTTGGTGATAAGATCAGAGATGTCTGACATGTCTGTTGGCACGATCATGGAGTCTAATGATGCTACTTTCTTTGAGAACATCTTTCCTATGAAAATTGAGCATAGCAGTTCTGGTAAAACTAGTGAGATAATTCCCGAACCTTCTACTCAAATAGAATATCCTGAACCAACACCTGAGGAAAATCCTGAGAAGGATGACGGTGAGGCTCCGAGGAGGAGCAAGAGACAGAGGGTTGCAAAATCCTTTGGTGATGATTTCACTGTGTACCTCGTGGATGATACTCCCACGTCGATTTCAGAAGCGTTTGCATCCCCTGATGCAGACTACTGGAAAGAGGCGGTTCGTAGTGAGATGGATTCCATTCTTACGAATCAGACTTGGGAACTCACAGAACTACCTTATGGTTGCAAACCTGTAGGGTGTAAATGGATATTTAAGAAGAAACTTAGGCCTGATGGTACTATTGAAAAGTATAAGGCTCGGCTTGTGGCCAAGGGTTATACCCAAAAAGAAGGTGAAGATTTTTTTGATATATACTCACCCGTGGCTAGATTGACTACAATTCATGTACTACTTTCTTTGGCTACCTCACATAGTCTTATTGTTCATCAAATGGACGTTAAGACAGCTTTTCTAAATGGAGAGTTGGACGAGGAGATCTATATGGATCAGTCTGATGGATTTGTAGTAGAAGGTCAAGAAGGCAAGGTGTGTAGGTTATTGAAATCTTTGTATGGCCTGAAACAAGCTCCTAAGCAATGGCATGAGAAGTTCGACAGAACTTTAACTTCTACGGGCTTTGTCGTGAATGAGGCCGATAAATGTGTATATTATCGGTATGGTGGTAGTCAGGGCGTTATTTTGTGTCTCTATGTGGATGACATATTAATTTTTGGGACAAGTCTTGATGTGGTTCACGAGGTCAAGTCTTTCTTGTCTCAAAATTTTGATATGAAAGATCTAGGAGAGGCTGATGTAATCTTGAACATCAAGCTACTGAAGGGTGAGGATGGGATCACTTTGTCACAATCCCATTATGTGGAAAAGGTTTTGAATCGCTTTGGCTTTGCTGATTGCAAAACTTCTCCAACACCATATGATCCTAGCATTGTGCTTCGAAAGAACAAGAGAATTGCTAGAGATCAGTTGACTTACTCTCAAATCATCGGGTCACTTATGTACCTAGCTAGCGCTACAAGACCAGACATCTCGTTTGCTGTTAGCAAGTTGAGCCGGTTTACTTCTAATCCGAGAGATGATCATTGGCGAGCACTCGAAAGGGTAATGCGCTACTTGAGAGGTACTACAAACTTTGGCTTGCACTATACGGGTTACCCAATAGCGCTGGAAGGGTATAGTGATTCCAATTGGATATCTGACGCTGATGAGATAAAGGCCACAAGTGGATATGTGTTCACTCATGGTGGCGGAGCAGTCTCGTGGAGGTCTTACAAACAGACTATCTTGACACGCTCAACAATGGAAGCAGAATTGACTGCTTTGGACACGGCCACTGTTGAAGCAGAGTGGTTGCGTGAACTTTTGATGGATCTTCCGGTGGTTGAAAAGCCGATTCCGGCTATCCTTATGAACTGTGATAATCAAACAGTGATTGTCAAGGTGAACAGTTCTAAGGACAACATGAAGTCCTCAAGATATGTGAAAAGACGACTGAAGTCTGTCAGAAAATTGAGAAACTCCGGAGTGATAGCGTTGGATTACATCCAAACGACTAAAAATCTGGCAGATCCTTTTACAAAGGGTTTATCACGGTGTGTGATAGACAATGCATCGAGCGAACTGGGTATGAGACCCACGTGAGTTACACCATAGCGGTAACCCAGCCTATGTGATCGGAGATCCCGTGAATTAGGTCCTGGGGAAAACAAGCTATTGGTTAGCTGGATGAGAGTATAACCTAACCCATTCCATGTGAGATGCAATACTCTCGAAATCTGTATGGCGGGTTGGCATTTGCCTTAATGTTATTTTGTTTGCTTTAATTAGCGAAGATGTCATCCTACAGAGCATCTTGAAAGAACACACCTATATGAGCCCTACTGTTGGAAGTCGCAGTCTATGAGACTTGGGTAATCTCTAGTAAGCTCATGAAGGGACCATGGAGTACGACTTATATGCTCCACCCGCGGGGTAGCCTATTGGCAGCCAAGTATCAGTTGGCTTTGAGTGAAACTTGTTCACACAAAACTTGCAATTCAAGGCGTAGTCCATTGTCCAAGTTGTGAATGAATGTAGCTTAAATGTCTAGGTGCAATTCAAGGCATAGTCCATTGTCACCAAAACACTGATATATAAACAGTTTTGAGAACAGGCAAACTTGATGGGACTTTGAGATCTGGTGGGGGATTGTTAGAATTGTTGGGCCTAGCCCATTCAATATCTAAATAATTCCTGAAAAATCTCAAAGGCCCATGTATGCATGAGGCATGTGAAATTTCTTTAGTACCATATTGCTAGTGAGAGGAGTGGAGGACATGCTTAAATAGTGGAGCTTGCTCCCTCCCACTAGAGAATGTGATGGGAGAGAGAAACAGAGAATCACACGTGCGCGCTCGCCTCGCCTCGCCTCGCCGGGCGGGGGGCGGGGGGCGGGCGGCGCGTCGCCGGCACTCTGCGTGAATGGTCCGCCAAAACCGGACCCTCGTGCTTGCGCAGACGCAGTCTCCTTTTACAGTTTTATTTCTTTTGCTCTCCGAATTTTGCTGAACATATATGGAATATACAAATCGTGTTGGACTCGGTCGCGGCCCTTTTCGCGATCCGTTTGCCTCACGTGTTTTGCTATATAAATCTGCCGCCGCGCCGTCCAGAGGGATCAGATTAGATCGACCTATGGTTTGCCAGCTCCCTCTGCTGGGCCGCCGCTTCGGTTCTTTCCCATCCCGTGCGCCGGCGTGCACCGCCGTTCGGGAGAGCAGGTCTCCGGAACCGATCGCCCTCGAGCTCCTGCACCGGGTAGGGCGAATCAGGTTTTTGGGAAGCGCTCTGCGATCGCCATCGCTTCCTTCTTCCGCTTCGCGAGGACTTCTTCCACTACGCCGTCGCGATCTGCGTCGGCATCACCTTCTCCAACACGGCGTCAGATTCGGAGAACCAGAACCAAACCTCGCCGCAACTCGTACCGTACGGCGACGACGATCAAGTCAAGTAAGTCATCTCCTTCGCGAGTTCACCAGAGAGATATACGTGTATTTCTTCTACACGTGTATCTAGGTTGTGCTTCTGTGGATTTAACCTGTTTTATCTATCACTCAGATGTTGTGCGTGTTATATCTCTTGATTAAAATAAACCTGAAAGTGCTAATTATTCCAACGGCTTGTTGGTAGAAGATGATAGGTAACTCTTTTTCAATTTCTCCTTATGGTGGAACTGATCAAAATTTCCTCTAACCTCCTCACCAATGATGCTTGCATTCCAACTGGTGGCTGATGGCTGCAATCTCCCCATTCCATTGTATGCTCCTGCCATTATTAGTAGAAAACACAAGATAACGCAAAAGTATTATCCCTATCAACTACTAGGTTTTGAACGGTGGAGTCACACTCTCTCAAGCATCTTACCATGCTCTTACAAGTGTTCTTACCAATACTGCAGGAGGTACAACCGGTGGCTGGTTCGTGATACCGAACGAGTATGAGCGAAGCGATTGCAAGTTCGAACCAGAACTGATTAGAAGTATGTGGAGTTCGGGTAGGCAATCTCTAATAGCAAGGAATATGCAATTACCGAAATCAGAATAGCAAAGTTGATTAAATATCCAAAGTACCAGTCAATGTTGCTGGCCTAAACTCGTCCTCAGACCTAACTCAAGAAAACAAAACGAATCACGTAACACCGTGGATACAGAGGATGCAAGCACTTCTGATTTCTTTCTTTCTTTCTTTTCCTTACTTTTTTTCTTTTCTTTTTTTTCTTAGTGCGGCTTCTTTTTATGCACTTGCCTTTTTTTCACTTTTTTTTCAAATATCAATAGTGTCGCACATGAGAAATTACAAGGTATATACACAAACAATCAATTTTCTCTTGTTAGAAAAACAGATCTACTATGCAGAAAATTCCTATGCTGTTTTCGGACTTTTGGAGGCCTCAAACGCGAAAATGTATAACATAAAAGTTGTAGATCTTGTCGTGCTGATCAATTTTTATATATGGAACACCAATTTTGGGTAATGGATCTAGGAGATATGGGCCCCGCAACACAGACGGCTCAGAAAAAACCGAGACAAGACAGATTGACTTCAAACGCGATTTTGGGAAGGAAAACGGCGTTTCTGGAACTTCTCGCAATGGACAAAGTTGTAGAACTTTTTCGGAGCTATAATTTAGACCCCGAATTTGTCCAATTTGGAGTTTGGATGAGGGAGATATCAACTCGGGACTAACAGATTGGAAATAAATCCGAACCGATTCAGCACGAGTTCCTGATTTGCTCGGGTTCGACGAGATTTCTTCAACACAGCTGATGAACTTGACGCTAAGTTAAGAACTTAATATAAACCAGCAATAAGACGATGACGATGGATACAAATTCAACAATGCGAAACTGAAAACGAAATTGTGAAAGGCATAAAGTGGTTTGGACTATGGATATGACGACGAAATCAAATCTCTTTGTGGGGCAATTTTCTGGACTCTAGATGGAAAATAAAACAGAGGGATACAAGTATACCTGACGGGCAACCGAAGCTTTGATACCACTTATGGGGGACGGGATCCCGATCTTCCGACAGATATGGGTAAACACGATTGGTGGAGAACTCGACGTTGACTATCCGACTTTCAATCAGAACAGATCTAAGCCTGCAATCGCTACACCACTATCTCCGTTCGTTATCAACCACGCCAAGACGCGGTTGACCTTACCACGAAGGTTAATTCCTGCAAGCGAATCGAGAATACAAGCAAGAACACGGTAGATGCAATATCAAATTACAGATTACCGATTAAGCACACAAGTTGGGGTTCAGCAAACCGATAAACGGCGAAACTGCAACGGCAGAATAATCTAAGCAAAATCCAATTCTAAACGATGATGGCTACTGAATATATAGCGACGGCTAGGGTTTGGGGCGCAGCCCCTAAGGGTACACGGGCCATGGGCCGAAAGTGGAGCGTCGCAGCGCCCGGCAGAATGCGGCAGATTCTGGTCGCAATATTGTTTCGACGATTCCCATTGATCTGTAAGGAATTTGGGCCTCAGTTATCCATTAGAATGCTCTCGTCGTGGGCTTATCCGTGCATACCAAGAATGTTCAAAACGGAGTCCGTATGCGTCCGGGGCATCCGTTTTAAGTGGGCTGCGCGGAGATGGCCGAACCTGACTCGTGGATAAATTGGGCTCTCTCTTGGCCGACCTTGCAACGACGTGGCTTGTGAGACCAGAGGGCGTCGAAGTGGTGGAGATGCGCCCTTCTTGAATACGTCCAGAGCTTGGGGAGGTGGCCACGGTGGAGGCCGAACTGCCGGCGGCGACAGTGTAATATCAACATGATGAGCTTGCTGGCTGTGCACGCGGCCTGACCATGGTGCGGGTCGATGATGCCATGTGGTTTATGATGCCACCATAGCTGATGTAGATGATGTAGAGGATGCCGTGAAGTGTCGCGAACTTATCATAGATGAAGAGGTTGAAGATGAAGTAGTCGATCGAAAGCTCATCGACGTCCATGCTGGCGAAGAATTGAATGAAATTCTTGATGACCACCATGTTGACGTAGTGTTGGTCCTATCTATGGTGTGCATGGTCACATCAACCTCAGTTTGTAACACACACTATTTGGAGGGTTACACTTTATCATTAGTAAGAGTTATCTTAGTAGTTTGTGTGTTAAAGTCGAGTTGAACTACGGCTTGGATTTTCGTAAGCGTCTTACGGAATTCGGGTAATAGTTCTTGTAGCTATACCTTTCCTTGTAAGACTTTGATTTATAACACAAGTTCATTTCTTTACATGAGCTGAGCATTTATCTTCCGCATAGTTGAGAGTGTGCAATCGTTAGAGCCCTCTTGAGGTCCATCTATTATCGAATTTGGGTTCATGCTCAAATACTTTGGTTGCCTAAGTATGGAACTTAGATCGTTCTCCAAGGATCTAAGAGGAAGTGATTAGCTCGAGTGGCAGACGTGGTGTCTGAAACTAGTTCTGACTCAGTAAACACATGATTCAACGATGGTGCGTAAATAGTTGGTGGTCACAACCCTGCTATCCGAGTGGTATCAGCTTTTGTGAATTCCACCTCATTAGTCTTAGTCCAATCGAGCCCAATCGGGGATGATCATAATCATCTGGTGTTCTTAACTGATAGCGGGTGGTAGTGAATCGGCCGATCTCCGAAGAGTTCTCAAACAATTCTATTATTCATTTACATACTAGCTCAAGTGTAAGAGTAAGCCCCTAGGGGCTTATTTGGTTTTGGTAATTGATGGCAACTGGGCTGTAGAGCTGGATCACGCCTAGATTAAGGACATTTGTTTCCTAGTTCTTTTGATTTCTTACGTGTGTATAGCCTAGGGCCATCATGCCTGCCGATCGTCGTATCTCTGACTGCAGAGTCCCACAGAGCACATCTCTGGTCTCTTATCCTCATTCGCGTTCTCGAGAGTTAGCCGCTAAGTCTCAAAGCCAAACATTTCATGTGGGCGCGAAATGTCCCGCGCAAGTGTCCAAAAGTTCCCACCGAGTTCTCAAGTCGATAAACTTGGCACAAACTCTAGGTGAGACATCAAGGGAGAAAGGGATAGCCAAAAACGTAATGGGCTGCAAAACCTAGCCCCGTCGGACTGGATGAGCGTGTCAGCGGCTACCGGCTAAGTCACCCAAAATGCAACCCTACTGTCGTACCGGGTCTGACCACCATCGGACCGGGTCCGACCAAGCCATCGACTCCCAGCGACTAAGTCCCAAATGCAACCCTTCTGTCAGACTGGGTCCGACCACCGTCGGACTAGGTCCGACCAGGTCACTCCCAAGGTGAAACACTTCATCGGACTGGATCTGACAGTCATTGACTGGGTATGACTACACCATGGGAAAATCAATCTGGACCATTTATTCTTAGGGTTTTCGCCTTGAGGTATAAATAGGAGCCACTAGCACGGGGAAAGTTAAGAGAGCCTCATTTAGCAGCCACCCCTTGCCCTAGCCACCCTATAGAGCTCCTCCCATAGTTCCCCACCTCCACTTAGGGTTCCATGTGCTTGAGAGATTGAGTGAGAGATTGAGGGAGAAGGAGTGAGGAAGAAGAAGAGTGCACCCGCTAGTATCCTCCTCGTAGCCCCCAAGGTCCGTGCCCTCTCCCATGGTTGTATTGCCATCCTCTATGGTGGGATGAGGGTTGAGTGAGTTGTGGTGTCTCCGTTCTTGTGCACTTGGGATTCTTGCCACCGGGAGATGTCGTCACCGCCAAGCTCCATCGAGCATACCACAAGCAAACCCTTCTTCGTGAAAATCACCGTACTTCCTACGGTGCTTCCTTTCTGTCCGTCGGGGTGTGCAAAGCCCGCCATCGCGTCGGCGGCCACCTTGCTTCCAAGGTGCTCTTCTCCATTGTGTCAGAGATGTGCTAAATCCTCGGTGTGCTCGAGGTCGGCTTCGCTTGTGAAGTCGGTGTTTCGGGGTACTTCATGTGTGGAGGCTGCTGATTCGTGTGAAGGTTTGGAGCTCGCCTACCATGTGTTGGTGAAGAGCAACCATCGAGTGGATTGAGGGTTAGGGACGATAGAGTCCCGGCTTCCTTGACCAGAAGTTTCCTCAACGTGAGTAGGTGCTTGCACCGAACACGGTAAAAAGATCGGTTTGCGCTTCTCTGTCTCATTTACTTACCGCATCTTGATATCCACTGCCTGCGAGTGCCTTCGTGCCTCCTACACTTGTGCTTTGATTGCTTCCGCCTACTAGACTTGTGTAGGAATTCACGCGCTGGCTATGTGCCCTAACTTGCCTAAGTGACTAAGTGCAACAAAAGTAAAAATTGAAATAGTCCGATTCACCCCCGCCCCCTCGGCCTTAGGTTCCTTCATCAAGCTTAGTAATTGATTGGACTTACTTTAGAAACATTAAACTCGTCTCATTGATGCCTGAATACAAGGGAAGGAGAATGGTATTGATGGCTGACGACTCAATATTAGCCATCTCTTATATTGGAAAGGCGATCGTTCCAAGGTATAGTTCACACCAAATCCAACTCTAAAAGGTATATCATGTTTGTGCCTTGAAAAAGAATGTATTGTTAGTTTTTTAGCTAATAGCAGAAGGAAAGCATGTGCTCTTTGGGCCAGAAGGTGTGGCCATATTTAAGAGAGTAAAGGTGATCGACACACCTATTATGGAAGGAAGGAGGAGACAATTCGTCTATGTCCTCTCTGTTGAGTCTGCTTATGTGGACAAGGCTCGGAAGGAACGAGATAGGTGATCTCTGGCATGCACATCTTGGACATGTCAACTATAGTACATTGAAGGAGATGATTAGGAGGAAAGTTTTGAAGGGACTTCCTCAACTGGATATCCAGACATACACAGTCTATGTTGGTTGTTAGTATGGCAAGCTCATCAATTGCCATACAAAGAGTAAGAATATTGGTCCATGACACCATTGGAGCTCATACGCTTAGATATTTTCGGCCAGTGAAACAAATTTGTCTTGGAGGGATGAGGTATATGGTGACTTCTCCAGGTATGTGTGGGTCTACTTTATGAAAAAAAATGTCCAATACTTTTGCAAAATTTAAGGATTTTAAAGAAAAGGTAGAAGGAACTCAACAAGAAAATCTGGTACTTCCGCACTAACAACGGGACAGAGTATTTATCCAATGAGTTTACCATCTATATTAAAGAACACAAGATAAGGAGACAATTAACTTACCCTAGTACTCCACAACAAAATAGTGGCAGAGCGCAAGAATCGTCATCTTGACGAAACTTGTTGAAGCATGCTCCACGACAAGAATGTACTTGGAAGGTTCTGGGCCGAATGGATGAGGACAACAACCTATATAATTAATAGTGTCTCAACCCAAGTTAGCATTCATGACCCCTCAGCAGATAATATGGAGGTAAAGCCAGTGGTCAGCCATCTCAAAGTATTTGGTTGTGCTTGCTACATGTTTGTACCTGACCACTTCAGAAGCAAATTTGAGAAGAAGGCAATTTGGTGCATCTTCGTCGGCTATGATGATGCAGGAAAATGTTGGCGGTGTTGTGATCTGACCACTAGAAAATATCATAACTCCTAGAATGTGGTGTTCGATGAACCTTGTGCATCGTGGTCACCTTAGAAGATTGAGCTGTCTGAATTTCATAGGTTGGAGTAGGTTTCAAAAGAAATCCAAGAAGAGGAGAAGGAATCAACACCGGCTATAAGTAAAGGCAAAGAGGGTTCACTAGGTAAAGTCAAGAGCCTTTGGAAGACTGGTGTACGTTAGTTGATACAAGAGAATCCTCAACCATAACAAAAGGAGCTGGAAGCGCCTATTCAAGAACTACGGAGAACAATAAGGCAAATCAAGCATAACCCAAGCTATGCAAATATTGTCCTTGTTGATGAATTCTTATCTATTGAGCCATCTTCCTACGAAGAAGCTTGTAAAAGCCCTATGTGGCGAAAAGCAATGGAGGAAGATATTAAGGTGTTAAAAGAAAATGTAATATGGGATTTAGTGTTGGGACCGAATCAGGTAAAACCCATATCTTGTAAATGGCTCGATTGAAAGGCATAAAGCTTGACTTGTGGCTCGAGAATTCTCTCAACAATACGAAGGAGTACTATGAAGATACATTAAGTCTAGTTGCCAAGATCTTAAAGGCTTACTTATATTGGCTTCTTGCAAATCTTAGAAGTTATGGTAGATATATGTCAAGAACACCTTCCTACATGGAAAACTTGGTAGGAAAATCTATATGGAGCAACCAAGAGACTTCGACAGCAAGATCCAACCGAATATGTTTGTAAATTGAAGAAGGCATTATATGGCTTAAAGCATGCTCCACGGGCATGGTACGGGATGATTGGTGAGTTTTTTGTACATAGTGGATTTAAAGTCGCTCCATCAGAATCTTATTTGTGAAAGCCAAGGAAGATAGACTAGCAATAGTTCTAGTCTTTGTTGATGACCTGATCATCATAGGAAATCATATTAAGGAGATACAAAGGATAAGCAAAAATTACTCAATCCGATTTCAGATGAAGGAGCTTGGAGAGCAAAAACATTTTCTTAGACTAGAGGTGGAGCACATAAAGGAAGAACTATTCTTAGGACAACAAAATTATGCTAAACATCTTATTTAAAGATATGGCCTGCTTGACTGCAAACCCGTTTCTACACCAATGTATCCCAATGTGAGGTTTTAAAAAGATGAAGGTAAAATATTGAGGATGAGACTATATCGATAGGTAGTTGGGGGTCTCATCTATCTCGCATTGACCTGACCAGATATATGTTACTCAGTTGGCATGGTAAGTTGATACATGGTCATCTTGATGTAGTCGGGCGTATTCTCAGGTATGTGAGGGGCACAATCAATTGGGTACCCTACACAAGAGTTTAAAAGATTGGCAAGTGATTGGATATTGCGACGACGACTGTGCTATAGATTGTGGGACATATCAGTCAACCACATAATACTTTTTTAGCCTTGGATCAGAGGTGTATCATGGTGCACCAAGATAGAAACAACTATAGCACTATCTAGTACTGATGATCGTTCGCTAACAATGGTAGTATAAGAAAGTACATGGCTTAAGAAGTTGATAAAAGACCTTCACCAGCCAACAAAATACAAAGTAAGATTTTTTTGTGATAATTTATCTTTCATTCGGCTCGAAGAAAATCCATGTTTCCATGGAAAGACCAAGCATATAGAAGTTCACTATCACTACATAAGAGAAAAAAAAAATTCTTGGAGGAGAGATTGAGATGGTGCCAACAAGAACATATAAGCAGATTGTTGACATTGTCACAAAGAGTCTCAACAAGACTAAATTTGAAAAGTTTTGAGAGGCACCCGGTGTCATATACAAAAAACAACTATAGGAAGAAGTTTGACTCAAGAGGGAGTGTTGGAAGAGGCAAGTTCAACTTCTAGAAGTCTCTCAACCATACATGGCACTGAATTGCAATGCATTTTTAAAAACCTTCTAAAATATTGAAAAGTTGTCATGAAACAATATAAAGTTTCTAGAATATTAAAATGTGTCCATGAGAGTAGATATTTGCATGGCAAACTTGACAAATATTTAGAATCTTACTATGTAATTGAGATTTTCTAGAAAGTCGGTTGTAAAAGAGTCTAGAAGAAAGATAAACATGATCTTGGCATATAAATAGAAGTTCTCTCCTCTACCATCTAAGGAGCATGGTAGATAAGGGTAAGGTAGAAGAGTGCTAGTGAGAGTGGGGGAGTGAATTGAGTGCTAGGTTAGATACAATTGTAATATTACCGTATAAAAAATACAGATTCTTTTTGTAAGTACTTGTCTCCCAATATATTGAATTCCAACATTGGATTATGTCTAGTTGGTTTCTTTTAATGAATATTTATTCATTGACCAATCCAACTTTCGCAACTTTCTTAGTTTGATGCATAAGGCCAGTGTAATAAGAAAAGAATGAAGTTCTTTTAACATGCAATGAACTAACACTGAAATATTTAATAAACAATATATTAATAATAGTTTCAGTCGACTAACATAACATACAGATGAATCTGTGTTATCTCCTTTGGGACCAAATAAATTCATGTGTAAGAAAAGTAAAATATTCAATTCTAATTAATTGGCAAGTTTGCACACATGAAAAGAAGTAATAATACAAAACAAAGTAAACTAATTAAGCATATTTTTATGAATTTAAGGATAGATATACTCATGCACCAATAAAACTACCTCATAACATATACAAGTATACATTAAGCATCACCGCCATACAGTCAGGATATTATCAACATAGGGTTAGTAGGCGATAAAACAAGAAGGCATCAGTAACATGGCAGTAGTCAGCCAATCACTAACCTATCTTCACACGCGAGCTTAAGCCTTTCCATGACATACCTGTCTGTGGCGACACAAGAACAACTGAGAAAATGACTTCTTCTTTTGACATCTCCGACAATGAGGCGGTGTAGACGAAGCAGAGCAAATGCCTTAAACACCTTCGCCTCCATGTCGTCTATGCGGACAAAGCTCCCTCCTTCATCACACCAAAGAGCTCCTCGTTGAAGACCGGTGATCATGCCACAATAATGCAACGGTGCGCAAGGAACGTCTCGCTGACGACCTTCAACACCACATTGGCTCCCTTCTCGGCTAGAAGGAGATCGCACAGGTGTCAGTGCAGGTCAAATGGCGGCATGGAGATTGATCTCGATCTCTCATATTTGGAGCACGCTGAGTACGTTGATCATAACGCAATCATTTTTAAGATACTCCGAACACTAAAAGGCCACCGTTTTGATGAATATTAAAAGAATTAATGAGCAAAATCTGGTAAAGTTGTGTACATGCCATGGATTCACTTTTTTCATTATATTAAGAAAGGACGACGGCACTTCTCCTCCTTGAAGACAAGCTTGATGCGCACCTTCATTTTTGTGTTAATATCCTCGTCGAGAACGAGACAGAGGGATATATGTATGTGTAGACATACAGGAAGGAGTCATTCGGGTAGTAGTCGATGCACCAACGAGGGCTTCCGGTGGGACGGGGCAAGATTTGAGGCACTCACAATGCAGAGATTCTTTGTGGTCGAGTAGCCGTCCATCTTGAGGACATGGTACCCGCTCGCCGTCATGACGATGATGAAGGAGGCAGTCCCCGACACATTGCCGTGGCTAAAGGTGAGCGATACGGCGAGCCTAGATGGATTGGGGATTTTGTATGTGTGCACCGTCTCTCTGGTTGAGGTTGATCACTCACTAATAATGTAGTGGGGAACTTTGGATTTGGGAGGAGTAAGAATGGAAGATCGAGGGAGAGGGGTGTTGGCGATTCTTACGCTCAAACAAATTAATCTGCAAGCGGACGGATATCGCTTGTAGTTTTCACCAGGAGTATTCCTAGAGTAATCGAATCCATAGGAAACGAGGGTTTAAAGAGATAACCTCTATATCTTAATTATTTAAAATACCAGCCAGTCTAGGTAACGGGGGTTAGGATAAATGAAAAGACCGACACACACACACACACGATAAATATTCACACAAATAAAGAGAAAGCTACACTAGCTAAATAGACAGTTGGGAAGACAACGAGACAAGTTTAATAAGTTCACAAAATCGTGTTATTCAGTTTAATTGAGCGAGCTTAGGGTAATCAACTAGTGGTTCACTTGATATTCGTCGTCGGAGCTCGGACACTCACTACCACCCGCTATCCTGAATTGGAATCCCGAATGGTTATGATCGTTCCGATTTGGCTCTACTGGTCCAAAGCCGGATGCTGTGGGTTACGCACGAGATACTTAGTATCTACGGATGGATATGGCTGTCACCACCTACCACCTACCACATATACATGGGCCCGGTTGTAAACCGAGTTAGTCCTAGTCTCAGACACCACATCTGCGACTATTTCCAATCAATATTCCTCAGTACTAAAAAGAAGTTGATCTAGGTTCAATGCCTGGCTCTAACAGTATATGAGTGAGAACCTACATTGATTCCAGACGAATATAAGCTACTGGTAAGGCAAATCTACACAACTCATTTATACAGATATACTCAGCTCAAATAAAGTTCAACACTATAGCAATGAAATAAGTGATCTCACGAATTGAAACAATTAGGAAAGGATACAAGAGCTATTACCTGAATTCCCAAAGACACTTCCGGAACTCCGAGCGTCAGCTCGACTTGACTCTAACTCCCAACTTCTACTAACTAAGAGCTACTCTACTAAGTGGAATGAAAATGTGAGAGAGTGTTGTGTGTTCTATTACAAGTGAGGAGAGGGGGTCTATTTATAGTGCTCCGCAGCAAACCGTGGTGCTCCACGTCTAGGGAGACGTGTCATCTATCCCTCCTCGAAAGGGGAACCCGAGGGGGCACAAGAGTGGGTCGGCCGGCCTAGTGGGTCGGCTAACCCACCTTCTTCACTTCCCGGTCGTGGATTTCGTCTAGGATTCTCCCTCGATGGTGTAGATTAACCCCTTAAGCCGGTGGATCAAATGGACTTGCGCAAGAAAGGAATCCAAGGGAATCCTATGCTCATTTGTGAAGCAACCGTGTCCATTCAACCAAACCGACGGCAGTGGATGGTCTAGATGTCTTCATCTTGTGTTTTTATGCCACTGGGGAGAAAACAAAGCTGGATCGGTGACGTGGACAGGTCGGCCGGCCTACTGGGTTGGCCGGTCTGGCTTTTTTCCCGGTCTGGCTCTGGTTTGTCCCATTTTGTACCTATAGACCCAAAACTCACCAAAACTTGTGGAACTTTATTAGAATAACTAAAATGTTAGTATAACCTTGATTTTCCCTCGAAAAGCCGGAATTCCGAAATATGTTGACATATGAAATTGGTGTTTATTTGACGTCAACACACCCCCCAAGTTGAACTTTTCCCGTCCTCGAGCAAAGAGCTCAAATGAGAACCCGGTGGATCAGGATTGCATCAATATCATTATTCAATAAATACTAAGCATGCAAAGTTGTACCACATTATTTGTTGACAAAAACTCGTACAAGTGTACCCCAACTTTCATCAAACTCACGAGGTTTTCAAAATCTCTCCTTTTCTTTTAGCGGTCGAAAGATATAATAACTTTGATAGAACTTTGTCAACTCAGCCCTTTCCAAGCTATGTCCCGGGGTTTTTTTTCTTTTCAAAATGTTCGTTTCTCATTACTCTCATATCTCTTGGGGTTATTTGATCCTCACCCAGGCTTTTTATTGATGGCCTTCTTTCCTCCTATTCTAAGGTTTATGTGGAGCTCATAGGTATGGAAATGTGGCCTACTTAGGTTGTATAATTTTGTAAAGTCAAAATAGATCCTAGGGAATTTGGTACTACTTCGCATTCTGGTCATTAGAGTAATAACGTCTAGGGATGAGGGAGAGAATGAACTCACGCCAAATGAATGAAGAAACACAAGTGCAAGTGATGAGGGGTACTAACGAGTCCGCCCATCGGAACTTGTGTTTATAGAAAGGTCTATTTGACTCCTTTATTTGTTTTGAGATCATTCCTCAATCTAGAATTTTGAGAGGCATTTTTTTTAATAAAGACAGAAGGAGATGATGGTTCTCTCTTCCTCTTTCTTTTTTTCTTTTTGTTTGCCTCAATTTTTCTATAATTTTGAGGAATAAATCTTTTTTTATGGTATACTATTAACTAAGAACAAAGCTAAAGTTATTCGTATGCGAGGCAAGGCAAGGCAGATCAGGGAAGAATTACTAGGAATTAATTTGGCAGAGTATTAGCAAGGCACGGCAAGACAGTAAGCAGAGTGACCACAGCAGGCAACGACAGAGAGCAGGACACACCTATTGAGCCGGAGGGTCAAAACTGATGTGCTGGAACCATGCCGCAAGGGCATTGTTCGTGGCTTGTGTCGCAGTGGTATTGGTCCTAAGGTCACGGGTGATGTCCTCTTGATACCTAGTGTGATGGGCCAACGTTTGGTGTACATGGCCCATATCATCGGCTAAGGTATCCATTCTCTGTCCTAAGGTATGGAGGTCCTGCGCGAATGACTCGAAGTAGGAAGGGTAGCGGGCCAACGACGGTCCTCCCCGTCCTATCTTGGGTCCTTGCTCACGAGGTGAGTGGGTCCAACCGGCATCAAACTACCGTGAGCTACCGGCCTCAAAGTTGTGCGTGCCCCAATCTCCGTACTCATGTGGAGCAAAGGCGGACGGGTTCCATGGATCCCAACCCGCACTATAGTCGGAGTGATGAGGGCTGCAGCTGCCCCCGTCCACTGATCGTGGTGGGGCTCACTGGGCTCAAGTTGCTCTCGCTGCTAGCGTGTGTGGCTGCGTGTCACGGGGCCAGAGACGCTATGCCTATGGGGCTCTAGGGCTCTAAAATCGATGGTCAGCGTCAGGGCTTTGTAGATTCTGAGCCTTGGATTAGGCAAACGGATCTCAGCGGTGGTGCCCGGAAATCTCATGAAATGAGCGTCCAACTCATCAACCCAAAGGATGTGGCCTTGGATGAAATGGTCCTTTCCTATTGTTTGAAATTGTGTATCTAGAAAGGCCAATTCACAATGTTCTAACAGTCCCAAATAGGGCTGGCACACGAGCTCGTTTTCTGAATTTTTGGCTCAGTTTCAAATTACATCCGATTCAATTCTGGATTGTTCTAACATTAAAATTATTCAATTTTAGACGAACATCAAATGCACTTTGGCTCGGCTCCGGCTCGGCTCGTGGGCTCGATTGTAAATTTACCCTTAAAAAATAATTAAAATTATATAGAATCCATCTGTGTTAATTTTAGAAAAAGCTCGAAATGAGCTCGTGTGCCACCCCCAGTCCCAAACCCTCCACAATGCGGGTGATTAGGGACGTGCAGTCAATATCCCCCTTTTGGTTAATCATCTCTACCCAGTGAGCTACCATATTTGCGGTTGGATTAACAGGCTTTTTATTGACCATTGCAAACAGGTACTGCAGCTCATCAAGGTGCACTGTGCGCATGTCTAGCCTTGAATGAACTACCATTGCTAGCCACCTATGCATGAACCGAAGAGTGGGGTTGTGAATATTGTTCATGCGAGGTTTATTATACTCTTTGCTAGAAATAGATTCCCAGAATTCATCGCGATAAAACCAGCTAACGTATCATGATTAACTCTACACAAGATGGAAAAGCCTAGATAACTAGTTAGGGACTTTAAAGAACATTCAAATTCTTCGTTAAAGAGTCTAAAATAGTATCTATTCCCACCATCAAGAATGCGTAAAGTACTAAGAAATTCAAGAGTTAGAAGGCGCGAACCTTTTTCGACGATGGGCGCGAAATTTTCCATCCGACGGCTCGGAAAGCTTCGTTGAATTCGTCCAGAAGGCCGGTCTTGATCAGACAATTGGGTCGTACGTCCGTGTGTGCTAAAAAGACCGGCACCTCAGCGCTTTGAAGACTTGCCGCTCTCGGTCGGTATGGAGCACAATTTGCTCCTCCGACACCAAAATCCGCATCTCCGGGGCTGGGCCAGCCACTGAGGTTGTTGGGGCTTCAGAAAATTCGTCGTGGTATCCCGAAAATCGGAAATCCACCGACATTGTCTCCCTAGATTGGCTCTCCACGATCTCGGTCGGAGTATGAGTCCAATCCGAGTTGGACGAGCTGAATCGTTTGTGGACGCCCTTCGCTCCCTTACCGATGGTGCGGCCAAACTTACCATACCATGACGACATTTTTCCTGCAAGGGTTAGAACGAACAAATACCCGAAGGATATACGAAAGTGTTTACGGGTTAGTCATCCAAAATTAGTCGTCACAATTAGCAGTTCTTTGCCTCCACAAAAATTAGTTTTGCTCGATTTTTAGTTGACAGTATGCGTGTAGTTGAAAGCAAATATGCAGTGCAGAGGAGAGTTGCAGGCAAGATCATGCAATCACCGCAGGGATGTGATTTCAACCTGAAGGTCACTCCCGTATTTATAGATTTTCTTAATGCATGATTAGTGATGAACATGGGATTAAATGCATGATTAAGGAAGTCAAATTATCCTACCTAGTGCCTATATGTATAGAGTGGTGGGTGTAGTGGAAAATGAGTGGTGGAAATGAGGTGAAAAAGACCCACCCACATGGGGTTGGTTGGCAGAATTTAGTGGGTCGGCCGGCCCCATTTTTTTACCAATTTATTTTTTTCATATTTTTGTATTTTTATAGGCAGGATAAATGCATGGTAAAAATTAAATATGCAGTGGAAAATGCACGAAAAATAAATATGAATGCAAGATAAACTTTCGGTTTACCTCCCGGTGAGGTCTCGAATTTTTCTTATCGCGGTCGACGAGTCGGACCGCATTCAACCTTCAGTTGTCTTGAATTAGTTCCGGAGCCGAAGTTGCTGCGGTAGGTTGAATTTCTTTCTTACGTCACACTTGTTTGATCTGAGATTTTTGAGTGTCGTTGATCTGCCCTTGCGGCTTCGATTTCTCGACCGCATGACTTCTTCCGACGAGGCTTGGATTTCCCCTTGTTCTCCTTCCCCTTCCAATATGGACGATGCATTGGCTCGTCCAACAATCGGAGGGTACTCATCATCGCAGCAATGAGGCTATCCACCTGAAATTTTGGTACATCCCTTGTTTCCTCTTGCATAGGTTTAGCATTTTTACCACGAAATATGCGTACCTGTGAGCAATGCTCAGCTTTGGGCCTGAAGTTGAATGTTTCATCTTAGCCGTTAATGTTGAGATGAATTTCTCCTACACCAACATCGATCGTCGCATTTGCCGTGCTCAAGAATGGCCTCCCAAGAATAAGGGGTGTCTTAGTGTCTACTTCCATGTCCAGCACCACGAAATCCACGGGTATCAGGAAATTTTGAATTTTCACTGGTATGTCCTTCGCGACTCCAATTGGATGGCGAATTGATTGATCCGCCAACTGCAGGGTCATGCCAGTAGGCGACAAGGTAGAATGATTCAATCTTTCATAAATTACCTTGGACATAATGCTGACGCTGGCTCCGAGGTCGCACAGAGCACGCTCAAAGTGTTGTGCACCAATGGAGCATGAGATGGTCGGGTAGTCAGGATCCTTCTTCTTCTCAGGGAGAGTGTTCAAAATCACCGTACTGCACTCCTCAGTCAATTTAATGACTTTAGACGTCGGCAACGGATGCTTGTTGTTGAGGATGTCCTTCAGGTACTTGGCATACGTCGGTACCCGCATAGCATCTAGCAATGGTATGTTGACATATAGTTGCTTGATTACCTCAACAATCTTGCCAAACTGCGCGTCCGCAGTTGACTTGCATTGGCCACGTGGAAAGGGTAGCAGTTGCGTCTCAGTGAATTCAGCGGGACTTGGCTTGGTCCGCGCTTCACTTCTCGTCGTCTTCAGCATCTCCTCTCTTGGCTCCTCATCATTCTCACCTTTCTCTTCTTCATCGGAGATAATATCCTCATTCCCTACAGTGTTAGTTTGCGGTGGGTCTCGGGTGGTTTTACCCGATCGGGTTGCGAACGCATTAACATTTTCTTTCAGGGGAGCCTCCGGCTGTCCCGAGAGCTTTCCCGAAGCAAATGTAGGGATTGAAGTAGCCAATTGAGCTATTTGAGTTCCTAACATTTTATTGAAGCTCATTTGAATTTTCGTGGCAGCTGTAAACCCTTCTAGTTGTGCATTGATGCTCTCCAGAATTTTATCATTAGTAAGAAATTTCCTACTAATGTTATCATTCACTTTTTGTTGAGCATTTGCATCATCTATAGGAGATTTATTGCGATTAAAATTACCATTGTTACCTCCTTGAAGACGGTTGTCGGTGGAGAAGTTCGGCCTCAAATTCCAACCCAGAGTGTAGTTGGATTGAGGTCGGAACCCATTGTTGATGAAGTTTGCGTCCTCCGGTCGGGTCTCAGTGCAGTTGTCTCCAGAGTGTCCTAGATTCCTGCAAACCTCGCAAGTCATGCGAGATTCGAGTGCCTGGACGGTTTGATTCGTCACTTCCAGCTTCTTCATTAGTAAATCCATCTTGGCCGCGAGCATGTCCATATCGTCGATCTGGTGGACTCCTCGAGTGCGCGGCTGCGAACGCTCATCGTTCCAGCCCTGACTTGAGACCATCTTCTTAATGAGAGTGCGGGCAACACTCACACTGAGTGAGAAGAAAGCTCCTCTAGAAGCAGCACCGAGGTGCTCTCGGGCAGTACAGTTCAGCCCATGATAGAAGCTCTGAATGATAAACCAGTCTTGCATCCCGTGGTGGGGGCAAGCCAGTATATACTCTTGCAGTCGCTTCCAGGCATCCGAAATGGACTCATCCGTGTGTTGCTGGAATGCGGAAATCTTGTTCCGCAGGGCATTGGTCTTGTCCAGAGGAAAATACTTGGTGAGGAAGGCATTGGAGCATTTCTCCCAAGTTGAGACTACATCTTTGTTGGCATAAAACCATTGTTTTGCTTTCCCTATCAATGAGAACGGAAATAGGCGCAACCGGACAGCGTCAGGAGTTGCACCCTTGACGGTGAAGGTACTGCAGATTTTCAGAAAATGCTGCAGATGTGCATTGGCATCCTCCGTTTGCTTGCCACAAAAAGGGCTCGCCTGAACCATGTTGATAAGAGCTGGTTTCAGCTCGAAACCACCATCACCCACATTGGTGGCAGGTCCAGTGGGGACATTGGTGCTTGACGGGGCTGAGAATTCTAGAATGGTCTTCTCCGCAGCCATCAATAATGAAGGTGTTTTGGTGCTGAGGAAAGGATTGCTCGTGAGGTTGGATAACTCAGAGACACGGGTTTGCGGAGGTAGGACTCGAGGTCTTGTCCTTCGCACCAGTGACTTCGGATTTTGTCGAAACTTTTCAGGAAGATCAAAACCGGTCATCCACCGCTCTGCTAGTTCCACAGAACAAAGACGGAGTAGGGTAATACCCATCAAACTAGGCTGGTAAATTAAATAATTTAGATGTAGATTTTGAAAAAAATTTATCTCTTTTGAGAAACCGCTGCGATCCCCGGCAACGGCACCAGAAAACTTGTTGGCGATTCTTACGCTCAAAGAAATTAATCCGCAAGCGAACGGATATCGCTTATAGTTTTCACCAGGAGTATTCCTAGAGTTATCGAATCCACAGGGAACGAGGGTTTAAAGAGATAGCCTCTATATCTTAATTATTTAAAATACCAGCCAGTCTAGGTAACGGGGGTTAGGATAAATGAAAAGACTGGGACACACACACGATAAATATTCACACAAATAAAGAGAAAGCTAGACTAGCTAGATGGACAGTTGGGAGGACAACGAGACAAGTTCAATAAGTTCACAAAATCGTGTGATTCAGTTTAATTGAGCGAGCTTAGGGTAATCAACTAGTGGTTCACTTGATATTCGTCGTCGGAGCTCGGATACTCACTACCACTTGCTATCCTGAATTGGGATCCCGAATGGTTATGATCGTTCTGATTTGGCTCTACTGGTCCAAAGCTGGATGCTGTGGGTTACGCACGCGATACTTAGTATCTACGGATGGATAGGGATGTCACCACCTACCACCTACCACATATACGTGGCCCGGGTGTAAACCGAGTTAGTCCTAGTCTCAGACACCACGTCTGCGACTATTTCCAATCAATCTTCCTCAGTACTAAAAAGAAGTTGATCTAGGTTCAATGCCTGGCTCTAACAGTATATGAGTGAGAACCTAAACTGATTCCAGACGAATATAAGCTACCGGTAAGGCAAATCTACACAACTCATTTATGCAGATATACTCAGCTCAAAAAAAGTTCAACACTATAGCAATGAATGAAGTGATCTCACTAATTGAAACAATTAGGAAAGGGTACAAGAGCTATTACCCGAATTCCCGAAGACACTTTCGGAACTCCGAGCGTCAGCTCGACTTGACTCTAAATCCCAACTTCTACTAACTAAGAGCTACTCTATTAAGTGGAATGACAATGTGAGAGAGTGTTGTGTGTTGTGTCACAAGTGAGGAGAGAGGCTCTATTTATAGTGCTCCGCAGCCAACCGGGGTGCTCCACGTGTAGGGACACGTGTCATCTATCCCTCCTCCAAAGGGGAACCCGAGGGGGCTCAAGAGTGGGTCGGCCGGCCTAGTGGGTCGGCCGACCCACCTTCTTCACTTTCCGGCCGTGGATTTCGTCTAGGATTCTCCCTTGATGGTGTAGATTAACCCCTTAAGCTGGTGGATCAAATGGACTTGCGCAAGAAAGGAATCCAAGGGAATCCTATGCTTATTTGTGAAGCAACCGTGTCCATTTGATCAAACCGACGGCAGTGGATGGTCTAGATGTCTTCATGTTGTGTTTTTATGCCACTGGGGAGAAAACAGAGCTGGATCGGTGATGTGGATAGGTCGGCCGGTCTACTGGGTCGGCCGGCCTGGCTTTTTTCTCGGTCTGGCTCTGGTTTGTCCCATTTTGTACCTATAGACCCAAAACTCACTAAAACTTGTGGAACTTTATTAGAATAACTAAAATGTTAGTATAAACCTTGATTTTTCCTCGAAAAGCCAGAATTCCGGAATATGTTGACATATGAAATTGGTGTTTATTTGACGTCAACAAGGGGAAATAATGCAACGCTTTCCATTTTAGCCTAATGTTCTGGATGTTTGCGTCGTTTGATGGATTTGGGCATGGATTGATATGGAGTGATGCTCTATTTTTTGTGTGGGGAGTTTTTCATATGGTGTATCATCATATTGCCGCCCACATAGTGAGAAATAAAAATTTGGTCGTATCCATTTTATTCACGCCCTTGTTTCCTTTTTTTTGTAAGACACAAAGTTGAAAGCTCAAGTTAGGAACTATAGAATCGTACCGTATCTAGATTTCGAATGCCGAATGCTTTTTAAATTGAGGCTTGTGGCTTATTCAGCTATAATTATATTAAAATATACCTTTGAAAATTTGTTATTTTTATAATACGTTATTAGCACTTTGTACTTTTTTGTGGGGTCCTTGGCGGTTCTGAATAAAGATTTCAAAATAATTGTAAATATATATTTTGAATTTTTTTAGCCTTTTTCAATTTTTCTTATAATTTTAGGGAAGCCCACGTCTCTCACATATGGACGTCTTTGGTTGCATGTTTGGGGTAAGCTTCGAGTGTTTGAAAACACTCATCTAAAGAAGGTGAGGGAATACGAGGACGAGATTGAGGTACATGCATGTTATAGCTAGCGAATGACGGAGAATAAACTTCAGTTCAAGATCAGAGTCAGTCTCAATCATCAAGCTCCATGTTATTTGCTGCAGGTGTGGGCAGTGCGGCTCTCTGGCCATCGGAAGGTGGTGATGCTGCTGAACCAAGGCGCCAAGCGTAGCCGGATGATCGCTGCGGTGTGGGTGGATGTCGGGCTACGGCGAGCGGGTACAACATCCTCAAGATTGACGGTTACTCGACCATAAAAAACCTCTGCATGGTGAGGGCCTCAAGTCTTTCCCCCTTCCCGCCGGAGGCCATCGCTGGCGCAGCGACTACTACCCAATGGCTCCTGCATGTATGTCTACAAATAGATATACCGTCGTCTCGTCTCGACGAGGATGTCGACACAAAGATGAACGTGCGCGACAAGCTTGTTTTGGGAGAGAAGTAATTGTCATCGTCCTTTCTCAATAGAGTGAAGCAAGCGGCATATACACAACTTTAACTGATTTTGCTCTTGGTTCTTCCAAGGTTCATCTGGACTGTGTCATGGGTGCAAAAATCTCTACAATTAAAAATGCCTTCATTGACAATAATACTTTACCTATCCCCACCATTCAGTGGCCATATGTCTCCTCCGGAACCAACCACTAATAGCCTAGCTCTAACTTGCTCCGTTGCACGATTGCCATTGGCCGGGGAAGGCAGCCCCACGGCCCACGATCCACCGCGTAAAGACAAAAACAGCAATTCCAATTTGAAAGGCAAATATTATTATTCTGCGTTTAAGCGTGCCCTGCACCGAACTGCAATTAGAATTTCCTAGTGCAATACCCGTGCTCTGCCACGGACAATAAAGGGATGAAAGAAAAACATAATTCGTAGAAAACTATATAAGCACAAAGGGTGATTTGGAGTAAAATCGTTGCATGTGAGATCATCTCAGGTCGAGAGTGTGGCAATGAAAATATAAGCAAATAATATAAAAAGTGCATAAGCAATGAAATTTATGTTTTACCAAAAAAATGTTTAGTGTGGAGGTATCCACCTACAAGAAAAAACTATAAGGGCGCAGATAAAGAAACGATAGCTACTCGGTTACGTATTCCTCAAGGGTAGCTATGACGGGTATTTGTGCTACCACTATTATTCATGATTTTGTTCTTCTTTCCCGTCTCCCTGTGTGTATGAGGATAGAGGAGATGTGGGCGGCAGCGACATAGAGCATGACGTCCTTCCACTTCGACGATGGCAATGTATGGACCTTCACAATTTGGTGAACTCATTTGTAATTTGGCTTTTGGCCATGGACCTTTCTACAAAATGGTATTTTGATAAGAATGAAATTATCCATTTCTCAAAAATAAAGAGCATAGATAAAGGAATGCAGTTACAAGAAACTATAAAAGGATAGAAAAAGTAACCTAGTGTTAATTCTCTTTGATTTATAATTACAGATGTTCTCTTGCTATATGAGAATTAGCTTATACTTTACTTAATCAGCATTAACTATATGCGACTTGTGTTAATGTTGTTGCCATGAATCTAAGGGCATAAATAATATGAACATGGGGCCTATGGGTGCTTGCAGCTTTGCACGCACACACACACACACACACAAAAGATGCATTGTATTAGAATTGAAGGGAAAATGTGTAGCTTTAAAAATTCTATTGTTTCTACTATAAAAAGATTACACAAATCGCTAAATATCCTTTTAGATAGATTCTAGATAATAAAATGGCATAAGATGCAAATACTGGACCAATGAAGAAACTGTAATATAGTGTCAGTGATAAGGTGATAAATATTGACATGTTTTGTTTCATATTGAAACTAAATAAAATCTTTACAAAAGATTCTATATAAAAACAAAGAGCTGTCAATTAAAAAATATAAAAATGCCCAAACAATTGAGCATCTGAACTGTTGTGTTGGCCGCGAGCTTCCTTCTTTTTCGTATAAACCATGACAGCACAATGATCTAATAATAAAGAGCTATCACTCTCTTCATCCACTAATGATCAACGAATAAGGTGAAAAAAGAGATCCAGAATTGATCGTCGCATAGCATAACTACCATTAGCAACCCATTGTTTTCTCGGTGGGTCATGCGCGTCACTTCGTTTTACATGCATGGAATCAAAGCGCCGTTGTATCGATCGATGAAAGCACCGCGTGCAACGAAAGGGTGTGCTAAACCCCAGTCTCCTCCAGTTTTGTAATGCGGAATCCACGATGTCGAAATAAGCGTTCACAGACACCTTGTCTTGGTCGACCTCCCATGTTGAATACCATAATACCCATAGGCTTTATAACAGCTATCATTTCTTCAACTACCCGAGCAATTAACCCAACGACAAATTGGTCCTCAACAAAACCCTGGATGTAAAGAGTAAGATATGCAGAAAGTTCACAAATAAAACAAATGAACAAAAGGGTGACCGAATTGTACGATCAATGGTTTTAATGAGTATTAACTCAAGAACATTATATGTAACATCATAGTATAATGGTCACCGAATGTGTGATAAGCCATAAAAGATATTTTTAAGGGTACCTAAAGAGCACAATAATTACTCAATGAATACAAGAACTCCTCACTTGAGTTTTCAGTAATAATCTTTGACATTGATTCCGGATTTGGGTTAAGAATTTGAAAATAAAATTAAAAAAATGAGTTTTCACATAGTTCTTGTTTAGCGTCTACCATAATTTCCTTCTATAATAAAAAAAGATAACTGGTTGTACGTAATGGAAGCAACTATACCTTGAGAATAAGCAGCAGCACATATAACTATGACATGTGGGTGGGATAACCATACTCATCGCTATTTGGTCGGCGTAGAGGATCATACTGCATCATATAATGGAGATGGCATGCACTGTCAGATTATGAAAGAAGAAAATTGTGTTTTGCCGTTTGAAAGGAACCATGCAACAATAATAAATGAAACGAAGACTATATATTCAATACTCGATGAATGCAAATATGCAATAATAGCATGCAACAATATGCAAAATCTGCTTACGACAGAACAAATCAGACATTAGTAGCCTCTTATATGTGAAAGCACCTCAGAATTAACATGCAATCTATAGACACCTCAGAATTAACAGGCAATCTATAGAGAAGAACCATTCAAGGAGAAGACACCAACCTTGCAAGGATAGTGGAGTAGTAAGTTGTGGTTGAATTTCAGCACTGCAAAAGAAAAGAAGGGAAAACTCAGTTCTTGCTTTCTGTAGAACGATGCCAATATTTTGTTCAGATATCTATATATAGACACAAAGGCCTAGTTTCCTGGGCGCCTAGCATTAGGAAACTAAGCCATTCAACAAAAAAGGCGTATTATGTTTCAGAGAATTTAAAAACATACAATAGTTACTCAGCCCATCACCATCGATCATTGCCTCTTATCAATAATGTCTCGCTAGTCGTCAGAATCACAAGCCTGAGTGGAACAGTGATGCAGCCCATTAACCCATGATAAATCCATCCCAAACAACAAATCCCTTGACAAAAAGGGCTGGTATTTTTGCAGAGATCTTGAGCACTATGTCCTGAATGTAAGAAAGAAAAGAACAAATATTTTAAGCCTCTAAAACAATAACGACATCCTACAACAGCTGGAAACTACTACATAAATAACAAGTTAACAACCGTCATAAAGAGCACATTAGAATTTCGTCTTCATCTTGGGCTATAGATAAAAGCAACGAAGCTTAGAATACTATCACACTCTGGCTAAATGAAGCTATTATGTTGCAGGCATACATGTAACGACATAATAATCTGGTCTAGGGATATCGCACAAAAAAAAGGCCTATCATTTAAATGATCATGTACGTACTATGCACTTTAGCTATGAATGTTCAAAGCAAGGAGAACAAAAGGAAAACATGCTATGCAACACATCCAACGATGGAAACATAAAGGATTTCCTTTTCAAGATATATATAACAGCAAGCACTTGTTCAACATTTATAACAGTAAGCATAAAGGACTTTCTAGAGATAATGACAATGCACATAAACCTAAAATGCACTAAACAACTATATCTTTGCCTACCATTTCTATAGAGATTTGTGAGGCAGCAAGGATAGTAATAGCATATATATGTATTTGAATGCCCTTATTCGGTAGGGCTATAGGGATTAGAGGCAGTTTTCCATATAGGATGCATGTAAATCAACACCTACAATGGGAGCACACAGCAATAGTTTTGGAGCTGGACATCCGAGCATTGCGTAGTGACGATTCTCTTCATGGGCAAACCAACCAATAGAAGCAAAAAATCAAAAGCATTCATGTCCTATGCATCAGCATCACCAAATCCATCCAGTGATCCAGGTAAAAAAAAAGAGAAATCCCTAAAAAAAAGAGTCATCTATAAAAGAGGAATCCCTCACTAAAATAAAAAGAAGATGAACAAAGATCTGGGAAGAGGAAATACCCGATCTGATCTCCGAGTGGCTCCGGGAGTAGTCGGATCTGGCGGTTTCTAGGTTATAAATTATATTTTTAAGGCAATTTGAGCGATGGACATGCTTGAGGACTCATTGCTGCGACGCTCTGCACAGGGCTTCCAGGACATGGTGGCAGCCCACGGGTTCTCCCACAGCGAGTGGGGTTCCTTCGTCTGAACCCAAATCAAGTAAATTATTCAGACCAAAAAACTCTTGAGTTGAACACGATCCCTCCCAAATGCTTCCTGAGATCAAGAACACTTTCACCGAGGGCGGCAACGTGATCCCTCCTTCCGCACAAGTAGGGCGTGTGCTATGATGAAAACGCGAAACAACACATAAATTTAAGTTTAAAGGTTGGGTCATGTCATGATGAAATCGAATGGCATTGGAAGAAGGAATGGGTAACAGGGTAAGGAACTCACCAAGTGGGACCAGAGGTAGGGCGCGGAGATGAGGGCAGCGAGGAGGAGGAACGCGACGAGGGCGAGCAAGATCCGGTAGGAGAGGGAGGCGGAGGGGGACCTGGGGTCCTCGAGGGCGAGGAGGGAGCGGAGGGGAGACAGCAGGAGGTGCCTATGGTGGTGGTGGTGGTGGTGCGGCAGGAGAGGGGAGGAGCGGTAGGAGTCCTTGCCGTCGTCGTCGTCGCGGGCGCGGGCGGACGTGGATTCGAAGTGGGAGGAGCTGCTGGAGGCGTCGGAGTGGCGGGGGAGCTGGAGCCTGTGGTGGTGGTGGTGGTGGTGGTGGTGCGGCAGAAGAGGGGAGGAGCGGTGGGCGTCGTTGACGTCGTCGTTATCGCGGGCGCGGGCGAACGTGGATGCGAAGGGGGAGGAGCCGGCGGAGGCGCTGGAGTCACGCTTGGCGTTGGAGTTGCAGCGTGGGAGGCCGTAGCGGCGGCGGATCGTGGGATGCGGGTGCGTTAGGGTTACGAGTGAGGGCGTGGGAGGCGGGAGCGGCTGTGTGTAGATCCAACGGTGCATTGAGACCAGTCCTTGTTGGATGGTCCAGATCACAAGTTGGCAGTACCACCACGACCACAAGGTGCTTTAATATAGTAGACATATACCCTCCGCCTAAAACCAGAAGCTGCATCACTACCCCGCTTGCTACCCTCGCCGGCCGACCACCGGCGCCAGTGGGTGGAGCCGGCGGTTTGAACAATTGGTATCAGAGCGCGGTTCCGAACGTGGGCGCGTGATCCAGCGGTCGAGTGGGGACTCATGCCTCGGGCGGCGTCGACTTCTCCGACTCGGCACACTGATGCGGCGTCAACCGGTGTTGATACCAGAAGAACTCCTACTGGCGACGAGGGCGTGACGCCAACCGGCGTGGGTACCGGTGCTGCCTCGAGCAGTAGTGCCAGTGCCGAGCGCGTCATCCATCGCGTCATCAAGGAAAGCGGCAGCGGATCCTACCCGACGCTGACGAAGACGAACTACTCCGACTGGTCGGCTCTCATGCGAGTGATGCTACAAGCACGGGGCTTGTGGACGGCGGTGGACGCCGGCACCGTCGACTACGTGGAAGATCGAATGGCTCTCGAAGCCATTGCGAAGGCCGTTCCACTGGAGATGATGGGTACCATTGTGTGCAAGGCTACGGCGAAGCTCGCGTGGGACGCCATCAAGACGATGAACATCGGCGTCGAGCGCGTGCGACGGGCGAAGGCGAGCACTCTTCGCAGGGAGTTCGACGCGCTGAAGTTTCGTGACGGCGAGACAGTGGACGAGTTCAATGTCCGCATCACGGGGATCGCGAGCTAGCTCGTGGTTCTCGGTGATCAGTGCAAAGAAGGAGATATTGTGCGCAAGTTTTTGCAGGCCGTGCCGGTGAGGTTCTCCCAGATCGCGATGTCGATCGAGACCCTCATGGACCTCGACACACTCGCGGTGGAGGAGCTCGTTGGGCGACTCAAGGTGGTGGAACAACGGGAGGATCATGGAGTTGGTGGCGGGGCGGCCGGCGGCACACTTGGTCGCCTCAACCTCACCGAGGATGAGCTGTTGGCGGGCATCACCTCCCGGGTGCAACTCTCTGGCGATGGTTCGTCGGAGCGTGGGTCGGGCTCAGGCTCTGGCCACAACAAAGGACGCGGCCAAGGCAATGGAAGACGCAGCGGCGGAGGTCGCAGCGGCGACGGGAGTTCTAGGCCGCCCAAGGGAGGCGCCAATGGCGGACGCGGTACGGTGGCTCGCGATGAGTGCCGTTACTGCAGGAAAAAGGGCCACTGGGCCCGTGAATGCAGGAAAAGAAGAAGGACGAGCAGGCCCATTCGGCCCAAACGGAGGAGGGGGGAGAAACCACCTTATTGGTGGCCACGGCATCGGTCAACGCCAATTTCCCCTCTCCAGCGCCGGCGACTGCGCCTTCCTCCCCAAATCCGCCGGCGATTCAACTCGATGAGAGCAAGCTCTTCGTCCAGCTTGGCGACAAGGGGCAAGGAGCACACATGCGATGGATCCTCGACACGGGCGCCACCAACCACATGTCGGGGGAGCGCTCGGTCTTCTCCGAGCTGGACACCGGTGTCCAAGGGACCGTCCGCTTCGGGGACGGCTCTGTGGTTGGAATCGAAGGGTGTGGGGCGGTGCTCTTCAAGTGCAAGACCGGCGAACACCAGGAGCTCACCGGCGTCTACCACATCCCGCAGCTCACGGCGAACATTGTAAGCATGGGCCAATTGGAGGAAGGCGGCTACAAGGTGTTGCTTGAAAGTGGCTTCCTCAAGATCTGGGACCAGCGGCGGTGTCTGCTGGCCAAGGTGGCACCGGCGGCTAACCGGCTGTATGTGCTGGAGCTCGACATCGGGAGGCCGGTGTGCTTGGTGGCGCAGGGGTCAAGTGCGGCGTGGCGATGGCATGCACGGTTTGACCATCTCAACTTTCGTGCATTGCGGCAGCTAGCTCAAGGGCATATGGTGCACGGGTGCCGCAGATCGATCATGTTGATCAGGTCTGCGACAGCTGTCTCTTGGGGAAGCAACGGCGACTTGCGTTCCCGGGTGAGGCCAAGTACCGCGCGGCGCACAAGTTGGAGCTCGTTCACGGCGACCTCTGCGGGCCCGTGACTCCAGCGACTCCAAGCGGCAACAAGTTCTTCTTCCTCCTCGTCGACGATCTGAGCCACTTCATGTGGCTGATCCTGCTGAGCACCAAGGACCAGGCGGCGAAGGTGTTCATGGAGTTCCAAGGGCGTCGAAGCTGAGGCTGGGAGGAAGTTGGGAACCCTGCGCACAGATCGCGGCGGCGAGTTCACGGCGCGCGCCTTCATCGACTATTGCGCCGAGGAGGGCATCCAGAGGCATTTCACCGCCCCGTATAGCCCGCAGCAAAACAGGGTGGTGGAAAGGCGCAATCAAATGGTAATAGGCATGGCAAGGAGTATGATGAAAGCCATGTCCATGCCGGGCTGGTTCTGGGGGGAGGCGGTGACCACGGCGGTATTCATCTTGAATCGGTCACCCACCCAGAGCGTCGAAGGGAGAACTCCATACGAGGTTTGGTACGGCATCAAGCCCCCAGTCCATTTCTTCCGTACTTTCGACTGTGTTGCGCATGTGAAGTCCGGCGGGAAGTACCTGACCAAGCTGGAGGATCAGAGTACACCAGTGGTGTTCGTGGGCTATGAGCCGGGCACAAAAGGTTGGCGCTTCTACAACCCTGTGTCGTGGCGTGTTCATGTGTCACGGGACGCGGTGTTTGAAGAGGATCGTGCTTGGGATTGGGGCGCCGACAAGGTAGCAGGGCCCAACGACGACTTCAAGCCGTTCTGCGTCGAGTTCATCACGGTTGGGGGAACGCGACGCATGGGAGAGGCCGAGGCTGTGCCGGGCACGCCAGCAGCAACCCCTGCTCCACTCTCGCCGCTCTCTACATCAGACAGTGCGGCGACGCCCACGTGCGGGTCTGAGCCCCGCACACCAGCTACTCCGGCAACGCCAGCGGTGGAGTTTGTTTCGCCGCCGATTGGAGATCTCGACATCGACGACGATGCTGACAAACTGTCCTTGATCGCCTTTGCCTCGTTAGCATCGTCACGTGCTCACGGAGGAGCTACTGGCGGCTGACAAACTGTCCTTTTCGACGCCACGTGCGGGTCTGAGCCCCGCACACCAGCTACTCCGTGCTCTGTTTTGTGTGTGTGTTCGTGCTCAGGTTAGCTTCTTCGTCTCCGGCGAAGGAAGGGCAGCTCCAGTGGGTGGAGCCGGCGGTTCGAACAGAGAGTGCTCTTACTGCTATGAGAGAAGAGCAAGAACCACACCACCAAAATGAGAGGAGAAGGGGGAAAAAGGTTGTGGTCCAGATTCGGTTCTTCTGCACGATTGTCATCAAGCTGTTAATCGAAGAGGCAAACGTAGTTGGCTCGTCTCCAAATTTGGTCAGTACGTTACTCACTTGTTGCTCTCAGATCTGTACGGTTGGATCGGTGATTTGATCAGTGCAGAATCTGATTTGAGTGAGGTTTGTTCAGTTCGGGTAGCTGCAATTTCAGCACTGCGTGATTGTCATCATGCTATTAATCGAAGAGGCAAACGTAGTTGGCTCGTCTCCAAATTTGGTCAGTACGTTACTCACTTGTTGCTCTCAGATCTTTACGGTTGGATTGGTCATTTGATTAGTGCAGAATCTGATTTGAGTGAGGTTTGTTCAGTTCAGGTAGCTGCAATTTCAGCACTGCACGACTTTAGTAGATGATTTGTTTGAGGAGTCAAACATTGTCGGATTGGGCTCAGATTTGGATAGCTTGTTAAGGACTCATAAAATTACATTACTAACAAGTTTCGTGTGCTCTAGACTTGTGGTTTGAGAGATATGAACTGCACACCGAAGGTAACAGTAATTTGGTTTAGTTTCAGGCTGAAACTAGCTGCTCCTTATTGTGTCTTTGTCTTGTGTGGTATTGTCTATACTCATGCCAAGTTTGTAACTTCATAGTGATAGTGTTGCTGTTGTAAATATCTAGATGTTATAGAGAGACTCTATTTGTACCCATTGTTGGTAATAGTGGATGAAGCTTGGAGTGGACTGGTCGGTCCCATGGTTTTTTACTCCTCACCTTGAGCAGGTTTTTTCACCTAAATCATCATGTCATTGTGCATGTAAAATTTTCTATTCCGTTGTTGACTTGTTGGTAGAAGCTATCCTTTTTATTTATCATAACACGGGTGGGTTAACTTACCCCCAACAAAGTGGTATCAGAGTCAAGTTCAAGCTTGATTACTTGCTTATTTCCATGTGGTGAAGTATGGAAGCGAATGCCAACAAAATGATCTCACTGAATTGTACAAATTATCGTGCTTGGAAGGGAAACATGGAAGATCTGCTCCATGTGAAAGAGCACTAAAATTCTGTGTTTGGTATTGAAAGGCCAAAAGAATATTATGAGCATGAGTGTATGGTTCTTCATAGCCAAGCTTGTGGGTTCATTCGATTGTTTGTCGATGACAATGTGTTGAACCATATCAATGGAGAGACACATGCATGTTCCTTATGACAAAAATTGGAGGAGTGTATGCCCGTAAAGAAGGTTCTAATAAGATGTTCTTGATTAGGAAATTGATGCACTTGAGGTATCGAGGGCACTCATGTGGTTGATCATGTGAATGCCTTTCAAGGTATTATTGATCATCTATCATTCATGGGTATTACTTTTGAAGATGAGGTTAGAGCTTTGCTCCTACTTGGTTATTTGCCTCACACTTGGAAAAACTCTAAAAGTTACCTTATCCAATTCTGCTCATGAGGTATTGTCATTTGGAGCCTTGTAAAGGCCAATGTGACATCCTAATAAAATTATTAGGTGTCCCAAGTGTTTTTAAAAAGATAAAACATAAGGTAAAATTTGGTTTTATTATTTGTGTAGTTAAAACCTATTATAGCTACTCCCTCCGTTCTGGTATCTAAGGCGTATGAAACTTTTTGCAAAGACCAAGAAAAGTGAGTTGGAGTGGATTCATGCTGTAAACAAAGAAGGCCACTAATTACTCTAGCTAATTAAGGAAGCCACCCATGTTTCGATTCATGCGCGCACTCGTCTCTCGCCAATGCAAGGCATGCGCTGCAGCATCGCCGCTAGCTCAAGGCCACAAGATGCAAGCCAACGGTTCCCCACACGTGCCGCATTAATTGTCGCTAGAATCCAACGCCCCAACGCCGTGCATGGCCATACGCCTTACAAAACCGAACAACTCAACAAAATTTAAGCACCTAAGATACACGAACGGAGGGAGTATTATTTTATGATCCGATAGACTATTTTATGCACAAGCCTTCCTTAAAATCGGGATGGGGTAGTGGCAGCATGTTCCCAAGGTTCCGAAATATATGTCTTAAATTTTCCTAATTTCTAGACAACCCGCAAATTAGGTTTAAGCCCAAAAAGGCCTTATTTGGAAGGTATCTCACATGAAATAATGAAAAATATTTTTCCACAAAATTTTCAAAATTTAGGGAGTCTTCTATAAGCCATAATAGAAGTATTACCCAAGTTTCAGCCGAAATATAGAAGGGGAAGTCGGATTTCAAATTTGGCAAACCCCGAATTCTACAACGAGTAGGATTCGGTTTCATAAACCTTTCCTATTTCCTCCCAGCCGAATCCACCCTTCCCCAGCACTATATAAACCCCCTAGATCCCCCTGGACGCTGCCACCACACCCCCGTCCCTAAAACCCTAGCCACCGCCTCGGTTCTCGTGCAATCCGAGAGGTAAATCGAGGTTCTCCCTCTGTTCCTGTAAACAAACCTTAGATTAGATGCCACCATGTTGTAGAGCTCATCGAGGCGATCAACATGGATACATGGATCACCTATTTTGGCCAAGAATTGAGCAAGATACAAGCTGCCGAAGTTTCTCTCTCCTCTTGGGCCACCGCCGCGCCAACATCGCCGCCGGTGACCTCGCGTACTGGCGCGCTGGCGGCACACGCTGCTGCCATACCACCCCGCATGGGCACGCGGGTGGCACACGCCTCCGTCGCGTCAAAGGCTGACGTGCGTTTTGTCGGCCCCACCAGAGTCACTGGTCACACGCCCGCCCCCATCGCGGCGCTTCTCTCGTCGCCGTTGCCGACGAAGCGGGCCAACAAAGCCGTGGCCCCATCGTCAATCGCAGCCGCCGTCACCCCTAGTCACCTCCTGCCACGCGTCCCTTCGCCGCACCGCCGCCGCCGCCCTGTCTGGATAGTGGGTCCGCTTGTCAAGACTGCGCGCCATCGACAGTGTCCGCCGACGGTGGGACCCACTGTCGAAGAACAGCCTCACATGCTTTTGGGCCATTTGGGCCGAGCTCGTGGAGAGAGAGAGAGTGGGCCGTGAGGAGAGTTTTTAATCCTTTTTATTTTCCTAGGAATTTCTAGTTATTCTGAAACTTCCCGGAATTGTTTACGGAGTTCCTGAGCTTCGATTCAGCTGATTCTAGAGCCATTAATTTACAAATAATTCCTAGAATTTTAATATATTTTTATTATTATATTTTCATTGCTTGGATTTGCTGTTTGCTTTGGCTTTCTTGTTCTACGTGTAGACAACGTATTTTCGTAACTAGATGTTGCCGGGAATTTCTGTGGGAGATCCGCATGGCTCCGAGTTCTTCGATGGCAAGCAATAATTTGCATAATATTATCCCATGTTTACAATTTCACTTTATGTCTTTATGTTATAAATGCTACTTGGATTCATTCTAGACTAGTACGTGTGTGCCTGACCATGCTAGTCTTCTACTATCATGTTGTAGGCTTGATTGATGAACTATTCTATAATTCCATAGCCTATCCTTTGACTAGATGATAGGTTTGCATTGGTTGTTCACTTATAAATATGAGATGGCGAAGCCGAGGCTTCGATGTGTTTTGGTTAAAACCTAATCAACTAAAATCAATGTGTGGTAAGTTAGAGGAGACCCGGTCGATATGATATTTGGGTCGTGGCTGTGGTATGGAGGTCTCCTCTACTAAGGACTCAAGCTTGTGAACTACTAGACCAAACCAAACAATATGGCCACTTGTGCCTTCGGCCCTGGCTTAGTACCATACGAAACCTACTAACCACTTTCTCGCGACTTGTCCTGTTATGTTTCGTCACTTTTGTCCTAGGGGGAGGCTTGTAATCTCCCCTGAGGGGTAGGTACGTTCCTGAGACCGAATGGCTTAAATGGGGAACCCCCCGGGTGGTGTCCAAAAGTAGTAGACGTCCTACCACGGCGGACACCGGCAGGGCCGGGGAAACCAAAAGAAAGGGCAGACGAAGTGGTAGGCATAGTAGGCTGGAAAGGCCTTGTACTGTATCTCCTTCGGGATGAGACGGGGCTTGTGGGGAACGTGTACACACTCTGCAGAGTTAAAACTATCATGATAGCCGTGTCCACGGTCATGGACGGGGCGGGAGGTTTTCACATGTAGTCCCACCATTTTCATAATTGAACTTTACTAGTGTAGGCTGGGATTGGCTTGGTGTGAGATTGCACATTCCTTTGATGATTACCGGTATTGTTTAGAGAGCATGCATTCACCTAATAAAATCTTGCCAACTAAAACTTGACTAGAGATAGGTTTTGGTGCAAAACAACCTATCCCCTATCATTGTCCTTGCATTCATATTTAAGGATTGCTTGCTAGGTAGCTGTGTGCTCATTATACCTATCGCGGATAATTTTATTATTCAGGTTGCATGTCTAATCAGGACCAGGAGGGTCCGAACTCAGTGTCTGAGGACTAGTCATGTGTCCGGCCGCTTGCTTGGATATCGCTCTTTCAAGGTCATTCTTTGCTCGATGTTCTTTGTATTCGTTCTTACTATTTGGTAATACATGTCTTATTGTAATAGCATATGATGCTATCTTGTAGTACTTCATTATTTTGGAATAATAATGGAATGTCAGCGATGATAACCATTATCCATCATGAGGTACTAGTCTGAGCCTAATATCAGATCATGGTGTTAGATTCCCTGTGGAGACGCAGGGGGTTGTGACAGCCAAGATGATAAATGAGGAGGCAAGATAGATTGCAGGAAGGGAGAGCTCCTCATCACAAGCTAGTTTTTGTCACAGATTCATGGGGGAGAAGTAAGAGTGAAGGTCGACAGGGTGAATCTGACAGTAAAAGCAAGTGAAGTGGAAGATCTTCAAATGTTGAAAGCCATGATTACCATAAGATGGGCACTTTAGAAGGAACCGCCCTGATTGGAAGAGGCTGAACAAACAAAAAAAGAAAGCTCAGAGGCAGGACAGTGTTATGATACTGATAGTGATGAGGACCGTGTTACTTATGTGGTTGAGGATTTGCTTGTTCTCACCGTGGATGACAGAGGTGCAGCCGGTCAAAGTGCTTCAACTATTGAAGAGAAGGTCACTGGTGCTTCTGATGTTGATGCCATCACCCTTGTGAAAGTTATGAGATGTGACACCACATGAATCCGTTGCTGAGTGAATGGACAGAACATTGGTGCAAAGAATTGGATAATTGTCATTGAAAAGCTCATAATGGCTGTTAGAATTGAGGCTTTGGTGATTATAATTGATCTTCTTATTCTCTCCCCATGTTATGCTTTGCAGGAACCTGAAAGTTTCAAGTGAAAAGGCCTTGGTTATTCATTAAGTTGGAAGCTTCAACCGGAGACACGTCAATGCATATTCTTAGACTATGGCATGGACAAAGTAGTTACACGTTGTTCTATTTAGTAGCCAAAAAATGGCAGTGATGTTGTGTGTTTTGAAGAGAAGGTGCTTTAGTTGTTGAGAAGACAGTGGCAAGGGTTCATCAACAACGTGAAGAGAAGACCCGAGCTTTGCAACTATAGCTTTGCAGCGAGATGAAAATGATGTTGCAAGAAGAGCACATATTGATTGCAAAGTGCAGGTGATGAGAGTGAAACCTGATTGTGTTTTGAATTGTTATGTTCATGAACAACAATCACTTGTACATAAGATGGCACCAACAATTCCACTTAGAAGATCTTGTTGAGATCAGAGTCCTTCCACTAGGTATCACTCAAATTTGTTTGTGGTGCAATGTAATGTTGTTGAGCCTGCTTTCTTTGTGGTTGCAGTACAGGTGAGAAGAAGTGGAGGAAAAATCTCACGCTAGAGTTGGCGAAGTTGCCTATTAGAAATAGAAGGAATGCTTTGGTAAGTATGGGTCTTTTAGAGTTAGAGTTAAGCAAGTGAAGCTTGACCATCGTCATGGTGATGGCGAGAATGCTACGATGTATGTTTCTCCATGATGTTGGGAGGGGGAATTTGTTGGGCTAAATTCCCTCATCATGAAAAAACCATATAGCCCAAAGAACCCAAAACAACCCGGTGCGTGTGAGCCGTTGGATGCCACCAAGATGGATGCCGGAGATCTCTCCTTGAGCGGGATGTGGTGGGGATAAAATCCTATCTTTGCTCAGATTGAGCTATGCCAAAAGCACCCATCAAGCTGCTGCCATTAACACAAGAGAGGAGAAGCAAGGAAAAAGAGAAGAGGAGAAGAGGGGGCTTTCTGTCCAGATCGGTTCATCCTGCGTAATCTTTGTCAAGTCCTTGGTTGGAGAGGCAAACATGGTTGGATCGGCTCCATCTTTGGTCAGTTCGTCTTATACTTGTTGCTCTTTGATTTGTATGATTCGATCAGAGATTTGGCCTGTGGAGAATCCAATTTGTGGGGGAGTTTGTCAACTCGAGTTGCAGCAGTTTCAGCGGTGCATGACTTTGGTAGGTGCGGTGTTTGAGGGGTCAATTGTTGTCGGATGGTGCTGAAATTTGGGCATGCTGAGGACTCTTTGAAGTACATTCCTACCAAGTTTCATATGATCTAGATTTTTGGTTTGCAAGATATAAGCTAAACTTTGGGGCGAACAGATTATAGTAACTCTTTTTTAAGTTTTGCTTTAGCAGAAAACGGGACCTCTTGTAGTTCTTTGCTTTGTTTGTGCAAATGATGGTGATGCTTTTGTTGTGATGTACTTCTAGATGTTTTAGAGAAGACTCCATTTGTACCCATTATTGCTAACAGTGGAAGAAACATGGCGTGGACCATGTCAATCGGTCGTGGTTTTTACCTCTTTCGGTTGGAGGCTGTTTTCCACGTAAATCATTGTGTTAAGTGTGCATGTTGATTTGATTATTCTGCTGCTAATTGTTGGTTAAAAATATCCTTAAAGTTCACTACAAGCTGAGGGGGTTGAATCGTGCGTAGCCTCCGTGTCGGTCTTGTGCATTGTGGGTGTGCCTCCCCCAACAGACTGGTATCAGAGCCAGGTTGTCGCCAGCTATCTAGATCGGTTCGTCCTGTGTATTCTTCATCAAGTCTTTGGTTGGAAAAGTAAACGTGGTTGTATCGGTTCCATCTTTGGTCAGTTCGTCCTACACTTGTTGCTCTCTTAATTGTTTGGTTAGATCAAATATTTGGTTTGTGGAGAATCCAATTAAAGGGGGAGCTTGTCGGCTTGAGTTATAGCAGTTTTAGCAGCGCATGACTTTGGTAGATGCTGTGTTTGAGGGGTCAATTGTTGTCGGATGGTGCTGAAATTTGGATAGCGTGTTGAGGACTCCTTGAAGTACATTCCTTCCAAGTTTCATATGCTTTGTATATGTGGTTTGCAAGATATGAGCTAAACCCTGATGTGGCCAGATTGTAGTCACTCTGTTTCAGTTTTGCTTGAGTAGAAAGTGGTAACTCTTGTAGTCCTTTACTTTGTTATTGTGCTAATGATGGTGATGTTACTGTTGTGATGTACTTCTAGATGTTTTAAAGAAGACTCCATTTGTACCCATTATTGCTAATAGTGGAAGAAACTTGGAGTGGACCGTGTCGATCGGCCGTGTTTTTACCTCCTTGATGTTTGTCGCCGGCTTGCTGGCATGACTGCCGACAGGCAGTAAGACCCTCCATGATGTCGTGAGGGGGAGTTTTTTGGTATCCCTCCACATGGAGGTGCATCTTTCAACCCAACAAAATCCAAATAAATCATGTCCATTCTTTTTGCAATGGATGGTTGACAAGCTTCATGCAAGAGAAGGAAGAGACAAAAACCCTATCCACTACATTCCATTCAAGCAAATTGGAGTGTGTAGATAGTGTTCTTGCTGTTGTGAGAGAAGAGAAAGAACCACACCACCAAAGTGAGAGGAGAAGGGAGAAAAAGGTTGCTATTCAGATTCGGTTCTCCTGTGCAATCTTCATCAAGATGTTAATCTCCAAATTTGGTCAGTACATTCCTCACTTGTTTCTCTCAGATCTGTATGGTTGGATTGGGGATTGGTGATTGGATCAGTGGAGAATCTGATTTGAGTGAGGTTTGTTCAATTCAGGTAGCTGCAGTTTTAGCGTTGTGCGACTTTGATAGATGATTTGTTTGAGGGGTTAAACTTTGTAGGATTGTGCTCAGATTTGGACAGCTTGTTAAGGACTCATCAAAATACATTTCTGCCAAGTTTCATGTGCTCTGAACTTGTAGTTTCAGAGATATGCACTGAACACCGAAGGGGACAGTAGTTTGGTTCAGTTTCAGGCTGAAACTAGTTGCTCCTTATTGTTTCTTTGTCTTGTTTGGTATTACCTATACTCATTCTAAGTTTGTAACTTGATGGTGATGGTGTTGCTATTGTAAATCTCTTGATGTTTTAGAGAGACTTCATTTATACCCATTATTGCTAATAGTGGAAGAAGCTTGGAGTGGGCCAGTCGGTCTCGTGTTTTTTTACTCAAGACCTTGAAAAGGTTTTTACACATAAATCATCGTGTCATTGTGCACGTGAAATTGTTTATTCCACTGTGCACTTGTTAGTAGAAGCTATCATTGTTTTATCACAAGATGAGTAGGTTAAGAGTATGCTAAGTGCTGCCCCTTATCCCCATCAGGCTCATTACTCATTTGTCCAGATGGAGAGAGGGTGAGAAAACGTATAAACCAATTCTTAATGCAAATCTAGTCTACAAGAAGTACTTGTGGGAAATGGACAGGGAATCCATGTTATTTTTGAGTTTTGTGTTAAAGATAGATGGTTGGAGTAATGGTATTTATGCTATCTATAGTTGAGATAGATGTCACTATAACTAGAAACTATCTATAACCATTGGTGATGAAGCAGCCTAGAGCTAAACCAACGTTAAGCCCTTCTCTAGAAAGACTAGCCTAATGGGTGGGTACTACCAGAGGCATGGTGGAAAGAAGCTTAGGGGGATGAATAGGACACTGGATCCAACATCTTGTTTTATTTGTATATCTTTGGTAAATCTAGATGTGAACACCTTTTCATAAATCGTAGAATGTCTGGTTAGATCAAAACCAAAGCTTATACTATCCCCCTCGGATATACACACGCAATTATATACACGGGGTATTTTTTATTCTAGTTATATATGCTCCTAGAGGTAACCATAAAGAAAACTAGGTTTATATATTACCTAGTGACGTGGACTCCTTTTAACTAGGGGTGGAAAAGAGCGAGCGAGGCATGCTCTCTCAGGCTTGGCTCGTGAAAATGATTGAGCCAGAAAACTAGCTCGACACGGGCTCATGAGCTCATATCCTCAAGCTTCCACATACCAAGGAACAACACAACTGAATCTCAGTAAAGGGGAGAAGAAACCGGAAGAGGAAGAGGAAGAGGTGAGAACGAAGTCACAATCAGGCATCATCACCGCTTTCTACGCATGATAACAAGTAGATACCGGTATCCCTTACTTGTAGAAAGGGATGAAATAGGAGATTTGGAGCACAGGTTTAGGGAAATAGAGCTAGGATCAAAGAAGATAATGGGAGTCGGGGTTGGGAGAGAGATGAGTTGATCATTTAATCCTTGACTTCTATAGCCCGATCGAGTGAGCCGTCCTTGGTGCGCTAAATACGTAAACAAACCCTTCCGAGCTATGCATGGCTCAACTTTGGCTTTTTTTTCACTCATGAACTAGAAAACATACTCGACTTGAACTCATTTGCAAACAAGCAATCCTGAGCTGAGCTCGAGCTGTTCATGAGCCACGAGCTAAAGTTTTGGCTCTATTTTCAACAATCTTCCACTCATACATCAGGTGTACCCGATTTGAGGCAACCATTTTTTTTACAGCATTGTTCCAACCGTTTGAAAAGCTCGGTTTTGATGGTATCGTAGAAGAGCATGCATGCAGTGCCATTGATCGTAATACCTATAGCATCTAGGTCTATGTTGTCATCTGCAAGCCCTACCTCAAAACGATCACACTAAAAGAATAGTCATCTCCAGTAAAAGACTAGCCTAATAGATAAATACTCCCACTACAGGAGACTGCAACACTCTCGACGATTTAAGCCGTCGATAAAATTACAAAAACCATCGAGATCTAATAGTGTCGACGGCCAGCCGTCGAGAAATAGCCGTCGAGGAAACATCGTCAAGAGAGAGTAGTAGTATCGACGGCCTAACCGTCGAGACAAGTAGTATCGACGGCTAACTCTGTAGCAGTCGACACATGCAGGCAAGACGGCGTTTCCCGTCCTGGCAGCCTAGTTTCGACGGCCGAATATAGCCGTCGATAATAATAGAGTGGGTCCCACCTGTGGGCAGGTTTCCTGTGACGTGGCGCTGCCGGTCAGTCTCGACGGCCGTATGTAGGCCGTCGATACGGACATTAGTATCGACGGCCTACATACGGCCGTCGAGACTGTTGTCCGAGAGCTTGTATCGACGGCCCGTGATAAGCCGTCGAGACCACAACAGAACAGAAAAAATAATTTTGAAAAGCAGAAAAAACACAATTTCTTACGGCTACGGCTGCTCCCAGCAGCAGCCGCAGCCGCACCTGCAAACCCAAATACCCCAATATACACATAAACCCCCTCGTCGCATAATAGCGACCACAATTCATAAAAAACATATATATCACACATCCAAATTCATCCGCATCATATATCACACATCCAAATTCATCCACACATATAAAACACATCCAAATTCATCCACACATATAAAACACGTTCAAATTGATCACATATCACATGCAAGTTCGCGTTTCAAACTAAATGCAATATACTTAGCAATCTATTGATCCGGATCGCTCGTCATGGATCGCTAGGCGGGGTGGATTGGTCGGTTGGTAAACATCGCGAGCACTCGCGAAGAGGTCCAGAACCTAGGTGGGACCCTCCTGCTCGCCGATGTGTCCCTCCTCCGTCCGTGAAGTTCACCGATAGCACGAACCGAACCCTACATATATAGCACATATAAACAGTTTACAAGATTTATAAACGGTTTGCAACATGAATTAATATGAGTTAATAACTTACTGTCGATGTCACATACGGCAAGTCACCCTGTGGGCGAGGTGGGCCCACGTAGTCACCTGGCGGAGCGGTGTGCGCGCCGTAGGTCATATAGAGAGTCGGTGTCCCGTATCCACCTCGATACGGTGGCGGACCCCCATAGAAGACCAAACCACCAGCTGTACCACTCGGACCAGCCTAAAAATTTATTGACAACTTACTTATGCATTTAATTGCAATAAACGAAATTAGAATGGATAGTAGAGGTTTAAGGACATTACCCCGCTCAGTAGAGAGAGAGACTCCAGATAGGCGAACCTCTGCTCGAACTCTGCTCGCTGCCTCGCCATCTCCGCCTCCCGCCTCGCCTTGCTTCCTCGTGGGTCCTCAGGCTGTCCCTCATCGCCTGCATGAGCTGCCTATTCTCCTCCCTCTCCCGGTCCCTCTCCTCCCTCTCCTGCTGCCTCTCCCTCTCCATCCTAGCCTCGAAGGCGCGTCGGCTCTCCGCTTATGAAAGCTCGCACCTCTGGTATGTAATCCTCCGACCTGCAAAAAGCGGTGTCACCCTTTTCAAAATGTCACCTGAGCTAAATCGTACATAAATAAGACAATATGCTACCTGAGGTGGTCCTGTCCGAGCGCTAGTCTCCCATGGGCCTTCCCACCCATAGCCTGGTGTATGACTACTGGGTCAAGTGGCTCCTCCTCTGGGTCCTTATCTTGCCCATGCTTCTCAGCGTAAGCCTCTTTGTAGCGTGCCTACATTGAATTGAAGATGAATAAGATCATATTAATGTGTAAGAATTTGAAGTTGATGTTTTAGTACGCACTCTCATTGCTTGCCTACTACCGATCCACGGGCCCAAATGAGCCATCTTTGTTCGGGAGGTGTGCCCTCCTAACACCGATACCAAGACGGAAACCGTCCTATCGTGGCGCCTCGCATCATACAAGGAGTGTTGACATATTTGTGATCAAGACAAGTAAAGTTTAAAATAGCTAAGGGCACATTACCATCCTTTTCCTCACCAGTATGGCGATCGACTTTCCCGTCAGTAGTCTAGCTCGTCATAGTCGCCGGTTTCTTCTTGGCCTTCATGGACTTTTCCATGAACGCTTCATCGCCCAAGGTCGCGACAGGCCTCCTGCATCCGGCGTTCGACACCCATCCGGTCGAACTCACAGATACTACTCTGAGCATTCAGTACATACTTATGCTGCGTCGATATAGTAATCTTCTCGCCTTTGACAATCCTCGACCGACAAAACAAAATAAATCAAATGTTAGTATAAATTTGCATCGAAAACCTCATATGGAATTAGTTTATACTGTGAAAATCTTGCACAATGGCGACCGTAATCGGACATCGATCTCGCACCTTTTGCTTGGCGTTTTGTCCATGATGAATCGATGTCCGCCTCCTCCAAGCCCGGACGAGGCGGTACCTAAGCTGAAAACAAATGAAACAAGCGTAAGCGGCGGCGGTGTCAGATGGAAAACATTAAAGTTATCACGCACCCAGAACTCTCGTCTTATCGCTTTCGGCGGCGGAGCTATCACTCAGGCGGCGAGCTACCACCGTGTGGCGGAGCTCGGCGGTGGCGGCGGTGGTCGGGCAGCTCGGCGGTGGTGGCGGACGCCTTCCGACGGTGGCGGTGGCGGCGCGCGGGGTTTTCGCGGCGGGCGCGGCGCGCATGGCGATCGGCGACGGCAAGGGCGATCGAGGCGGCGCGCGGCGGCGGGGGCGGCGCGGCGGGTTTTCGGCGCGCGGCGACGATGATGCGCGGCGGGGCGATCGAGAGGCGGCGGCGGCGGCGGCGGGCGGCGCTGGCGACGGGCGGCGCTGCGCTGGTTTGGCGGCGCCGGGGTCCTCGGGCGGGCGGGCGTGGTGGCGGCGATCGGCGACGGCATTGCGGCGATCGAGGCGGCGGCGCGGCGGCGGCGGCGGCGGCAGCGTAGGGGCGGCGCGTCGGTGGCGGCGCGACAGACAGCGAGAGAGGAACGGTCGACTTTGCAATTTTGCCAAGTCCCGAGCCCTAGCGTGGTTTCTAATATGACCAAGATCGACGCCGTAATGTAACCGTCGATATGATTGTCGAGTAGTATCGACGGCCGAGAAATAGCCGTCGACACTACTCTTGGGTCATAGAGTATCGACGGCTCTAACTAGCCGTCGCGACTTATTAATCAGACGACGGCCTAAATAAAGCCGTCGACACTACCATTAGGCACCAATGTCGACGGATTTAACCAAATTTCACGACATACCGTCGGGAAGATAGTATCGACGGCCCTATTAAATGTCGTCGAGAAAATCTGTACCGACAAAGATCATTGACTACCGTCGATACAAGTTCTCTATGTCGACGGCTTTTAGTTAGGGTCGAGAGATCCGTTAGTCTCGAGGGCAAGACTTCAAGGGTTTAATCAATCAAACCACTCTATTTCAATTTTAAAAATTTAAATAAAATATTTTCTAATATCCAACCACTCCAAGTCGTTTGCTACATAAATTTACACACATACAAAAAAATCAAAATTATTAAAGCTCACCGGCAAAGAACTCCTTTGTAAATGGAAGCTTTCCTAACATTTGAGCTAAACGCTTATTATTTCATGCGTTTCAATGATCACTAAAGATGCGCTTTGAATTTAACTTCTTTTCATTAATAAGTTCAAATTTACATATGGCTTAGTACACTAATCGATAACCTCATCCGATAAAATTTTAAATAATCAACTTTTCAAAATTAAATTTTATCTTTAATTATTTAAAACCTACGCTTACACGTATATTATTCGATGGTAACATAACAAAAACACATAGCAACATACATTTAATCAACACGACATTCGTAATATTTAATTTCATATCATTAAAAACCTAAAAGATTTTGAAATAAACTTAACAAAACAATAAATTTAAGAAAATATAGGAATAAAATCATTTACATGAAATACAATTATCGACGGCCTTATTTATGCCGTCGACACATATAATGCATGTTGTCGACGGCTTAACGGTAAGCCGTCGATACTATACCGACGTCGTTAGTCTTGGATGTCCTCCGCGTCTCTATCGACGGCTATCACTGTGGCCGTCGATAGTATCCAATTTGTATCGACGGTTTATATATGGCCGTCGATACCAGTAAGAGTGTATCGACGGCTGTATTGTGGCCATCGATACTGTACCTGGCAGTCGACTTTACTGCCGATTCCTGTAGTGTCCATCACACTTATAAATCCTGCTATGCCTCCCTCCAATCAATTTGATACTGTTTTAGACATAATGTACCTTATCCATGTATCGTTAATGTCGCCGGTGGTCCTCCAGCTGTTGCCGTACTGTCCGCCCCATTTCGGCACCTCCATGTAGCCCCTGGAGACCGGATTGTGAGCAATCAATGCTCAAATGAAGAGAGCTCTTGCCTCATGTATGCAAGCATAGCTCTTACATTCAAACAACAAAACAGGTGAGAAAGGAAGCAAGCTAGATAGATCGATCATACCATTCACAGAGTGAGTAGAAGATGGGACGACCAGCGTTCCTCAGGGCGCTCGACATCCTTGGGAATCTATAGCATCATGAAATAAGCATTTTTACGATACACATCGACAAATGTACCAGTGGCAGATCCCGGATTCAACTTCAAGGGGTGCCTAAGTGTTAAGCCAGTTATAAAGCATGCACTCTTATGAAACATCGTAATTTTGAGCATAATTTAGTTTAAAAAATTATATTTTGTTTGCATGAGTACCTCTTTAATAGAACTGGTGAGAAATTTCATAAATTTTTCTAAGATCCTTAAAATTATGTTGATATTAAATAAAAATATTTGTGATAGAATTTTTTTACTTTTTACATTGTCTTCATTCATTTAATTAAAAAACCATTTTTTTATTGCGTAAGTACCTTTTTTCTATAGATTTAGCGAGATTTTTCCGTAATTTTTCTAAAACTATAAATTTGTTTAGACATTAAATGGAACAATTTGCAGTAGAAATAATTTTTTTACTTTATAAAATAGTTTTTTGTGATTTTCTATGAGTCACTGCTAATAATTGGTACGGAGTATAAGTTAATAATTGGATCCGTTGTGAAAGAAAGGAAAAACAAAATGCACAAGCAGCCACCATTAGTAGATGAGAAAAGGAAGGATAAAAAATGACAGTGGTACGAAGCCAGGAATCGAACCTGAGACCTGCAATATATGTGAAGACGCTCATCACCGAGCTACTTGCAGCTTCAAGTTTTTGTAAAACATATTTCATTACTAATACTTTCTTACCATCCATATATCCATATATCATATTAATACTTTCCCAAAAATTAAAGGGGTGCACGGGCATACGGGAACCCCTGGATCCGCCCCTGAAATGTACTACGATGGTTGGATAATTTAGATCTAACAATCTACTTAGATTGCTTCCCACATAAAAATACACTATCATCTCAGTACTCAATCTGCATCGTCAGATCAAAATTCATGAGGTATGACCCTTCCCATTCATTGTTTGCGCCATGAAATTTCTCCACGAATTATATACAAATATAGCTGGATCAGATGGTGAAACACTGAGACCATGGTAAGAAGGATTTTCACCTCACGGTTTTACTGAAGCCATCGGTGAAACAGTTGTCGTACTTCAAGTAATCCACACCCTGTGTTCACGATCCAACCATAGCTATATACATTAGGGGAGGGAAAATGGGGATAGTGGGCATGGAGAACAATATATATTTATGCAAGAATTAACCCATGACGCGAACGTCTTGGCGTCGACGTCCTCGTGGCCGAGAGACCCGGGCATCCTGTCGCTGCAAGTCCTAGTCCTGAAGATTGCAAAATACAGAAGCAATTCCATTCTAGTATGGTAAGAAACAGATGTTTTTTTTTTGTTTTAGTTATTGCACTTGCAGAGTAAATTAGACTTACCCAGCTGAAGAGTACAAGCCCTAGCTTGAGGCCCTTGCTGTGCACGTAGTCTGCAAGGGCCTTAATCCCCGACGGGAACGTCTTGGGATTAGCGGCCATATAACCCTAGCTATCGATTAGCAGCATTGATTTACGAATGAAAAGAGGAGGTGTCTATGATCGAGGAGTATCGACATCGTAGGATGACATGCATGCATTTAGCAACAAATCTTAACTACGAGCCAGGAGCCAGAATAGTATGTAGGAGTATCAATTTGAGGACAAATAATTATTTTCTCTCAAAAAGATTTGTGAAGAAACAATAATTTTCATTATCATGGATGTATGTGTATACCTCTTTGGTCCTTTGGTAATCCGCCCAGCAGTCATCTGCAGGCGCAGCACAGCCTCACAAAATTTAGCAGTGTGTAAATGCTCAGGCTCTATAATTAGCAAGCTTGCAACTAGAATAATTTGAAGGCACGAAATTACTTAATACCATACAAATGCATGTACGTACATACCTAAGTTGACATACGTGTAGCCTGCCTTTGCGAGGCCAGTGGCGATGAGCGCGTCCACTGCCCATTCCGATTCCAAAATGCACACAAGATATATATCAAATCGATTCAGTGAGGAATTAACGAGTTAACCTGTGATTGATAATGAACTCGTGTCCTTCTTACCGGTGCTCCTGATGACCGTCTCGTTGAGGTCGCAGGCGAAATGGTTCCAGCTGTTCCAGCTGAGAAGACGATGGAAAGCACGGAGAAGAAGAGGGACAGATCGATTGGACACGTTCAGAGATGAAGGATATATATGACGAACAATCAAATGCTGGGATCGATGGAAGGTTTCGATCTCCATCTCACCCCATCTGAGGCGTCCTCCCGAGGCCATTCTCGACGAGGAGGCGGCGGGCGCCGGCGCCGGCGCCGGAGAGGAGGCAACCGGCGGCCAGCACGGCGAGGAGGAGCGCCGCCGCCAGCCGTCGCAGAAGAGTAGGAGCAGAGGCTGCGCCGTTGTCGATGCCCATCGCGCGCCTCACTTAATTGGAAAAATTGGTAATTTTTTTCTTCTCGTCACCTCTTGCTTTCTACAGGTTAACGCGCGGGGTGTTTCCGCTCTTGTCCGGACCGCCGCGCGGTGACGTCGCTGCTTGTAAGACCGATCTCTAATCATTCTTTCTTTACTCTATTTTTTCATTTTTCTCTTCGTATTTTTCCTTTATTTTATCATCTTTAACAAACTTTTTTTAAAAGAAATTAATGAAGAGGATGGAGAAAAAATTCCCTTTAAAAAATGTACAAAGAATTTCTGAAGAGAACTACAAAAAAATTTGTTGGTGCATCTGAAGAGATTGATCTTTCTATGAAGAAAAAATGACATCCAAAGGAATATGGTTTAACATGATCTAAATTTGAATGGATCTGTGGTTGGTTCCATCGTCAAAGCCGAGATGAGATGCAGCAGGACTGCGGGAGGGGACAGCCTGATGCGGGGAACACATGCATGTGTCGATGTGTGTGTGTGTGCAGCCAGCATCGCGCATCTCCATCCGTCCCTACGCTGCTCCGATCCCCACGGTACAGTGGTACACGGCGCAGTTTTACTGGCTATCCTCTCGTGTATTTCCTACAAATGTTCCGTAATTGTTGGTACGATCTTTGCCGTTGAAAACTGAAAACCTTTTTACGAATGACTAACCAGCATCGGCCGTCAATCCTTGATCCAACGTTTTAGATGCCATAACGATGAGCTCTGTTTATTTAGTTGGCTTTTTCTATTTTAGCAAGAATCATTCTATCTGAACATACAGTAAATCACCTTATTTATCTAACTTCTTTTAAAAAAAAGAAATTAACACCTTGTATTTTACAAACCTTTTTCATCAGCTCATAGTAGCACAGTGCCATCAAGAATAGAAGTGGAGCCGAAGAGATGTAGCATGTGGTGCTAAAGTAAAACACAAAGAGTGTGAAAGCGGAGTCGAGAAAGTGTGCAAAATGTTGTCGAATGTAAAAAGAGAAGTTCAAAAGCATGAGATAGATATATTGGATTTGACACAATAAAAACAATATAAAAAATATTTATTTGTTGTATAGTATAGATGATTCACTAGCTTAATAAATCATATTTGGTTCCCATCGATCTAATCGAAATTACTATGACTAGACATCCAAGACTCCGAATGCCAACCTAGCCACGTGTGGACCATCCAACATGGTGGTTGCTTAATTGTTGCGTTGCTAGGTTGGCTCATTTGTTGCACCGTGTTACCTGCTCAGCTCACTCACTCCCACAAATCCAACGCCTTTTCCATTTCATTGTATGCTCCATATCTATCTCTTCTGTCATCTGCACCATTGTTGCCTCTTTATTCCATCTCCTTCCTATCGTTCCTTGTACTCCACCACTCCTCCCTCTAACCCCCTCCTACCTCCTTACCATCCTCTCCTTAGTCTCCTTATCCTCCTCCTCCTCCACCACTACCACAACCACCACCACTCCTCCCCTCTTCTTCCCTTTGCCCCTTCCTCCATACTTTCTCTAAATGACAGTTATTAATGTGCCACAAGGACATTTTTGATCTGGCTTGAAGCTTCACCAAATTTGAAGAAACCATACGAAAGCTAGATGGGGAAGATGCACAGTGCTAATTGGCTTGAAATATGATCCTAGTGTGTTTGAAATATGGTGTTTGCATTGATGAAATATGTAGTTTGCTCTGTTGAAACCCAAATAAACATTTTGGGATTGACTTTACGGGCAGTCGCCTGGGTTTTGGGGGGGAGCGCAGGCGATTTTTGTGACCGTTGGATCAGCATCCAACGGCCACCGCGCCCCCCACTCTCTCTCTCACACTTTCCCCTTCCCCTCCTGGTCTCCCGCCCTCCCCCTCCGCCTCCGCCACTGCCGCCTCCTGGTCTCCCCTCCTCCTCCTGCTCCTCCCCCTCCTCCTCCTCATCGCCTCATGCTGCCCATGGCCGCCACCGCCTGACCTCCCCTCCACCACCGCCACGCCTCCCATCCTAACCTAACCCGGTTTTCACCTCGCCACCGCCGCCGCCTTCCGCTTTCACCCCTGCACTGGCCGCCTCCTCCGCCGCCTCACTCCATCCCTACTACCACCGCCCGCCTCCTGCCATCCCTCTAAGCCCAGCGGCACCTGATGTACCCTAACCCAACCCCCACCTAAATCCTAACCCGGCAAGCGAGGCGGCGGGAAAGGTCGACGGAGAGGAGGAAGACGGCGGCGCCAGCGAGGAGGAAGATGGCCGGGCAGCGTAGGTGCTCTCCCCACTCTCTCCTCCGCCGCTACCCCCCCCCCCTCCTTCCCTAGATCCGCTCGTCGGAGAAGTCGCTGGCGGGCCGAGTGCACCCAAAGCGACTACCAGAGAGCAGATCCGAAACATTTTCTGTTTTTGCTTTTGTGAAACATGTGTTGTGCCTTTCCGCAACATTTAGTTATGCCTTGTGAAACATCCTCAATAGTCGTTGAAACATTTTCTATTTTTACTATATTAAAGCATGTGTTTTGTCATTTTGTAACACTAGGTTCTGCCTAATAAAATTATATGCTAAACAAGCGTCTGATTTTTCCAACATTTTTTCATCATGCGTTTTGCCCTTTTTAAACGCTGGGTAATGCTCGGTAAAACACTTCTCCTACTGAAAAGGCGTTCGATTTTCCCAGTACATCTGTTTTTCTCTCAACTGAAACATATGTTTTGTCCTTTTAAACATTGGGTACTGTTTGGTTGAACAATTTGTTTTATCGGAAAAAATAAACGACTCATTTTTCCTAATATTCTCTCTTTTTTTTGTCTAAAGAAACATACGTTTTGCCCATTATGTTTTGCTTGGTGAAACATACTTTAGTAACCATCAAAATGTTTGTGTTCACAACATATGTTTTGTTTTTACTGAGCATTATATTCAACACATTTCGTAAGGATCTATTTTTTCCGTGTGATTGGACGTGCCATTTTGCAGTCCCATCCCCGTCTAACAGGTGGAGTAACAAAAAGGCCTGTGCCCCTCAAACGTGGGAATTGGGTCATGTCGTGCCGGCCTAGCCCAGGCCAGTTATGCCTTGGGCCGGTGTAAAACGGGCCGGCATGACCCGGTCAGCACTTTGGGCCATGTCGGGCCAACACGGACTGCCAAAATTTAGGCTCGGCACGGTTCAAAAGCACGTCGGGCCGGCTTTGGGTCAGGCTGGCCCGACCACCACACAGGTGACAAAACTGAAGGCAAGATGATTTTTTATAAATTTGCCCGTTGTTCAAATAAAAAATTAGTCTACATTAAAAAGACGTGTCTCAAAATTATCGACAACTTTTATGTTCAGCCGAAAATAATCCGATCAACATAAGACCTTGAAAGTAGCCAATTACCGAGGACGGTGCCGTCGGCCCTAAAGCAGGCAGCGAATAATACAATTTTTATAAATTCATACATTGTTCAAATGAAAAGTTGTCTACACGAACAACTTTCGCGTTGAACAGAAATTCATCATTTCGAACCGGGCCTGCCCAAACAAGGCCCGGACAGTCGGGTTGAGCCGAGCCGGGCGGCACGTTGTGCCTGGTTTCCTGGCATGGTTCAGCACGCCATTCGGGCCATGCAGGCCCGGCCCATCTTTTTCTCATGCCGTGTTGTGCTTCGGACTATGCCAGAGCCAGCCCGGACAGCCTGGCCCAGACTCGTAGCACTACCCTCAAATACCACAGGCTCGAACGAACACATTTGGAACTGATGTATGCTTTTTTTTATAATGGAAGAATGTATAACTTTCAAGAACCAAACATCGAGTTGATACAGAGTCTTGAAAATATCTCCCAACCTCTGCATACAAGATACACATAGCCTAAAGGATGATCAAACACTTCAACAAACACACTATTAATGGCACTCAATCCTTCGACTAGAACGCCACCCATGTGCCTGGGAAAAGAAGACCTTGGCCACCTGCCCCAAACGTTGGTAGCCTCCACAACTATAGATTGCAGCTCCTGCTTCTGCAAGACAGCCCAAGACCGGAGCTAGTGGGTAATAGTAAAAATAACCTGCAAGGGAGACACATTAAGTTTCTTTTGAAAGACTATATCATTCCTACTTAACCAGAGAGACCAACAGGTGGTTGCTGCTCCTAGTAGGGCTAAACTTTTATATTCCTTGTCAAAGCACGCTAGCCAGTTCCCTAACATGTTAGAAACGCTAGATGGTTTAGAGATCCCCAAAGACAAATGAAATAAGGTCCAGACCATGCGAGCAAAGCGGCAATCAAAGAAAGAATAAATGCTTGATTGTCTCATCATCTTGACAAAAACAACAGGCTTTACTCCCTTTCCAATTTCGTTTGGCTAGATTGTCTGTGGTAAGAATAACTCCTCTATGAAGGTACCACAATGAAATCTTTTCAACGGGGCTTTTAGTTTCCATAGTTTTCTATTTAGATTAGGAACATCGCTCCTAATCAAAGCTTGATAATGGGATTTCACCAAGAACTGACCATTTTGGTGTAGGTTCCAGCGAAAAACATCCTTGTCATGTGTTAGCGCAATGTTGGCCAACCGCAAACGTAGATCATTCCAAGCTAATAATTTTGGGCCAATCAGAGAGCGATGCTGTTGACACCCAAATTTGGCACGATTTTACGGTTATTTTGGTGCCAAAAAAGAGGATAAAAAATAGCATATTCGGCCAAAATTGAGCTAGATCGGCATATACTCGGAAGTCATTATTAGTTGATCGGCTAATATTGGAAAAGATCTTGATCCGCTTTTATGCGTGCATATGTGTGCAAAATAGCCGATTAAAGGAGATGATTTATATAATCCAGTATAAATATGATGCAATCGGTTTTGCATGTGTGTTAATGGTCAGAGGTATTGGTCGGCTTATATACATGCATATATACACAGATGGATTAGATAGCCGATTGAATATTTAATTAGCCGATTGTGTTAGAAATATATTAAGAGGTTCACGTGGAGACCAAGTATGGTAGGGGCTAAAAGGCCGTTCATGTGCATGCAGAGCTGGTTATATTTGCAAGGTGCATGATCGTTTTGTGTTTGGGAAGGCCTGAAGCATGCTACGTGAGGCTATACATGAGGCTATCAAACTGCCTGGAGGATTCATAATCGGATTGCATCACGTGAGGCTATACATGATTAGCTATGGGGCATTACGTGGAGATCAAGCCGAATAGGAGAGTCCAGAATAATCACGATGGAGCCATATATGGCAAGGAACAGCTCACTCACGTGAAGACCAAAGACTAATAAATAAAAGAAGAGCAAATCAGATTTGAATCAAACAGGCCTAGAAGGTTCACGTCAGTTATTTTTGGTAATATTATTGAGTCAGTTTGTATTCGTGCCTTGCACGTTAAGTCTAGTGGGTTTAGTTATTTTAGGTAACTAAGAGATAGAGTCCATGTCAAGTTATCGGATAAGCCGGTGCGTCTTTAGTATAAATAAGAGCTATCGTGCAGCATGTAATCTATCTTCAATCAATCAATATTACATCTACTATTTCGTCTACCTGTTACCCTTGTGCTATGAATCCGATCGATCCTTTCGTATTGGAATTCAAAGTACACGCCGGCGTCTACTGTCTCGATTAAGTTCGATCTCCTCGCCGTCGACTCCCTCGGTAGGGACTGCCTTGGTTCAGTCCGATCTCCTCGCCGTCGGCATCGAAATACTATCTCTTGGTGGTATTGCTGCGCATCGCCGTCTGCCAGGAGGAGTTAGGTTTCGCCCGGAATACTATCTCTCGGTGGCATTGCTGCGCATCACCGTCCGCCGGAGGTGTTAGGTTCCATCCCGTTCTATCGGCTTGACGTCTCATCGTTAAGCCGATCATCGGATTATCGTCCAAGCTATCGGTAAAGCACTCATCGCTTCGCCGGCGGCTTGTCTGCTCTATCGGCTCGACGTCTCATCGTTAAGCCGATCATCGGTTTATTTCTCAAGCTATCGGTAAATCTTCATTGCTTCGCCGGTATCTTGCCTATCAGAAACCTTGCCGATTGCAAAAGGTCAAATCGGGTGGCACGTCCTCGGAAAGCCCGATCCCCTGTTGTTCGGCGGTAGTTGGTGCCGGGAAACCACTTTTCCGCGTCAACAAATTGGCACGCCCGGTGGGACCCATATCGTTTGATCTGCCAATCATGTTTGGAAATTGGAAGTGGGCAGCAAAACCACCAAAACATAAGCCATGGTCGATATCAAATTCGACCTCATCGGATTATTATTTGGCCGCACAAGATTATTCAATGCCATGGTCAACGTCGAAGTTCGCCTCATCGGTTTATTTGCCGACAAGATCAACATTTGATACATCTACGCCAATGACAACGTTTAACTCGGATTTTTCGGTTACTTCATTGGAAAAACCGATGACACAGTCAGCATCAGTATCGGATCTTCCTATGGAAGAGCCGGTGGCGGAGCTTGTTTTCACTAAATCAACGTTGTTATTACCAAAAGAATTCGCATTGAAGCCGGATACATCGCCACAAGCATCTGCGAAAAAATTAGATTATTATCCGTCAAGATCAACGTCTGAAATATCGACGACAAGGCCGGCTTCTCCCACTGCCTCAACATCATCAGCAAACTCGGCGTCCTCAATTACGTCTTCGCCGAAGATGATTATTCAGACCGAATCGTCCAAGTCTTCATCATCGGAAAGTCAAAAAGCCGTTGTTGAGTCCCCGAAGATTTCGTTGCATCAAGATCAGCTCGAACAGGAAGCCGATTCTGTCGCGGGTTCAGTTCGGACTCCCAATACAGCTCAACTTCAAACAGCCGAAACAGAGTCATCCGAAGTCCGTTTTGGACATTCGGGTACATTACGGACAATAGAACGACGAGAGCTTCCCGATGGATCTGGTTTCACGTCAAAAAGCCTCATGGATCAGCGGGAATCTTTAAAACAAGATGATGATTGCAATCTGTCCGGTGCCGCACTGCCGCGTCGACCAAAATCGAAGATCCATCGGAATTTTGTTCATTGGAAACCGTTGTTATTTCGCCTCGGGGGCTGCAATCGGTATCGAGCTCATCGAAAAGCATTGCTATTTCGCCTCGGAGGCTGGATGATTCGTCCAAAAAGTTTGAAGAAGCGTTTCAACAAGAATACATGCTTACGAATACGTGTGAAAAGCCGATCGAAATTGATGAAGATCGTTGCTACAATACTACATTACGGGGCGATGAGGATGCAAGTTCCGATGAAAAAGACATATTTTATGACTGTCAGAGTGAATTCGATGGTGAAAATACCGATAATGAGGCATATTCTAGCGATTTATTGGCTCCAACTTCGGTTATTTCTGATATTTCAGCACAAAGAACCGATAATAGACAGGGACAAGAGCAATCGGTTGCTAGATCAAAAGAAGAGTTGCAAGAAAGCTCTGAAACAGTCGAGCAATCGGTTTCTAAACTGGTTGATAAGGAAACATCACCTCATGTCAGGCAAAAAAGGCAATATAAGAAAGCGTATCAGAAAAATCAAGCTAATAGATGCCGACATGAAGAAGAAGAAAGGGCTCATTGGGAGTGTCCTTTTTTCCAATTTTGCTGGGAATGACTTTTGAGGCTTCCAACAATTTATGATTATCCGATGTATCACCTCCATCCTCATCGAAGTGCTTGCTCAAGGTCCCAACAAAACGCATCGGCAAATAAAATTTATATTATGCCGATGTATACATCAAAAGAAGGGCAACATACTCATCACGTCGAAGAGGTAAACACCAACTTCATAAAAGCTAAATCACGATGGTGCCCAGCAGGATTGAGCAAGACACAAAAGCGTCGTTTACAACGTTTGAGAAATCAAGAGCAATGCGAAGCGCATAAAAAAGACGACGAGCCAACTGGACAAGTGGGTTGCAAGGCCATATCAAAATCAGGATCGGAAAATATGTTGATTACTATGATGGATACTTGTTCAAGCAAGAATATCGATTGCTCTGGGGGCTCGAGCAAAAGCCGATCTCAAACTGAAGATCGAGCGGAAATTGAAGAAAGGCCATGTTTAAAAGTTTTAGTTGGCCGGAAGCAAATAAAAATCAACCATGATTCAAGCCCAGAGATTACAAATGCCAAGGGACATCCGAAAATCGGCAAATGGCGTACAGTAAAAGCTTCATCGGCTAATGATGGATCGTTCAAATTACTGAATAAGAATAAGCCGATGAAACCTAATCCTCGCTGGTGTCCTACGGGTCTGACAAAATCTCAGAAGAGAAGATTGCAAAGATTAAAAGCTCGAGAAAAGCCGAGAGACGATACATCGGCTAAGTAAGTTTCTAAAATTGATGGCCGATAATTCAAGATTTTCGGGACATGAGTCTCATATCCCAAAAATCGAGGGCTTATGTTGACACCCAAATTTGGCACGATTTTACGGTTATTTTGGTGTAGGTTCCAGTGAAAAACATCCTTGTCATGTGTTAGCGCAATGTTGGCCAACCGCAAACGTAGATCATTCCAAGCTAATAATTTTGGGCCAATCAGAGAGCGATGCTGTTGACACCCAAATTTGGCACGATTTTACGGTTATTTTGGTGCCAAAAAAGAGGATAAAAAATAGCATATTCGGCCAAAATTGAGCTAGATCGGCATATACTCGGAAGTCATTATTAGTTGATCGGCTAATATTGGAAAAGATCTTGATCCGTATTTATGCGTGCATATGTGTGCAAAATAGCCGATTAAAGGAGATGATTTATATAATCCAGTATAAATATGATGCAATCGGTTTTGCATGTGTGTTAATGGTCAGAGGTATTGGTCGGCTTATATACATGCATATATACATAGATGGATTAGATAGCCGATTGAATATTTAATTAGCCGATTGTGTTAGAAATATATTAAGAGGTTCACGTGGAGACCAAGTATGGTAGGGGCTAAAAGGCCGTTCATGTGCATGCAGAGCTGGTTATATTTGGAAGGTGCATGATCGTTTTGTGTTTGGGAAGGCCTGAAGCATGCTACGTGAGGCTATCAAACTGCCTGGAGGATTCATAATCGGATTGCATCACGTGAGGCTATACATGATTAGCTATGGGGCATTACGTGGAGATCAAGCCGAATAGGAGAGTCCAGAATAATCACGATGGAGCCATATATGGCAAGGAACAGCTCACTCACGTGAAGACCAAAGACTAATAAATAAAAGAAGAGCAAATCAGATTTGAATCAAACAGGCCTAGAAGGTTTACGTCGGTTATTTTTGGTAATATTATTGAGTCAGTTTGTATTCGTGCCTTGCATGTTAAATCTAGTGGGTTTAGTTATTTTAGGTAACTAAGAGATAGAGTCCATGTCAAATTACCGGATAAGCCGGTGCGTCTTTAGTATAAATAAGAGCTGCCGTGCAGCATGTAATCTATCTTCAATCAATCAATAATACATCTACTATTTCGTCTACCTGTTACCCTTGTGCTATGAATCCGATCGATCCTCTCGATCGAATTCAAAGTACACGCCGCGTCATCTGTCTCGATTAAGTTCGATCTCCTCGCCGTCGACTCCTCGGTAGGGACGCCTCGGTTCATCCGATCTCCTCGCCGTCGGCATCGAAATACTATCTCTTGGTGGCATTGCTGCGATCGCCGCCCGCCAGAGGAGTTAGGTTTCGCCGAATACTATCTCTCGGTGGCATTGCTGCGATCGCCGTCCACCGGAGGTGTTAGGTTCCATCCCGTTCTATCGGCTTGACGTCTCATCGTTAAGCCGATCATCGGATTATCGTCCAAGCTATCGGTAAAGCGCTCATCGCTTCGCCGGCGGCTTGTCTGCTCCATCGGCTCGACGTCTCATCGTTAAGCCGATCGTCGGTTTATTTCTCAAGCTATCGGTAAATCTTCATTGCTTCGCCGGTATCTTGCCTATCAGAAACCTTGCCGATTGCAAAAGGTCAAATCGGCTGGCACGTCCTCGGAAAGCCTGATCCCCTGTTGTTCGGCGGTAGTTGGTGCCGGGAAACCACTTTTCCGCGTCAACAGCTGCCAAGATAGGTTTGGATCAGGTGTGGCTAAAACTTCTGCGATAGTTAAAAATTTCCTTCTAGCAATACTATGTAAGCCGGGGAATTGGTCTTTTAAAGCTGAGCCTCCTAGCCAAGTATCCTCGTAGAACCTCACTTGTGATCCGTTCCTAATATGAAAGGTTCCAAAGCGAAAGATGTCTTGCTTTGCCTTCATCAGGTTAGACCAAAAATGTGAGTCTCTTGGCTTCCACTCCACTTGCACTAAAAGCTTAGATGCAAGATATTTATTCTTAAGAAGTTCTTGCCAAGTCCCTTCGGTAGTGAGAAGTTTAAAAAGCCATTTGCTCAATAAAGCGACATTTTTAAGATTTAGGTCATGGATTCCCAAACTCCCTTGGTCCTTAGGTTGACAAAGAATAGACCATTTGGCTAGGCGATATTTTTTGTTGTCCTCGTCACCTTGCTAATAAAATCGAGAATGGAAATAGTCAAGTTTCTTATGGACTTCTTTTGGGATGGGAAAAAAGGACATCATGTACATCAGAAGGCTGCTTAACACCGAGTTGATTGGTGTTAATTTTCCTCCAATAGAGAAGTGTTTGCCTCTCCGGCTACTGAGTCTCTTTTCAAAGCGCTCCACCACCTTCTTCCAATCAATATGCTACCTCGGCGCTATGGCCTACCTGGCCAAATCTTCAGCTAAAAACTAGCCCATCTGACATAGGAAGGACAAACATAGTAGAATGGCCACGAAAATACCGAATCAAACTGAAAAAGGGATTTTAATATCCAGAAATGCTAAGAGTCAGTCGAGTGTTTCTTTGGATTGGTTAATTTCAACCGGCCCGATCGCCCTTCTTTTTGTTTAAACAAAATTTTTCATTATATAAATAGCATTAAATTAAAAATTTCAATTCTAAAGTTGTACGACTACAATTATCGGGCGCGATTTGGGGACGGACGTCCGACCCTGCGCGCGTCCGTCGGACGCTCGTGCGGCCTGGTCAGCCCACCAACGACTCGTCCACCCGCTGAAACAACTCTACACTCCCACCGGAACAAACTTCTCCCGCCATTGTTTCAAAGGCTACCGCAGCATGTTCGCGAATCTCTCCATGTTTGCATGCAATGACGTCAACGATGACGTAAGCGAAAAAATTTCTTTCAGTTTTCTCTTTCGCCGGGCATAGATTTTGACTAGTTGCTCCAATGCACGAACTGTTTGCACTGTTGTGTTCCTCCCATTTTTACGAACAAGAAAAAACCAATGTTGCTATATAAAAATTTACTGAAACAATTTGTTATCCTAATGCAACAATTAATTTAGCCTGTTGAAACAATATGGCTAGCTTGCGGAAACAATTACTTTTGCCTAGTGGACGTATAACCAAGTGAAACAGTTGGTTTAGTCTATTAGAACAATATATAGCATGCTAAAACAATTGGTTTAGCCTATTGGAACAATATATATAGCCTGTTGAAACAACTAGTTTAGCCTATTGAAACAATTTGTCTAGCCTGTTGATATAACTTGTACAGCCTATTGAAACAATATGTTTGGCATGTTGAAACAATTAGTTTAGCCTGTCGGAACAAACTATCTAGTCTGTTGAAACAATTGGTTTAGCCTATTGGAACAATACTTTTGGCCTGTTAGAATAATTAGTTTAGCCTACTGGAACGATATGTCTAATCAAGTGCAACATTTAGTTTTTTCTATTGAAACAATATGTCTAGCCTACTGAAATAACTAGTTTAGCCTATTGGAAACAATCTGTATAGACTGTTGAAACAATTTGGCTAATGAAAAATAAAAAATATTTAAAATGAGTTTATTAGGATTTTAGATGAATTATGAAATTTGTTCTATGCATTTTGGACTCCATATGAAATAGAGAAAAAAAAATGAGAAAATTAAATACAAAAAAATGAAATGCTTTTTTTTTGCGAGCAGCGACAAGCCGCATGTTGAACCGTGTTGGAACCGATCTGTTGGGCCGCGCGAGAGCTTCTAACGCTAGTCGGAGGTGTGGCCAGAAGTATTCTCCTTGTTATGTAAATATTGTTTCAATCCGACTTAGTGAATAAATTATATTTTAAAATTTATAATGAATATTTAGGCATCTAAATTGCTTTAAATAGAAAAGATATCAACTATTAACTTTTGTTGATATTCCTGAGAGCTACAATTTACATATAAAATTAAATTTTTGTCCGAGCTCGTATGAATAGGTTATTAAATTTTAAAGAGATAGAAATGTGTAAAATAGTAGCAGTAGTAGTAGCAATTCTTGTCTAAAACCACCGATCATAATAACTTATCACTAGCGGTTCGGTTACGGAGAATATGTTTGGGACCGACTAGAACGCAGGCGTCTGCATTTTGCGTTTCGTGCAGGCGCTCCTTTTTTCAGTACGATTGTATAGAAATTTCACCATACAGAAGTACTGAAAAAACAGTATAAAAAAAGTGAAAAAAAACACTCTAGAACGGCGGCGGGCGGCGGACGGCGGCGGCAGGCAGCAGTTCAGCACGTTGGCGGATGGCAGGAGGTCGGGCCGGCCGCAGGAGGAGATGTCCGAGGTGGCGACGGGGTCTGCGCCGGTGAGACGCGGGGAGAAGAGGCCTGCAGCATCCTCGCTGGCGGCGGCGCAGAATGGGCGTTAGCGGCGAAAGCACACACCGCGCAATCGGCGGCGAAGCGCAAGAAGCGTGAATGCGCGAACGCAGGAGCAAAACCGAATATGTTTTTGATAAAAAAATTAGTTAATTAGTATTCTTACGTTAATCGAAAGGGTGTGATTAATAACAGTATTCTATTGACCCTCGAACCAACTGCTCCTGTTCCTCTGGGCGTTTTGCGTGATTAAACTAATCACGTGGGTTTTTGTCTAGGCGTGAGCCCACAGATGTAGTGCAGTGTGTTCTGCGGAGCCGGTTCGGTCAGCCCACGTCCAGTGGACACGCATCCTCAGCGGTACTGCACGATACAGTTGGATCACTAACATATAGGTCTAGGGTCCGATCCGTGGAACTCACATGTTAGTGACCCCAAATACAGAGTGTCGATAGGTAACCCCCCCCCCCCCCCCTCTCTCTCTCTTTCGTTTTAGGTGGTAGCGGCAGGGCTATCAGAGATGTGCGTAGATCATCCCAAGGTAGAGGGTACCTTCGGGTGATGGAGTGAAACTCAAGCCCGAGGCGCCATCCCAAAGATCAGCAGAGGGTCCCGGGCGATATCTTCTCCCAACCGGTGGAAGACGGAGCAATGTGTGTTGGGCGGTCTTTTAGAGCCCAATAGGCCCATGAGGCCTTAGGGTTTTAGGACAGATGTGTCAATGCCTGTACACCTGCTAGGAAAAGGATGCGTAAGAACTGTTGATGTGTATTGGACGATCCAAAGGCAGGGGCAAAATGATACTTTCGTATCATTGTAATAAACCCTTACCCCTGCCCCCATCTATAAATAGAAGGCAGTCCCCCCTTAAAGGGAGTATGATGGCTTTTACAATCACCATACGCTTTCCCAGATCTAGATCCTAAAATCTTCCAGTGTCTTCTCTAACCCTAAGGGAAGCACTATCCTACTGTGCGAGAGACTCCCTCTCCAACAGTTGGCGCCATTAGTGGCGATCTAGAGGAGAAGATATGGTCACTCGAAGAGATCCCACAAACAACGAAGGTGAGGGAGCAGCCGGTAGACATGCCGAAAGCGCCATTTGTATGAGGATAGGAGGTGTGGTCACAAGGTGTGGAGGCGGCACATGGGGCCATGCGTTGGGGGTGAGAGGCGTGGCTGGCAAGAGGGGAGGAGGCGTAATGTTGGATTTTGGAGAAGGACTGGAGGAAAATAGGACAGGGGACCCTCGGGGATTGGGAGTGAATCAAGCTCCCGAAGATTCGCTAAGTCAGCTGGATGATGAAGCTTTTCCGCTGTTAAACCCACTCGCCCGCCTCAAGCTTCCAGAATGGAACGTTCAACGCCCGAGGACACAAGGGGTAATGTTCCACCAGCGGCAACCCAAAGATCAAGACAAATCTAGGAGAATGGCATTGTAACAGCAAATTGAAGAGCTTAGAAGAGAGTTGGCATCACGTTCTCAACAACCACAATTAAACCATCGAACTATCATAGATCTCGAAGGTCCCTCCACAAATCTACCAATGACAAACCCAATCAACACATATCAAAGGGAAGGAGGAGGATCCAACCCACTCGACGAGCATCTTCGTGCCAAGAAATTCCCAGAGGGCTTCAAACCTCCATCCAGTATCAAGTTCTCTGGTGATACAGACCCAATGGAGTTTTTGCAAGTATATGATACTGTTATCGAAGCCATGGGAGGAGATGATGACATTAAGGCCTAGAGCCTATTGCTATGCTTGAAGGGTACAACATTATCATGGTTCACTTCGCTACCGGCAGGATCCATCCACAATTGGGAACAGTTAAGGAATAGCTTCGCAAACAATTTCCAAGGAAACTACATCGCGAGAATGCAGGAGAGCCACCTCTTCGCGCAAAAACGGCAGAAAGGAGAGAGTGTTTGTGACTATTACAAAAAATTTGCGAAGGTTAGATGTCAAATCCGAACGGTCAACGATTCAGTGGCTATAAATGCATTCATAGTAGGCTTGCAAGCAAGAGACTTGGTGCAACAGCTAACAAGCGAACCGCCAGCAGCAGCCGCTGAGTTATATGACAGGGTGGAGAAATACGCCAGAGGCGAGGAGGAGAATCTCTGAAGGCAAGGTTTCGTGAGAAAAGAGACTAGTGAAAAAACAGGAAATAGCCGTCATAGTCCCGAAGATACAAGGATGCAAAAACATCAAGGCCAACAGAAAAGGTCCATGCCGTTGAAAAAAGGGGACAACGCAAGCAATATTATTGCGTCGTGCATGGAGAGAACCAAAGCCATCAAACAGAAGAATGTAAGACCGTAATGGGACAAAGGGAGGATTATAGAAAGCGCATGAGGCAGGGAGACGGCCAGCATAATCAAAATCAGAGAAGGCAAGAAAATAGAAGGCAAAACCGAGGATATGATGATAGGAGACAGAACCGAGAATACAATGATGGGAGGCAAAATCGAAGGCATGAAGAAGGAAAAAGACAAAAGTATGACAATCGTATGGAGAATCGTGAGTATGCTAATCATGGGAGAAACCGTGAAGATAGGAAATCTCCAAGTGTGGTTCAAAATGTGCAAAGCCAAAATCAAAACCAAAGGGTGATTCACGTAATCACAGGAGGATCTTCATTTAACCTTCTGTCGAACGGGCAGAGGAAAGAATACCTTCGCCCAAGTATCTCTTGTGTCAACGTCAAGTAATGCAAGACGGTCACAGGCTATAACTTCGATGCCAGTGATGCCAGAGGGGTGCGGTTCCCTCACGAAGACTCACTAGTGATCACAGTTGAAATAGTGGGCTATCACGTCGAGAGGACTTTGGTGGATGGAAGAAGCTCAGCAAGCATCATATTTCTTGGAGCATTCAAGCAATTGAACTTACCCGAAGATAGATGTCGGCACCCGATTTACAAGATCGGATTCCACCTGCGCAAAGACGTACTAGTCCCAAGGATCATGGCTAGTACACACAGTTAAGCAGAAACGGTACATTACCAACGTTCTGATTATTACATAAAGGGGAACTTAGTCCGGTACATTATACAAGCAATGGCTCGTAGGCCGCAATACAGAGTACACAACGATACAAGCCTAATACAACATCTACTTATTTATTCCACAGGCACAAAAGCTGTAGGAACAAGCAACCCTACTCTTCATAGCCATCATCGGAGAACGCCTCCTCATCGTAGTCAGGGTCCTCATGCTCGGACGACGAGCCAAAATTGGACGGACCAGCTGTTGAAAATTTTCGAAAGGGAGAAGGGAAAACAAAGGGTGAGTACAATCGTACTCCGCAAGTCGGAATTTTATGCAGATGAGGCTTAGTCCAAAGGGGAAGCTTAGGTTATTTTTGCGGACAGCGTTTTATTGGCCTAGTTTTGCCAAAGCATTTAAGAAGTGCTTTAAATCATAACCTTTCCTTTGGGCTCTTCAAAAATGCTCTCGCCACTTGGCCTCAGTGCCATAGCGGGACAAAATCTTTTCCCCCTTCTTTTCTCAAAATGGTTAGACCCATTCCACGCGAACAATTCCCAGTAGGCCGACCCCCAATCCAGGATGTAAGCCAGTGGCACCTAACTTAAACGAAAGTTACCTTGGCAACTGTACTCCACAAACCCTTCTTTTCAAATGCCTTCCCAAAAATGATTTTTAAAAGAATTCTACCATATGAACAGTCCCTTCGCACGATCGTAACTGTGAGCACGGCTATCACGATAGTTTTAACTCTGCAAAGTGGGTACGCTTTACCCTCGAGGGGCAACGCACCCAGAAGTGTTTTGCCATAAGACCGCTAGGCTTGAACGCCAAAGGTGACCTGCTGGAGGGTTCTCGTCGGCCTCGAGCACTAATGACCAAGCCCGTCCCATATCGGGACTCGAGGTCGTACTGTTATGGCTCGGTTCGTAGGATCATAGGATGAGCAGTCCTTAAACTAGAGGAGAGACGGTATTTTAGCCCAGATTTTCACAAAACGGTGCCACACCGCACCAACCGGAAAGTCTGTCCCTAGCTGGAAGTTTTTAGGGGAAAGGGGGAATATGTCCTACCAAGCATCGCCCTTGATGCACTACCTTTAAACCACTTTTCTCCAAAACTTCCTTTACACAATCCCATTTCACGCAAGCGATAGAATTAATTCGCGTGAAATGATTTTTAAGCAATTATCCTACCACAATGGTATATTTGTATACAAGCGAATTTACTTTATTCTTAGGTTTTAGTTCTATTTATAGTTCTTACCTTTGACTAATCGGACATGATAGCTAGGCCTACCAAATACGTCTTTTTCATTTTAAACTAGCATGCATATTTTCAAATCTAGTAAGTGTTTTCTAAATAAACCAAAAATTGGCTCCACAATATGATCGAGGGAGACTTGCCTTGGTCGGATCACGAGAAAACGAAGAGAGCGTCGTCGATCGGGTCTTCGGAACCTTGGCCCCCTAATTGCGCAAACATACATGCAAAGCAGTACAACATTCATCAGCAAAATATTTTGATGTATTTTCATTTATGAAAACTGCAGTAAAACCATTTATGCGCACATGAAATGATGCTCCCCCCTTAACATATTTAATCAACTAAAATGCCTAAGCAGTATGAAAACATGCAGATTCAAACCTTTAAGGGATCCAGAACTTCTAAAGCATTTTAGAGAATTTTTATGGAAGTTTTTAAAGCGGTCTAGCTATTTTTACAATATGTATTTAGATTACAACAATCGATTTCAAATAGAATCGCGGCAAAAGAAAAGGAGAGGGTCTCCCAAGCGATGGGCCCGCTCGATAGCGTGGCCCATGGCGCGAGACGGTCTTGCGCGGGCGCGAGCGGGAGCCTCCAAGGGAATGGCGCCCACTAATCGGTGGAGCCTGCGGCCCCACCCGTCAATGCCATCCGCACCGGGCGCGAGGGAAAAACAGGGGAAATCCCGGCGGCGGCGGCGAAGCCAACGGCGGCGATGACTCTGGCCATCCGGGCTAATCGGGCGTACGGGGAGCGAGTGGAAGGCGAGGTAGACGCAAAATGGGCTCTGGCGACCTTAGGGGCAGAGGGGGAAAGGCGGCGCGGCCAAACACGGCGACGGCCACACACGGCTAGCGAGGCGCCGACGGGGCGCATGACCGGAGCCCAATTCCTTCGACCGAGAGAACAAGGATAGGCGAAGGAGGCTACCTTGGTGCTCGCCGGGTCGAAGGGAGCAGCAAGGCGGTAGAACCACGGCGGCGGCACTGACGTGGGTTCCGGGGACGCGTGCGGACCTCATGGCTCCACTGCTCGGGTGCGAGCTCCTCTGAGACGACCTGCGAACCATGCCTGAGGTGAGGAGGGTGCGGAGGAACCGAGGGTGAGGCAGGAGAGAAGAAGAGGAGGTGCTAGCGGAAAAAGGAGACAACGGCGCACCGGGCTCGGGCAAACAGCAAAGGGGCGGCAGCGAGGTAGATGGAATGGAGGAGAAGTACTCTTTTTATAGGCGTGCTTCGCACTGGGAGCTTTAATGCGGCGCGCGGGGTTGGTCGGCGACGCCGGCGCAAACCCCAGGCCGATGGCGTGGAGGAGAGTGTGGGACACGACGGCATCACGTCAGACTTGGCCGGCGACAAAACAAGAAGAGGCAGTGAGAGGGGAGGGTACGGTGGAAGAGGATAGGGAGAACGATCGCGTGGGGAGAGGATAAATGAGTTTTTAGGAGAGGAGAGAAACAGAGGGGGCGACCGACTCACAGGAGGGAGGAAGAAGACGATTGCAGCGGCTGACCTCCTGGGCCCACATGCCACGAACGGGAGACAACGGCGCGCAGCTGGCGGGTCGACGATCATGACCATCTGGTCAGCGACAACAAGACGCAGCTATGATCGCGATCGGGCGATTTGGGCCGGAACGAATGGGACGTGGGGAGATTGGGCCAAAGGCGCCGATGGCCTAGGCGGACAACCAAGGAAAATAGAGGAAGAAACGAATAGGGGGGCAGTGGGCCGAGGAAGAAATCCATTTTCTTTTACAATGTTTTTGATTTTTGATTCTTCTTTCTTCTTGGAAATTATTAAAGAATCTTTTAGTCAAAGCAGTACAACGGAGGATTAATTTACCTTTTAACATTCGCAGAGCATAACTCCTTTCCGACCATGAATGCAAAGAAAAGGCCAAGATGCTTTCACAATAAACCTTTTACTTATTTTTAAATCATGCATTTGAGAAAATTAACGCATGCCAAATTGAGTTTTAAAAATTGGGATGTAACAATAGAATCAAGCCTTCGCATGTACCACTAGTGGGGTTCGGGGGAGAGCCTGTGACGGTAGTTGGCAGGCAACACTACAAGTAACATTTCAGGAAGGAAGGAGACGAGAGACAAAATCGATATGCTTCGCTGTTGTAGACATGGAGTATAGGTACAACACAATTCTAGGAAGGGGTTAATCAATGCCTTCGGTGCTATAATACACCAGGGATATTTATGCATGAAGATGCTTGCGGCCGACTGAGTAATTACAGTAAGGGGAAATCAACAAGCAGCAAGAAAATCAGAGCTAGAAGCAGCTCCTCACACCAAGAAAGTCGAAACAACCCAAAGGGTGGATGCTCAATATTACCCAAGGGGACGGAAACCGAAGGTCAAACTATAAGGAGACATCAAAAAACATTTTTTGTGTAGAAATGATTCCGACAAGATGGTTACCTTGGGGGCACAGCTAGGAGAAGAGAAGGAAAAGAAAATACTGCATTTGCTTAGGGAAAATATGGATGTCTGTAAGGATCCTAGGCCGAGAGTGGGGGTGAATCGGCTTAGTTCAAATTTTACTTCTCTCAATTCGCTTGCTTAGTTAGTTAAATTAGGAACACAAGCTATCGATGGAGTTAGAGTCTAGTTGCGGAAGCGATCACAATGAGGCACAAGCGACTACTAGGAGGCTCGATGGCACTCACATGCAAACGATCAAATCAATATGCGGAAGTACATGAGTGAGACAAGAAGGCGCAAACCGAGTTGTTTCCCGAAGTTCGGTGCTCAACACATGAACACCTACGTCTCCGTTGAGGAAACTTCTCACACAGAGAAGTCGGAACCCTTTCGTTCCTAGCCCTCAATCCACTCGTGGTGGCTCTTCACCAACACATGGTAGGCGAGATCCAAACCTTCACACAAGACGAGTTCTTCCACATGCGGAAGCTCCTCGCACCGCGGCGCCGACACAAGGCTCCAACCCCCGACACACGGAGGGCTTTATACACAACCTTCAACGGATGAAGGCGACGCACCTCCGACACACGGAAGTGACCCCCGACACACGGAGGATTTTGGTTGACGTGGTTGTGTGGTTGATGAAGCTCGTGGCATGACGACGATCTCTTCGGCGGCGAAGTCCCAAGAGCACAAGATCGGAGACCGTCTCTCACTACTACCCCTTCCCTCCCACCATTGAAACTAGGGCAAGATCACCATGGGAGAAGGGGGAATATTTGGGGATGGATGAGAGGAGGTAGGGGGCACCTTCTTCTTCCTCTTCCTCTCTTCTTCTCCCTCTCTCTCCCCTTCAATCTCTCAAGCACATGGAACCCTAGATGGAGGTGGGAACAATGGGAGGAGCTCTCTAGGGTGGCTAGGACAAGGGGTGGCTGCTAATGAGGCTCTCTCTAGTTTCTCCCATGCTCCAAGCCCCTATTTATAGCCCTACACTAGAAACCCTAGATAAAAATCACAATGGACAGCTCAGATTTCGTTCCCGAGTTTTAGATCTATCCGCCGGACCCTGTCCGGTGCCCATCGGACTCCGTCCGATCAAGTTTAGGCAAAAATCTGTACTCTGTAGGACCCAGTCTGATGGCTTATAGGACCCAGTCCGATGAAGTTTAGGCCAAATTTGTACTCCGTCGGACCCAGTCCGATGGTTTATAGGACGCCGTCCGATGAAGTTCAAATTCCTAGAATTTAAGCGTTTTTCTCATCCGTCGGACCCAGTCCGAAGAGCCCTCGGACCTCGTCCGACAGAGGCTATGTTTTTCAGGACTTAGTTGTTTTTCACCTTGAGCTTTCATCGGACGCAGTCCGATAATCGTCGGACACCGTCCGACAGAGGCTATGCATTCCGGGACTTAGTCTCTCGAGCTCACTCATTCATCGGACCCCGTCCGATGGTGGTCGGGCCCCGTCCGACAGAGACTAATCTTCACAGTACTTCGGACTTAGCCTCTCTCGCTCCCTCTCGTCACCACGCCTCGGGTCTTGGGACATTTTTGTCGATTTGTGGACACGGTGACAACCTGGGTAGGGTTAAGCGAAAACTTTATATCACTTGGGCGGGAAGTTTCGCGCTCACAGGTATTTCGGAGGCTTAGCGGCTACGAAAACCTGGACAGCTGGACCCCCGAACCTTCTCGACCCTGGGGCAGGTGTACTCACTCTAGATGGTTCGCTCAAAAACTAACCCCATGGAGCCCATGGCTGATGTTTCTGGACATGTGCTCAGTGGGACCCTGCAACCAGAGAGATGTAGTCGATCTGCTGGTGAAGCTGGATTGAGCCGAAGAAGCACACAAGGAAATCAAAAAAACTATAAAGCAAAAAGGTCCTTATCCTTGACGTTCTAGCTGTGCGGCCTAGTTGCCATCAATTACCAAAATCATTCAGCCCATGGGAGGCTTGATCTTACAATGTCTTCGCATGGATACCCGAAGAATCAAAAGGAGTCCCAAGAAGCACAATGGAACATTCCCTCGCAATTAAAGCTAACGCAAAACCATTAAAGTAGAAACTAAGGAAAATGTTGGATGAAAGAAAGGAAGCAACGAAGACTGAGGTGGATAAACTACTTTGGGCAAAAGTAATACGAGAGATCGCACACCCAGAGTGGTTGGCGAACGTCGTAATGGTAAAGAAATCCAATGGAACTTGGCGCATGTGTCTCGATTTCACAAATCTTAACAAAGCATGCCCGAAGGATGATTTTCCTTTGCCAAGAATTGACCAGCTCGTGGATTCCACAGCTGGATGCAAACTGATGAGCTTTCTAGAAGCATACTCAGTGTATCACCAAGTCTACATGAGAGTCGAAGATGAAGGGAAGACGGCATTCATTACCTCGTTCGGTACGTTCTGTTACCAAAGGATGCCCTTCGGCTCAAAAAACACATGTGCAACCTTCTCAAGGCTAATCGCCAAGGTGTTAGCCAAGCAGATGGGGCGAAACATAGAAGCCTATGTGGATGATATCGTGGTCAAGAGAAAATTGCGTCAAGACCATTGCGAATACCTCAGGGAAACTTTTCAAAGCCTTAAATCCAAAGGTATAAAGCTAAACCCTGCTAAGTGTGTCTTCGGTGTTGCAACATGGAAATTGTTGGGTTTCCTAGTATCGCAAAGAGGAATCGAAGAAAACAATGAAAAAATCAGTGCAATATGCCAAATGGAGCCACCAAAGACCAAACGAGCAGTGCAAAATTTATTAGGAAAGTTTGCGGCATTGGGAAGGTTTCTACCGAAGGCTGCAGAAAGGCACAAACATTTCTTCGCAACACTCTGAGGGTCAAATCCATTTAACTGGGACCCGAAATGCGTCGAAGACTTCAAACAATTGAAAAGGCACCTGCTAGAGTTGCCAAGGCTTGTAAGCCCGAAGGGAGCAGCGCAACTATTGCTATACCTCTCTGCCAGTCATTGTGTAGTGAGTGCAGTATTAGTAAAAGAGCAAGAAGGGGGCCAGTTACCAGTGTATTACGTATCTGAAGCATTACAAGGCACGAAGAAGAATTATGTGGAGCTAGATAAGGTTGCATACGCGTTGCTAATGGCTTCTAGGAAGCTGAGTAGTACCCATAGCATTCCCGCTTAAGACAATGTTTGAGAACAAAGAAACCTCAGCAAGAATATCCAAGTGGGCAGCAGAGCTGGTCTGTTCGACATAACGTTTGTCGCAAGAACTGCAATAAAGGCACAAGCAATGGCTGACTTTTTGACTGAATGGATGACAGAATCTTCGAAAAACCCATAGTTAGATCCGTTATAGACAATAAAATCCGACGGGTCATGAACTGCAGAAGAAGCAGGGGCAGCGGTAGTTGTAACAGATTCGGAAGGGCAAAGCACGGAATACGAACTAAGATTGATTTCCCCAACAACAAACAACGGAGCAGAATATGAAGGGTTGATATTAGGCCTTCGCAAGGTAAAGGCGATGGGAGCGCGAAGAATAGTTATTTGCACAGACTCGAGACTGGTACAAGGGCAAATATCAAAAGAGTTCCAAACAAAAAACACTGAAATGGTAAAGTGTCTAGAAGCTGTAAGGGCCCTGGAAAAGCAACTATTTGGAGTTACAGTGAAGTCTATACTAAGAGGAGAAAATGCAAGGGCAGATGAGTTGGCTAAGGCAGCAGCTTGCAATCAAAAGATACCCGAAGAAGTATTTTATGAAGCAGTGGTGAGACCCTCAATTTTCCCGAAGGTTCAGCTTATATCAAATGCACAAGAAGATGATTAGAGGAAACCAATAGTCTATCTTAGGGATGAGAAAACGCTCGAAGATTTGAGAGAAGCAATGGTCCTGCAGAAGAGAGCCCAAACATATGCCATGATGGATGGCTTATTATATAAGTCAGGAGTTTCTGCACCGTGGATGAAATGTGTTTCACAAAGCTAAGGTAAAGCAACTTTGGCGAAGGCTCACTCCGGCCTGTGTGGTTCTCGTCAAGCACCAAGGGGCTTAGCAACGAAAATTCTTCGTAAGGGTATATACTGGCCAACAGCAAATAGAGATGTTGAGGACATGATCAAAAGATGCAAAGGTTGTCAATGGATGAGTGTCCCATCAAAAGCACCGGCAACCAACCTACAGCCCGCAATACCGCTATGGCCATTCGCCAGATGGGGAATTGATATAATAGGAGACCTCGCCATAGCACAATTGGGTTTCCATTTGGTCATTGTAGCTATTCATTATTTCACCAAGTGGGTAGAAGCAGAACCATTGGCAACAATCACTACAGCGAAGGCCCAGCACTTTCTCTGGAAAAGTATAATATGCAGATTCAGCATACCACGCGAAGTGGTTGCCGATAATTGGTCACAATTTATTTCAAGTAAGTTTAAATCCTCGTCCACGCGACTCACGACCATCTTGGACCAAACAACCCCCTGTCACAAAGTTAAGTATAAGAAAAGTGCACGAGCGAAAATAAAATATCAAAAGGAAATACCTGTAAGAAGTTATCTTGAAGACTGCGAGCTAGTTCCACTGAAGAAACCTCTTCGCTTAAATTGCGAAGATCCTTGGGAACTGCCGCTAGCAGCTTATCGTCAACGGTCTTGGCATTCAACGCAACTCACAATGACGGAGCCTCACATGAGGACGCTGCGCTATGAGTTGCGCCAATTGACTCAATATTAGGCGCCCCCTGGGGCACAAGAGGCGCGGGAGATAAGAGCACAGGAGTTGTAGCGCAGTCAGCGATGGCTGATGCAGGAGGTATGATTCCTGAAGGGGGTACGACCACCGAAGGACCAGCCGACGGCCCTGGCTCATCGTCATGCGAGGGGTCTGCAAGCAAAAATACAAGTCAAGTGCACATACACAACAAATAAACAACAATAAGTAAGATATATATACCAGGGCGAAGACGAGAGTCTTCTATTTCCCAAATATCTTTGATTTCATAACCACCCGCAGCATTGCTATTAAGGTTCCTTCCCACAGACACCAGTGTATCCTAGGGAGAAAACGTGTTGGTCCCACCAACACCATCGGGGTTGTTCGAGCCCTGGTCCACAGGGGCTTCGATTAATACCACGGGCAATCCAATTGGTGGTACAATGTTCCTCACCGAAGAAGGATGACCACAGTTCGAGCTATTTATAGAAGAATGATGAGCCCGGTCGTCATCGCCGTAATCTTCTTCACTGTCAGCATCATCCTTGTCAGGTAATGATGACTGAAGCGGCTCGACGTCAAGCGGAGACGATGAGCGTCACCATGCTTATGACCAGAAACCTCGGGGGAGCAAGGACCACCAGCCTTCCTTTTCTTCTTGCCAAAAACTTCCTCCCAAGAAGTCTCTGTCCCGACAGCGGGATTCACCCACCTAGACACTCCTGAGGCAATAGCACAGGCGACCTCATCATTCAAAACCGGCCCAAGAAGATACTCGACTCCTTCGGATATTTGCGGAGGGTTGCGAAGCTGGCGATTGGGAATGGAGATCTTTGCGCCATCATCTTCGATCTCCAAAGAACAACCCTAGTCCCGATGGAGAGGAACTATCTTCGCAAAATAAAATTCTTTAGCGAGGGCACACGTACTGAAGCGCCTACTGATTCGGCAAAGAAGAGAAACATGAGCATCTTCTTCCGAATCCAGTGAAATCTTCGAAGAACCGATTGTCAGCACAGGATCGGCAATGAAGGCAAGCTTCGCGTCTTCATGATCCGCTCTCTGGTAAAATCAAAACAGCTTCCAGCCTAACCCCGAATGTCCCTCCCATTTATTTTTGGTAGCCATTGGGGGAAGAGCACCTACAGAGAGAGAGCGCAGCGGCGGCTTGCAAGTGGGGAATGAGGAACGAAACAAAACCCCTCCCCTCATATATAAAGGACGAAGATGAACAGATTCGTGTCGCGTGGCACAACTAACGGCTAGGATGAAGAAGGTGACAGGGTAAAAGCGAGAAAGATAAAAACCGAACAAGAATGGATATTTGAAATGATGCACGACTAGGTAAATGACACGTGGAAACAAAACACATCAAACTGTTCCCGCGTAATTTTCTATATCAAAAATAAAACGTGGAGAAGGCTTTCGCCTTAGGGACAAAGCTAGATATCTTCGCTACCCCCGCCTTGGCGCGGAGAAGGGGGTGGTACTACAGGAGTCGGCAAGGCGATGCTGACCGTAAGGGGCTTCTGTTGTATAGGTAACCCCCCTTCTCTCTCTTGTTTCATGTGGTAGCGGTGGGGCTATCAGAGATGTGCAAAGATCATCCCCAAGGTAGAGGGTATCTTCAGGTGATGGAGGGAAACTCAAGCCCGAGGCGCCATCACGAAGATCAGCGGAGGGTCCCCGGAGATATCTTCTTCCAGCCAGTGGAAGACGGAGCAATGTGTGTTGGGCGGTCTTTTAGGGCCCAGTAGGCCCATGAGGCCTTAGGGTTTTAGGACATATGTGTCAATGCCTATACACACGCTAGGAAAAGGATGCATAAGAACCGTTGATGTGTATCGAACGATCCAAAGGCAGGGGCTAAAGGGAACTTTCGTATCATTGTAATAAACCCTTACCCCTGCCTCCGTCTATAAATAGAGGGCACTTCCCCCTATTGAAGGGGCGTATGATGGCTTTTACGATCACCATACACTTTCCCAGATCCAAATCCTAAAATCTTCCAGTGTCTACTCTAACCCTGAGGGAAGCACTATCCTACTGTGCGAGAGACACCCACTCCAACACAGAGGAGAACTGTAGTTGATGCCAATCTATATATATCGAGTACCACTAGAACTCGTATCCTAACTGATCTACCTCTGCCTTTTCGTATTAGATTTAGTCTAAGATCTTAACCAATCTAGTAGCATAAATAAAAGGTGTAGACTCAATGTATTATGTATCCAAAATCAATAAAGCAGAATACCACCCATACATATTGTCTCCTCTATGGTTATGTGATTATTCTTTCATACCTTAAACTACACCGGTAGCAATGTTTTGCAACATGTTGAAAGCACGCTCGCTTGTGAATAACGACTCGTTAGGAGGAGATGCCATCTGTATACCACCAGCGATTGATCACCTAATCCATTCAATTTACAACTTGCCGTCGCAAAGGCATTGAATTGCATGAAATTATTTTTAGTACATAAAAAATTCTACGAATATTTTCATAGATTGGAAAACTTTTTGCGGTTTTTTGGGAACCGATCTAGTAGATTGTTTGTTATTTGAGAAAGAATCGGCATCACCATGTCATCCCTGCTGCCGCTAGTCTGTCATATTTGTTGCATGGTCGCACACTGGCTGGCACCGCTCGACCGGTCCTAGTCAGCCGGCCCCGCCACACCTCTATGATGCCACTATCGGCCCCGCCTACCGTACTGCCACCGCTAGCTTCCCCCTGCGGCGGCATCCCACATTGTCGATGCTGGCTCGGCCCTACCGCACCCTGCAACGCCGCATGTGGCCCAATCTATCGCCGCGCTTGAACCCGACGACCATGTGGCCGCCACCACCCTACTGAAGGATCGGTGATGTCGCCTAGAGCCCTAGACAAAGGGTGAATAGGCGTTACAAAATCTCATTCTATTTGCAATACGAAAGCTATCGACCGAACGATGCAGTTCGAACCCTAGAACGATCCAAGTATCGAGTCTCGATTCGTAACATCGGATAATCCGACCGACGTACAAAGTTGGAACTGATTATTGTGCTCGATCTACAAATTACTTCACCACCTGCACCAAAACTGAATCCACAGTTTAAGAGCAAATGTTAGCACATGGGTTCTAGCCAACAACATGTAGATGCACGAATCAAAGTGAATCAAGCTATAGAGCAAAAGGAACTAAGAGTGCAAACGCAGACTCGAACAATTGTTTCCGTAGTTAAGATCCTTGAGGGAATCCTACGTCCCCATTGAGTTAGTCTCGTTCACACTTGAGCACGAGACTCTTTCAACCCTATCCCTCACCAAGGTCACACAAAGACCCCTTGGTTTCACTCGTTGATTTCTTCCGTTGTGGAGGTGAAATCGAACATTCACAACAATCATCGGCACACCACACAAAGCTTTTGGTGACTTGAGGTGACGCCTAGCCGTCTAGGAGTTCTCAACCTCCAAGAAAAGTGAATCGGATGAAGAACAAACTTGAGAACGAATTGAGTGCTCAACTGATGAAGCAAAACTCACTAGGACACTCGGATCTCTCTTCTCAACCCTATCCAAAGTTTGGATCAAGGAGAGATGGGGTACGGAGAAGAGTTAATGCTCAAGAGGCTTGCTAGGGTTTTGTATTGAATGATGGAGTAAAGAGTTACCCTGTTAGTAGGTAGGGAGGAGTAATAAATAGGTGAGAGGTTGAGCTAGCTGTTGGACTGAGTTTCTATGCAAACTCACTCCATATACTCCGGTGAAAATCAAGGGAACTAACAGAGAACCTCAAATCTGGGATTTCTGGACACTCTGGTCTGCCTGACATTGGATACTCCCGTCTGAACTCTAGATACTTTGGGGAAAATCAAAATATTGAAATAGAGAGGCCTAGAAGCTGAAATTCTAGATACTTCGGACTATCTAGTTCCAGATACTCCGACCCTGAACACCGGATAGTCCGATCCCTGAAGCAATGAGCTTGTGAAATTAGGAATTGGGATGATTTGATTTTGTCTTCTAAGCTATACTTCATCCAATTGAGCACACATCTAGAAATTGTTTTTTGTCGCATCCCTCTTCATAGTATGGTTGTCCTTACGACTAAAAATTAAAACCTACAAAAAACAAATATAAAGATGTTGATCTTCTCTTCTTTTCTTTCTTAGAGAGAAACATGAAGTTTTCTCCTCCATTTTCCTTTAAGAATTAAACCTGCTCATTGCTTATGAAAGTCATTAGTTTAAATATTTTGATGTTGTTAATCACCAAAATCAATAGGCCTAAATGTACTTTCAATCTCCCCCTTTTTGGTGATTGATGATAACCAAATAGAGCTTGTTAAATTTTCAACTAGGAAGAGCTCCCACTCTTTCTTAATGTAAGCCTTTAGATAGGTTTTAATCTTGAGAAACAAAGACAAAAATACTAAGAACAACAAGAGCTGCCCCTGGATTTTGGGAATAGCAGAATGAACAAATAGTTTAAATACAAGTGCACTCAATTCAAAAGGTATAGCAAAAGTTCTAATAACTAAGAATAATTAACCAAGCAGTACCTTAGTTTACATAACAGCCATACCACAAATTTAATTATTACAGACCAAAAGTTGAACTGTCCAAAGTACCACGAGTTTTAACCAAATAAACTAAAGGTTTAAATATGACCAACATCAACAAGCAGAACATATAAATAGATAATGTAGATAAGCTTTATAATTCTCCCCCTTTGGCATCGAAACACCCAAAAAAAAGGAGAGAGAAGCAGATGATCACTGTGATGCCTCGATATCCTCATCCTCCTCATCATCTTTGTCTTCATCATCAACGGTCAGCTGTGCTCCAAAGATTTCTGTCAGCTGAGCTTCAATGTCAATATCTTTCTCTGAATCATCTAGAGAGCAGGGAGGCTACATACCAAGATGACGATGAATCTCCTTTATACGACGAGTGCTTTTCTTCCTTTCAGCTCGCTCCATCTTGCCCATTCAAAAAATACATCTTAAAGCCTTGACAACAGTATAGGAGCTAGCTGAATCAACACGTGCAGAGGGTGGTAAAATTCTTTCGGTGTCACCTGATCTTAGTCCGCATGGGTGCAGTATCCAATGGTACTGTTGTTATTCTTCGAACAATATGTATTCCCATTAGAGCAAATCCTAAAACACTGTAGCAAAATAGAGGGCTACTGTAGGGAAGGAATCTTTTAAAAGTTAGTGTAAGTTGTGAAGTAATTTTAGAGGGTGGATAGAGGGAACGCTAATAGTGTGAGGGGAGATATAAAGGGCCGGATGGAGTTGCCCTTAACACATATTGTCTGAGCATGGATGGCTAAAATTTGTTCCGGGTTACATTAACCAGGTTTAGAGGCACACCCAAACAAGGTATATCTGGACCACCGGTTTTTTTTAGGAAAACTAGTCCACGGGTTAAACTAGAAAAAACTAACAATGCAATATGCGACAATTCTGGTTCAGTTTACCAAAAAGGCCTACCAGGTGACTGTGAGTGATCGGGCGGCCTGTACAAACATGTGATTTAGTAACTTGCTAGGAGTAGGGCTAGAACACGAGCTGCTCGGGCTCGACTCGGTTCCAATTCAGCTCAAGCTCGGCTGGTTTAGAAACAAACGAGTTGACACACTTTTGAACTCGTCACTTTAACCGACCCGAGCCGGGCTAGACCTCGGTTCGCTCAGGCTCAACTCGTGAGCAAGTCAAAGTGGAGTATGTAGGATGTTGGGCTATTGGCCTGTTGCTAGTCTGACCCCAAATAGATATCTTTAGCAGCTAGATGCATGTGAACCTCTTATTTTGCTACACTAGTGTTGGTAATTTGCATGAACGCATAGTTAATTATGTTTCTATTCTCATTTGTTAATTTTATAATGTTTCAACTCACGAGCAGCTCGCAAGCTTACGAGTCGAGCCTAGTTTTCAGCTCGCACACCCTGCACTTGGTAACAAAGCGTGCCAAGCCAAGTCAAAGGCCGGCTCGCTCGAACTTAGCTTGTTTCCACCCCTGACTGCTTTCAGAAGCTATATAATTTTCTTCGCCTTCTGGACAAGCTCAGGGTACCACATCGGTTAAAGATCTACGGTAACAGACAAGTGCATTCACGGAACGTGATACCAAAATAAAAAACATGACTACAAAAATCCATATCGTTGGCAATTGGAAATACGAGCGAAGCAACGCCAGTAATGTAATGCCATATATAATGGGCGGACTGCATTCTACGCATAAATCATATTCATATTATTACATTATCTGAAGTATCTCAGCTCCAAAGTCCTGACGGCTTTGAGTTCTACCACTTCAAACCAAAGTCCAGTCAGACACATCATGCATATTACAGATATTATCACATATATTTCCCGTTGTAGCTTTGTTTTCAGATTACACTATAGAGTCTAGAGGCACAACAAACAGCAGACAAATGCTCCTTTGTCTTCAGCGTGCTTCATATTGCACAACTGCAAAAGAGAGAAAACATTTGATCAGAAATTGGCGCATGGCAGCATGACAATGCAACGAATAACTGATAAATTTCCAGTTGAACTGAAAACATTCTACTGATCTCCAGTAATGTCATCAAGCATCCCTTTCTGAAACTGTTATGTGTTGTACTGTGTTTGTCAAACCATACAGCACGAAGACGACATGCTAATTCTTGCAAGAGGTGCACTACGAAATCTAGGCAATATAGATTAAACTGCAACAAACCCATAGATTAAACTGCAACAAACCCACAGGCCAAGGCTGCCACTGAATGCCTGGGATTTGAGAGCTTCGAGAAGCTAAAGCATTTAGTTTGCTTTGAGTGTTTTGATAAGCAGTTGTGATACTTCGAGAAATGGCTTCAAGAGGCCAAATCATTTGTTCAGCTTTGCGGTTATAGGAAGCCAAAAGTAGCTGAAATGTAGATGTTTCAAATGGGACTAGAAGTAGAGTAGCAATAGAATGTCATGATTTAAAAGTTAAAATGATACAACATAGTATCTTCTATTCATTGATTTCAATGATGGCATGATGCCCATATCTATTAGGATACTACCGGTCTACCACCAACCAAACTGGTTTATTAAAACGAGAACGAAATGACCCACTAACGAGCGTTGAAACATCTTTTTAGACATAGTAAAACGACAATGGAAGTGATGATATGTCATATGTACCTTCATGTTGTCATGCCACATGTAATTTGAGGCTACTATAGTACTGATGCACTATATAAGCAGCAGCACAGCACCACCAGTGCACCACTAATGACTGCAGCAGGCCAGCAGCATAGTAGCAGTAGAAACATAGCAGGCAGATGCAGACTATGCAGTTTCTTGAGTCAAAGCAGCAGAGCAAACCAGCAGAGAAGCAAGCAACAGAAAAGCAGAGTAAGGTGCAAATAGATGCCTCGAGCACTGACTGTCCGGCAACGTAGCAGAGAAGGGAGTAGAGGATTGGCGGAGCTGCGGGAAACAGAGAAAGGGGTAGCAGATGCCTCAAAGGGGTGTCAGTGCGGAGAAGGGGAAGGACACAAGGAGACTTGGAGGCCACGGCAATAACTGACAAGAGGTGGTGGTGGCGGAAGAGGACCTGCGAAGTCCTCGGTTAACCCGCCTGCTCGCCTAGTACTGGATCTTTGTCGAACTGAGGACAGGAGCTCCTGCTCTAGGGTTGGATTCAGTCCCAGGTAAGCAGTCCATCCCTAATTCATCCAAACACAGACATTTTGGAAGAAATGACGATTTTGGAACGCTGAAATGACATTTTGATGACGCTTTTGAGGGCAAAATGGATGCTCTAGGCCAGAGGATTGAAACGCTGCAATGTTCTCTTCCTCCATACCGCTTTAGCATTTCCACAACATTTCAACGTCGTTTACACAACGCTCTAATAAGCATAATACAAACTACTTAACTGTTGCATACAAATAAAAATTCATCATTAAGTTATATAGAATTATACATCACAAGATCAAACCCAGGGAGCAACAAAACATGCACAACACTAACAGGGTAGATTTCAGTAAAAAAAAACAAAAACAATGCTAAGATGTGCAAAACGAAAAGAATGAGAAACTTGTAGAAGTACACAATCCTTTCAGTGAGATCGACGTGACAGGTAATAAATAAAAAATGTGCAATTCAAATTTTTGCATAAGCATCAGTAGTCTATTTGATGTGATCCACGTTAAGGGTGCAATCAAAATCATAGGTCTTCATTCTCCCAGAATAGTGCAGATGCTAATTTAGTTACATAAGATTCAACAGTGACACTAGGGAATAATAAATAAACCATTCCGATTGTGTAACAAACATAAATTGTTAAAGTATGATTCATAAATATTGTATAACTACACCTATTGACATTCTTATTCAGGAACATAATGATGGATAACAGATAGAATAAAATATATCCCTATATTTGCAAAAAGCAAAATAAAACTAATCAATAACAGTTACAGTAGGTGGAAGAATATTGGCAGGCTACTTCCCTAAATTTTGCAATTCTTCCATGTGCCCATTGCCCAATAGGGAACACATACAAGGGATTGGTTTTGCATAGGAGGATAAGGGGCCTGGCACCCAATCAATCATGCAACGAACTTGCACATGCTTACTACATCAATCGTGCTACACTAACAAAAAATATTAAGAACATAATACATTTCTAAAAATGATATTTATCAAAGCTTAGAACATGTGCAGCAGCATCAGCAGCCCGCAAAATACTGTAGCGTGTTGATGCAGGCGGTGTGCAGCGCAGGGGAGAGCGCTGCGCCTGGCATTTGAATTTCCCGCCCAACACTACAGTAATTAGCGTGTCGATGCAGGCTGCAATGCAGCTGGTGCTGCACATGCTCTTACTACATCATTTCGTATTTATGGAGAGAATCTAACTCCAATTAGGATTAAATAACCACAATATAATCCTAAAACAATGTGGGTGCCTTCTTGCAGAAATCTAATGTAAAAGAGAATGAATATATGTCATACTTCGGCGGGTGCGCTTCTTATAGAGGATGCGATAGCCACACTCACGGCACTGGATCACATCTCCTGGCTTCAATGTGTTCTCAGCTCCACAATCTAAGGAAATACACACATTTTAAATTAAAAATAAGAAACAGAAATCTAAAACTTCATAATGCAAGCCGACAGAAATGCTACAGATTTTCCCTCAGTACCAATGATAACAGCAAGTAACAGTGACCAAAATTTCAAACAGCTTTCTTCAGTCATGGAGAATCTAACGGGGCACAACCACCAAAACGGTTCCAAAAAACAGAAATAACATGTCACAGTGACCAACGTTTTCAAAAGCTTTGTTCAGTGATGGAGAATCTAACTGGGCACAACGATGATCTTGGTTCAAAACAGAGGAAATAGCAAGTGACAGGAACCCAAATTTGAAACAGGTTCTTTCAGTTATGGACATTCTAGCCAGGCTCAACCGCCAATGACGGTTCAAATCCAAGGCCCCAAATTTAGTCCTCGCGTGCAACGCCTATACGTATCACCACGAATCCGCTTACCAAACCCCTAAAATTTGGCTCAACGCTGCCGATGCTCACCAACGCATAGGCACGAACATCGTTTGATTATAATAAACGGTTTAATGATGTACGGAGTAGCATCTGGCAACAACAGCAGGAAAAAAAAACAAAAAGCAAATCGCTCTACTGCAACAACCATGCCGTCGCGTCGCGTCGCGATTGCTCTTCCAAAAGGAACGGCAATCGTGGAGAAATAAACCAGACAGATCGACTTCTTGGAATCCCACTTCGTGCATGCCGCCTCTTGCCACGATTGACAGATCGACGCGACCGAACAATCAATCGCAGCACCAGAAAGAAAGAGGGGAAGAGAGAGAGCACCTCCGCAGAGATAGCTGACGGGGTCCGGCTGCTGCGGATCCATCGGAGCAGGGGTGAGCTAGGGTTTCCTGGAGGAGAGGGCTGAGAGGCTCGTGGGGAGACTGGTGAGAGGTTTGAGGCGGCGAGCGGCAGCAGCCGTAGTTGTCCAAGACTTGCATGGACATGGGCCGGGGAGTAAAATCAGCAGCTAGATGCATGAATGCCCGGCCCAACTCCACCAGTCTCTTTTCCTCTCTGCGCCCTCTAAATTGAGCCATGTGCGACTCGCTGGCGAGCCTCTCGTGATCCATTCATGAGGTCGGGAACTAGGAGCGGCGATTGGCCGGCGGCAGCAGCATGCGGTGGCGATGGAGTGGGCTGGTGGCAGCTGCGTGCGGCGGCGATGGGGTGGGCCGGTGGCAGCAGCAGCGTGGGCCGGCGTCGTGCGGTGGTTGCTCGGGTTTGGAGGTGGGATTGGCCGGTAGTAGCGGATCTGGCAATGAAGCGAGGCAGCGGACGGCGCCGCCCACCCACCAGTGCGGTGCGTTGGGTAGGGATGGAAAAGAAACAAGGCAAAACGGTCTTTTCACTGTTCCCTTAATTTTTTCACCTATGTCGGAAACGACATGTTTTCTTGACCGGAGGGAGTACAAGATATTAAATGGTCTATAAGAATGACGATGAACATCACAGCGTCATGAAACTTTAAAAAACCATACGAAATTTTCTAAAACTATCTTTAATTTTTTTTCTAAAACTATATAAAACTGTGTTAAACTATCCCAACACATGAGACTAATTCACATACAAATATAGTGATGGCATGAGACATCGTGGTGAGGTCACCATGAAAACTATATAAAACTTTCTAAAAATATGTCAAGCTACGTGAAAACTATATCTAATTTTTTCATACTACATTAAAATTTTTAAAAAACCACATAATTTTTATGAAACCATACGAAACTATTCCAATGGGTGAGACTAATTATAGCGACAACGTGAACACACATCACGATAACATCAGCGTGAAACTAAAAAAAAACTAATAAATCAAGATACTTTATGAAATTTTTAAAACTACATGAAACTTTCTAAAAGTTGTATGAAATTTTTCAAAACTACATTTTTTCTAAGCTTTATAAAATTAGCCCAACAGATGAGGCTAATTCACATAGAAATATAGTGATGAGGTCCGCACATATCATGATCAGCATGAAACTACAAGAAACTACAAAATAATAGTATAATAATTTATGAAACTACCGGATACTTTATAAAAATCATACGATGAAACTATATAACACTCCCTGGCCTCGCTGACATGCGCAGTTGCTCCATCACCAAGCTCCTCCTCCGCTTCGCCCAGATGCCGTGACGTCTCGAACAACCTAGCCATTGCCTACCATGTTTTGCGTCGCCTCGATGAGATGAGAGGAGTAGGAAAAGCAGCGAAGTGTATATCACAGTCGTAGCCACCCCACTAGAGCTGGCCAAACGGGCCGGTCCGGCTGAACCAAAACGGGCCAACTCGCGCTGTTCACCGAACCAGGCCGGTCCAATTTGGTTAACTGAATTAAATTAAATTGTTATCATAAGAAACTATGTACACATCGTTAGGCCGGTTCGGTTCGGTTTGCATAGTGGCGTCTCGGTCGGTTCGCTACTGTAGCATATTAATTTAATTCAATATATGTATTTCTATATATATTTTCTTATAATAAGTAATATAATTATTTAATTTATAGTGTATATTTGTGAAATATAATGATTTTTCTTAATTTTTTTATATATTTTTAAATAAAATAAACCGGCTAATAAAAAACCGGTCCGACCCGATTCGATTCGGTTTACCCGATTCGATTCGGTTTACCATGCGAACCAAACCTAGGCCAAGACCACAGCCCGTTGGCCCTAACGGGCCCAAACCAGGCAGGCCCGGTTCGGCCCGTTGGCCAGCTCTACGCCCTGCCCTGCACTGTTTGCGTCGCCCGATTCAGATGGAAGAGAGGGATTGTGTTGTTGTTGTTGGTGGTGGTGCGGCGGTAGCATGCCGATGCACTGCTGTAGGAGGCGACGGATGCCTTGCAAGTGCGTGTCATGCTGTTAAGGCTCCGACGGCTGGATTGTTATGCGTGGATGGTGTCCCTCAGCGACCGAAAGTGACGGGGGATGGTCTGCCGAGCCAACGTTTTTACTAGCTTCATTAGCTCATCCGTGGGGAGAGCTCGAAATGGTGATCTAGTCTGTAGTGCTTCTTTTAAGCATAATGAACTTTTTTTAAAAAAGTGATTTTTTACTCCGCTGAGATCATTTGTTCTCCTTACATATAGAGATTCTCTCTTCGACGGTGAAAATTTAGGTATGTTGTCAAAGATATGCCGGAATGTAAGGAAAAGGCCCAAGCCCAACAGCGTGCAACCCGTGGGGCGACTAGGGTTTCCCCTAGCCACCGCCATCGCCCGCTGTCCCCTCCACCATCGACGGCACCGGCCGTCCCCTCCACCACCGCCGCCTCCACCGCCATTGCCACCGCCGCCCCTCTCGCCGGCCGTCATCGACTCTGCAACCGCCGGCTATCCCCTCCACCGCCAACGCCGCCTCCCATTGGCCCCGTTCGCCTCCACCCTGTCACCACCTCGTCCCTCCGGCTCACAATGCCGCCACCACCACTCGCTGCCGATCGGGCCGACGCCGCCACACCGCCAGCCGTCCCCTCCAGAGGAGCACGATGGTGCGGCCCGTCGACACCGCGTCTACCATCACCTATTGCGCTGTCGGCTGCTGGAGCGGCCTGTACCCGCCGCTTCCCCTACGGCATGAAGCCCCTCCTCACCCCGTTGTTTGTGTCCACGTCAAGCCACCCGTCGCACCCGACGGAATCACCTTGCTGTACTGGCACCCTCCGGCCGTCGACACGCCCTGCACACACAGCGTACGACGCCCCCTCCGCCTCTACCCCTCTGCCTCCCCTTGACCCTTCTACCTCCACCGCCCCCACCCCCGCCGCCGCCCCTCACGCGCGACTTGTCGATTGTTGTCCCCTCCTCGACCGGCCCCCTAGCCCTCCACCCCGCCACCTCCCCTCGGCCCCTTCCGTCTCCACCACCACCGTCGGTGCCCTTGCCGCGAACCCACTCTCCATGTGCGAACCCTTGCCGCCTCCCCAGCCCAAGCGCCAAACGTCGCCATCACCCACTGCCACGAGGCCCCTCCTCCATCGCTCCTCCATGCTCCCAGCGGCTTCCAGGTCATAGCTGACCCTTTCGGCCAGATGTGCTCCCCGCTGCCTCCGCCTCGCGCCGCTTCGACCACGACGGCCACCTCATCGCAATCTTCCTCTCCATGTGCGACCAGCTCTAAGCCGCTCTCCACCGGATCTTGTAGCTCGTTCCTATGCTGGGACCCGCCATCGAGCCCTTATTCCATCTCCCCGCCGCTCGCCCACCTCGCTAAACACCCCACTACCCACCACCCTCAATTTTCCCAACGGGGTTGCCATCCTTTCCCTGTCTGCCCGCTCCTATGCTTCCATTGCTCCCCTGCTACCTCTACGTCTAGCACCCCCCCTCCTTCCATTGCAATCCACTTTGGCACCTCCGCGCCGAAGGCCACCCGCTGCTCCCTGCCTGCTTTCGGTGCCGCTCCGGCTAGGCCTGCCCTTCGTTCGATCGTTGTCGGCCCCGCTGCTCCTGCTTCTACCACTAATTGGAAGCTGGTGCTCCCGAGGAGTGCCCGCTGCCTTGGTGGCGCCACTCTTCAACTTGGCCGGTTGTCGCGCCCTCCCAACCGCACCTACGCCGCCACATTCTAGGGGCGTTGCTTCCAGTGCCTCATGCGTGACCACATGGTGGCGGCGTGTCGTGACCCTGTAAAGTGCACGCGTTGCCTCCGCTCAGGCCATCGCTCCCGTCATTGCCATTCCGGCCAGAACCTACCTCCCCTCCTGCTGAATTAATACAAGGCAGTTCTCCTACCTTTCCTAAAAGAAAAAAAAATGCAAGGAAAATGGAATGGTTATAAAGAATGATGTTAGAGATGATCTTGTAGTCTTGTGTACTTGGTACTAGCGCTGTTTGTGCGCCCAAGGCGCGTCACCTCTATTTTAACATGTCATTTATAGGAAAACAGAATAAAGATTCAAATGCAATGAAACTTTACTAATCATAAATTCATAATTCTGCAACACTAACCATTAATTTGTGAAACAACAAGCACAATAAGTTACATGTAACTTCAGTAAATGTATAGAAATAATAGAAATAAGGAGACCCAACACTACGGAGAAAAGAGGAAGCATAGATATGCTAAGAAAAATTTTGCAGTAAAATAGAAAAACATCAAACCTTTCTACCTTTTCAGCAAGAGCCTAAATTGCATCATAAGAGAAACTACAAGAGATATCACAGGGACAAACAAACATAACAATAATGACTTTTAACATAAGGCCAATATTGCCGACATAATTACAACCACACAAGTTTAATATTAAATATCCCTTTCAATTTTTCTCCAACTGAAATACTCTTGCAAAGAGCAACGAAGGAATGACATGTTTCCCGAATCCAACAGGTATAACAAAAACAAAACATATCAATCCAATTTTTCAAGGGGGGGTATCAAGATAAAATGACAATAAAATTGCAATTGAGATGAAATATAACCCAACACCCACACTCCATGACTTGATAACAAAGCTACACACATTTTTCATGCAACCAACTTTTAGTTCAAGGGCACAACAAACATAGGAACCTGATGCCATTCCGTAGGCAAACACTTTCTTAATAGTAGAATATTCACAAAATCTTCACTTGATTACGTTGTATGCACCCGTCACACAAAACTCAAAGAACAGAGCTATGAACTCTTCCCTCATAGTCTACATGAACAAAAACATTCCCTCCAACATTTCCGTTGTTAATTTGTTATCTTTAAGACCTACAACCAACATGGATCAATACATTGAAATCATGGCAGGAGGAATTTGTTGCGCTTCTATATAGCGTGTAGCGCTACTTCTCCCCCGTGATGGCCATGTTGCCCAGAAAAGCTCAGCCATTGGATGGCGCCGCGTGCCCCCCATCCAGCCCGTTCGATCGTGACTCTCCCGGGGGGACAGGTTTGCAAAAAATGCCTTGCATTTCTCAATTTTCTATACGCCTCCCTGTAAACTCTCACTGGGGTCCTTTCCAATATAGGTGCTTTTCCATTCGCCCCCTCGGAGTTTTCCTCTTCTTGCAGCGCTACCCTTTTTATCTTTGTAGATGCACTGGGAGTTGTGAGAAAATTACCCGCTTTTGCCACTGGATATAACTTGGATCGAACGCCTAGCTCCCGTGCCCTAGCATCCCCTGAACCCTCGCCTCCTTGCAGCGCCGTCCCTTCTCCTCCTTGAGCCGCCCCCTTCTGCCACCTCCTATAGGTCGGCGCCGCCTCCTTCCACGCCCGAGCACTACAAGAATCGGTCTGAATCTCAAGGGCCAAAAACCCTCGACAAAGAGGGGTGAACCCTCGAGAAACAGCTTTCTCGAGGGCTGGAGCTCGAGAAATGGCCTTCGTGACTGGCTACTCGAGAAAAACAAGCTTTTACGAGGGCTTTTCTCGAGGGTTTTCTAGGCGCCCTCGAGAAACCTAACAACATGACGGAATCCAACAGCTAACATGGTGAAGTCATTGGGGCTGTTTGGATGGACACCGCCATGAAATATGCTAACCGCGGCGAAGCCATTACAAAGCGCGCGCTACAGCAGCGCTGATTTGGCGAGCGACGGCGCCCGATTTCTTCGTCCTCGCCAAATCCCGCGACCGCGTTCTATCGCTTATTAGCGCGCCGTCCGTTCAGCGCCAAGGCCCGCTCGACCTGCAGCCAAACGCGCGCCAAAAGCTACGGGCGAGCCGACGGAAGGCACGGCGCGTGCGGGTAACCATCCAAACAGCCTCATTGTCTCGAGGGCCAAGCCCTCGAGAGAGTTACATTTTTCAAAAAAAAAAAAATACAGAACGCAGTTCATCACATATGTTAATTCAGCACAATTCATCACATATCCAACACAAATCTGCACAAATCCCGCACGAACAGCACAAATCCGACACAAACAACAAAAATCTGCATCACAAATCTGCTCTGAGATAAAAAAAAATCTGCATCACATCCAACAGGAGCAGTACAAAACTGCATCACATCCAACACGAGCAGCACAAAACTGCATCATATATTCAACATGAACATCACAAATCTGCATCACACATGTCCAACACGAACATCACAAATCTGCATCGGCATCACAAATCTGCTCGAGAGAAAAAAAAATTGGACAAATGTGCATTTATCCAACACGAATAGCAAATCAAACAACAGATCGAAGGTACTGCTAAAAAACAGATCGAAGGTAGAGATGAAAGGGCAGAGGGAGAGCCGCGGGGAGGTGGAGGAGGAGCCGGAGGCGAGGTTGGGGAAGACGAGCTGCGGGGAGCCGCCTGTGGCCCCCTCAGCCGCCGTGCGCAGCCCGCAGCCGCCGCGCGCCGCCCCCTCCGCTCGACGCCGTTCGCCGCGAGGTTGGGGAAGACGAGGAGGCGGGGTCGCGCGGGAGAAGCCGCTGCTCGCCGCCCGTGGCCCCTCCGCCGCCATGCGCCGCCCGCCGCCCCTTCCGACGCCGCCGCCACCACGCGCCGCCCCCTTTGCTCGCCGCCACTCGCCGCGAGGTCAGGAAGACGAGGAGGCCGCAGGGTCACGCGGGAGAAGCTGCTGCTTGCCGCCAGTGGCCCCTCCGCTGCCGTGCGCCGCCCCCTCCTCTGCCGCCACCCGCCGCACGCCGCGCCCTCCGCTCGCCGCCACCAGTGGAAAGAGAGATAAGAGAGGACCGGGAAAATATTCACTGTTTACCCCAAAAAAAAACAAAATTCCAAAAATGCCATCCAATATTCATCAATACAAAAAATACCCCTTGGCGCCGGAGGAGAGAGCGCCAAGTGTAGTAGGCGCCAGGGGGCACGGCGCCAAGGATAGCAGGCGCCACCGCCCACGGCGCCATGGGCTAGGCGCCATCACCACTTGCGCTGGCAAATAGCCCATGCACGCCACCACCACCACGCGCCATGGCCCCTGGCGCCACCCCACACGGCGCCATGGCCCTACCCCTGTATTTAAATTCTGTATTTAAATTTAAATTGAAATCAAGGATTCAGCAACGTAGATACTACAACCAATTATACTGGGGAAGAAGGGATTCAGTGGATTCATCAATGTAGATACGTAGATATTATGCATAACATGTGTATCTACATTGACAAACCCACCGAGTCCCTTATCCGCAGGTGGACATCGAACTCGAATAGCAATGTGTATCGCTAGGATGTATTGGAAGCTTGGAACGAAGGAAATTAGCGGGTTTATCAATGCAGCTTCTTCTTACTATGATGTGGTATTTATAGACTCCGTTGGAGTGAAAGGACCTCAGGCCGAGAGCCCATTATGTCAATTATGAAATATACAGTATTGCATTCATGAGTGAGGCAAAGGCATGCATGCGTGAGGCAAAGGTAAAGGCAAAGGTAAAGGCAAAGGCAAAGGCATGCATAGGCAAAGACAAAGGCATGCATGTGTGAGGCAAAGGCATACAGTATTTACGTCTGAGGGTTGTCGTCTCCCTCTGCCAAATGCGTGCATGCGTCCACCAACGGAGAGAGAATGGAAAAGATTCGATGGAAAGACGTTCTAGGTGAGGCGCATCTTTGGGTTAGGTAACTATTATCATCAGCATGAATAGTATCATCAATGTCGACTCTGATCTTGACCAACAGAGAGATCTGATGGTGGTTTGCAACGGCGCTCACGGTGATGGCGCCATGGGCGCTATGTCCAATGGTGCAGGATAAAGTTACTATAAGGACTGTGAGTGTAGTGTGTTTTATCCGTCACCTGCAGTGTCCACCGACGGAGAGAGAATGGCGCAGCATGTAATTGGAGCCATTGGCACGAGTCTTGAAGGTGCGACATGCAATGTGTTAATTATGTCGGGGCGGTGCGAGAAAAGTATAAGCGCCGAGAGTCGTCAGTCACTATCGGCATTGTGCGAGGTAAGGTCACTCTCGAATCGTGTATGGCATCGGATTTGTTGTACTGCATTGTTTTTACTTTTGTAAAAATTATTTAACATTGATCGCTTTGAACCGTGCCAGTATGGTACCCCTTCCATCTATAAATATTGTGTCTCCATAAGGTTAGAACCGTAGAAACTGAACGACACCATGGCAAGCTGGGGTCCTTCCTCACGCCCTTTCATTCCTGATACTTGGTGGGAGTCATTTGGCCTAGGGGAGCATGCTCGTCCTTTGCATCGGATATGCGTGTATTGGACTACGACGATCGGAGATGGCCCACCCTCACGAGAGATCGGTCGTGCTTCAATTTGGCTATGGCGAAATGTCGATGTGGTAACCCCGCCACAGTGCGATGGTTCGACTACATCCATGAAGGCTTCACGGTGTCGTGATTCTACCGTGCCACGACTACAACGTAAGTATCGTCCTTATTTTTCCTCATAGATCCCGTGCTCCACTTAGTGTATCAATTGAACTCACAGATTCCAGATGTTACCTGTGAATGGACTATGTGGATGGATGACCCTTATCCGAGCGCCGTATATTTTTACATCGCAAGCCTCGCACGCAAAGATAGATCGCTTGAAAGCGTGCTTCGTGCACTACTGACCATCTGCCTGACAAACAATTCAGCGGCGTCCTCGGGCGTCCGCCAACAATGCGGCGTGACGCGAGTCATCAAACCGCATGGTTCTCGATCAACACTACATCCCAACTCGTGTTTGTAGTGACACGTCATGCCTTTGTGGATGCCATTACCCGCCACACCGAACACGAAGTTCTTGGCGAAGATCGGTCATGCGACAACAATATCCGGGGTTCTTTGACACGGAGTGGGAAGCGACTTCTCGATGTTCAAATGACGTGGTGTTTATCACGAATGCCACAACCCTTTTACACACTCATGGCGCGCAAGCGTAAAATAGTAGGTATTTCAAGGGTGACGACCTTATGCTACAATTGTTGTATGATTGGTGTTTATGCGACTTGTTACGTATTTGTTCTATGAGTTCAATTGTGATGTGTTTGTTCTACGTGTTTGTTGTATTGGTTGTACGAGTGAGAGATAAGAAGTACGTATGTCATAATAAGTACGAAAGGAAAGACATATGTTACGAGTTAAACAAGTTCAATACAGACACATACCGTCAGACAAGAAAAGTAAAGACAAACTAATGCCGCCTCTTTTTATTGGCGGGAGGCTGCCTACGACCCGACGGGCTCCACCGCTGAGGAGGGTGTGTGTCACGACGCGGTCGTCCGTCATGGACGTCCACTCCTGGCAGCTCAGCCTCTAGGGTGCCATCATCTCCCTCCTGTGAGGACCCACCGAGCCATCCTCCAGAAGCAAGCAACGACTGGAAGGTCATCTGTTGTGTCTGAACTAGGTCGGGGCTACTGAAGGGCTGTGAGACCTGTGGCGTCAAACCTGTGAAAGACAACGTATAAATGGTAATAAAATGGAAGTGATTTGGTTACGGTTTAGTATCATATGCAAAATGTAATATATGCATGTACCTGTCGGGCGGTCAAAGCCGGGAACCTCCTGCTGGAGTCCCGAGAGCTGCTGTACGAGACCAGCGTGGTGAAGGCCGCGAGCCTTCTTTGTAATAGTGCACTTCTTTGAAGCCCGGAGAGCTTTGCTCGAACCTCGCTGAGTCTTTGAGGCCCAAGACTTGCTGGAATTGTGCAGGTGCGAAGAAGACCGCCAAAGGGTCATTGAAAGGCTCTCGATCGCAGTGGAGGCCTTGCGCAAGGTAGGAAACTGAAGGGTACTGGTCCACTGCGAAGTACTACCTGTAAAAGCGGCCAACGATGTTAATATGTCTATGAAATGGTACAATGTAACACAATGAAAGCGGTCAATCGGTAACGTGCCTGGCTGACCTCCCTGCTGGAAGCCTGTGGGCCTGCCCGACCAACTAGAGAACCCGACCGGAGAGTGGGAGCTGTGGGAACTCGGCCACGAGTCGTGCTGTCCACTGCTGAAGCTCGGCTGGAAGGTGGTCCCCGTGTACGTGGTCTGCACGCCGGGAGGCAACACGTCCGAAGGGTGTACCGACACGGCGACGGTCACAACAGGAGTAGGCGGGCCAGTCGGTCGCAAAACGCCGCCCATCTGAGAACTCTCACCCGTCTCAAAGTGTGTACCACGCGAGCTCTCCGGTCTCTCCATGCCCACGCCGAATTGGACTTGCGGGGAGGAATGGGTGGGCTGTGGGGCGCGAGGAGTAGGGCGTACCAACGTAGGAGTGGTGGTGCTGACGCCACCATCACCTCTCATGCACGACGCACAACGGACAGCTCGGACTCCGCGGTCCACGACGCGACGAACAAAGTCCATGAAGTGCTCCTACGGGATATTCTCTTGAGCCATCCGACCCATCATGTGGACGCCTTCATTGACGTTCGTAATATGCTCATCGAGCTAGGCACGAAAAATATCTTGTCAATGGTCGGATAAAAGCTAAGTAATTGATAGTATTGAAACTTGTTGTACACAGTCTTACCGACAGGTGCAGGGACGATCCAAGGGTGGGGTAGTAAGTGGACGTCACACTCGGCGGATGGGGGCGCCCCGTCAAACCAGACAAGCGAGACGACACAGGTGCGCTGGTAGGTACCAATGAGGTAGGCTCCGTAGTTCAAGGGACAGTGTGGTGCACCCAGTGGAACCACGTCATTGGGAGCCTCCTCCCACTCATCCATCCACTTCTCCATCAGCTGCTGCCATGTCGAATTCTTCGGGTTCCCTGCACGACGGGTGTACCTACAGTGAGGGAAACAAATAATTATCGGCAGATTAATAATAATTCATTCTATAAACCTCTCGATAGCTCAGAGTGTATATCGTTACCTATGCCTGTGATGCGGTACCCTAGAGCCAAGGGTGCAGAAAGTCTGGCGTGAGACCGAATGTCAGATCACACGCAAGTGCGGACGGTGCTCCACAAAAACGTCAGATACAACCTTGCGGCGTGTGAGCCACAAGTCACCGCCCTGGACACACAGAGAGGAAAGGCCTCGGGGAGCTCGATTGACATCCGACTGGCGCGGATATGGCTCTCACACAACCTCCGTGTGCCTCAAGTGGTCGAAGCGCCCACGAAGTGCTCAGACACGACACCACGGCATACCTCGCCCAAGTAAGCTGAAATGCTTGACGCTGTGAGCCATCATAAACATACAAATTGCAATGAAATGCACACAAATTCTTACCTGACGCCGGCACCAAAGAGAACCAACAGTGGGCCCATCCTCGGGTACGTCCCCATAGAAAGCGTCACCGTATGGTGATGCGTCCACTCTTGGACGTCCAATGGTGAAGCGCTCCAATGACCACAAGATCACAAGCATGGGGCATCCACCGAGAATTGAATCCGTACCATTTCGGGCGAGTAAGGCAAAGGCCTCTCAGCGTGGCAGCAAGGACCGCGGATCCCCAGCTGTACTCGGGTACACCGCCAAAGTTCCCCTCCGCAATGGCACGCGCGATTGGAATGAAGCACGCGTCCACAAAGCCACCGTTCGAGTTGGTGAACATCACCCACCCAAACAACCAGAGGAGATAAGCCTCCAGATAGCGAGCCACCTGGTACGGCGTGGGATCATCCATCATCCTGTTCAACTGCGAAAAAATACACGTGTCAATCGACTGCATGTTTCCACAAATACTGAAAATAAATTGCAAGCAAAACATTGCATGACATATTATACCTCGAACTGCTCTAGCCACTGCAACGTTGGACCTCGCTTCTTCTTCTCATGTATGGCCGGCTCTTCTGCATCTCCCTCTACCGCCACAACATTGTGGAACCTTGCTTGCAGGTCCTCCACCCAACAGTACTCCTTCGGAAGGTCTTGCGGACTAACGCTTCCCTCGCAGCGGGAGACCCAACAACATCGACACATCCTGCAAGGTGAGTGCCATCTCACCGCACGGCAGGTGGAAAGTGTGGGTCTCCGGCCGCCAACGGTCGACCAATGCAACGGCAAGTGCACATTTAACGGAATCGTGGGAGTCTTTGTAAGAACTCCGCAGACCACCACTGTCGTCCTCCACTCGTCCCCAGCCTCGTCCGCGTCCGATCTCTGCATCATCCGACAAAGAGGGAGAAGCCTAGCTGTCGCGAGCCTGCAATACATGACAGATATTATCATAATTTGGCGATAATAAATTTTCATATATTTAAAACATCGAAGTTAAATTACCGGTACCTGTCAATCCACCTCCTGTCAAGTGCCCACACACTACGCGAGTGACGACACCTCAGCACGCTCATCGCAACCCTGTCATGCACACGCTTGTATGCTCGTTGCGTATGGTCTATCGCTGAATCCAGGAGCTCTGGAGTCACCTCAGCCATACCTGCAAATCGATCATTAATTAACAACATAGAGACACATAATAAAAGACATTATCCATTCACAAATTCACACTCAAATAATAAATGACAGAAATTGAAATAATACAAAGGGTTACATAGCATTCTTATAGTTTAAGTACATTATACGTGAAACCCAAATTCGCACTCACACACCTACAGGTAATATACATGTTTGTTCACAAGATACATTATCATCGGAACACATTAAACGTTCCGCTGTGGGCATTTATCTCTCCTATGACCAACTTTATTACAGATGCCACATCGCCGCAGTTTTACTCCTCTCTGAGACTCGTCCATGTCGTTGTGGATGCGACGGCTTTGACGGCGACCCCTCTTCCCCGCTATGAACAAGGCGCTGTCGGGGATCCACACTCTCTCCGGGCCCCTATCCTCGATTTAATGACCCAAAGCGTGAAAGCCATTTATATTGCCACCCATGTTGCAACAACTCTCTCCTTCCGAAAATATTCAGACACATATGGAGATAGATCCTTTCGCATTGCTGCGCAAACGGCAATCAAATGCGAGCAAGGCCTACGCAGAAGTAATGGTTTGTTGCATGTGCACACATCCGCCAGGTTCGTTGCATCCGCACAAACCTCATGGGCAGCGCGCATGTTTGTTCCACCATACCCATCCTTCGACTTTACCCATACCTCGTACCTCCCCCTCTCATGGCCGGTGGGCGTTGGCACATGCCCCCTTGCACTCTCACATTTATGTTCCAAATACCTCGTCATCATGGAGCTATAAACAACTCCGGGCTTTACTGCGTGCAATGCTGCCTTCTGATGCCTGTCATGGAAATATCCCCTTATATTATGCATTATTCCTTCCACAATTGCAACTAGCGGCAATGGACGTAGCCGTTTGATCACCCAATTGTACACCTCAGCCATGTTAGTTGTCATAACACCGAACCGAGCACCATCAGTGTCATACAACAAGGCCCACTTTTCCTTAGGCTCGTTCTCAATCCAATCTGAGAAGCACCTAATATTCCTTCCTCGACGACGAACTACCCCCCGCGCATCAACCCCTGGTAGGGAAGAAAGGGGCTGAATCACATCGGCGGTGCCAGCAGGTGCTTGCCGTGCCATGTCAACTATGCTGCTGCGAGTCAGGTCATCGAGAGTGGACCAAATTGCATCAAATTTGCGTTGTTGATTCTGCTTGCATAACGCTTTGAACAGGTCCATCGTCTTCTTGCTTCTAAACTGCCTGTGAAAATTGGTTGCAAGGTGACGCATGCACCATCTATTCGTCATATCCGGCCAATGGTACGGGTATCCCACTTCTTCCTGAAGGGTTTTTATTGAACTACAAAGCCCTCTGTGTCGGTCATGGATCACACATATGTCTGGTCGGTCATGCACCACCCCACGCTTCAGCTCTGTAAGAAACCACAACCAGCTATCATAATTCTCGCCTTCCACGAAAGCGAAGGCCAGAGGGAGCAACTGATCATTAGCATCCATGCCGATAGCAGTCATTATTGTTCCCTTATACTTCCCAGTAAGGAATGTGCCATCACAACACAGCACTGGACGACAATACGCGAAAGCTTGAACACAACATCCAAATGCGAAAAATACCCGTTGAAGGACCTTTAACCCATCATGATCATCTGTTGGATTGTCTTCAATGCTGTAATACATGCTAGGATTTCTTGACTTCAAAAGCTCGAGCATCCCGGTAGGTTGTCATCTGAGGCTTCATAGCTTCCATAATGCGACACGAGCCTTTTGTTTAGCCCTCCATGCTTTCTCGTAGTCTACCTTGTATTTAAACCTCACGCACATGCATTCATTATGAATCGGACGGCTATGTCACCTTCCAATGATCTCATCCTCAAAACACCAAAGAATCCGTAGAACTCATGTTTCGTGTTCCACCAAAGATACCGACAGAGTGCATGTGTGTGGATCCACGCTTCCAATCTTCCACTTCAAAGCAAATTTGGACTTGCTTGCATGTACCCTAAACTCACAGTCATCCTTATTGCATCGGACTATGTACCTGCTCTTATCCGATTTCTCTACCCTGAATTGACGTTGCATGCTCATTGACCACACCTTCACAGCATGCTGCACATCGTCCTTTGAACTAAATATTTGCTCCGCACGCACCTCTCTTGCCCCCATCGCTGTAGACGACCCATGACCGTCATCTACAAGAAGGTCACTTGCGTTGCATCTATTCCATTCTTCCGGAATAGCCCTCTCTTCCTCGTCGCTGGAATCATCATCCATGTCCAGTTCTTCCTCCTGCAACGCTTGTGCATCATCATTTTCCATAGCATCCACAATCGCCACATTCACTTCTCCTATGTCAGCAACATATTGATCGTCCGTACCCTCTTCCTCCGCCCCTTGATCTTGTCCATACCCCCTAGCTTCTTGTCCAGAACCCCCTCCTTCTTGTGGCATTGAGAATACAGGGTTTCTGGCTACCGTCCCACTCCTTCCCGGTGCTCCCCAACATTTTCGGTTATAAGGCGATCGGCTTCATGGTAGCGAAACCGGGATAAATGGCCGCTAGCCTCCTCAAGCATCCACGTATAAAGTTTGATGAGCCATTCTCCGTATTGAGACTAATTAGCCTATAATACGGAGTTTCCATAGACGTTGTCCATAAAGCTTGTATCCAAATTATGTGATAATCAGCGACCACCCAAATATCGACAAATCCAATTAGACAGTCCTTCTAGTGTTATATTATCCCGTATGGATACAATTTGTTTCATGGAGGCAAATTGACTAAGATCTACCCCATTCGCCCTTCAATCACACTACCATGTCCATAAAAATTACGAACGTCCGTCATGACCATTTCTCTGCAAATCAAGTCGATAAAATTACTACCAACATTTAAAAATATTTCACCGTAATCCTAATTATCTTGTTTTATAGCATTGCACTAAACTTACTAAATTATTTATGTTGTAGTTTAAAAATATTTCACCGTAATCCTAATTATCTTATTTTATACCAATGCACTAAACTTATTAAATTACTTCTACTACAGCAGTATGTCCTACTATTACATATATATATATCCCTATGCTAAATTAATTAAATTACTCATAATAAACATATTTATATTTTCTAAATAACAGTCCACCTATCTACTCCTAATAAACATATTAATATCACTATTCTAAATGACTAGCCTACCATGGTTTTGCAAATATACAATAAAAAATAGCACAAAAAAAAATAAAATAATAATACTCACCGACAGCACTCCGTAGCACAACCTCCTCCCCTCCTCCTCCTTCCTCTCCTCTCTCAACTTCCTCTTCTCTGTACTGTGCGCAATTGGAGGCTAGAGCTGCGGGAGCGAATGAGGTCGCTATCACGTGAGGCCACCGTTTATATACTGGAGGAAAGGGGTAGGCGTCGTGGGGGTGGCGCCTAGCAGACATGGCGCCATGGGCGGTGGCGCCAAGGCCCTAGGCGCCGTGGGCCGTGGCGCCAAGGGGTTGGCGCCGAGGGTGTTGGCGCCTAGGCGGCCTGGCGCCGCGGGCGGTGGCGCCTAGGAGGTGTAAGCGCCGTCCGTCCTGGCGCCAGGGGGTATTTTTGGATAATTTAAACAAATGATGGCATTTTTGGAATTTTGTTTTTTTTTGGGGCAAACAGTGAAAATTTTCGAGGACGGGGAGAGAAAGAGAGAGAGGACGGTGAGTGAGTGGGAGACCACGTGGATGGATAATAACGAGGCGTGGGTGGATTTGTTATTCGAGAAAAAAATGGGAGGAGTAGCCGGCGGGAGATTTTTTCGGTGGGTTTTAGGTGCGGGAAAACTTCTCGATGGCCTAGTCCTCGAGAAACCCTCACGACGTTATTGACTGTCCACCAGAATTCCTGTTTCTCGAGGGTTTAATGTCAGCTCTCGAAAAGGATTTTATTTCACGAGGGTTTTTATTAGGTCCTAGAGAAGCCCATTGCTTTCTAGAGGGCCGTCTTGGCACCCTCGAGAAATTTGTAGGACTTCGAGATTCTAGCTGATTCTTACAGTGGAGGGCCGCCGCGTATGCTCTTCCTGACCTTGCCTCCTTCCATGCCGCCGACCCCCTTGGCCCCTGGTCCTCCCGCTACGGCCTCCGAGAAGGCCAAATGCTAGATCCCTCCCCAGTCGCCCCGGAGCGCCGCCTTCCCCTACTCCCTAAGTCCTCCTCTTCCCTGCCAACGGCTACGAGTTCCGCAGATCTTCTATGCTGCCGTCGTCGTCGCCTCCCCTCCCCCCGGCGCCGCCTCTCCACTGCAGCGTTGTCTGCCGTCATGCTTTGTGGTCGCCGGTTCCGGCAACGACAAGTTCTGGGGTTGTCGGATCCAGCGATGGACTTGGCCGCATCTTCTCGTACAGCTATGGTTGCCGCCGCTTTTGCTTCTTGCCTACGCCGCCCCGTTTTTTTCCTGTCAACTGTGTTCTTTCACGTCGGTATGCCAGCAATGCGCTGAGCATTTTCAGGCAACAAGCAAGTTTCAGGCATAATGTTTTGTACCCATTATTTGTTCGATATGCTGCAAATAATAATTATCATCACAAACCGTAGGTAAATTGCTCTCCTTTTAGAAGAATTTGTATGTTCTAGAAAATCATAATGTTTTTGGTTCATGTGGTTGCAAATGATAAAACCAATCTGAAATATAACCATATCTCAGTCAGGATGCCGCTGTCGTATTAAGCTTTTTAGAGGCACCATTCCATCTTGTGAACATTTTTCCTGTTCTGCAATACATAACTTCTCTATGCCTCACCAAAATGGAACTGACAAAGTTAGCTCCTGGCCGGTGGTCCAGCGTGAATTCCTGACTGTAGGCACTTTAATGCTTCTTGTACAGTAGCAATTACATTTAGCTTTTGATCGATCATCATATATGTATTCTCATGATGCAGGCAGGCACAAAACGACCCAAACAACTATGGCATGATTTGCACAGTAGGGTTAATGATCCAGCTGGCTATGATATTTTCAAAAAATTTGAGCAACGCTGGAGAAAAGCAACAAAATGACATGGCTGATTTAGAAAAGTTTCTCATTGTAAAGATGATACCCTAATAAAGCTGGAGTGCATCGGTTGGATACTTAGCTCTTCATCCACTGTCCAAAATGATCATATTAGTTTGCAAGTGTCAAAAGAAGAAGATCCTCGAAAATGGTACATTCAGGTTATTGCACTTCGCTCCTTTAAGTTCTGTACCTTTATGCTAAAGTTGTTTTCCAAAATTTTGGCATTGATTAATAAATGTTAACTCATCAGGTATTCCGTTCAATAGACTTTGGGTCTCTATAAGGATTTGCTAGCAATGGTAAGGAAGCTAGAAAACAGGTTAGTACAATGCAATGGTAAGGAAGCTTGAAAACAGGTTAGTACAATGCGTACATCTCCATTTATTGACTTCTATAATGACAGCATTGAGAACATACTTTGGCATTGTCCCATAAATCTACAGCTCTGCTGCTGTTGGTGATGCTATCCTTCCTTTCACTTTGTATAGCACTGAAAATGTTTATGGTGTAATATATTAGCTATTTAATGGACATTTGCAGAATCTTGTGTGCTGAAAGAACCTGGTAATCGATAAGAGCATCCACGTGGCATATGTCAGGGCAATCAGATCTGCATAGCATTTTATTTATATAGAAAATCAATATTTTCTTTGTTCTTAGTATGGTTGGCCATCTTATGTGAATTCAGGTTTGAGGCTCTCACTTATTGTATCTTGTTTGCAACTCGACGTTTTGATGTTCGATACATCTTACCACTCGAGATGCCTATGGAAGCACACATTCATTTGTTGCTAAAAGTGGCAAAAAAAAAAAAAGGCAAACAGAGAGTGTAGAGACAAACAACACAGATATTGTTATTTTTTCCTTCTTTTAGATAGTTTTTTTTTGTTTCTTTCATGCCATAGGTCTTTTTATTTCTTTCATGCCACTTTGCCAGTTTGTACTGTTGTGTGACTTCAACATCAGTTTTAAATGATACTACATTATTTATACAAACTGGAGTCCCATATGCTGTTTTAGGTGCTGACAATCTGGTACCAATGGAATTGGCCGTCGAAATTGCAAGCAAGATTAGAGCTGGCGAACGATTTCCTGCTTACGTAGTCATACCAACGTGGCCTGAAGGAGTCCCAGCTACGGCCTCTGTATAGAAAGTTATTTCTTTCAGATAGTCCAGCTTGCGTATTTGTTGTGCTGCCATGTACTGTCATGATTATTCGTCATTTGTTTTAGTCTTTCTGCATTGCCAATGTTGTTCTCTCCATTGCGAAACCGTACGGGGCTTCGCCCACGTGCGAAGTGCATGAGGTCCGCTAGTAAATAACATGACCGCAAATCTGTCAATGGAGACAACCCAAATCGGTGAGCATACACCATTGGATAGGAAAAGTTTATTCGTCATAACCAAAAAAGATTGTCTTTTATACCTTGTTTTTCGCAGCTACATAGCAAAACAATTGAAGAACATGGAAGACATTTGTAGATGGTAGAGAAAAATGAGGCAACCATTAGTGCAGTCAAAACAGGGAGAGATCCAAAAGGCGCATTCTGTGCTCTCACCTTCAGCAGTGAGAGGCACCCACACTAACTACAGATCTTACACTTGATTAAGAAATAAAGTGTCATTTGTTACCCTGAAACTCCAAGTGCAACATCGCATCCTGCATATATGGATATAGGGTAGGAAACAAAGTTAAGCAACAGGAAAAAGAAACAAAGCACAGAAGCACCATTTCTTTGTATTAACCTGTAAAGTGCACCTGCCTAGATAGGAAAATGCAATCCATTTTCCCTATAAGAGGAGGAGAAAGGGAAGAAATGCATTGCATCAACGCATTCCCAAATATATCCAAGACAGGAAAACAAACAGCAGGCATCGATAGATTGCAGAACAACAAAAAACAGTAAGAATGCAAGGTATTGGCAGCAACAAATTAATGTCCTTTCGAAAGCATGACCTGCATAAATGTATAAACCATTTTTATATCCACTTGGATTAATGCAGCCACAAATTTGCATAGGGCACATAGGTGTCAAATACTTAAGCTCAAACCCACCACCATTCATCCCTAAAATATATTAACAAAAAGCAACAATTGTGACTTACTCTCTCTGTTTCAAATTGTAGTTCACTGTTGACTTTTGAACATGCTTTTTGACCATTTGTCTTATTTAAAAAATTAGTGCAAACATGCAAAATATAAGTCATGCTTAAAGTATGTTTAATGATAAAAAAATCACAAAAAATAAATAATATTTACATATATTTTTTGAATAAGACGAATGGTCAAATAGAATATCCAAAAGTCAACAGTGAACTATAATTTAGAACGGAGGGAGTGCCAAGTATCACTCATGGATGGCGTTGTTGCAGGAGACCACACATTAAAATATTTGTCACATATATAAGTTCAATCTGCATAAGGGGCAGATAAATTTGTTCACAATTATAAGAACTTGATGACTGATCTAGACATAAATCTTGCTGCTATATGGAAACATAAATTAGAACCGACTCAAAACCTTATCATTGATGCTGAATTTAAGCGATATAGAAAAAAATCTAGCTATCGTCTCTACTTTTTGCTTAGAGTGGCAGATAAACATGCCAAAATATGAACCATTCATTCTCTTTAAGACAAATGAAGTGTCACGTAGCATTGGAAGTACCTATAGTAGCATGAATTCTAGGTCAAGGCATATACTTGAATGGCTATAGCACAAGGCCGAATCAATGTCGAGTAAATCAACTCACTTTAACATGATCTTTGCAAACCAACTTTTAGCATGATCTGACATGGTTTGCTGCATGGAAAGATCGCCCGTACGCACCAAGGTAAGCAAAGCAACAGCTAGCTCTACAAGTATATACATATACTCTTCACCCAGCCCATGAACATATTCTAGCATCTTTTAGCTATTTTAAAGCTATCAGCCTTCATAGAGAACATGCAGTTGCAAAGTCTCCATCATGACAAACTACCATGCATGGACCAATAAATAGCATATCACATACCTGATCGAAATAAAATTAGAGCAAAATGTATCTCCGTTAACCAAATACACCTTGCACAAAACAGCTCTACGCATGACTGAAATAAAATCCATATCCAACGTATGTCGGCTTCTTCCAACCTCAAATTTAAATAAAAAACTTTGGCCGATCATTAAGAAAGGTGATGTAAAAGTTTGCAAAGTGCATACGGATCTAAACGTGGCTGATTCGTTGACCAAACCCCTTCCAGAACCGAAGCATGATGCGCACACAAGAGCAATGTGCATTCGATACTTGTATGATTGACTCTAGTGCAAGTGGGAGATTGAAAGAAATATGCCTTTGATTAATCATAGTGATGATTGTACCACGTCTTTGTTCATGTACATATGATAACATTGTTTATATGTTATCTGAATAAATGTTATGACTTTGTCCATTGTGTACAATATGATTGTGAAACATATTCTTAATTGACATTATTTTAAACGGGACCCTGACCCATATCATTACGAGGAGCGGTTATGATTTGATCAGCATACGTATTGGTTGATGGTAATGTTTCACATACCATAGATATGAAGATATCAAACCAATAATATGGACACATGTTGGAGAATATGGGTAGTCGGACAAACCCACTCCGAGACGCTGCGAGATTGTTCTCTTACAGTGCCATTAGCGTATAGTCTCGAGTGGTACGCTTATATGGTCCTTACACTTGAGATTGCCATGGATGCCCAACATATTGACTCGTATGCTTTTGTGTCATCAAACGCTACACCGTAACAGGGTAGTTATAAAGGCGGCGGTTGGGGAGAAGGCCGCGACCGCAGTGGGCGGCGACGGAGGCGGAGTGGGCAGCGACGGAGGCGGCCAGAAGAGGGAGAGGGGCTAAAATGAAAAAAATAGCGGGAGAGGGGCTAAATGGAAAAAATAGGCAAAATGGCATAGAGGAAACTAATTCGCACGCCCGGTGGAATTCGGGTGATGGTCGACGAAATTAATGGCACATAGAGCTAGGCATGCGAACTTAATGGCATGGGGGTAAATTTCCCATGGAGAAGAAGGCGACGATGAAGATGGAGACGGGCAGGCGGAGAGTAGAGGTTGCCAAGCAGGCGGTCCACCTCGGCCCATCTGGCCCTGCCTTTCGGTTAAACTTAGTAGCGGACCTGTTCGATTTAGTTCGGCTTGGTTCGGTTCGCTCTCAGATTAAATTAATTTAATTAAATATATGTATTTATATATATTATTAGGATAAATAATATATTTATTTAATTTATAATGTATATTTGTGAAATGTAATGGTTTTTTAATTATATTTTTTATTAAAATAAATGGTTAATAAAAACCAGGGCGATTGTCATTGTGAACCGGACTGGACCGAGACCATGACCCATTGACCCATTCAAGATAGTAACCAAACCAACCGAGCCGGCCCGATTCGCCCGTTGGCCAGCTCTAGCGGAGAGGCAGGTGGTGCCACGTGTCACAACTGCCGTTCACAAAAAAAAAAATAGCGCAGCAGGTGCTGGAGTAGGATTCGAAAGCGGGGCTGCACTTCTACGGACTAGGCCTGTAGGCCACACAAGGGTACGAAATAGACCATTGGACACATTGGACAGTTAAGCAAGCATAAGCATTCATTTCAATGCCCCGTACGGCGCCGCCCTCCTCGTCGAGACTGACGCCACCCTGCCTTCGCCGGCCGCTCACAGCACGCATACCACCCTGCCCTGCGCCCTCAACGTCCGGCACGCCGTCGTCACTCGTCGCGCGGGCCGCAGCGTCGACATCGCGGCACCTCTTCTCACACCAGGCGAGAAGCATAACGCCGCGCCGGTCCAGGTGTTGCCGTCCCTCCTGCGTGCTTGTGTCCGCGTTCCCGTCATATTGCTGCCCTCCATTTTGTTCTTGGATCATTTTGCTTCTTTGCTGCGGCCATGGCTGGCATTGGCTGCTCGTCTCGTCTAGTGAAACGCAAGACTGTGCGGCACACCTGTGTGAATGAACTAACTGCCAACTCCTCCATGGATTAACTGCCACAGGAGCGGAGGAAGTTAACTGAAGACGAAGGGCGGCCTCTAGGCACAGTTCAGATCGATGGGGAACGTCGCCTCGCTTCTGGGCAGCGCCGTCGCCGGGGCCTTCAGGAGCCTCTTGGGCGGCTCATGCGAGTGAGTCTTTTTTCTCATTTCGATCTCGCCATCCGTTTCTTGATTCCTTCGTTAATTAATCATCTGCCCCGGAATGACGATCTCACACGAGGAACCCCCAAACTATCACGCAAATGTACGGAAATTTGCACCGGTTTCTCGTGGAATCCTTCACCTGTTTAATTCGGCGAGAAATTAACTGCGGTTTTGGTTGTGCTCTCGTTCTGTAGTGGAGTCTGCACGGGGACGTGGGACGTGGAATGCTTCGTGGAGCACCTCTGCTTCTCGAGCGTGGCCAGGATGATCATGGCGATCATCCTCGCCGGCATCAGTGAGTCATCGCGTTTTCTCTCCCCAAACATTTTCAGTCTCGCTATCCGTGATCGATCGATCGACGGATGGATCTCTAGTTCTTTTCCGTCATGAATTCTTTTTTACTTTCTTCCTCGATCCGCAGTGCTGTTCTTCGTGTACCTAATATGCAAGATAGGCATCATCCAGTGCGTGGTGAAGGACGCCTGCAAGATGGCCGCGTCGGCGTGCTCCGCCTCCTGCCGCGTGTGCTGCCTCCTCTGGCGCAAGATCCGCCACACGAAGCGCGTCTACCGCGGCCGCCGCCGTCGTCGCGACGTCGAGGAAGGAGGGCTCAGCTCGAGCTCCGGCGACAGCGACGGCCACAGCGACAGCGACTATGGGGAACGTTCGTCCGACGACGACGGCCGCGGCCAAGACAGAGGCAGAGGCGAGTGGGAGAGCAGTTTCAGGACGAGCAGGGCGAGAGAGGGGCAGTCGCCGAGGGAGAGGAGGAATGACAGGCTGCGGCAGTCGCTGCGCCCGAGGGTTATCTCGATGAAGGAGCGCGCCACGGCGCCGAGAAGCCATGGGAGCGAGCGGCACCATCGCCGCGCCGGCGAGTGGGGAGGCAGAGACAAAGCTCAAGGGTCGTCCTCGGTGCCGCCACTGCATTTCCATGGCTCAGAGAGGCGCAGCCAAGGCCACGCGCATGATCACCGCACACATATATGAAGGTTAAGCCCCCGTCGAACATGCACGTGCGTGCATGATGGGAGACTTCACCCTAATAGCTACAATTGATTGCTTGTTTTATTTCTGCCATTGTAGGTGGTCTTCTTCTTGATTGATTTCGGCGGTTCAAATTGTGGTGATATGCTACTAATGCCGTCAATGTGAATGTGGTTCATGATCACCTAATAATTTGTCCTTTAACTAATTGAATATACATTGTTATTGGAAAGCTTAACCGCGCCCTTTTTTTTTCTACTAGCAAATATGCCCATTCATTGCAACAGGAGAAATAAAAATCCTAATTTAGCTAATGGAACCTTAAAATCCGACAGAGTTCCATATCAAGCTTATATTCACTCCAACAATCGACAAGTTTGAAAATATCACAAATATAACCAGATCTGGGAGTGGTAAGTGGGAGGGCTGGCTCAGGCCTAACCACCAAAACACGATAGTCATCATGGTGGTTGTCACGAAATGAAGGCTAGTTAACGTTGTGGCTGCAAAGAACAAATCATTTAATTAATATATTATGATGTCATATAGGAGTATTATATTAGCATTGTTGGTCGGGCCGCCCACATGGCGCGCCCGCCGAGCACCCCCAGGCCATTAGCCTGCCGTATATGCAGGCCCAACGTACAACAGCGGACTTTAGGTCTCTTGGGCCACATCTTCCCCAAAAAGCTAGCTCAATGAGGGGGTGCACCCTCACCCTTATAAACCATGCTAAGGCCCTTCCCACTTCCAATGTGGGACTATTCCAACAATCTTCCCCTTACACATTGGGCCGAGAATGTCTGAAACCGGACGGGCCACCTAGGCTCTGATACCAATTGTTGGTCGGGCCGCCCACATGGCGCGACTACCGAGCACCCCCAGGTCATTGGCCTGCCGCATATGCAGGCCCAACATACAACAGCGGGCTTTAGGTCTCTTGGGCCACATCTCCTCCCAAAAAGCTAGCTCAATGAGAGGGTGCACCCTCACCCTTATAAACCATGCTGAGACCCTCCCCACTTTCAATGTGGGACTATTCTTAACCTCTTTAGTCCATCAGTAGGTAATCATCCCACTCAGTGTTCTAAATAGCGGGCTATAGCACCGCTATAGCGTTTTGGCCGTGTAGACGCTAGGCTATTGCATATGTGTCCGCTATCACATCTAAGAGCGCTATAGCGGGATTTAGCGCCGCTAAACTTCTTAGCGGCAATAGCGTTTTGCGTTTTGCTTGTCCGATTTGTTGACATCAAATTTGTTATTTGTTTATGTCATTAGCGTCAATGTATTGAACCAGTAAAGTACTAAATTTATGTAGGAGTGGACATGTCAAGCACTGCATCAATGTTTTTTGAGTTTTTACTTTGTCACTTTGAAGCATATATATACTATTTTTTTATATTTTTCTGAAAAACGCTAAACTGCTTAGCGGCCGCTATAGCGGTGCTATAGCTGTCTTAGCGTTTTCAGAAGTGCTCCGCTAAAACCTATAGCCCGCTATTTAAAACATTGATCCCACTGGATAAATATATCAGCATATATGTATGTATTCCTTTTCAAATTCTCAAGACTATCTAGCCAATATTAAACATATAATCTGGACTAAATCCATACCATCAAAGTTCAACTGAACCAGACTGTAACCCCAGTTAGCATATATGAGTTACAAAAATTGGTGTTTCTTGTGTTCTTGTTTGATTTTATCTCATGCCTGTAGTGTTTCTTTGATTGTTCCAGATGGGAATGTAGCGCCGCTACAATTTGAGAGTGGTTACTTCGTGGAGACGCTTATTAAAGGAGACAAGCTTGGTGTCACACTACATACTATTAGGGTCTCCTATTGAGGGTGGAGAGCTCCTTGCAGTGGACTCTAGCACATAGCAACATCGTGCGAATAACTCCTCCACTGTCTGAATGTATGTCCTCTTCCTGTTATCCTTCTTTGCACTTGCCAACGCAGGTTGCCAACATATGCCCTGAAAGCAGGAGCAAAATGCCGAGGAGGTCTCTCCATACGAGAGCCCCTTAAAGCTGCCCTGTTTACATTCAGAAGCCTTCCGCTAATGTCCTATTGTACAGAGATTAAACAACCAACTGTTCAGTCAAATATAACAGTGAAACATCTTTATCTTTTAAGTGCATTTTACTGACTGGTTTATAAAATACAAGTTTAAGTGTGCAACCATACCCTATGCAAGCTCATCAAAGTGTGCAAATATGTCCGTGCGTTGCAACAGGAGAAATAAAAATCCTCACACGCCCCTAGCTCCATAAGCATGGCCCATGACTCTAGCCCCATAAGCATGGTTTCAATTTAATATGAGAATCACTGAATCACCACTGACAAACTCAGCTTTCACGCCACAGAACACTAGATGTAGATAAAATTTCAAAATAATACCTACACTGTAATGATTTTTCTCAGGTTTTTAGTAGTCCTCTTGAAGATTCTAAAATTATTTTTTAATTATTTTTTAATAACATTTAAACCTCTCTTTAAAAACTTTCAAATTTTGCTGAAACGCTACGATAGGCTGAATTGTACAAGGCCAAGGTAAGAAAAATTTGAGGGTTGACAAATGTATGCACCCTAATAGATATGAACGCTATACTTCTGCTTATATTATGTACTAGCAAAAATGCCCGTGCGTTGCAACGGGAGAAATAAAAAACTTCGCATAAAGACATTACTCGAAGAGTTGAAGTACACAAGTTTGATGCATAATTCAAATATCATTACTCTAAATACACAACTATGTTTCATAATTTAGATAACATTATTTCAAGAACATAATTTGATACATAATTTAAATAACATTGCTTCAAGTACGTAACTCCTTCATAATTCAGCAAGGCAACATTTATTGATGAAGCTGGCAGAAGTATTTACACTAATGTGTCACTCCAAAACTTGAGCGCATACAATTGCATCATCCTATATACAAGAAATGAAACAAAATGGTAAAAACATAATAGTTCTATGTACCTTTCATGTAACAGTCGACTGATATCTATGCCCTTTTTTCAAAAGATATTGTGCAATAAAATAACATATTTGTTTCACAGAGATGGTTAGCTTCGAAAATGATCAGGTAAATAAGATATGCAAACCTTACATTACTACTAAGCTTTCCAAATTAATGAAAGCATCGATTATTCGAAGAGTATATTTTGGCTGAAGTTCGTGCAACAAAGATTTAAGATGATTCAGCTGATTCTGCAACCATATTTTTAGCAGGAAATGCTCCAAGTGCAAAAAAAAAAAAAACATATACATATATTTCAGGAGTGTAGCCAATCTATACCTAATACTACAAAGAAGTGGCTAAGGGGATGCAAATCTAACTTGCAATGCATCGGGAAGACCAATGTGTTAGAGAAAACTATAATTGGTCATAAATGCAACTTTCCCAGGTTTTCATTTGACCTATAACCATATGTAACAACAAATAGGTATGTTGTTCATGCGTGTTGTGAGAGAGAAAGGTATCCTTACACAGGGATAGCCAAAAATAAGCTAAAATCATGGCTTCTATTCTTGCAGCGGCTCCACTCTTTCATACCAGCGTGAAATATAGGCTAAAAAAAAGAGATTTTTTTTATTTCTTTTCACAAAACATATGGTTCTTTGAGAAATAGAATTAACCTATTAAGCATGGGGAAGGCACTTACTTCCTGCAAAACAGAAAAAAACGAGGAAAGTTGTCAGAAAACTATTAGTGAAAAAAGAAAATAAATGTTGCAGCCATCCATCTATCTTGACCTGCTAATGCCATGGCACAAGGAGCATCACAATTGCAGCACGTTGCTGCCTATGCAAATGGTAACATGTCAGAAATGCTACCGCCATATACATTTGTCTGTGCTGCCACTGGTCTAAACAGGAACATTTGTACAAACACCAAATTATTTTAGGGGACACAACACGAATAGAACCAACTTGATCCACCTAATTACGGACAAAACTCATTTCCCTTTTAATTATTAGTATTAGTATCTCCTTATTTCCGTTAAAACACTTTTACTAGCATTACCTTAGGCCAGCCTTAATTATTAGTATTAGTATCTCCTTATTTCCGTTAAAACACTTTTAATAGCATTACCTTAGGCCAACACAAGGGACTACATCTCTCTTCTCCGCCTCTTCCTTGCCCTCCGCAGAATATGCAGGCCCTCGTCCTCAGTGCCTTTCTTCCTCATCAGCACTCCATCACCTTAACTGCTGCACCACAAGGAGGCGTTGTCAAATACCACAGTGCCATATCCATTTTGCTGGTTTTTCCTCAAAGAAATATCCATTTTGCTGGTCTCTCACGATCCCTAAGATCCTTATTTTCTTCAATTTTAGCTTCAATGTTGATCATCTTCCTTCTAATAAACTTCTGGCATGCTCTGTTCTTCTTGAGAGCATCTACTAACAACAATGCAGCTTGGGAAACCAGTTCGAGTGGGAGACTCTGAATTTTGCTTCTCCACATCAAACTCTTCTGCCTGTCCCTTTAGTGCCCCAGTTTTCAAGTTCTTTGGTGAACCAGTGGAGGTACCTGCATTACGTAAACCAAAAGGCTAAGGGCCTATTTATCTTCAATTACATCAGTGGTACTTGCGCTTATAAAAGAAGCAGTGAAGAATTTGTGAAGTTCATCACACTAATCAGGATAACACCACATGTTTTTGCCAGTATCCTAACCTAACTTTGAATTTCAAGTTAATATGCAGCATATTTTAGTGCATATGTTTTTAAATAAACTCTTTCGACTATAACGATTATCAAGCCTAGAAAAATTAAGAGTGGAATAAATTCTGTAAAAAAAATATGATGCTAGAAGAACCTAAAAACCAATTGCACATGCACAAAAGGAAATTTTGAGTCAGATGATCAATTTAAAAACAAACTTTGAGAGCTCAAAAAATGTACTTCGAAAACAAAATTGATCAAAATACTGCCCTTCAGCATTAAATTACCATCACGGAAAGGGAGAAACAATTGAATAGTGGCATTACCTATCTTCTCGCAGCAATTTCATACGTCGTTCCATTTCTGCAGCACTGAGCTGTTCTGGACCAATTGATGCAACTGAGTTTTCGGTAGTCACAATTGGTCTGGGGGCACAGCACCTTGATGTTTTCCTAAAACTCTAGCTGAAAGGGAGATGCCATAAGTTTTTTACATGTTCTGTTGGACAAATACAGTACATACTACAGTCTATAGGTGAAATTCAATCAGAATCTGAGTCAGCTCCCAAATTGACCTTAGACCAGAATATAGTCCTCAAACAAAAAGTTAATCAGTTCCTAAACCATGTATCTGTTCAAATTATTGAACATATCATGGATTCCGCAAGTAGCAACTTGCTAAAAATGTAAGAATGGCTATTTAATACCTAAAAATCTTACAGGAAAGGATAAGCCTGGTAGATTATCTATAGTAATGTAAGCATGGCTATTTAATACCTAAAAGATAAGCTACACTTTGGCACCAAAAAAAAAAAAGTTGTGTCTGTGTGTTTTTTCGTGACCTACATTTGATATCTTCCGAAGATACGGTTAGATATTCTAAGGTGTTATTCATAAACTTCAGAAATACAGAGTGACCATTACCTACAAAGTCACGACATAAATCACGGTTAGAGACGTTGTCAAACTCAAACATGTAGCCTCCACCCTGAGAAAAAAAGGTATGCATAATTGTAAAACATCCTCCTCAATCAACGAAATGAATATAGCGTATACCTTGTGTGCTCCAGTTCATTGAAGAGCACTCGCGCCGCCAAGAGAAGTCGGTCACCCTCAATGTGTGGGCATGGACGACGGAGCCAATCGACATCCCTAAGATTCACTACCTCTCTATCGTTGTTCCTAACTCGGCGAAAGGTGCGGCTCCTCCAAAGACAGTGGACACATTCAGGGTTCTCATCCACTTGGATATCATTAAAGATTCCTTAGCGGGCTCCCCGCGTCATGGTGGCCACTCTCGCCTAGTTTGGCACCTAGGTATGGTGGACGGGGAGGAGCCACCGGTCATGTCGCCCATGCGCACTATACCGCGCTACCACCACCACTATCCCGACTCTATCGTCGACACCCGTGGGTCCAAGTTTCGCAACCAGGGGGACTACCGCTCATGCTTTGTCACCCACAAGATCGCTTGCAACACCTCAGCTCCCAAAACAGGTCAATCCGGTAGCCGACATGAAGAGGCTAAGAGCCTTCGAATAAAAGGGCACAACAAGCGTTATCACTCGGTCCATAACTCTTCCCCCTCGAAAACTGTTTGGGAGTGGCGACAGGTGACTTCTACCACTTCTGGCATTGGCTCCAGGACACCTGGGACTGTGGAGGCCGAGGTTCTAACAATTGATGATTGTGGTCCCAACCTGGAGCATGGAGCCCCTCTCGACCTAGAGATAGCACCACCTCAACTTCAACTCACCCATAATGAGGCTGATATGGTCTTTGCGACAACATCCCACATCGTTGAAGGGGACCTTTCAGACAACGCAGACTCCACAGACTTTGTGTTAGAGGATGCTCAACCGACCTCCCAAGGTGGCCCAGAGACCCAAAACCCAACGTCGGTCTCCCCACCCTCGGCAATGTCTTGTATTGACATTATTTTAAACGGGACCCTGACCCATATCATTACGAGGAGCGGTTATGATTTGATCAGCATACGTATTGGTTGATGGTAATGTTTCACATACCATAGATATGAAGATATCAAACCAATAATATGGACACATGTTGGAGAATATGGGTAGTCGGACAAACCCACTCCGAGACGCTGCGAGATTGTTCTCTTACAGTGCCATTAGCGTATAGTCTCGAGTGGTACGCTTATATGGTCCTTACACTTGAGATTGCCATGGATGCCCAACATATTGACTCGTATGCTTTTGTGTCATCAAACGCTACACCGTAACAGGGTAGTTATAAAGGCGGCGGTTGGGGAGAAGGCCGCGACCGCAGTGGGCGGCGACGGAGGCGGAGTGGGCAGCGACGGAGGCGGCCAGAAGAGGGAGAGGGGCTAAAATGAAAAAAATAGCGGGAGAGGGGCTAAATGGAAAAAATAGGCAAAATGGCATAGAGGAAACTAATTCGCACGCCCGGTGGAATTCGGGTGATGGTCGACGAAATTAATGGCACATAGAGCTAGGCATGCGAACTTAATGGCATGGGGGTAAATTTCCCATGGAGAAGAAGGCGACGATGAAGATGGAGACGGGCCAGGGCGGAGAGTAGAGGTTGCCAAACGGGCCGGTCCACCTCGGCCCATCTGGCCGGCCCGGTTCGGTTCGCTTAGTAGCGGACCGGTTCAGTTTGGTTCGGCCCGGTTCGGTTCGCTACTGTATTAAATTAATTTAATTAAATATATGTATTTATATATATTATTAGGATAAATAATATATTTATTTAATTTATAATGTATATTTGTGAAATGTAATGGTTTTTTTAATTATATTTTTTTATTAAAATAAACTGGTTAATAAAAAACCGGGCTGGCCCGGTTCGCTGTGTGAACCGGACCTGGACCGAGACCGCAGCCCATTGACCCAGTTCGCATAGTAACCAAACCAACCGAGCCGGCCCGATTCGGCCCGTTGGCCAGCTCTAGCGGAGAGGCAGGTGGTGCCACGTGTCACAACTGCCGTTCACAAAAAAAAAAATAGCGCAGCAGGTGCTGGAGTAGGATTCGAAAGCGGGGCTGCACTTCTACGGACTAGGCCTGTAGGCCACACAAGGGTACGAAATAGACCATTGGACACATTGGACAGTTAAGCAAGCATAAGCATTCATTTCAATGCCCCGTACGGCGCCGCCCTCCTCGTCGAGACTGACGCCACCCTGCCTTCGCCGGCCGCTCACAGCACGCATACCACCCTGCCCTGCGCCCTCAACGTCCGGCACGCCGTCGTCACTCGTCGCGCGGGCCGCAGCGTCGACATCGCGGCACCTCTTCTCACACCAGGCGAGAAGCATAACGCCGCGCCGGTCCAGGTGTTGCCGTCCCTCCTGCGTGCTTGTGTCCGCGTTCCCGTCATATTGCTGCCCTCCATTTTTGTTCTTGGATCATTTTGCTTCTTTGCTGCGGCCATGGCTGGCATTGGCTGCTCGTCTCGTCTAGTGAAACGCAAGACTGTGCGGCACACCTGTGTGAATGAACTAACTGCCAACTCCTCCATGGATTAACTGCCACAGGAGCGGAGGAAGTTAACTGAAGACGAAGGGCGGCCTCTAGGCACAGTTCAGATCGATGGGGAACGTCGCCTCGCTTCTGGGCAGCGCCGTCGCCGGGGCCTTCAGGAGCCTCTTGGGCGGCTCATGCGAGTGAGTCTTTTTTCTCATTTCGATCTCGCCATCCGTTTCTTGATTCCTTCGTTAATTAATCATCTGCCCCGGAATGACGATCTCACACGAGGAACCCCCAAACTATCACGCAAATGTACGGAAATTTGCACCGGTTTCTCGTGGAATCCTTCACCTGTTTAATTCGGCGAGAAATTAACTGCGGTTTTGGTTGTGCTCTCGTTCTGTAGTGGAGTCTGCACGGGGACGTGGGACGTGGAATGCTTCGTGGAGCACCTCTGCTTCTCGAGCGTGGCCAGGATGATCATGGCGATCATCCTCGCCGGCATCAGTGAGTCATCGCGTTTTCTCTCCCCAAACATTTTCAGTCTCGCTATCCGTGATCGATCGATCGACGGATGGATCTCTAGTTCTTTTCCGTCATGAATTCTTTTTTACTTTCTTCCTCGATCCGCAGTGCTGTTCTTCGTGTACCTAATATGCAAGATAGGCATCATCCAGTGCGTGGTGAAGGACGCCTGCAAGATGGCCGCGTCGGCGTGCTCCGCCTCCTGCCGCGTGTGCTGCCTCCTCTGGCGCAAGATCCGCCACACGAAGCGCGTCTACCGCGGCCGCCGCCGTCGTCGCGACGTCGAGGAAGGAGGGCTCAGCTCGAGCTCCGGCGACAGCGACGGCCACAGCGACAGCGACTATGGGGAACGTTCGTCCGACGACGACGGCCGCGGCCAAGACAGAGGCAGAGGCGAGTGGGAGAGCAGTTTCAGGACGAGCAGGGCGAGAGAGGGCAGTCGCCGAGGAGAGGAGGAATGACAGGCTGCGGCAGTCGCTGCGCCCGAGGGTTATCTCGATGAAGGAGCGCGCCACGGCGCCGAGAAGCCATGGGAGCGAGCGGCACCATCGCCGCGCCGGCGAGTGGGGAGGCAGAGACAAAGCTCAAGGGTCGTCCTCGGTGCCGCCACTGCATTTCCATGGCTCAGAGAGGCGCAGCCAAGGCCACGCGCATGATCACCGCACACATATATGAAGGTTAAGCCCCCGTCGAACATGCACGTGCGTGCATGATGGGAGACTTCACCCTAATAGCTACAATTGATTGCTTGTTTTATTTCTGCCATTGTAGGTGGTCTTCTTCTTGATTGATTTCGGCGGTTCAAATTGTGGTGATATGCTACTAATGCCGTCAATGTGAATGTGGTTCATGATCACCTAATAATTTGTCCTTTAACTAATTGAATATACATTGTTATTGGAAAGCTTAACCGCGCCCTTTTTTTTTCTACTAGCAAATATGCCCATTCATTGCAACAGGAGAAATAAAAATCCTAATTTAGCTAATGGAACCTTAAAATCCGACAGAGTTCCATATCAAGCTTATATTCACTCCAACAATCGACAAGTTTGAAAATATCACAAATATAACCAGATCTGGGAGTGGTAAGTGGGAGGGCTGGCTCAGGCCTAACCACCAAAACACGATAGTCATCATGGTGGTTGTCACGAAATGAAGGCTAGTTAACGTTGTGGCTGCAAAGAACAAATCATTTAATTAATATATTATGATGTCATATAGGAGTATTATATTAGCATTGTTGGTCGGGCCGCCCACATGGCGCGCCCATGAAAGCACCCCTGTGCCATTAGCCTGCCGTATATGCAGGCCCAACGTACAACAGCGGACTTTAGGTCTCTTGGGCCACATCTTCCCCAAAAAGCTAGCTCAATGAGGGGGTGCACCCTCACCCTTATAAACCATGCTAAGGCCCTTCCCACTTCCAATGTGGGACTATTCCAACAATCTTCCCCTTACACATTGGGCCGAGAATGTCTGAAACCGGACGGGCCACCTAGGCTCTGATACCAATTGTTGGTCGGGCCGCCCACATGGCGCGACTACCGAGCACCCCCAGGTCATTGGCCTGCCGCATATGCAGGCCCAACATACAACAGCGGGCTTTAGGTCTCTTGGGCCACATCTCCTCCCAAAAAGCTAGCTCAATGAGAGGGTGCACCCTCACCCTTATAAACCATGCTGAGACCCTCCCCACTTTCAATGTGGGACTATTCTTAACCTCTTTAGTCCATCAGTAGGTAATCATCCCACTCAGTGTTCTAAATAGCGGGCTATAGCACCGCTATAGCGTTTTGGCCGTGTAGACGCTAGGCTATTGCATATGTGTCCGCTATCACAGCTAAGAGCGCTATAGCGGGATTTAGCGCCGCTAAACTTCTTAGCGGCAATAGCGTTTTGCGTTTTGCTTGTCCGATTTGTTGACATCAAATTTGTTATTTGTTTATGTCATTAGCGTCAATGTATTGAACCAGTAAAGTACTAAATTTATGTAGGAGTGGACATGTCAAGCACTGCATCAATGTTTTTTGAGTTTTTACTTTGTCACTTTGAAGCATATATATACTATTTTTTTATATTTTTCTGAAAAACGCTAAACTGCTTAGCGGCCGCTATAGCGGTGCTATAGCTGTCTTAGCGTTTTCAGAAGTGCTCCGCTAAAACCTATAGCCCGCTATTTAAAACATTGATCCCACTGGATAAATATATCAGCATATATGTATGTATTCCTTTTCAAATTCTCAAGACTATCTAGCCAATATTAAACATATAATCTGGACTAAATCCATACCATCAAAGTTCAACTGAACCAGACTGTAACCCCAGTTAGCATATATGAGTTACAAAAATTGGTGTTTCTTGTGTTCTTGTTTGATTTTATCTCATGCCTGTAGTGTTTCTTTGATTGTTCCAGATGGGAATGTAGCGCCGCTACAATTTGAGAGTGGTTACTTCGTGGAGACGCTTATTAAAGGAGACAAGCTTGGTGTCACACTACATACTATTAGGGTCTCCTATTGAGGGTGGAGAGCTCCTTGCAGTGGACTCTAGCACATAGCAACATCGTGCGAATAACTCCTCCACTGTCTGAATGTATGTCCTCTTCCTGTTATCCTTCTTTGCACTTGCCAACGCAGGTTGCCAACATATGCCCTGAAAGCAGGAGCAAAATGCCGAGGAGGTCTCTCCATACGAGAGCCCCTTAAAGCTGCCCTGTTTACATTCAGAAGCCTTCCGCTAATGTCCTATTGTACAGAGATTAAACAACCAACTGTTCAGTCAAATATAACAGTGAAACATCTTTATCTTTTAAGTGCATTTTACTGACTGGTTTATAAAATACAAGTTTAAGTGTGCAACCATACCCTATGCAAGCTCATCAAAGTGTGCAAATATGTCCGTGCGTTGCAACAGGAGAAATAAAAATCCTCACACGCCCCTAGCTCCATAAGCATGGCCCATGACTCTAGCCCCATAAGCATGGTTTCAATTTAATATGAGAATCACTGAATCACCATCGACAAACTCAGCTTTCACGCCTACGAACACTAGATGTAGATAAAATTTCAAAATAATACCTACACTGTAATGATTTTTCTCAGGTTTTTAGTAGTCCTCTTGAAGATTCTAAAATTATTTTTTAATTATTTTTTAATAACATTTAAACCTCTCTTTAAAAACTTTCAAATTTTGCTGAAACGCTACGATAGGCTGAATTGTACAAGGCCAAGGTAAGAAAAATTTGAGGGTTGACAAATGTATGCACCCTAATAGATATGAACGCTATACTTCTGCTTATATTATGTACTAGCAAAAATGCCCGTGCGTTGCAACGGGAGAAATAAAAACTTCAGATAAAGACATTACTCAAGAGTTGAAGTACACAAGTTTGATGCATAATTCAAATATCATTACTCTAAATACACAACTATGTTTCATAATTTAGATAACATTATTTCAAGAACATAATTTGATACATAATTTAAATAACATTGCTTCAAGTACGTAACTCCTTCATAATTCAGCAAGGCAACATTTATTGATGAAGCTGGCAGAAGTATTTACACTAATGTGTCACTCCAAAACTTGAGCGCATACAATTGCATCATCCTATATACAAGAAATGAAACAAAATGGTAAAAACATAATAGTTCTATGTACCTTTCATGTAACAGTCGACTGATATCTATGCCCTTTTTTCAAAAGATATTGTGCAATAAAATAACATATTTGTTTCACAGAGATGGTTAGCTTCGAAAATGATCAGGTAAATAAGATATGCAAACCTTACATTACTACTAAGCTTTCCAAATTAATGAAAGCATCGATTATTCCGAAGAGTATATTTTGGCTGAAGTTCGTGCAACAAAGATTTAAGATGATTCAGCTGATTCTGCAACCATATTTTTAGCAGGAAATGCTCCAAGTGCAAAAAAAAAAAAAAACATATACATATATTTCAGGGAGTGTAGCCAATCTATACCTAATACTACAAAGAAGTGGCTAAGGGGATGCAAATCTAACTTGCAATGCATCGGGAAGACCAATGTGTTAGAGAAAACTATAATTGGTCATAAATGCAACTTTCCCAGGTTTTCATTTGACCTATAACCATATGTAACAACAAATAGGTATGTTGTTCATGCGTGTTGTGAGAGAGAAAGGTATCCTTACACAGGGATAGCCAAAAATAAGCTAAAATCATGGCTTCTATTCTTGCAGCGGCTCCACTCTTTCATACCAGCGTGAAATATAGGCTAAAAAAAAGAGATTTTTTTTATTTCTTTTCACAAAACATATGGTTCTTTGAGAAATAGAATTAACCTATTAAGCATGGGGAAGGCACTTACTTCCTGCAAAACAGAAAAAAACGAGGAAAGTTGTCAGAAAACTATTAGTGAAAAAAGAAAATAAATGTTGCAGCCATCCATCTATCTTGACCTGCTAATGCCATGGCACAAGGAGCATCACAATTGCAGCACGTTGCTGCCTATGCAAATGGTAACATGTCAGAAATGCTACCGCCATATACATTTGTCTGTGCTGCCACTGGTCTAAACAGGAACATTTGTACAAACACCAAATTATTTTAGGGACACAACACGAATAGAACCAACTTGATCCACCTAATTACGGACAAAACTCATTTCCCTTTTAATTATTAGTATTAGTATCTCCTTATTTCCGTTAAAACACTTTTACTAGCATTACCTTAGGCCAGCCTTAATTATTAGTATTAGTATCTCCTTATTTCCGTTAAAACACTTTTAATAGCATTACCTTAGGCCAACACAAGGGACTACATCTCTCTTCTCCGCCTCTTCCTTGCCCTCCGCAGAATATGCAGGCCCTCGTCCTCAGTGCCTTTCTTCCTCATCAGCACTCCATCACCTTAACTGCTGCACCACAAGGAGGCGTTGTCAAATACCACAGTGCCATATCCATTTTGCTGGTTTTTCCTCAAAGAAATATCCATTTTGCTGGTCTCTCACGATCCCTAAGATCCTTATTTTCTTCAATTTTAGCTTCAATGTTGATCATCTTCCTTCTAATAAACTTCTGGCATGCTCTGTTCTTCTTGAGAGCATCTACTAACAACAATGCAGCTTGGGAAACCAGTTCGAGTGGGAGACTCTGAATTTTGCTTCTCCACATCAAACTCTTCTGCCTGTCCCTTTAGTGCCCCAGTTTTCAAGTTCTTTGGTGAACCAGTGGAGGTACCTGCATTACGTAAACCAAAAGGCTAAGGGCCTATTTATCTTCAATTACATCAGTGGTACTTGCGCTTATAAAAGAAGCAGTGAAGAATTTGTGAAGTTCATCACACTAATCAGGATAACACCACATGTTTTTGCCAGTATCCTAACCTAACTTTGAATTTCAAGTTAATATGCAGCATATTTTAGTGCATATGTTTTTAAATAAACTCTTTCGACTATAACGATTATCAAGCCTAGAAAAATTAAGAGTGGAATAAATTCTGTAAAAAAAATATGATGCTAGAAGAACCTAAAAAACCAATTGCACATGCACAAAAAGGAAATTTTTGAGTCAGATGATCAATTTAAAAACAAACTTTGAGAGCTCAAAAAATGTACTTCGAAAACAAAATTGATCAAAATACTGCCCTTCAGCATTAAATTACCATCACGGAAAGGGAGAAACAATTGAATAGTGGCATTACCTATCTTCTCGCAGCAATTTCATACGTCGTTCCATTTCTGCAGCACTGAGCTGTTCTGGACCAATTGATGCAACTGAGTTTTCGGTAGTCACAATTGGTCTGGGGGCACAGCACCTTGATGTTTTCCTAAAACTCTAGCTGAAAGGGAGATGCCATAAGTTTTTTACATGTTCTGTTGGACAAATACAGTACATACTACAGTCTATAGGTGAAATTCAATCAGAATCTGAGTCAGCTCCCAAATTGACCTTAGACCAGAATATAGTCCTCAAACAAAAGTTAATCAGTTCCTAAACCATGTATCTGTTCAAATTATTGAACATATCATGGATTCCGCAAGTAACAACTTGCTAAAAATGTAAGAATGGCTATTTAATACCTAAAAATCTTACAGGAAAGGATAAGCCTGGTAGATTATCTATAGTAATGTAAGCATGGCTATTTAATACCTAAAAGATAAGCTACACTTTGGCACCAAAAAAAAAAAAGTTGTGTCTGTGTGTTTTTTCGTGACCTACATTTGATATCTTCCGAAGATACGGTTAGATATTCTAAGGTGTTATTCATAAACTTCAGAAATACAGAGTGACCATTACCTACAAAGTCACGACATAAATCACGGTTAGAGACGTTGTCAAACTCAAACATGTAGCCTCCACCCTGAGAAAAAAAGGTATGCATAATTGTAAAACATCCTCCTCAATCAACGAAATGAATATAGCGTATACCTTGTGTGCTCCAGTTCATTGAAGAGCACTCGCGCCGTCAAGAGAAGTCGGTCACCCTCAATGTGTGGGCATGGACGACGGAGCCAATCGACATCCCTAAGATTCACTACCTCTCTATCGTTGTTCCTAACTCGGCGAAAGGTGCGGCTCCTCCAAAGACAGTGGACACATTCAGGGTTCTCATCCACTTGGATATCATTAAAGATTCCTTAGCGGGCTCCCCGCGTCATGGTGGCCACTCTCGCCTAGTTTGGCACCTAGGTATGGTGGACGGGGAGGAGCCACCGGTCATGTCGCCCATGCGCACTATACCGCGCTACCACCACCACTATCCCGACTCTATCGTCGACACCCGTGGGTCCAAGTTTCGCAACCAGGGGGACTACCGCTCATGCTTTGTCACCCACAAGATCGCTTGCAACACCTCAGCTCCCAAAACAGGTCAATCCGGTAGCCGACATGAAGAGGCTAAGAGCCTTCGAATAAAAGGGCACAACAAGCGTTATCACTCGGTCCATAACTCTTCCCCCTCGAAAACTGTTTGGGAGTGGCGACAGGTGACTTCTACCACTTCTGGCATTGGCTCCAGGACACCTGGGACTGTGGAGGCCGAGGTTCTAACAATTGATGATTGTGGTCCCAACCTGGAGCATGGAGCCCCTCTCGACCTAGAGATAGCACCACCTCAACTTCAACTCACCCATAATGAGGCTGATATGGTCTTTGCGACAACATCCCACATCGTTGAAGGGGACCTTTCAGACAACGCAGACTCCACAGACTTTGTGTTAGAGGATGCTCAACCGACCTCCCAAGGTGGCCCAGAGACCCAAAACCCAACGTCGGTCTCCCCACCCTCGGCAATGTCTTGTATCGGCGAAGGAGACCTTTCGACCAATGCAGACTCCACAGGCTTAGGGGCGAAGAATGCTCCACTGACCTTTCAAGATGACTTGGAGGCTCCAAATCAGACGCCGGCCTCCCTACACTCGTTTTCACCGCCTCGCTCTGGCGTTTCAAGATTTTTCATCCCTGTGAAGCCTCCTATCCTCCAAGTATTTACCAGAAGAGCATCGCGCCAGTCCATGAACGTTGTTCCGACGCCGGTTGCTACTTTACGGCGAAGCTCTCGTCTTGCGGCTAAACCCATGTCAGGGCTACCAGTAGAGGAGAAAGCCAAGAAGCTCATCGCCAAGTGCCTTGAGCCGTGGTTTGATTCCCGTGCCAAGCCTGATGGCACCCTAGACCTGCTCTGCGCCCTCCTAGAAAAGCCTCTACCCGTCAATGTGGCCCCGCTTTGGCCAGCCTCTCTGGCCTCCCTCTAAATGATCCCTCACAGACAACGAGGGCAGATCAATCGATAACCTTGGATGACACTTCTTCCTGCAACCCACGATTGGAGTCCGATGCTTATTTGTCTCCCCAATGACATCACACATACTCAACTGGAATGTGAGAGGCCTCAATTCAGGTGCAAGGCGAAGTGTTCTTCGAAATCTCATCTTCTCATCTCGAGCATCGTTGGTTTGCATCCAAGAAACGAAGCTGGACGTTGTGGATGTTCAGGTTGTGGTGGATTGCGCTGGTCGTTCCTTCGGGTCTATTTTTGCCTGCCTCCCAGCTGTTGGAACAAGGGGAGGGATCCTTCTACTTGCGCATGAAGATTACTTTTAGATGGACGACATTGTTAGCACACCAAGGTGTCTCTCGGCAATCATCAAGTCAAAGTTGACAAGCATCTCCTGGCGTATCACAGTTGTCTATGGCCCACAGTCCACATCAATAAACTTCTATTTCTTCAAGAGATTGCCACTCATGCTCCGACTACTCTTCCCTGGCTCATCTTGGGAGGCTTCAACCTTATCTACCAAGCCGCAGACAATAGCAACTCCAACCTTAACCCGTCGCTTATATATGCCTTTCGGTCAATGATCAGCAACCTTGAGCTAAAAGAAATTCACCTCTCGGGTCGTCGCTTCACTTGGAGCAACGAGCGGGTCAATCCTACCCACACGAGGATAGATCGTGCCTTTTGCACTGCAGCTTGGGAGCTCCTCTTCCCAGAGACTTACCTCAGGGCTTTACCATCGTTGGTTTCTGATCACGCCCCTCTCCTCCTTTCGACGACAATGGAGCATAGGCCCGCTAAATGTTTTCGCTTCGAAAACTATTGGCCACGAATTGAGGGCTTCCACCAGGTTGTCCAGCAGGCTTGGAGTCGTCCAGTGGCTAACACGAACCCCTTCCGCAAACTTCACACCAAGCTCTCCCGTACTGCTAAGGCCCTATCCAAATGGGCAAAAATCAAAGTGGAAAACTCGAGGATTCTCCTCGCCATAGTTCACGAGCTGATCCTCCTCTTCGATCGAGTTGGCGAGACGCGCACTCTTTCGCTAATTGAAAGGGACCTTCACAGGCGACTCAAAGACCGTAGCTTGGGTCTCGCCGTGATTGAGAAAGCACGGATACGTCAACGGGCACGGGCCCAATGGGTCAAGTTGGGTGATGCAAACACGAGATTTTTTTCACATTCGTGCCAATTCCTGAAGAAGAAAAAACTACATTCATTCTTTGGCCACTCCCGATGGGCCAGTCAGCTCCCACTCTGATAAGGAAAAGGAATGTCACCGCTACTTTCTGGAGCATCTAGGCAACCCCTTCAATTGTGAGCTCTCCTTGCATTGGGAACATCTGGGCTACCTACCTCATGACTTGGATGACCTAGAACTGCCTTTCGAGGAAGAAGAGATAAAGCAAGTTGTTCTTTCCAGCCCAATAGATAAGGCGCCTGGCCCAGATGGCTTTACATGCCTTTTCTTTCATGTTTGTTGGGACATGATTAAAGTGGAGATCATCAATGCTTTCCACCACCTTTACGACCAAAACTCGGCCTCGCTAAATCTGCTCAACACAGCCAACATCGTCCTCTTGCAAAAGAAGGAACCCGGTCTGCAGCTGACAGACTTTCGCCCGATTAGTCTAATCCATAGCTTCAGCAAACTATTGTCCAAACTCCTGGCCAATAGACTGGCCCCTCATTTGGATAGCCTAGTCTCGCGAAGCCAAAGTGCATTCATCAAAGGTCGTGCCATTCAAGACAACTTCCTGCTCGTGAAGAATGCCATTCAAGATCACCAACGCAGAAAGACCTCGGCTATCTTCCTCAAAATCGACTTCTCCAAGGCCTTCGACTCAGTTCATTGGGGCTATTTTCTAGAGGTTCTGCAGCGCCTGGGTTTTGGCCAACGATGGCGTAATTGGATCTCCTCCCTTCTCGGTTCAGCCTCCTCCTCCGTCCTTCTCAATGGCACTCCGGGTCCCCCTATTTATCACGCAAGAGGAGTTAGACAAGGGATCCTATCTCACCTATGTTGTTCATTTTGGCCATTGATCCTATCCAACGGCTCTTTCTTCGGGCACAGGAAAATAATGTTCTCTCTGTTATCAACTCGAGGATGGTCTCCTTGCGAACATCCCTCTACGCTGATGACGCGGCCATCCTTATAAATCCCGTGCGCAGTGAAATTGAGGCGGCTATGAATATACTCGAAGGCTTTGGGAAGGCATCCGGACTCCACACAAATCTTGCCAAGAGTGCTGCCTACCCGATCCACTGTAGGTCGGAAGAGCTAGATGACATCTTAATGTCCTTCCCCGGTAGGAGAGATTCATTCCCCTGCACCTATCTCGGACTTTCTCTTCACCAACGAAAGCTTAAGAAGGTGCACTTTCTTCCCTTAATCGAGAAAGTGCAAAAACGACTTCAAGGATGGAAGGGGAGAATCTTGAGCAAGGCCGGTCGGCTTACGCTCATCAACACTGTCCTCTCAGCTCTACCTACGTACTTCCTATCGACTTTCCCAATACCCAAGTGGGTTTCAAAGAGGTTGGACAAAATACGTAGAACCTTTCTCTGGCGGGGAGAGGAATCATCCAGTGGTGGACACTCACTTGTCAGTTGGCCAACTGTGTGCCGACCAAAGAAGATGGGTGGGCTTGGCACCCTGGATCTCCAGAAATTTGGTTCAGCATTTCGTTTGCGATGGTTATGGCTCGAGTGGACTGACCCAAGTAGGCCTTGGAATGGCTCTCTAATACCCTGCAGTGATCTTGACAGAGCGCTCTTTCGCGTGGCGACGCGCGTCACCGTTCAAAATGGCCAGAAAGCTAACTTTTGGCTGGACAACTGGTTGCAGGGGTCTGCACCATGCAACATCGCGCCCCACCTCTTCAACATCGCAAGAGGAAAGGATCATTCCGTTGCAGATTTGCTTCCTAATGATAAGTGGATAGGCATGGTGGAGCACCTCAACACGGTGGAGCAGTTTCAGGACTACCTCCACATTTGGAGCCAACTTCGTGGTGTAACGCTCATAGATGCAGCTGATGAGATCATTTGGACTCCAACCTCGGATGGTCAGTTCTCCACTAAGTCGGCCTATCATTTCCAATTTCTGGGCAGCACAGGCTGGTCCTTCGGAGACACCATCTGGAAGGCACAGACAGAAAACAAATGCAAATTCTTTGTCTGGTCTCTCGTCCATGGACGCTTTCATACGGCTGACGTTCTGACTCGAAAAGGATGGCCACATCAGCCCATCTGTTCTTTATGTCTAAATAGTCCGAAAACCATTAACCATCTGACACTTCATTGTTTGTATTCTGAAGAAGTTTGGAATGAGGTTCTCAACCAATACCCTCAAACGCCTAGATGGACAAACAATATGAGCTTCTGCGACTGGTGGATCGCGGCCTCCTCCCAGACAGGCGACAAAGCGGCCAAGAGGGTCCTAAATGGTCTCATAATCTATACTATTTGGAATCTTTGGAAGGAAAAAAATAGACGTATTTTTCAGCATAAGAATCTTCCTTCTAGGACGCTGCTTGATAGAATTTTGGAGGAGGTGAGGGGATGGAGCTTAGGGCTCCTTGCTGCCTCAATGTAATTCTTTTTTGTTTTTCTAGCCGTGGTTAGGTGTTTGTACAGTGTACAGTTCTCTTCTTCTTAATGAAATGACAGAGCGCCTACCCCGCTTGTTCAAAAAAAAAAAAAATAGCGTATACCTATCAATACACATAACAGCATATGTTTCAAGTTAATTGCCCATACCTTGTCAGAGTCTTTTGAAAGGTTCAATAATGGTAGTGCTGGTTTGCTACCATCTACTTTGTTGAACTTGTGACCTGCCACACAAGAAGAAAGAAGCTACAAATTACCATCAAGCACATTGTTGATGTACATGTAATCAATTCAACTGTTTTCACCATGCACAACCTAGTTTACACAGCTAAATGTATAATCCTGGATTTATGGTATCATTATTATCTATTTGTTTAGAAACAAACACATAATAAATCAGAAATCGCATTCAATAAATGCTTGTCAAATTGTATTTAGTTTGTCTTTCTGTGCATCCAACCAGTACTTCAATCTCTAATCGGAGTAGGGATACCTCACAACTAAAACCCTAGAGTAGACAAGCTATATAATAGTGCTACGGGAAGCACAAACCCTCAGATTCTTCAACCCATGCTCAAGGCACGGCCCACGGGCATGTGCACATCCATTCCTCTGATCTAAGCAGCAGAGAGGCATGCTTCGGTGAGCTCCGTTCGGCATCCAAATCTGAGAGCGAGATGGGATCAACCATCCGGACACCACCCGATACTGCTAAATGTTCTTATGTTGTCAGATTCTATTACTACTGAAAATCAACCATCTAACTGTCGATCTTATTTTAGTCTTAGCAATTTTGCATCATAGTTTCTACTGATCTTTCTGAAATCAAGTAATGATTGTCAGAAAATATCATGTTGTTTTGGGAATTCCATGCATCCAGAACGTTCCAAATGGTAGGTATGGTACTGGGCACCAAGATTGGAAAATTTCGGACTTCAGTACTGTTTCATTAGGTTTCTAACCACGGGCAATTAGATGCCGCGCTTATTTTTCTAGTGCATCTCGGATTTCAGGCCGATAAACCTGACCGACTCACAGCGTTGGAAAACTAATTTCCAAGGTTAGCAACAAGATTGGCACCCTTTCTGGAGAAGCTACTTTCAAGAAGTCAAAGTGTACTCATAAAGAAGCCAAGCATCCATGACAATTTTCTCTTCGCACAAAACATGATCAAGGAGCTGCACAGAGCAAATTAAGAAACCAACAGTTTTCTTGATGCTTGACATAGCAAAGGCTTTTGACACAGTTTGATGGAACTATTTGCATTGCTAGAAGTCCTGCAGCAATTGGGGTTCGCAATTAAATGCCACGAATGGATCTCGGCAATCCAATCTTTGGCATCCGCTTTGTTTGCTTCAGCTTAAATTAAATTAAATAAAAAATTGTTATTTTGATATAAGCTAAATGATGTAATACTTTGTATTTATTTTTTGAGTTTTAAATAATTCTTTTTAGAGTTCATAAAATATTTTTTCATAATTTTTTGAACTCTTTAAGACGGCCTTCAAGGGGTCGAAACTTTTTCATATTAAAGTTTTGAACAACTTTCGGCTCAAACAAAAGGCCATTGTCTTCCGTCTACTCAATGGGACGAAGGCGAAAAGTCTTAAGGGCATTTCCAATGCTCTCTCTAAACTTCTCCTATCTTATCTACTTTTCAATCTTTTTCTATATTTTTCTCTCTTATACTTTATTACTACAGTGATTTGAGAAAAAAATTGAGGTGGAAAGAAGGTAGCATTGGGAAAGCCCTAAACATCTCACTGGGTTGCATCAAGGCGACGTCCTCTCCCCCACGCTCTTCATCTTAGCCATTGATCCACTATAGAAGATGCTTCAACTGGACACGGATGCTTATTCATTGCTGCAGCCAGTTCTGCATCGCGTGGCCAAATTCGGAATAATCCTGTACGCCGGCCCACGATGAAGCGATTTTTGTCAACCCTGACAAGGATGGAATAAGGGCTGTGCATGAATTACTGAAGGCTTTTGGGGAGGCGCCAGGCCAAATCACCAATCTGAGCAAATGTATAGTGTACCTAATAATTCGTTGTGAAGGCCCCAACCTCAACGAGACCATGCAGCTTTTCTCATGTAAAGTTCAGAGTACTAAAAAAACTTACAAAAAGGAAGTCCATGTTTGGAGCCATCGGACCATGTCCGCTGAGGGGAAAGTCGCATGGGAGCTTGTTGCCTCAGTTTTTGGACGTCATCGCACTGAGTCTGGTGTCCACAAAATTGTGTCCGGTCAATGCGCCTAGTTTGTGGTATTTTGTTTATTTCAGAGATCTTTCCAAGGTCGGATTGAAAGAGTTAATATATGAAAGTTGTGCAGAATTTTGAGAAGCATCTTTTTTTCATCCGAGTTGTTCTATATTTTCAAATGTTTTTTAGAAGCTCCTGCTGCAATATGGATAATGCACATTTCGAATGGTTTTGCAAGGGTATTTGAATTGCATTTGCTGCAAGGTTAATATATGATGGATTGGCGTTGTTTATGTATATGTTGGTGAACAAGGTAAGTTTGTGTTTTTGGATCTATTAATCCTTGTGGAATAGGTCCAGGGAGATTGTGGACGGCAATGGGTGTCAGGACACGAATTGAAGGTTCAGGGGTCCGAAAATAACAAGGAAGCTGCGCAGAACAATCAGACTTGGCTTGGACCATGTGGATAATGGAGACTTAGCTGGCGCAAGGATCTAAGGCTCGACTAGATGTCGAGGGTTGTCGGCGTATTTCAGCTGACAGGTTCTCCGGGACCTAATCCAGTGGTTCGGCTGTGGGGGTGTGCGCGACCGGAGTGCTCCTCTTTTCTCGCCGGCGATCTAAGGCTCTAGAACAGACGCTAAGAGTTTACCCAGGTTCGGGCCCCCGATCGGGTAACAACCCTAGTCCTGCTCGAGCTCCTTGCAATGTATGGACTGGCTCTTCCCTTAGGATCCGACCTTCCCAAAAGAAGCAGAGTCCAACCCCTTTATAGATGCACCCCCAGTCCTTATATACCCGGGCTAGCCTAGGTTACAACGTGCTACATAGTACACATTAATGGTCCTCCCCACTGTAGCCATCATTCTCTCGGCGCCAGTCCTCGCTGCCACAGCATCTGTCGCCGCTTCTGGCAGCGGGGCAGCTCAGATGAGACAGAGCAGCCCCTACCCCTAGCACCTTTCTTGTTACCTCGTAGCTGGTACGAACGAGACGGCTGCGAAGACGGCCACAGCGTAGCTGACATCATTTGGCGGGGCGGAGGTAATCATGTTCTTAGAGCCCCGCCCACTCTGTCCAGAGCAGTTCTATCGCATTAAATGCTCCGGATTCGGTGTATCCCGACGAAATCCTTAGCAAGGAAGCCTCCTTGCACCTTCACCCTGCGTCCCTGACAGTGGGGCCTCCACACCCCTGCTGCCCTAATGCTCTCGCCCGGCTCGCAGGAGCGGCCCGTCACCTGGGGCCTGCTCGCCCGCTTGTGCGCGGGACGCCACGCTCCTTGGTCGCCCGGCTCCTAGGGCCTGCTCGCCCGCCAGTGCGCTGAGCGCCACGAGCTTCAATCATACTGTTTGAACTTCTCTTTGTCTGAAACCAGACTTTGATCTGTTTGGACTCGATATTCCCTTGTACAACACACTCCCTTCTTGGACGCTAGTCCCACTTTTCAGCGACGTGGGGGCACACCCCGGTGTAGAATACACCGACAAGGTTCACAGTGAGTTACCGGCTAAGGGAGAAACCGGCTGCGACCGAGGTGTGAACCCGTGAGTGGCCTTGTACGTATATGTGCTGGTAATATGAGTGGAATATTCTTGGGAATATGTGGGGTGCGTCTCTAATCAATCTTAGCCATCAAGATGTAATCCAAAGGTGGGGAGGTGTCTTGCAGGTCATTCCACCTTTGGGGCCTATAAAAAGGAAGGAGGGGGTTGTCCTCCTTATCTATCCATTTAGCTAGAGACAACGCTATTGGGGAGAGATACTGAGATTGGATTGTGTTTGGTGGTGCACCTTGAGTGCTTTGGCCCTCCGATGAGTACCTCCCAATCAAAGCAATGAAAAACATTCAAAGTTCATCTAGTTCATCTTGTGTTTATGCCTTGAGTTGCCTTTTGATCTTGTTTTGGATGAAGTTTGCGTTGCATTGTGTTTCCTTTCATCCTTAGCTTGTGGATGTTGTGAGGTTCAAGAAAGTCTAAGCTTTATTGCGATTTTCCCTTGCGTTCGTTCCCGACCTAAGAAATTTCTTTTTTCTGGATTTTCGCGGGGATTTTTGAGGTATTTTCAATAAGTATTCTTTTGGCTTGATTCTCTTAGGATTTAAGGTCTAAACTTCATGAGGTATCATGGGCTATCCATATGTGGTCTTTTAGACCAAGTTTCTTCCATGAACACAAGCTAGTTTTGGTCCTCCCTTTTCTGCACACAAGGTGCTCGTTGATTTGTTTGTGAGTGCAAGTTGTTTCAATTGAGAGTAGGAGGTGCGTTGGGTGCAAAGCAATAGCGTTGAAATCAACTTCAGCCTATTCACCCCCACTCTAGTCGCCGTGGTTGGGCTTGCAGGTGGTATCAGAGATATGGTTGATATATCTCTTGTTTGATTTTAACCAATTGTGATCTTTTCCTGTTGCCGTCGCAACCATGGAGGACGACATATACACAAACAAGCCTCCAATTTTCATTGGGAATGATTTCACCTATTGACGTAAGAGCATGGAGTCCTATATTGTGGCACAGGGATATAATATTTGGCTTAAGGTCAAAAACCCCTATGTTGTACCCAATGACCATGCAATCACTCCCGCCAATCAAGGTGAAGTGGAGCTAAATGTTAAAGCCAGAAACTTGATCTTCTAAGGGTTGAGTCGAAAGGAACACAAGAGGTTTGCTTATCTCAAGAGTGCTCACCAGGTTTGGTCCACCCTCATCACCTACCATGAGGGAACGAATCAAGCCAAGGCCGTGAAACAAGACCAGCACAAGCGTGAGTACAATAGGTTTGCTCAAAAGCACGGTGAATACATGGATGCTTCTTTCAGTAGATTCACCAAGATTCTAAGCGATCTTAGGTTAGTAGATACCACCTATATTGATGCTAAGAATGCTCGACACTTTCTCTCCGCTTTGGACTTGAAAATCTAGGACGTCAATGTGACCACCATCCATCAGGTAGCTTATCTTACTAAGCTAACTTGGATGGACTCTACTCTAATCTCAAGACACATGAACTTGAGTGCTTGAAAAGGGGGTTTGGTCCGGAATCTGGTGCATTGGTCGCTGATCATTCTTTGCGGTGTACCAATTCTTCTAAGTTGAGTTTGGCTTTGGCTACCATCTTTGAGCTTTCAGATGAGCAAACGAACTCTTTTCCTAAGGAACAGTTGAGTTTGCTTGCCCAAAAGTTAGCCACTCATATCGGAGAATGAGATAAAGGAGTAGTCCTCTCAAATGCTATGGATGTAGTATGTCCTCGACAAGAACCGCAATAAGAAGTTGATGGAAGGCAAGAAGAAGGTGGACAAGAACCTGAAAGAGCATAAGGTATTTGTGAAATTTCTTGAAGCCTTGGACAACATCGCCGACTTTCGAGACAATACAAGTGAAGATGGTGGGGAAGTCGAGAAGGCTCTGGACGACGACGACGGGTACACCAGAATGTGCTTTATGGCCAATGAAAACGACATAAGCAATTTTGAGCTCTACACCGACTATGAGGATGAGGTAATTCCTTACAAAGAACTTTTTGATGCATTCGAGCGTGTTGGTACCGCCTTGCTTAAAGAATTAAACAAAAATAAGGAGCTACTTCAAGAAGTAGCTAAGTTGAAACTTGAGCTAGATGCTTCTAAGGTTAGTTTTGTTTCTGATTATGCTTCATGTGAGCATTGTGATTTGCTTGTACTTCACATGAATGGATTAAGGACAAATTATGCTAGTGTTACTTTTGATCATGAGTTGCTTAAGACAAAACTTGAAATCATATTTTCAGATTATGAAATGCTTAAGGACAATCACGCTAGTTTGCTTCTAAAACTTGAAACCTTAAATTCTTGCCATGTTCCTCAACCCACTGATTCTAATGGATGGGTTGCTCGCCAAAGGTCATTGATGATTTGAATAAGGCCTTGTTTGTTTCAGATTAAATTAAATTAAATGAAAATTTGTCATTTTTGTATAAGCCAAATGGTGTAATATTTTGTAGTTATTTTTGTGTAGTTTCAATTTAGAGTTTGTAAAATATTTTTTCATATTTTTTTGAATTTTTTTAAAAAATTTCGAGGGGTAACAAATTTGCTACAGTAAAACTCAACTCAACTTTAATTTGAAACAAACAAGGCCTAAGTTAAGGACATTACATGATAGTGTGGTTGCTGAGTGTAAATTTCACAAAAGAAAATCATGCTAGTTCTATTCAAGAATTTGAATTTCTCAAAGAAAAACATACTAGTTTATTGCTTGATGTTGATAGGACTAGAAGTGAGCTCATTGATGCTACCTTAGCTTCTACTATCACACTTGCTTGTCCTGACACCACTACACACATCACATCTGCTACACATAAGGACTAAGTCAGTTTAGATGAGAACTTTACTGATACATAATTTCAATCAATGTCTACCCGTGAGGATTGTTTAATCTTGAAAATGGAAAATATAAATATGCAATCTAAAATTGATGAATTAAATGGTGCTTTGCTAGCTTGCTCTCCAACCTCTTGTGAAAGATGTGATTGAATTGAGTGGGAGTTAACCAGTGCTTATGTGAAAATGGGTAACAGAATTCAAGGACAGCTAGAAAGACTGAAAAATTATGAGTGCTTATCTTGTCAGGCTCTCAAGAGTGAGGTTAAGATGCTTAGTGAGAGGTGTCGCAAGCTTTCGAGGAGGGGGGGGGCTAGTGTTGATAGTCCCTCTAATGGGTCTTCTTCCTCACCTAAAGCTTGTGATTTTTGCTCTGCTCTTCATAAGGAGTGTGAGTATCTTATTAGCACTCTTGAGAAGTTTGTTGGCGGCAAAAAGAAGTTAAATCTTATTGTTCACAGGAGATGATAGAGACATGAGAGAGAGGGAGACGTGAGACAAAGAGAGAGAGGGAGACGTGAGACAAAGAGAGAGATGGATGGGGAATAGCCCCTTATCTGTTCCTCTAAGGCGGCGGTGGGAACACAGGCCGGCTGGGCCTGGCTAATCCATAGCTCCCATCTCTTTTTCGTGCTATTACAATACTAGTATAGTGTATTAACCAACCATGTTCTATAAATCTTGATTAGGAACAGAGTAGCTTCCATGCAGGCTTCTTAAAGTGCATCCCAAACATTGTTCTGGTCAGCAGTAACTTGATATGGTCTCAAGGGTGTTGTAGGGAAGAATTTGACTGTGACTCGATATCCTAGATGTTGGTTATCTATCAGGAATAGTTCTGAAAAAATGATTGGTTCTTCCTGGCTATCAGATAACTCAAGTATATCCATTAAATAATGTGCCCAATGATTAAATTCTTCTACCGGATAATATTTTCAAGCCATTTCCTGTGGATTTCAACAGCATTTAGATTAGGTATCTAAAATTGTCTAAACGGGTCTTGTTTTAAAATAATAATTTTTTATAAGGTAAGAAAATAGAATTTTCAAAAGATGGATAGGAAGTATAAGACTTTTCATATATGAATAAATAATAATATATCTTATAAAGAAAATTTATTCGAAAATTTTTCCTAATGGTGGTTTTCTTCTTATTGGAGACAATTTTGTAAAATAGCTTCTTCATTTGGTGAGGTTGTATGATAGCCTTCGCTCCCAACAATAATATAAATTTGTTGTTGTCAGAAGGAAAAAATACCCACAATCTGGCAACCACCATTATGGCCACGTGTCATTCCTAAAAATTAAACAAACACTCTAAACTTCGTAAGATATCAAAAGACTTAAATCCTAAAAAATCTTAATTCAAAAATAAACTTTTAAAATTTGTACATGCTACCTTTGGAAATTTGCAATAACATTTAAAAAATAATGTTAGTTAAAAAATATCAAACCTAAATAAAATAATAGAATTGTAGATAATTTGAAGGATTTCTTAGGTTTTAATTAAATTTTATATTTTTATATATTTTAACAAATTTTAAAATTCGCATAAAATGTTGTTTTTGTGGTTTATTTGTGATTTTTAGGATTTATGTTTTCAAACATTGTAAGAATTTTAGCGTTTTAAATTATTTTCAATTGTATTTAATTTTATTTACTTAGAGTGACACACATGATCCACATATCGTGATGTCTAGACACTCGTGTCTTCGAAACCAACATCTCCATGCCACTTTAGACGTAAGTAAAATCGTAACACAACTTTGTGTACTCAAATATCTGGTATTGAAAGTTTTAGACTCAAATATAAATTTAGGATAATTTTAAGAACCTGCTGTGTAATTTACTTCTTAGACCCTGTTTGTTTGAGCTTCTACCAAGCGTTTAGCCTCAGAAGCTAGAACAAACAGCCAGCTTTTGGAACCCCTTACAAAAAACTAAAAGTCCCCAAACACCCAATTTATATTGTGATCTAAGAAGCAAGTTTTGATTGAGTTTTCCTAGAATCAGATTTTACAGAAGTCGCAGCCGAAACAAACAGGACCTTAAAAAGTAAGCCACATTCATTCCAAACTAAATCGATGTTATATGAAAAGTCCAGCCTACTTCCGAAGGCTCCGCTCAAACTCGATTTTTTTTTTCCAATTCCTGCACAGCAGGTGCTGCATGAAACATCTGGGCTTTCTAAATTCCTCTACAGGAGCTAAGGCCATATAAACTATTTTAATATAAATAAAAAAAAGAATACCAGAAGCAGTAAACAGTGTGTCTAAAAAGGCACGAATGGGTCCGGACAAAAACCCAAGCTGCCGGCTTGCCAGACGGAAATCTCAGGGGCGCCGTACAACACCATCATCCAAGCGTATCTATGTACTGGGCGACCCATTGCCGTGCAGCGTGCAGGGCAAGAGGATTCGAGGATCGGAGTGCAGGTCCAGGCCAGCAATCAATGGCGTTCTGGATGGCCAGCAGGTGCTCTCAACTGAAGTGAAGTGAAGTGAGTGAGGTTTTACTGGAGCTGCGCCTGCACGAGTGCACGCACTCTGCTTTCTCTCTCCTGGCGCTCGTCCGACGGCGGCACGGAGATGTCCTCGGCGCTTGAGAGTATTCAACCGTCTTTCCATATCTTCTCTTTAAAATATTGTTAGCATCCTTTCTATTCATTTATCTAAATTCTTTTTACAATTTATACTACACTACAACATTATAGAGGGTCTTTAGCCTCTCTATATCTTCATAATTTATGCTAGCCTACAGTATTACAGTAACCACGCGAGTCTTGTGGGGGTATTCGTAAAATCCATGAGATAGCAAATACCTACCTCGTGGCATGAGCCTACACAAACGCATGCTCGTATGAATAAACAATATCATCATGGGTCCCACTAACACGTGTAATCTTTGGTCTTTATTGTTGGTTGTGTTGAATCATGTTAGATATAGCATTACATGTATGTCGGATCCCAAACAGTAACATTTTTTTAAAAAAAAATTTGTTTGTAACACAACTATATGCCTTTGGTCACTAAGAATGGACCACATGTTAATAGTATGTGGCATAAGTGTACTTCTAGATTAAACTTTGAGAGCAAAAAATAATGTGCAAAATGAGAGCAAAAAATAATCTGCAAAATGAGAGCAAAAAATAATATGCAGAAGGAGACTGCACCTGTGCAAGCACGAGGGCCCGATTTCGAAGAACAAACAAAACCGTTGTGTACGTGTGGTCGATCCCAAACAGTAACTTATTTTTAAAAAAATATTTGTAGCGCATATGCCTTTGCTCACTAAGAATGGACCACATGTTGATAGTGGGACATAAGTGCACTTTTAGATTAAACTTTGAGAGCGTAAAATAATCTACAAAAGGAGATTACACATGTGCAAGCACTAGGACCCTATTTCAGGGAACAAACAAAACCGTTGTGTACATGTGGTCAATACCAAACAGTAACTTTTTTAAAAAAAATATATTGTAGCGCAACTATATGCTTTTGCTCAGTAAGAAGTGCGAGAGATAAGTATGCTTTTTAAATAGTGCGAGAGATAAGTGCACTTTAATACTGCGAGAGATAAGTGCACTTTTTAAATTATTCGTATGCTTATCCAAATGTGAGAAAGTAATTCAAATATCTAAAAAACTATCCGAGTTGATTCGGTCATTTGATCAAAAATATATAGTGTTTCCACCCCTATAGAAGAATGAGTAAGTGTTCTATGCATTTGTGTGATAAAGATTTGTGTCAAACCTAAAGAGATCTTTTTGCGTATATAAATATTTGTATTGAATATTATAAACTATAATTCAGTCCATATCACAAACCTTGTAAAGTTTATTTTGGATACATGGTGTAGTTTGCCACAAACAATTACTGAGTTGTAGCATTTGTCCCCTCTCCCATCAGGTCCTAGCACCACCACCTCCTTGTCCCTCCTCTCCCTTTTTTTGGTGAGCTTGTTGGAGAGGGAAGGGACACTTGCTCCTCCACCATTCCTTTCTCCTTTCCCTTCCATCTGTCATTTGTTAATTTCTCTTCCACTCCCTCTCCTCCTTCAATCCTTCTAAGTAAAACCTTAGATCTAGATATAGTGGGCCCTATGACTACGACATCCTCTTAGCGCCTCTGGGAGGATGCAAGTTGGTAGATCATCGGGAGCAAGCTTGTTGATTTGGGAGCCTCCACATGTTTAGTTTTGGGTGTGCTTCATTCACGTACATAGGGATGTGTTGCGCCTTTGTGTCTTCGAGTTCATCATGATTCATGGCTCCTGTTTCTAGGGCATTATATCCATGGATCCTTCATAATTTTCCAGTGGCGCAGTCATGGCTAGCAATTGTGGCTCGCACGTTGGATGGATCTGACACCGAGATTGCTCGTGTCGACGGTGTCTGGTGTGGTGGCAGAGGGATGCGGCATGTTGTCAGAGCCATGGAAATCAGTTGGATGTGCTATTTGGATGCATCGTCATCCAAGCCCCATTTTAGTCCTTTGACATGTCAAATATGCTTTTCATTGTGGATTTTGCTCATCTAAAGGACAACTAGCTCGGTTTTGCACATGTCGACGACGCATAGCATGATGTAGCAGTATATGTGGCTTATACATGTAGGATTTGATTTTCACATGGGCCGCAAGTGTCACCCCTCCCCTTCCATCTCAATCATCTCTCCACTGTGAGCTTTCCCTTCCTTGCACTCTTCGTCATTTCCTTACCTTCTCTCCAACCACCTCCCTCTTCCATGTTGGTCATTGTCGCTTCTCCTTCCTCCGCATCGGTCGCCACCGCTTCTTCTTCCCCTACTTAGGTCATTGTAGCCTCTCCCGCTCCAGCTGTCTACACGACCTCCTCCTCCCACCGCCAACCCAACCTTTCCCAAATCAGACACCACCACCGTCACCTCCTCCAACCCTAGTCATTGCATCGCCGCAACCGTCTCCTATCGCATTGGTGGCCCCAATCTCCTCCTACCACTGCCAACCCAACCTTATACCATGTCGGACACCACCACCATCACCTCCTCCCACCCTAGCCATCGCATCACCGTGACCGTCTCCTCTAGCGTCGATGATCGACCCCAATTTCCTCCTCCTACTGCTAGCTCTTCCCACACCCGATCTCTTCCTCCCGCCCCAATACTTCATTGGAACTACTGCCACTGTGTTGAACGATGCCTCTACCAGCTCCTCCTCTCTGTCACGTCGACCACGCTGATCTCCTCTCACTGCCAGCTCCTCCTTTGGCGGTGACATATTGCTCCAGATGGTCCTGGAGAGTGAGCTATGAGACGGTGAGAAAGATAGAGCAATTGGAATGAGATGGGTTAGAGTAAGAGAGATAAATGACGTGAGGTAAGCACGGACAAGGTGTTGATGGAGCGTCGATTCGTCCATGCTGGCAAAACCATCCTAGGTGGCTTCCACGTTAGCAAAAGTCGTCCAGGAAGGGAGTAAAATAGGGGCTTTTTCAATACCGTGGGGCCGAATTCAACCTAGTTTTGCACCTCAAAAACTAAATTGGTGCTCAATCGAAAGTTCAAGAGCGAAGACGACCGCATTTCCCCCATTGATTTAATGGCTAATTATGCGGTGAATTTTAAAATTGCAATTGGTCTGTATTTTAATGTTACACTTGGTTTCGCTCGATTATCCATGTTTGTGAATATTCGTGGGGTCCAAGTCAATCCAAAGATTTCCATTCCACGCCGCTAAACACAACCTTGTAGCATTTTTATCGGACCCTCTATAATACTGTAGCAAATAAAGGGTTTGTTGGAGGGAAGGATTTTTATTGTGCAGTGTAAATTGTGAAAAAAAATTAAATAGATAGATGGAAGAACATCAATAGTGTTTTAAAGAAAAGATATAAAGGATCGTAGGTGATGCTCTTAAGCGCTAAGAAATAAAGAATACAACCGATCACCTGTCATGATTCTTGACGCGGATCAATATCGGGATGAATCCAGCCCGATTTTGCACGTTAGATTGTCCTAGCGAAAGTTTACGGATGAAGTTGAGATTTTATTTATTGATTTAATGGATGATTTTATAGTGAATTTTTTAAATTGAATCCGTTTGGATTTTGAAATTATACTTGGTTTCACCCGATCAGATTTCTACGAGGCTATCCTTGAGGTACAAGTCAATCGAAAGACCTTCCATTCCAGCTCCCTTCCCATTCCACGCTGCCAAACACAACCTTAGGCGCTAAGAAGTGACTAAAAAACACGGCCGATCATCGGTCACGATTCTTGACGCGGATCACGCGGCCACAAATCCGGCCGCTTCCCTCGCATCGCTGTGGACGGACGACGCTGGCCCCACCGCCCAGTCCCCGCGATCTCTCCGTACGGGCGTACAGCTCCGTAGCACGACGACGAGGGCGACACGAAGCTGCCGCGGCCGGCTGGCGGCATCGAATCCGCGATTCGATTCGCAGACAGCGCGATCAGAGCAGGGCGGATCGACCCGGAGGAGCATGACAAGAAAATTCACAAAATGACCGATATTTAACTTAATTAGCGATATGATATTAACTTCGTGTGTTTCTCCAATACTTGTATATACGGCGAGTAAAAATAATCAATATATTGAAACGCGAATTTAAAAAAGAGCGCGAATTCCCGAGATCTCCAGAGGCTACCACGAACATTCGCAGGCAGCCGTGATCTCAGATCATGCATGCCAAGACGACGCGGCCGCGGATCGGATCGACGTATGCCATACATGCACAGTCGCATACTACTACCATGTACTGATCCGGCGCGTGATGCGATACGATACGATGCGACGTTTCCGTATGGGATATGGGGATACTGGCGATCGCGCGGCGGCGCGCGCGTCCGGCCGCGGGGAAGATTCACCGCAGCGCGCGCGATCTCCCGCCCGATCCTCCCCCAATCGAATCCCGCGCCGATTCTCTTCTCCTAGTATATATATACGGCGCCGCCGCCGTGCCCTGGGCTCACGATCTGCGCGCCAACTGGGGGAGGTAGATAGATCGGTAGAGATCGGCAATGTCTTCGGTGGAGGCGTCGCCGGCGACGGGGGAGGGATGCTGCCGCCGTGGCCCATCCGGCGAGGAGGCCCGGAAGGAGAGGCCCGCCAGGGAGCGGATGGCGCAGGTGGTGCCGGTGGATGATGGCGCGGCGGCGGGGGCGGAACTCGTGGCGCCGTACGTCGTGGCCGTCGACGACAGCTCCGTCGACCGCGCCGTCATCACCGCGCTGCTCCGGCGATCCAAGTACCGAGGTACGTACGTTGCGTTGCGGCGTCTCTGTTCTTGTGGTTCCGATATTTTTTTTTGTCGATTTCGATCTGTCCTGTAACAAAATAAACTGCGCATTATTTCCCTGCAAATTTTCAAACGAATGAGAGCTCCATTAAATTTTCACTGCTCAGTCAAATCCAAGTCCAAAAAAAACAGAGAACCTTCCTCTGTTACTTTCACCAACAAACAAGAGCAACACGCATGCTATCATTGGTACTTAACATAAAATTTTTACTTCAGAAAAAGAAAAAAAGCGAGCATGATCAGTTTACATTACTCCCCACGGCAGCATATAGATTGACGTTTGACACCATAAGAGATGCAGGGGAGGGCGTTGATGCATTGCGTATGCGTTCCAATGGCCCCATAAATTACAATCTTCTCATGTCTTCCTTTCGAATTTTTATCGACGCAGTTACTGCTGTGGACAGTGGGAAGCGGGCGCTGGAGATATTAGGCTCGGTACGTTCCTTTCATCACCACTCTTTTTCCGATGGGTGATAGATCTATTTTCGGTACGGGTTTTCTGCTCTTTTAACAGAGCCAGTTTTTGTAAACCAAATAGTAGAAGCAATTTTGTCTCAATTTCTTGTGATTCTTTTTTGGATTTAGGAGCCCAATGTGAGCATGATTATCACAGACTACTGGATGCCGGAGATGACCGGGTATGACCTGCTCAAGAAGGTCAAGGTTAGTAAAGAGAACCATACTATCAGTTCTGAAACTGAAAGTGATCACATCTTGGATCAAAAATCTCTCTCCCTCCCTATCTGCAACTCACTTATGTTGACACCGTCATGTGATCAGGAGTCTTCGGAGCTCAAGCAGATCCCCGTGGTGATAATGTCCTCGGAGAACGTGCCGACGAGGATCACCAGGTCGGCTCGTTTTCTTGCGATGAACTCATGGCACCTTTCACTCGATCGTCTCTCGGTACCAAATGCTGTCGCAAAGATTCTTATACCTCTTGCTCTGAACAGGTGCTTGGAGGAAGGCGCGGAGGACTTCCTTCTCAAGCCCGTCAGGCCGGCGGACATCTCGCGCATCAGCACTCGCATGCTGCAGTGAGTGGTTGGCTAGGGCGTGCTAGCTCCATCTCCATGCCAGTTCGTGTTCCTTTAGTGGTAGATGTAGGACTTAAGAAAGATCAAGAGCAGCAGCCAGGGAGAACATATAAAGACTCACTCCTTGGATTTTCCTTATGATGTTGGCGTTTCGGGTTATTTCCCTGCGTTCTCCGGAACTGGTTTAGTCGTAGGCCTCGTGATGGTAGTAGCAGGTTAAGTACTTAAGTTTCTTTTGTTTAAGAACTATGCCAGTGTCAAAATGCATGGATCTGCTATGAAAGAGAGATATTTAGCGGACCTTTTCCTCAAAAGATTAAGCTGGATTTGATCGAGTTGGTCGGGTATTCATGATTTTTTTTTCCTTGGACTATTGTGTGAAGTTATGAATCGTGTTTATTATCGCAAGAGGAAGGCCCATTCTCAGGATAGGGCTGCCGACATGGCTGACCCAGGCCCAGCGGGTGCTGCGGTGCGTCTTGCGTAATATGAAGAGATTTTCTTACCTACTTTTTTGTAGTCTATCGTATCTGTTTCTCTCCCTAGTATACTATAGTTTGTTTCCTTAATTATGTTTTCAACTGTTTATAAAAAGAGAGAGAGCAGCCGAAAGGGTATTTTTTTTGCCTCCAAAATCTCTAGTCTCAATACGTTCAGTCGATAACTAGCCGTCTCGGACGTGGCCACCGTAGTACCGCCATTATCTCGGGTGTGTTAGCCGTTACGCGCCGTCCCAACCTTTTTGTTCAGGTCTTCGTCATGTGGTACCTGAAAAAGTTAGCTAGTGACTGTAGTAAGATGATACACGAAATCCACCGAGTGCTAAATCATAAACACATTGGAAATGTAAATAATTGAAGACCATGCATCCTCCTAAAAGGAAGAACCTTTTTTTTTTTTCCTACCTTTGCCTTGCCATCTTCTTTTACATGAGATAAAAATAAGGAATTTCAGACATCTTAAACACAAAATGAAGTTATTAATGACCGGGGCGTAACCAAGAAACAACCTTTTATATGTGAAATCATAAAAGATATCCTTTAAGATCTTACATTTTTGCCGAATTATGATTCTATATGCGATAGCATCTACCATAACAGGATTATCAATTAACCCAATTCTATCAATTGCTCAAGATACCCTAGCTACTAGGTCTATTTTGCAGACAACAAGAGAACTATAAACAAATAATATTTAAGAGGTGAGACAGTCTAGAGAAAACAATCCAAGTATATATGTAACCTATGTTTGCATCAATTTGCAATGCGTAGCGTGTTTTACTAAACACATGCATGTGTTTTTTTTATTAGAAAACCATATGGTTGGAATTTTGCTCTGAGAGGCGCTTTTGCGGTCAGTGACCAACTTAAATTTTGTGGTTTTCAATCTGCTTTGCTCAAACCGAAATCAAAAGTTGGTATTCCAACATACATAGCATTGGAACTAAACATTCTTACTACTAAAATCAAAACTAGACACTCCAGTCTCCAACATAGATAACATTGGAAGTAAACACTCTTGCTGACAAATTAATCACCAATGAGTAGGTCATGGATAGTTTGATGTCCACTCCTATGGTAGTAAGCGCGGGCCTCAAAGAATGTTTACTGCCTCTATAATCATCGAAATCTTGAAAAAAAAAAGGGATTTTAGACCATTAAATATCAATTTTTTCCACACATGCTTAGGTTCAGCGAATGGTATTCAGATTCAGTAAATGGTCTGCAAACTGTTGCCTGCTGAGAGCCTTGGCTCCAAGCTTCTCAATTGCTATTAGTAGTAGTAGTTGCGATGAAAAATTCCCCCCTTTTATATATCTTTGCAATGTTTGTTTTTATGCTTGTTTCTTTGGGAAGGTTTCTTTCTGTAGAACCGTCTCACTTGTAGGTAACTGAATACAAACATCCTCCTACATTGTTGCTTGAGATTAAAATCCGTTAAAGAACCATGCTGCCGGCCCTGTCTAGTCTAAGGTTGTTTATTTGAGTGCAAGCCGCAGACGATGGAGATAAATAAATCACATAACAGATGGAACACAGATGTAGGAGGGGCAATTCTTATTGCTTTTTTTCTTTTAATACATAATAGGTGGATTCCTCTCCTATTTATATTGCGCATAAATTTTTCGTCCTCATCAAATCTTGTGTCTCCCCGGAGTGGTTACGCCATCATGATTCTTAAGCTAGAAAGTAGCCAACATATACATTTCAAAAATACTTCTATATGTCATATATGTTTCAAAATGTCTTCTACTTATTGCAACCGGATAAAGCTGAAAACAATTAACCAACATATACATTGAGCGCTATCATGCTATCATCTACCATCTACCATGCGCATTTAACTAGGGCAACATATCTAGTGCAGATGTTCAGATCTGTTGTTAGCATGTTAGAACCTAATATACATTTGTACTGTATACGTCGCCTTTAACTAGATACATATTTGTGGCTCAATTTAACTGGATAATGTACAATAAAAGCTAAGGTTAAAAATGAGGACTAGTGTGCCTCGTAATTACAAAAGAAATATACATCAAGTTACATCAAAATGGAATGTCGACCAATTTACACAATGTCAATCTGGATTGTAATACCAATATATGAGCCGGTATCGATGCTGAAAGGCATCAGTCCCGGTTGACATATACCGGCTCGGAAACTGGTATGAGAGGTCGTTCTAAACTGGTGTTGTTTGCCGTTCCCCGGTAGAGTTTGAAGAATAGAATAAAAAATATGTAGTAAAATTGTAAATTATGTACAGTCATTTTTAATTGCCAAGCGTTTTATCACTCACGAGGCTCATATATTTAGGGCAGTCTGCCGGATAAAGTGCTGATGAGCTCATACGCACGGCTCGCAGGCCGAACACATGCTAATCCCACCTGCTAATCGCTAATGGTTAAGCATAAGGCCTTGTTTGTTTCAAATTAAATTAAATTAAATACAAATTTGTCATTTTTGTATAAGTCAAATGATGTAATATTTTGTATTCATTTTTAGGGGGTTTAATAGTTTTTCTTAAAGTTCGTAAAATAACTTTTTCATATTTTTTGAAAATTTTTAAATATCTTTCGAGGTGGTCACAAATTTGATACAGTACAACTCAACTCAACTTTAACCTGAAACAAACAAGACAACTCAACTCAACTTTAACCTGAAACAAACAAGACCTAAGATTATGACACGTGTGTTTCAGTGTTTCCCTGTGCTACTTAACCTGCGTTGAGAGTGCGCCTACGCGCGCTGCGGCCTGTGTTTCATGTTCATCAGCTCAGCTTGTATAGAGTGTGATACGCTCGCCACTATGACGAACAGATTTATGTACTTACCCAAATAAAACCTTAGAAGCACCTACATATCTCTAAAGCGGCGCCGCAGGTGGATGTGGCCACGGCGAGGGGTGGGGACACGATGGCGACGGCGCGGTTGGACGCAAACGCGGTGGAACACGACAGTGGCGGCGCCGGTTGATGGGGTCATAGCGGAGCACGACAGCGGCAGTGCAGGTGGATGCGGCCGGGGCGAAGCACGACGGCGGTGGCGCAGGAGCGAGGACACGACGGCGACATCGCAGGTGGACACGAATGCGACAAAACCCGACGGCGGTGACATAGATCAACGAGGCGCGACAAAGCACGACAACGACGACGGCGCCGGTCGAGGAAGCTATGGTGGGCTGCTCGTGATGCCGTCCCTGGAGAGATCCCAGGAGGGGAAGAAATAGGAGGCAGAGAAGACACTGTTAGGGAACGGGCCTTCTATCCCGGCACATCAGTCCCGGTCAACGATGGCAGAGAAGACGCTGTTAGGGAACGAGCCTTCTATCCTGGCACATCAGTCCCGGTTAACTACAAACCGGGACTGAGATTAACATCAATTCCGGTTCAACAACAGCAAGGCTGCGGGGCACCTTTCAGACCTGGTTGGTACCACTAACCTAGACCGATAGGTCGCCTCGTGCGACAGAGGACAAAAGGGGAGTATCAGTCCCGATTGGTATTATCAACTGGGACTAATATTAGGCTCCGATAAATGGTGCATTTCTCTAGTCACAAAAAAGTACTGCCGGCCTACCGTGTCCACCGTCGTCTTCTTGTCGCCGCGGTGAGAGCTAATGGACCTCGCCACGCGCGCTAAGGAAGGACCAGAGACCGGAGCCACATTCGTGGTAGCGCTGAGCAAGGAGCTGCTGAGGAGTGGGGAGTGGAGCCAAGTCTCTCTTCGCTGTGCTGAGGGAGGCTGAAAGATGATCAGAGTTGCGCTCGTGTCGCCGAGCCGGCCGCGTCGTCACCACCTCCCTGGCCACGCTGCCGAGGACAGGGGAGACCGGAGCCACGCCTCTTCATCGCGCTGAGGGAAAGAGCTGAGGGAAGAGACTGTAGCCGCTTTAGTCGTCACCGCTCACGGGCTGCTTCATCACTGTCTCCCCGGCCACGCCGCTGCGGAGGTATAATTATCCATCAGCATCGCATCCTCGTTCTGGTCTCACTGCCACCACCGCCTCAGTGATCGGTGCCACCGCTACCATCGCAACCGTGAATGTTGACCTTTATTTGTGTTTTTAGTTTTAAATCTTTGTTCGGGAGATTTAGGTTGTCATCTTGGACCAATGACGGGGCCACTACCATCGCAACCACGCTCCCTCCCCCTTGGTCCAAAATGTGCTGCTTTTTAGTGTCTACGCCCCTCCACCGTTGTTGACAAGGGGAAGTCACTTTCCCCTAGAGGAAGTCACTTTCCTGTAGAGTGTGATTGAGACATCGAGATCATACTCTGTGTTATACATATTAATTTATGTTTTATGCACTTAAGAATTTTTATTGCCCAAACAATTTATGTATAATTGTATCTGCTACAGATTTTGTGTGTTCATTAATGTATTTCAATGTTTACTGTTAAATCATGTTTGTATGTGAAGTATTGAATTATGTTTGTATGTGTATTATTAAATCATGCTTGTTTGTATAGTATCAATATGTGTATTTGATACACAAGCTACTGTTGCACTCAGTGCTATCAATATGTACAATGTAGATAGATCGGCGATGGATGTACATGGACCGATGTTCCTCGCAGTTCGTGGAGGGTTTGAAAACTTTTATTCGTCATATTGATGTCAATATTACCTTAGACTATATATGTTGCCAATGTATTGATTGCAAGGATCAAAAGGAGTGGGCAAATTATGAGCGAATTTATTTTCATTTGATCTCGAGAGGTTTTTATGGAAAATTATACCCGTTGGACAAACACGGTGAAGTAGAGATTACATGGTTGAAGAAGAACATGTGGACCACAATATCGTTCGCTGGCCAACACAGTTCTTTCGAACATATACAGGATAGTTTGGCGACGAAGATCTAGACTAGATGTTGCTTGATGGAGAGGGAGAATACGTCGATGAAATGAATTACGAAAAGTCTTTTACGTTAACTGGATGAAGCACTCGAAAGACCTACTTTGACTGAGCAGACTTCGAGTCTCTAGCATTCTCGCAAAAAAAAATCAGAGGGTTTCACCTGCACCATGGCAAGAAGAAGTGGAGATTTCAGTCAAAGCTATAGCGACCTCCTGAACCAACAACCTCACCTCTTTTCTCCTTGATTCAACTCAAGCATACCCCCTTCCCAATCCACTGTCATAGGGCCAAGACTTGTCAACCAGTCTCAGCACAGTATCATGGAATATTTGTGTACCTCTTAGAGCATCACAGATTTTAGACTGGTCACTATCGTAGTTTACGCTGTTGTCATGCAGCATGTGTTGGAGAGAAACGCTATAGTTGTATTAGTTGGGTCGTAATCAGCTAGAAGGATGTCGTCCGGATCGACATCATGAGCGGGGTCATGGCTTTGATTTGCATCAGTATTGCTTGAACTAACATTGGCAGCAACTTGAATTGGCATACGCGGCTGTTTCGCGTTTGGTAGTGCATCTTTTGCCTTCAAAGATACCAATTCTAGCCTCTCTGCAATACCAGCAATGTCCATCAACAACCCACTGACAACGAGTGCTTTGGAACGAAGACCTGCCTGAAATTTAACATTCACTGCAGCACGAAGCTCACATGCTACCTCATCTGCTCTAACGTTTGATGCAAAATCTTCTATGCTTTGGATTCTTAACGTGCAATCTACATCAAAATCAAAATCGAGGGCACAGGTCATCACATAGCTACATATCGACGAACCAAACAAGCACACGGATCTCGTCGAAACAAGAACACAGCACCCCCATTCCACAAATTGCATGAAAACCACACATATGGAAGGTACAAGGGGCGTACTTACCAGAGCGGCGTGGAGATGAAGTGGCTGGACTCTGCGGAAGACAGCGGCTCCGACGAGGTGGGTAGGGTGGAGCTTGGCCAGCGAATCTCCCTTGGTGTCGACAGAAGCACTGCTGACTCCTGCGGCCTCCAGCTTTCGCACCAGCGAACAGTTCTCCTCCTCTTTCCCCACCCGGCTAGCGAGCAGTTGCCATCGGTACGCCGCCGCCACCGATCTGTGCGTGGAAGCCCTAGCTCGTCTCAAGAGAGAGGGAGAGGACGAGTGGACGAAGGGTCTCCCTATCCAACTCGCATACGGCCCTTCGCTGCGACCTAGCCCACATTTATAGCCCCTGCAGGCCCCAAATTTTTTAAAAACACAACTGTCACTCCCAGTTGAAACGGCCAACCGGAAGTGAAGGTCTCTCGACGCAAAGCTGTTATCTAGGCCTGCACGTCAGTACACCTTTAATCCTGGTTGGAGGTATAAACCAGGATTGATGGTCCTACCAATCCCGGTTGTTGGATTTAACCAGAATTGATGTCCTCTATATGTCCGTTTTGCTCAATTCTCCAAACACACCCCCTAAACCGCGCCAAAACCATAGGTCGGCATCGCCGCCACCGGATTCGTCGCCGCCTACAACCTCTCCGACGACGCCGTGACGTTGTCGTCCCCCTACAACCCCTCCGACGACACGCCTGTGACGTCGCCACCGCCCATGTCGCCGCCTACAACCCCTGCAAGGACGCCGCTGCTTGTGTCGCCCCCTCCCACACCCCCTCCAACGACGTTGCCGCCCTTATCGCCGCCGCCTACAACCCTTCCGACGATGCGCCCGTGACGTCGCCGCCACCAATTCCGCGACCCATTGTAAATTTATGTTTAATTTTACATACTATTTTACAATTTTCCTTCCATGACTTAAATATTGATGCATTGCATCCTTTTTTGTGTGCTTCTATCAATCATTAATCAAGTGCCTTGCCACCACAAGGACCTTAAGTCACTTGATTGTTAAAAGTAACCGACAAAATTTCTCATTGCTAAACCTTCACATCTATGAATAAAGTGAAACCCTTTTCTTTTCGGAATTTATGGAGCACCTGACAGCGAAAAGCCATCCTCTGTATTTTTCATGATGTTGGGTTTGGTTTAGTTCAGATTTCATGATGTTGGGTTGGGTTCAATTCAGATATAAATTGGGGTGGCAAAAAAAATGAAAATAAGACTTTTTCATGATTTATATCCTTCAACACGATTGTGATGTCTTTAAGTTTTTGAGAATGATATAAGATTTCACATGACACTTGACCAAAGTGATATGCATTTGCTAAATTTTGCTAGGCAATCGTTTTAGTTCTATTTTCTAAATTTTGCTTGACCAAAGTTGATTGGAAATTGTTTCAAAAAAATGATTAACATATAATGTGTTCAGGTGTTTGCACTTGTATTTTCATTACCTTTATTTGTTACAATGGCTAGCGGAGGGATTGATGATGAAGAATTTTTAAATGAGATGTTTGGGGATGGTGTTCATGACATAGATTAACCTACGGCAGCCGGTGAGGTCATAGAAGCCACCGAGGTCGCTGAAGTCACCTAGTCCGGTCAAATAGTAGCTAGTCACGTCAGCGAGGTTATAGCAATAAGCCGAAGTCAAGGCACATAATCACTGAAGTTAGTGAGGAAGGCGAGCCTTTGGAGCCAGCAGAGGCAATTTGGTCATTTAGATCGACGTTCGAATTGATTGTTAGGGACCACGTGCCCATTAGCATTGTGAAATGGGACAACGTACCTGCAGACCTCAAGAACACGCTATGGATCGATATGAAACAGGTATTCACCTTCTTCGAAGAGACCGAACAGAAGGTGAAGAGTATACATTGAAGAGGATAGCAACGGCATTCCAGACGTTCAAGAAGAAGTTGAACAACGAGTATGTCAAGAAGAATGTACTCCCCGACTAAAATAAATACCCAAAGCTTTAAGATCACTAGGGTGAATTTATAGGGTACAAAACTTCTCAACAGGGTCAGAGTATGAGTGAAAAGAACAAGCAAAATGCAGCGAAGAAGCAATACCACCACCGTCTCGGCCCAGATGGTTACTTCAAGATGATACCCAAATGGAAGAAAAGGGAACATGACTTGTTTGTGAAAGGTGTCCAACCCGTAATAAAAAGATGGTCCAATAGATCGAGGAATTGGTTCTTTGGTCATGACGACGGCCTTGATGACGACGGTGGGCCGTTTTTTTGTGGAAGGATCAGAGATATCGCAAGAAGGCTTCAAGAGACGCACGAATAGTCGGTCCAAGGCATCTTCGTGCCAGACAGGGACAACAATGAGCTAACCAGGGTCCTACAGAAACCGGAGCACCCTGGACGTACACGAGGCGTTAGCGTCGTCCTGTAAAAGGTTGGTTTCGCGCAAGATGCCGAGACTTACAGGAGTCTGTCGAGGAGCAAGGGCCGACAGGCACAACACCTCTTCGACCTTGAAGAGCAACTTCACCCAACATAGGTGGGCATACAAGAAACATCCGAAGAGAGGTGCAGCTAGCCTTGAGCAAGCGTGGGAGGCCGGTGTAAGGATCCTAGGCCGAGAGGGGGGGTGAATCGGCTCTTTTCAAATTTTACTTCTCTCGATTCGCTTGATTTACTTAGTCAAATTAAGAACCCAAGCTATCGATTGATCTAGAGTCTAGTTGCGGAAGTGATCACAATAATGCACATGCGACTACTAGGAGGTTCGATGGCACTCACACGCAAGCGATTAATTCAAAGTCGCGAAGTAAATGGGTGTGAAGGGAGGCGCAAACCAAGTTGTTTATCAAGTTCGGTGCTCAACACATGAGCACCTCGTCTCCGTTGAGGAAACTTCTCACAGAGAAGTCGGGACCCTTTCGTCCCTAGCCCTCAATCCACTCGTGGTAGCTCTTCACCAACACATGGTAGGCGAGCTCCAAACCTTCACACGGAGACGAGTTCTCTCACACGCGAGAGCTCCTCACACTCACGGCACCGACACACGGCACCGACCACCGACACACAAAGGATTTCACCTCAACACATGAGGTACCCCAACACATGGAGGATTTGGATCCGACACACGGACCTGTGGCACCTCCGACACACGGAGATGGCCGCCACACACGGCGGACTTTGCACACCCCGACGAGCGGAGAGGAAGCACCGTGGGAAGCACGGTGACCTTCACGGAGAAGGGTTTGCTTATGTACGCTTGATGAAGCTTAGCGGCGACGATGTCTTGGAGACGAGGAGGAGGAGGCTAAGGGGTGCTCTCTTCTTCTTCCTCACTCTCTCCTTCAATGTCACAAGCACATGGAACCCTAGGTGAAGGTGGGAACCATGGGAGGAGCTCTCTTGGTGTCTAAGGGCCAAGGGTGGCGGCTAGGTGAGGCTCTCTCACGTTTCTCCCGTGCTCCTAGCCCCTATTTATAGGCCCAAGCGAAACCCTAGAAATGGACGGCTCAGATTAAATCGCGAGATTCAGATCCCCGATCGGACACCGTCCAGTTCCGTCGGACGCCGTCCGAGCAGAGGATTTGGCCAAAATTTGTGCCGTCGGACGCCGTCCGATGGTCGCTGTCGATCTCAGTCCAGCGAGAGGCTATGTACTGTGACTTAGCCATTTTCGAGCTAGCTTCGTTGGGAACCGCTCTTTGTCGGACCAGTGGTGGTGCAGGCGACCTCTCCCGTCACAGGGGACCCTAGGCGAGCACCAGCGACCACTCGGCGAAAGCACAGGCGACCTCACGGCGGCCGGGCGACCTCACCCCAAGCACGGCGATCACTCGGCGAGCACAGGCGACCCCACCATGAAGTGGCGACCTCACCCCAAGCACGGGCGACCCCTCGGCGAGGACGGGCGACCCCTCGGCGAGCCGGGCGACCTAACCCCAAGCACGGGCAACCCCTCGGCGAGGACGGGCGACCGCTCGGCGAGCCGGACGACCTAACCCCAAGCACGGGCGACCCCTCGGCGAGGACGGGCGACCTAACCCCAAGCACCGGCGACCCCTCGGACAGGTGTAATTGCTCTAGATGGTTCGCTCAGTACTAACACCTAGCACTCTCGGAACCCCATGGGACCCACGGCTGTTGTTTCTGGACCTGTGCTCAGTGGAACCCTGCAACCAGAGAGATGTAGTCGATCTGCTGAGTTGGAACGAAGACGCACACAAGAAATTCAGAGAAACTATAAAACAGAGGTCCTTATCCTTGGCGTTCCGGCTGTACGACCTAGTTGCCATCAATTACCAAAATCAATTAGCCCATGGGAGGCTTGAACTTACAGCCGGTCATCAGGAACCTCCCAGTAATCCCAACATCATCAGCCCCTCCATGCGGCGGAGCAGCTGCGCTTCTGGTGGGCTTCCCGAAGAGGACTTGGTCCGCTATCCCGTGGACGACATCACACAACAGACACTTTGTGATCTGCACTTTGAAGCGCGGAACTTCTCCATCAAGGCGGCTGAAGGCATGGCTTACCCATTGGAGGCAGGGCAGGTCATCCATGGCCAACAGATACCCCCAAGTTACCCTAAGGTTTCCGTGGACGAGGTATAACAGGGGTACGGGTACCTTGACCTCGACATTGAATAGGTAACGGTACCACGAAGCTAGGAGATGCAGTACACAATTTCATCATGTGGCGCAAACAGTTCATAATTTTCCAAGGTAACATGCCCGTGTCCTCTCCACGGTCTCCTGTATCAACTATTCAATGAATCCTCTCACACGAAACTCCAACTAAGACACCGGCTAAGATAGACCACCCTAGTCAGCAAATAAGAGCTAGCCTGATTCGGGGCCAGCACCTCTCAAGAAGACAGGGTCTAGGTCATCTAGAGATAAAACACCTCCGAAGCTGCCGCATGAGATGACTAAAGAGGAAACCGAGAGGATAGTAAGAGGCCAGGTTACTGCACATTTTGCGAATAAACAATCTCCACCGAGGGTCCAGCCCGGTATGAACAAATGGCACAAAGGAAAAATGTGTATCTTATCGTTGAAGGATAAGATCGACAAACCAGAAAGACCATTTTATCAAACTACGAGAGCATCTTGCGTAAGGAATCTGATAAGAAAAAATCAGAGCAGTGGATTCTAGAAGAGGATGCGCAAAGGAATCTCTACAATTAAGCTAGGCTTGATGTAGATCAGGTCTTGGGCCTTAAGGACATCCCTTTTGCAGAGGTACACCGGAAATTTGTGAAAGGTGCATCACTCGTCAGGCGTGACGAGCTTCCCCGGCTAACAATAAAGATGCGGTAACTCCATGATTGGTATTTGTGTGCAACCAAAAATGGTTTGGAATCGATCACCTTCGTCATCAAGCAACACCATTTCTACCATGGGGACATTGAGTTCATGGTCGAATGCGAGGTTCTGTACGACCTATATTAGGGAAGGGCCCTCGACGTTGCTATGATGAGTTGTTGGTCTCTGTAAGTGTAATGTTTGTAAATTTCGATCATGCCCGTCGATATACTATAGTAACTTGGAGGCCTAACTAATTTTTACTTATGTAGAATGGCGATAAAAAGAAGCCTTAGGGAGGGAATTCACAAATTTGGTTTTCTTGACCCAATAGTCATTAACGAGAATATAGCTAGAAAGCACCCAAAAGTCACAGAGGACATCATTTACGAAGGGCTAATGGGACAACAACACAAAGGACATATACTTCTACCCTACGAATTTGAGTACGTGTTTTTGTACAGCCTTATTTTAATTCCATTTCTTAGCACATTGTTAGAACTAATTTGTAAACCGCGTTGACATATATATGTGCAGCTTTCACTGTGCCCTTTTTATTATAGAGCTAGATCATACCAAGATTACGATCATGGACTCGAAAAGGAAACCGTTGAAAAATATAAGAACTTCATCGCCATGCTCAAATGGTACATTCCTCTCACATTCATTATCTTACTAGTTCTGGATCTCTATATCAAACAAACTCAATTTTATATAACTTGTAATCAAATGTGCAGTGCCTTCCCAACGTTCCGCAAGACATTCAAGATGCGTTCTGAGTTTTACCTCGCTAAATATGTATGTATATCATATTACGATTTTTTTAGTTAGTTAACGTAATTTCCATACATCTATTTCACGATTTCAACTCTTCCACCATAGGTTTTCCATCAGCCATATGGAAACAATTTATGTGGATACTATGTGTGCGAGATGATGCACAACTTCATCGGCGGCACCGATGAGTACAAAAGAAAAAATGCGGGTTTTGGGGTGAATAATATATGATTACTACCGTAATAATGCCTAGGTAGCTACTTTTGACATTTTCTATAGCTTCAAATATTGATAAGTTAATTCCCTATTTAATGATAGATTCCTCTAAAATTGGCAAAAAAAAAAATTTTGGAAAAAGGTCCAAAACTCTCGCCGGTGCGTGTCAAAGCAATTCAAGAGCAAATCACCTCCTTTTTTATGAGTGCATAAATCCGATGGGCGAACATCACCACCTTTTTATTAATAAGATTCTGGAGCCTTTGAAATATACCAGCAAACCGTCAAGAAGCGATGCACGTAAAAGATCCCGATAAAAAGTGTATGTGTACTTGTGTACATTGTATGATACTTATGTATAGCTATCTAGCTAATAAATATTTGTTGTAATTTAAAGTTTATTGAATGTTCTTTCGATTTTAGTTATCAACTAGCTGTGCATGATTAATTGTGTTATATGTGGTTTACTTAATTGTGACTCACATATAAAATAATAAATAATCATAACAGACATGGGTCAAAATATAAATAAATTATACATTGCCAACAAAAAGTACACTGTATACACTCAGTCCCGGTTGGAGCAACCAACCGGGACCAATAGACTCCCTAGCGGCCGCCGGGCTCATCGCCACGTGTATTTGACGCGCACACCTCAGTCCCGGTTTGTCAATACAATCGGGACTGATAAAAGCTGCCCAGCTGCGGCGCCACGTGTATTCAGGGCCGGCCTATCGGGAAGAGATTTAGTCCCGGTTTCTGTAACTTGGATTGATGCTCAGTAGACATCAGTCTCCAAGGGCTGTCCCGGTTCAGGAACCGGGACTGAAGGCCCGTTCCCTAGTAGTGAGAGATGAGAAGAATGTGATATGTGGGCTCGCTGACGTGGTTATTTTGGTTAATTTTTATGCTACATGTGATGACATGGTTGCGAATCATTCCACGTGTACGGCCATGTGGCGAAACCATATATAAAACCGCCCTAAAGGGGCTATTTACACCTATACCATGATTTTATGGGATACAATACTTGGTTTCATTGTTTAGGGGTACGTAGACGAACCGCAATAGTTCATGGTGTAAATAGATTCCCCCCTTTTTATAACGTAGAAGCGATTATATATATGCTATATTCAATATGCTATAAGATAAATCATTTTTTAAAGAAATATTTTCTATACGATCATGTCATCAATCAATAGTCGTTGATCAACTAGGCGTCGCTAGGGCGGCCTATGCGGGCCGGTCACCTATATCAGTGTCTAGGCCCAAAGCAGAGCGGAAGGCCATATACTACAAGGATCTTTATATGTGTCCTCGGCCAAAATCGACGACACAAGTCAAATTACGGACGACATAAGTATTTGTCGTCATAGAGCCGACGACACAGCGCAGACGACACAAACCACTTGTGTCATCGGCCAGCACCCAAGGCCGAGGACACAAACCCATCCCCCGCGCGCCCTTGGCTAAGCCGACGACACAAGGTGCTATCCACCGGGCCCCTAACGGCTGCCACACTGGAAGCCGTTCTGATCGGAGGGCCCCACCAGGCAATTTTGTGTCCTCGGCCTTGGTAAGGCCGACTACACAAGTTTACCATGGGCCCACTTTCCAGAATGTCGATATCCTCTTTTCCAGGGTCCCAGTAACTTTGTGTCATCAATTTATGTGTACCCGGGGACACAAGTTGACCTTTGTGTCGTCAGTCTTGCCTGAGACAAGGACACAAGATACTTTGTGTCATCGGCCTTTCCTTTTTGCAAGGACATAAGTTCCTTTGTGTCGTCGGTCCTGTGGACAGCCGAGGACATAAACTGAAATGGGCCATGTGCCTATGGCCACTTGTATCGTCGGCCCTATGCCTGGCCGAGGACACAAGTTGTTTGCTAGCAAAAATAATTCTATAAATTGAAAGAAATCACATTTTTTACCTACACCCCCCCCCCACCAAAAAAAAAATCCTAGAATTACAAAGCCAAATTCCCCACAACCTCATGCACAATTTATATCACATATAACGGAAATAAAATTCGACGTTAGATGCCCATCCACAACACAATAACAATACACAACATACAATGACCATCGACAACATCAACCATGCACAGTTCAACATATAACGACCATTCACAAGATATTTATTCGAATTTGAATATTTAACATACAATGACCATCGACAACCTAGCTTTGAGATTTCGGAAATACTTCGGCGATGATTCTGTTGATGAATTGCTCCTCAGCCAATCTTGTGACGTCCGCAGTGCCGTTCCCAATGGTCCCATCTCTAAGCTATGTGTTCATGGCAAGCGCAGGCATAGCCGAGCCAGAGACCTATGCCCTCTTAGGTTGCACCGTTATGAAAGATTTACCACAACACAAAAGTAGCAAGACAAGCGTACGTCATTTTTCCTATAAAAATATCCAAACAAAAACAAATGACCAACATCTAAGATAAGACAGGTATGATTTGTAAATAGATAGGATGTGCGTATGCAAGAAGCGTGAGTCATCACTCGATCCAATTTGCATGCCCTCTTGTAGGCATCACTTTGTGGCTGCACTACAAGTAGATGATCGCCAGGCCATAACATCCTTGGGCACTGACATGCTTCCCATGTAAACATTAAATACAAGGCATATATCAAATTTGCTTAGGATATCAAACCTAGACCAGAGTAGCCAAAGAGTATCCGAACTTTAGACAATGCTTGAGATAGCTCCCTAGGGTAATGGTCAGGGCTTGAGGCCCATTTTCAATCAGCATGTACGATCAATTAGGTGCATAGCTGGCAAAGGGGAGGGTGCTCCTGAGGTGAATGGGTAAGCATTCTTGTCTAAATATCTATTTTCGAGTGTTGTCTTTCCATTTGGTTCTGAGATAATGAGATAGGTACTTCTACGGGAATTGTTATTGTTTTCCAAAAGTCACACAAATCTCAGTCAGTCAGATCTCCATAGTGTCTACTAGTGGTATATTATACAAGGTCTTTTAATTAGATGTTAGAAATCTAACCTATGTAGTATTATGATTGTAACCTTTCAAAGCTCAGAACTTGTGATTTCCATACATATTCATTCAAAAGAGGAAAACTGTTATTAGAAATTCCTTAATTTCCTCGCCGATGGAGTGGTTAGTTGGGTTGGATGGGTTGATTTGTGAGGTTTGGGTGTTGGAGCAGAAATATGATGTATATATGCACTATAATTCGCAAAACTTGTAAAATTGACAGCGGTGAATAAATCTTATACTTATGGATACAAAGAATTCATTCAAATTTGTGCCAATAGTGCTGCCCGTTTAGAAGTAGCCTTAGAATTTTGCGAGAGGCTTTAGACACCGCGCTGCTCGTGGACGGTGCTTTGTGGAGCTACTATTTGGCCGCTGACCAACCGACACGCATTGCTAATTTCATTAGGTTACAAGTTCGCGTGCCGTAACATGAGCACCCACATTGTTCTTCTATACTCAAAGTTTCAAAGGCGAGCACATCGTCGAGTGGACTCACCTTTTTTTTTTTTTTTTGAGAAAATCGAGTGGACTCACCTGGCGAGCGCCTGAGAGAGCACATTGGCCAGGACGAGCGCGTAGCACTGACTCCTCCTCCCCCTAGCGCGTAGCACACTGGCCTGATCACACTGGCCTGATAGAACAACCATAGATTAGTCCGTAAGTCTCTGAATTTTTTTTGCTACAAAATTATTTTTATATATTTTTGAACAAAAAAGGGGAAAAACCAAGAAAATACATGATCCTCAGCACTGAAGAAGCCGACGACACAAAGTGCAATAGGCCCACTTGTCTGTGATGTGCAAACAACATGTGGGCATGCAATTTGTGTCGTCGGTCACCAAATAACAGACTACACAAACAACCTGTGTAGTCGGCTACTCCAAGGCCGATGACACAAGTCCCTCCACCACTAATTTCCGACCGCTTCGATTGATGCTATACATGACCTCTTGCCACATTTACTTCATAAAATGGGTGTAACATGTTCGATAATATATGCCAAACTAAATTTTTTGATACGCAGTACGTGTAGAGTCTTTATCACATATAGTACGTTAACACTAAGTGGTGCAACTGATGATCAGAAGAGCCCCTGCACGAACTATTCGGCTCATTAACTTCGTGATGACCATCAAATTACTATAACGTGAAATAGAATAATCATATAATACTTTGTTATTTTTTGGAATTTTTTATGCCATAAAAATATTTTAAAACATTTTCCGAGGGGAAGAAAAAGGCTAAAAAATACAATGTCCTCGCCCCATTAGCTGCCAAGGACACAAACTGCACTGGACCCACCAACCTGTTATGGGCGAGAGGCCTTAGGGGTGTGGGCCCTAATGAGGTTTGTGTCGTCAGCCCACTTAGAGCTGACGACACGGCACCAAAATCCTACTAACGTGTGGGGCCCACCTTAATTGAGTCGTTAGTGGGCCGTCTAATAGGCCGACTTGTGTCCTTGGCTTTTATTGGCCGACGACACAAGTCCTGCTTGTGTCCTCAGCTTTTGGTTGCTGACTACACAAGTCCTTCTAGCCAGACTCCAAACCGACTATAGTAGCATGCGTGCACTTTTGTCGTCGGCTGTAGCCTGTAGGCTATGCAGACGACAAAGTTTAAAATGGCCGACGACACAAAAAGCGTTTCTTGTAGGATCTAGAGCCTAGGTAAGTCTAGGCACCGCATAGGGAACCAAAAGATAAAACACAATGTTTTTTACGTCCCAGAGTGATATTTTAAGTCAAAAGAACGTCATCTTGTTGCAAATATTGCGGTATAAGCAAAATGAAGAAATAATTCACACAAAATATACTAAGAAATGTATTACCATAATAAATAAACAAAACCATGAATTCCTCGAATATAAGCTTGGAAGCAAATAAATTCATGATCAAGTTTATTTCAATAAACATGGCAACAAACAAAAGAGATACAACCAGCATAATGCTCAGGTTAAAGATGATAAATGTGCTCTCAGATTGCAAATTACGGGTTGCTAAATCAGTTAGCCATCCAACAAATAATTTGGGCAATATATCACAGGTTATTTAATATGAAAGTTAAGGATATCAACCCTAGGACAGTACTGCTCCAGCACAAATTAATCAAATGCTTCTATATATGTATAACCAAGAGACAGCAGGATGTCTTTATGCGATGAAGAGATCAAACTAGTCATTCGCCGCCCAAGCGACCACAAACCGGAGTCAAACGAGAACGCAATAACACCTTTGCACAAACTAGTATTCAGTTCATAACAGTACTAGTTCTCCAAGTTAAGAAACATAAGACGTGCAATAGTTAATTGACCAGTTATGCCAACATCAATTACCAGATTATACACATAGAGCCACCAAAGTGAAATACTAAGAGCAGTACTTATCTAGGTCTAAACAATCCTTTACTTAACAGATTAACAGACCTCAAAGTAAGCAATCATCATCGAGCAGATTATAGCCCACAAGAACAGTGCAAGTACCCTAATCGAGATTAGCCCCTATTCAATCGAATAGGTCCCCAAATCACCGATTGGCCTGCTGCACAAAGAAAGAAACCGAAGTACTTACGTAATGCCAAATCCGAGTCGGCAAAGAAGTAAGCAGCGGCAAAGCGTGCCCAAGGCACTGTCCCAGAAAACAGATCGCCGTGCTCGTAGCACCACCAAATAAATGGATCGGAGATACGATGTTGTCGCCCACCACGGACAAGCCGAGGAGCGGGGCCGAGGAGCACAAAGAAGCAAAGACGGCAATCGGGCGACCACCCGTGGCCTCTGGGTACCAAAGACAAACGAGGAGCTCCACCATAGTATGCGCCGGGCGACGATGCCGAACCCCGTGACGGTGGCCAAACCCAGAGCACGAGAGAGAGGAAGGGATGAACTCACCAAAACCAACCGACCCAGAGAGAGAGAGAGGACTTCCCATATAGGAGGCGTGGCGCAGCCAACTCCGAAACGCCGGCCAGACGCGCACGCCAGCCCTGGCTCGTCGGGAGGCACGAACGCCGCCGCCGCCGCCCAGCCTAGGGTTCGGGTTGAACCCGACCATACTATGCCCCTGCACTGGTGGCCTCCTCCTCTGCCTCTTAACCGGCCTAAAGGGCCAAATGGGCCAGGCCCAGCACAGGCAAAAGCCCAACACATCTTTCCCGTCTCTCTCCTTCCAATGGAGTACCAAGACTATGCAGCAAGCTCCAGGAGAGTGGAGAGAGCTGCCACCTCGCCCACGAGCTTGCCGATCGATATTGTCGTCCATTATTAGCTCAATGTTGCCATCGTACCATGAGCTGTACCCACAAACTCTCCCAAGCTATTGGGTGATGGGAAGGAGAGTGAAGAGAAGATGGAAGAGAAGGATAGAACATGGCAGAGAGAAGAGGGCTAGCACGAACTCTGGCGACTGAGACTGAGATGAGCGTGCAGGGCTCCTCCGTCCCTCATCCTCATCTCTTCTTCTGCCTATAGAAAGAGGAGAAGAGAGAGAGAGAGAGTTTGAGTAGCTCAGGTTGGATAATAAGGCAAAGTCACTACAGAAGTGTCCCATCATTGCTGGACATATGCATGGTAGCTAGCATTTTCATTGTTTTAAAATGCTTTAAACGGACTTTCTAAAAAAGATTTCATTTGAAAATTTGCACCATCTAAAATTATAAAGTTTTTTGGTAACACCACATCCTTGCGGAAATATATCTTCACTATTGGAAGTAGTGACTTGCCTAAAGCACCTCTCCGAGACTTGGACTCGAGGGGAGGTAATATCTTTACTATTGGAAGTAGGGACTTGCCTAAAGCGCCTCCCTGAGACTTGGACTCGAGGGGAGACAAGAACTCTACTCTTCAATAAACAAATAAACATCCAAGCCATCTATGGCATGGGAAGTCTTGTATTCCACTATCTATACCAGCCCTTGCTTTATTGCATCTTACACCCCTCCGAGGCGAGGGTTCTGGCTCTCTTTGCTCTACTACCCAGAAGGTATAGAAGGTTTTCATTCTTTTTTATCCCCTGGAGGGAAGCAGAGCAGAGCACGTTAAGTACCTCAAAACGAGTATAACTAACTATTACTCCCAAAGGAAAGGCAGCCAACCCTAGCTCGTTTATAAACAAAGCTGTCTTTTCCTGTGTTTTGTTAAGGGTCTTGGGAAGAGACTTAACAGAAGCTACTACTCTAGAAAAATAGTAGGAGATCCACACCTTCAAAACGGTCTATCACAAAAAAAAACTTTACAAAAATTTCTCTCAACATAAAAAAGGTTTGACTTCAAATCGGGCGTTCAATCTGATTAGAGGCTTTTTGATAAAAAAAATTATTATTCACCTTGAACCATCGCACTTCATCAACATAATCACATGGACTATGAAACCAAATATTATATCCCCATCAAACATGAAAATGACTCGAATAACACCCTAGGGCAATTTTGGGAGATGATTTCACATGTTTATGAAGAATATGTTGACAGTTATTTAAGGATGTTTCAAATGTAAAAAGCAATGCTATGCAAGAAATGAGTAATAATACATTGAGGAAGTGTTGATGAGACATATATGAAATATCAATGAAACAAAGAAAAAGTCTCGGTGAAACGTGGAACATTCTCAGAATACTAATAAAACATGGGTGTAGTACTAATAAGAAACATGGTAAGAGTATCAACAAACACTGCCAAAGTATTGATAAAACATTATCGAAGCAAAGTTATTCAAAGATGCTTCACGTGATAAGAAAATGTTCCGCAAGATAAACACCATTTGTTCAACTAGTAAAACAAATGTTTCACAAAAACAAATAAAATATTTCATATATAAAGTGTCTCACTAGAGCAAACACCATGTTCCACAAGGCAAACAATAGTGTTTTATACATACCAGAGTGGTATATCAAGTAAAAAATGCAAGTCTTCAACCTCTAGTCTCCTCCCCATCCCCTGCTTCATTCCTTCTTCTTCTCGATGGTTGAGCCACCCACATGCCCTCCAACTTGACGAGCACGTCTTGAGCAGTGCCACCACCACCACCCCCATCATTGACCACCATAGAACTGGACAACTAGTGTGGTGAGCTCCCAAAGGAGGTTGGCATGGTCACCCTACTCTTGCTGTCGACCGTCAAAATTACTTTAGTCTTGACGATCCTATCACGTCCATATCCCAAGCCAATTCATAAGGAAGGAGAGAGCACGAGGGAGAAGAGAAGGGAAGGAGATGTGGGAGGGGTAGGAAAGAGATGGAAGATGGGGAAGAGAAAAATATGTGGAGAAGTGTTGGAGCAATACAGATAGAGTTGGGAGGGCTAGCTTGGGCAACTCGAGGCGAGGATCGTTAGTAATATTAGAGGTGAACAACGGGCCAAACTAGGCCAACCCTCTTGGCCCAATCCACTAAACGAACGACGAGCCTGATGAGCCAATAGATTGAGGTCTTGGTCCAAACACGGTTTGGACTGAATCAGGCTAACCCAATTACAAACGGGCCGATGCATTTTGGCCTAAAATATATGAAAAAACAAAAAAATTGTTGTTAATAAATGCATTATAAAATGAAGAAATAAATTATAGCTCATATTGAAATTGATAATTGAATATACCTGCTACAGTAGCAGGTCAAACCAAACCAAGAGCTAGCCTAGCCGACTAGGGTTTCGGCATATGATATAAATGGTCTGGCATGGTTAGGTGAAAAGTACAGCATGCCCAATTTGTCCCACCGGACACGATCCATTTGGATGTGATTTTTTTAGGTTTTTAAGGAAAACGTCCACTTTGCCACCTCCAACTATCACCAAAGTCCAGTTTTGCCTCCTCAACTGTAACTAACCCCTCTGTACTATCAATACTAGGCAAATTACCCCCTCATCTGAATCCATCCTGATTTTGGATGATATGGCGTCTTATCATGGTTTTCTAGAAAATAAATTCCAAAAATCTAATAAATCGAACAAAAATAATAGAATCCAAATATGAAATACAAAATATTTTTTGACTTATAGTCTATTTTGTTGATTAAAAAACCAAGAATCTTGGAAAAAATTTTTGACGACGTATCTGGTGCAAAAAACCATTAGGTGCTAATGTGCTAACTCTTCACAAGGTCCGTTCGATCATCTCTGTGCGGCCAGGATCAGGAGAGGTGGAAACCAAACTCCCACTTAAAACATTTTTCAAGAAACCCCCTTGTTTTATTTTTTATGCAAAAAGGCCCTCCTCCGATCCCAAACAGGGCAGCCCCAAACAGAGCACGCATCGCAATCCCCACCAGCAACTGCAGCTAGGGTTAGGGGTGAGCCATCGTCCTTCCAGACTGCGCGCTCCGCTCTTCTCCTGACGGGGCTTCAAATTTGCTTACCTTTGAAACCCGTCCAGTGAAACTGCACTAGTCCCTAGACTAGTACACTAGTGCCTCACATTACATAGCTGGATCATCTCGTACAATACCAAAAGATCTTTATTACATACTGGAGTATTTAACCGAATTATGGTACTTAAATACAATAAAGAAGTCTTAAGGGGCGTTTAAGTTACACAAAAGAGTGTTTGCTGGCGGAAGCTGATTCAAATTTACACAGCACCCTCTATTAACCATTCCCGTATCCCATCTTGTTTCACCACACCATCATTTCCGGCAATCCCTTTTGCGGACCACCATCTTACTGAGTTCCCGCGAACTGATAACCCAACCCACCTCGAAGATTGACGTTCAACAGATGGCATTGGTCCCTATAGTTCACCTCGGTAGATAGGGTCATACCACTACACAAGTGACGACATAATTCACCTTCCCCTCAGATTGGCAAAAAGTCTACACAAGCCTGTTAGGTTACACAAACTTATATATGGTTACACAAACCACCAATCCTGCGCTACCGCGCGATGGCCATGTGTTGTGGTGTTAGGAACCATATCTTATCACAAAGAGAATCGTCAGCCACTTCCAGCAGTTCCCAACACATGAGCACCCTTCCAGACAAGCCAAACTCCATCTAGCTATTCCACCTTCTCATCTTTACCTTTTACATAGGTAATTGTTGCATAGATGATACTTCTAGGTCCACCCTCCCCATCACCCTTTTCTTCCATCAATTCCATCCCCGTTTCCCGTTACCCATATCATTCCTTTACTCAAACCATTAACACTTTACACATGCACAGAGCAAAATTCATCATAATCAAGGTGTGCATTGTCATCATGTCCACCGGTGAGTTTTAGCTCACCAGTGTAGGATTGGATACCCGATTAAATCGTTAAGACGATAATGCCAGGTTTTGGGTATCTGGGAATATTAAGGGTGAATTTACCAAAATCCCCTAAGAATTTCCCCTTTGGAAAAAAAGTGAATAAGCTTTTATATTTATCTTCTTTAATATATTCAGAGCCTCTTCTATAGTCCAATACTTAATTTATAATTTTTCCGGGGTGTAGAGTGTTCCTAGTATTTACTTTAAATTTCTAGGAATTTTTGGAGCTAATATGCTATTTTCAATAAATAGATTTCTATTTTTGGGTGTTTTAAAATATCAAATTCAAGGAAAATCTGCTGGAGCAGTCATGGGCCAAGCCCATTCTTTGTGTGAGGTACTGTGTGCTGGCATGGCCCAAATTGGCGTAGTACCAACATGGCTCACCGGAAAGCGCACAAGTGGCAGTCGATCCAACCCGTTTGGTCGCGCGGCCCAACCTCGGGTGCGGTGCACCCAAAGATGACGTCGAAAGCGTCGAGCCAGAAGGTGCTTCCACTTACGCCAACACATGGGGCCAAGGGCCCACGGGGCAGTGACTCAGATCCGAGCGAACCGTAAGGAGACAGAGAGGGAGAGACTGACAGATTGGCCCCAGCGGTCAGTGACCCTTGTTCACACCACGCAGGAGCCGATGACGTCAAGATGACATCATCGTCTTCAACCTCTCACCAGTGCGCGCAACCGAAGAGAAAACCGAAGTTCGCCGGCAGTTGGGGCTAGGCCATAGGGTGTAGGTGCGATCTATGAGTTCAGTGAGACGGCGCGCATCTAAGGATGCCCATGGCACGGCCGATGGTGACCGGTCACGGCGGCGCCATTGACGGCAGCGGCGGAGCGGCACGACATGACATGACGGCAGCGCTACCATTCGGTTTTGACCAAATTGATGGACACGTTGGCTGCATTGAAGCAAGGGCATGCTTATCGTGGCCTTGGCGAGGATGGAGCACGGCTAGATTGGCTTGGCAACGTGCGGTCCCAAAGTGTCTCCGAGCTGGGCAACGGCGGCGAGGCCACTCCGGTGAAGCTCTACCCAAATTGGTTGAGGGGAAATCATCGTGAGATGGCTTGGACTCTATGAGTGAAAAGAATCGGGCTAGATCGTACAGCAGGGGAAGTAATCCTCGGCGACCGGTTCGCCTCGGCTTCACTCCGGCAAGCAATTCCGGCCAATGTGGCAGCTCCGGCGGCGTCGGCGTTGCTTGGCGACGCACCGGGAGGCACCGTGGACGACGTGGACGACATAGAGTAGGCGGAGATGCTCGAGAGTGAAAGAAATGGAGGGAAAGGGAAAAACCGAGGCGGCGACGGCGTTTTATACAGGCAGCGGCGGCGTTTTATACAGGCGGGCGGAGAGGCCGAGGCTCGGCGGTGCCAGCGCGACGACGATGAGCTGTGGGGTGGCTACGTGGCGATGCAAGTTTGATCCACCGCTGCTTGGCCACAGGAGCGGGTGACATCGAGGCAGTGAGGGGGAGAGGTGCGAGCGGCGCCAGGTGAGAGAGAGAGAGAGAGAGAGAGAGAGAGAGAGAGAGAGATGAATGGGCTGGGCCGGGAGTTGTCCCAAGAACAGCCCATCTAGAGCCCACACCATGAAAAGATTTGGAAATATAAATTTCACCTAAATTTGCTTAGGAATTTTTGAATTCTATCAAAATTTGATCAAGTTTGCTAGTTTGGCTAAATTTGAGGTGTTACATGACTTACATCTCCTGCGTCCAGTCTCACCGGCGGCCAGCCTCCGCCCACATCCTTGTGGTCGTGCGCCCAGCCTGTTTGCCATCTGTGAAGATATGTAGATGGACCCTTCAATTTGATTCCTGATCATGTATTTGTTTTTTTCTTGAGTTGGCTGCAGCTCAAGGATATGTAGATGGACCCTCCAATTTATTTGAACGGAGAATCTGCAGGACTTTTTTTTTTGCTAAATAGCCTGAAATTGCAGTAGTAACTCACATAATGGATCCATACCGACAATAAGGGTCTTACAAACATACTCATACAGGGATGCCCTCATCTAGATACTTACAAAGTGGATCATACCTGAGACCAAATGCTTTGAAGGATTAAAACTTAAAAAATAAATCAGGACACATACAACGCAATGAAGGTATTTATTGTAATTTGTCAATTTATTAGGTTATGAAACAGTGAGCATTTTAGTAGTGAACTTGTACTGTTTAAACTTGAAACTTGTATCACTGTTTAGATTTTGTTAAATTTCTGAAGAGGAACACAAATGCTTCCGGTAAGTTCTTGTGTGGCTTTGAAATAAAATTAAAATTGTTGTTGCAATGCTTACTTAAGATATGAGCCTTTTAGCATGGGATTTGTGCTGAAATTCTATGATAAGTAGTTTATTTGTCCAAAGAAGGAAAACTGAGTTGTTTACTTCTTGTTGCCTAAGTGCCAAGGGAAACTGAGCAGATTATTTGTCCAAAGAAGGTAGTTTTTTTATCAGCACTTCTTGCTGATGCTATCTGTTTTCCGATGCTATTCCAAAAATCAAATAACATGGATTTGTATTGATGAGAGCAGATAGCATTTTTGGAATTACAAATAATATTGAACTGGAACGTAGCCATTAGTCCAGGACATATTGCGGACATATTATGATTGAAAATGGCATGAAAACATCAGCATTCCTTTGCTCAAAATGCAGGTTATGACCTACTATAATGCTCTCTGGTGGTATTCCAAAAATCAAAGAGCATAGCTTTGTATTGTTAACACTCAGGTTGATTACTCACAATTAGAAATCTAGACTGCACGTTGGAATTCAAAAATATAACTTGTGTGGAATGCAATACATAGGTTTCACATAAATGCAATCTTTACATGGTGGTAGCCACACAGTGCCCATTAGAATTCAATAAATTTCCATACATTCGTTTCATACAAATACATGATAGAACTGGCAGTGTAGTGTCTCATTTTGTTTGCTTCTTGCATCTACTCCTGGACACATCATCTATTTGTTGCATCTGCTCCTAAAGGCTGAAGCCATTATCTGAATTGCCCATAAAGAAGCCACTATCATAGTCACGTGCCTTCACGGACCAAATGCTAAAGAATTCCACAATTCCTTTTCAAAAAAAAAAAAGAATTCCACAATTTCAACCATTGGCCTAATAATTTGCAAGTCAGAATTCACCACCCAAATGACCATGTGAGCATTTATGCATCTGCTTCATTTGCGTTCCTTCACCTCTGCTTTTCTTTACAAAACCTGATTGTGCAAATAGAACACTACACCACGGTACAAAATTGCCATCAGACGTGGGTCACTATAAATCTAAAATCGCCGATGATCGATCGGTCGCTAAAACGTAGCGACCAGCCAAGGGTCGGGAACTGTGTTATTTTCAACCAATTGTTGGTCGCTAAATGTTTTCAATACAACGTCAATCCTATAGTTGGCAATTATTGATGCTCCGTCGGCGATCGGTCAGTAAAAAATGTTACCCTGTAGCTGTCCAAAAACAATGGATCGTGCGCGACAAAACTCAGCATTTGGCGCCAATAACTTTAGGCAAAAATAGGTCTAAACCGGTCAGCTACCCCCAAATCCCCTCACTCCTCCCCACTCCGTAGCCTACATTCTTTTCCTTCTCTCCTCTCCCCAATCTAGCCCCTCGCTGCTGAGCGCCGCCCCTCTCCCAGACCTCTCTCTCACCTCGCGAGGCTAGCCGCAGGCAACCAAACCGGCGCTGCTGCTCTCCACACACTCCGGATCTACTGGTGGTAAGTCCCCTGATCTGCAGTCTCTCCTGTCCCTTCCAATCCGTGCAACGCATTGCTACGCCGCCACGAACCGGCGCCGTCCACGAGTGCCCCCAATCCATCTGAGCTCCGGCGCCGTCCGCGAGCGGCCCCTACCCCCTGCTCCATCCGGCTCTGAATTAGTACCAACAATGCTGAATTAGTACCATCCACGTGCGTTCTCAAGCACTGCCGCACTTAATTAGCTAGCTTTGATTTGTCAATTTGATTTTTTCCCTTCCTTTTGAAGGACGTATATGAATTTTGCCATGCCGTTGGAAGTTTTGAGACAAGAAAATGTAGTAAAGCATTGTTATTCAATTTCTATATATGGTAATTAATGGGTAAAAACTTGAAATGATACTACATGTTTGAAGTACGAGAGTGTGCATATTCAGGCAAAAACAAAGAAAACTCTGTTCAAATCTGGCATCCAATACTGTATTCTAGGTATTTTCTAGAAACTAATTACTAATGATTGTACATAAGTTGAGTCACAATGTTATTGGCATGTTGCTGTACAGCCCAACTATGGAGTTTATTAGCTACTGGTTCTGCTAAGCCTATATCACTTCTTGTGCTAGTCAGTGGGTTCATATATACACACATATGGAGCTTATATATACCCGGCTGGCCAATTGTGGACTGTGTGGGCCCCGGGTATCCACGCGGTGGGCCAAAGGGAACAGATGGGGGACGACCCAAGTCGACCGACTAGGGATAAAGACCACTCGGATAAGTGCGCCTTGAAATCCAAGGAAGCTTCCGGGGATATGATCAAGCTCCATGTAATTAGGAGATCATCTAACAGCATAACAGAATTAGATACCACGACAACCTTGTAACTCTATCTTCCCCTGCACTATATAAAGGGAGGGGATAGAAGCCGTAAGAGGGCTACATCTTCGTCATCATCATCGAGCATACACTGTAACCTTGGTCATCTTGCATCCCGCATATTGACCAACCATAATCCCAGAACACGTGAAGTAGGGTATTACCTCCGCTGAGGGCTCGAACTCAGATAACATCGCCTTGTGTTACCCATCCGGTTTAGTTCTTGATTAGCGTCTCCTCGTACAAATTCATTGCGGCGGTGGCCCCCGCTTAGTCACCGTCGGCGGTTAGCGCGCCGGTGAAGCGGCGTCAAGATCGCTTTTCGATCGATGGCTTTTCAAGATCGCCATACGCCGACACGAGGCCGTGAGTCTCTTCGCTTTGGCGCTCGACTTCATCGCCGATGGCTTCGCAATCTTCATCTCCCTCCCGCGGAGATCGCTCAACAAGAAGGTACACGCAATCAACGGACCCATTGCCTTCGGCTTGAGAATTCTCGCATGTGCTTTCTTCAGAAGATCCGTCGGCGCAATTTCACTTCGCGTGCCCGCAATGGCGAGAGCGGCGAAGAGCCCCATGAGATCGCTTACCCGCTGGACATCCTCCACCGACGAGGTCTATAAATCCGACCGATTTCTCTCCGGACTCGGGAGTCTGCGCCATGCTTCCGCAGTCGCTTCTTGAGATTCGGACAAGAGATAACCACTCGAAACCAATCTGCTAATCCGGCCGGGTCAATCCGCTCGATTCGGTAGTGTTCGTGGGTGTCATCAACGGTGGCCAACCCATCGATGAAACGAACAAGTTAGCCTCTCCGCTTCGACCCGAGTCCGACGGGGGCTACCGAGATTCAGAATTATCGTGAGGTTTTCGCCCTGTACGGAGGATCATCACCCCACCTCCCAACCGGTCGACCGAGGCAACCGCTATCGTGGCGGTGAGACCGGACTCGCCGAGCGGAAGACCGAGATCGCAAGACGCCGGTTTCACGCACGCGGCCGCGACGCTCGAATGAGCTCTGCGAGCGGTGAAGCTAAGGATCGGAGGTCTACAAAGACTCACCAGGCTAACGTCATCGCTTCAAAGACTCTTCTTGAGACTATCGCGCCACAACTCCCAGAAGGCAGCCCATGTATCCAGGCCCTTGCTCGAGCGACGGTCATGGTAGAAATGGTGGCCATACAACAAAACGAGGCAATACCGGCTCCGACCGCCTCGGCTCGCAGTGATCCACGCCTTGAATCGGAATCGGGCTCGAGCCTCAACGGCAGTGACTCACGCGATCACCCGCCGTGATCTACGCCAAGACATCGGCCCTACGGGCGGAACGCGGTAACGACGAGCGAGACTCTCGCCACCATATCCGCCGCAACGACGATCGGCCGAGAGCACACCGCGACCGGTGTGACCACCGCCAGAGGCGGCGCCAAGGCATGCGCGGGAGCATTGTAGTAGATCCCCAACGCGAGCGCCGCCACGACCGTCGGAGAATTCGTGCCTTCACCCGGATCTTCGCCGATTGGTTTGGCCGGATGGTTTTAGTTTCAAAGGCATCGACAAGTTCGATGGCGAGTAGGATCCAAAGAATCGGCCGCAGTTTACGCCTTAGCGATCGGTGGCGGCGAGGTGATCGTAACGTCATGGTGAACTATTTGCGGTCGCTTTGACCCCAACCGCCCAAACTCGCTAACGGACTCCCAGAGAACTCTATCGAAGTCTTGGGGCGACCTCCGTGAGCGCTTCATCGTCAATTTTCAAAGGACCTATGAAAGGCCCGCGGAGATGGGAGATTGGACAGCTACATAGGCGCAAGAGCGAGACTCTTCGTGAGTTCATCAAGCGCTTCACTAAGAAGAAGAATGAGATCCGGACGCTTTGAGCAAGCGATCATTGATGCCTTCTTCGCCGGGTGCAAATCCGAGGAGTTAATCAGCAGATGACCCGGACCCACAGAATCTCAAAGCCATGTTCACAATGGCAGATCAGGAGGCCGAAGCCGAGGAGGCCATCGCAAATCATCGCGGAGGCAACGACGGAGGCCCCAAGAAGAAGCCTAATGACGAACAAGGCAAACCCAAGGACAAGAAGCGAAAGGGGGATGAGATGGTCGCTAACGTGAAGCGCTACCGACCTAAGCCCCCCAACGACAACAACTACAAAAAAGTGATGGATTCGGTATGTCCCTACCATCCTCGAGGTAAACACTCTGCCAAAGACTGCCTTATTCTGCAGAAGTTCGCCGAGAGCTCCAACCAGTCTGCCAAGGGTGGTCAAGGCAAGAAACCTGATGGAGATTACTAGGACGCTGAGCGCGAAATCAGCTATATCTTCGGGGCTCATGCGATGAGTCCAAGCGAAGCGTAGCTTACTACTCGGGAGATCAACGCTATCATGCCCCCAACTCCGCAATACTTGCGCTGGTCCGAGGTGTCCATCACCTTCGATCGATCGGACCACCCAGATCGGATTGCCTTCTCTGGGAGGTATCCACTGGTTTTGGACCCGGTCGTTCAAGGGAGCAAACTAAAAAGGGTCCTAGTCGATGGCGGGAGCGGGATTAACGTCCTTTTCGTCAAGACCTTCGACCAAACGAAAATCCCACGTTCCGAGCTACGGCAAGGGTCATCTCCGTTCCATGGGGTAATCCCCGTGACGTCCGCGATACCACTTGGACAGGTTTCCCTACCATTCACGTTCGGGACCAAGGAGAATTATAGGACTGAGAGTCTAAGTTTCGAAGTGGCCGATTTCGAGACGGCATATCATACTATCTTGGGAAGGCCGGGTGTAAGTTCAAGTCTCCCATGGGCTAATTGATTTTGGTAATTGATGGCAACTAGGCCGTACAGCCGGAACGCCAAGGATAAGGACCTCTGTTTTTATAGTTCTTCTATTTTCTTGTGTGCGTCTTTGGCTAGACTACATCTCTCTCGTTGCGTGGTCCCACCGAGCACCGGTCATAGGGGTTCCGAGAGTGCAGTGTCGACGATTGAGCCAACCATCTAGAGCGAATACACTGCCCCTGTGGTCGAGAAGGTTCGGGTTCAAATAGTCAGGTTTCGTCGCCGCCAAGTCTCCTAAATATTTTAGGCGTGAAACTTCCCTGATTGTTCTAAACCTCCCGCCGTGTCCACAAATCGACAAAAGAGGCGCGAGAGGCGCGAGAGGCGAGAGGCTAAGTTCGAAGGGTGTCGCGAAATAGATTGCCATCGGACGGCGTCCGATTGCATCGGACGGCGCCAACGAGCCCAAGCCAAATTCTTGCTAAGTCCCAAAATCACACCCACGGTCGGACGGCGTCCGACGGTCTTGAACAGCGTCGACAATAGCTGTTCCCAACGAAGCTAGCTCAAATGTGGCTAAGTCCTGAGTTCATACCATCGCTTGGACGGCGTCCGACAAATACCGGACAGCGTCCGACGGTTCATCGTTGATCATCACGCAGCGTCGACAACCATCGGACGGCGTCAAAACGTAAGCGCAACAATGAAGCGATCGCTTGGACGGCGTCGATCCAGATCGGACAATATCCGACGACGGCTAAACCAGCGACTAAACACGGCGGGCGCCTGTTCACGTCATTGCATGCTGTCGGACGCGTCCGAAAGCCACGGACGGCGTCCGCAAAGCACAATTTTTGGCCAAATCCTCGGTCGGACGGCGTCCGACGGGAACCGGACGGCGTCCGATCGGGCGATCTGAATCTCGCGATTTAATCTGAGCCGTCCATTTCTAGGGTTTCGCCTTGGGCATATAAATAGGGGCTAGGTACACGGGAGAAACTTGAGAGAGCCTCACCTAGCAGCCACCCCTTGCCCTTAGACACCAAGAGAGCTCCTCCCATGGTTCCCACCTCCATCTAGGGTTCCATGTGCTTGAGAGAGAGAAGAAGAGAGGAAGAAGAAGAAGAAGGTGACCCTACCTCCTCTCATCCATCTCCAAGGTTTGCCCCTTCTCCCATGGTGTTCTTGCCCTAGTTTCCATGGTGGGAGAGAAGGGGTAGTGGTGAGAGACGATCTCCGATCTTGTGCTCTTGGGACTTCGTCGCCGGAGAGATCGTCGTCACGTCACGAGCTTCGTCAACCGAGCAACTACATCAACCGTGCCGCAAACCCACCATCCGTTGGTGGTCAACGCCTTATGTAGGGGTGCATCCTCTCCATCCGTTGGAGTCACAAGTCCGCCGTGTGTCGGCGGCCACCTCCGTGTGTCGGTGGTGCCAAGGTGTCCGTGTGTCGGATCCAAATCCTCCATGTGTTGGGGTACCTCATGTGTTGAGGTGAAATCCACCGTGTGTCGGTGGTCGGTGTCGTGTGTCGGTGCTTGGGTGGGTGAGACCTCTCGCGTGTGAGAGAACTTCGCTTCAGTGTGAAGGTTTGGAGCTCGCCTACCATGTGTTGGTGAAGAGCTACCACGAGTGGATTGAGGGCTAGGGGCGAAAGGGTCCCGACTTCTCCGTGTGAGAAGTTCCTCAACGGAGACGTAGGTGCTCATGTGTTGAGCATCGAACTTGATAAACAACTCGGTTTGCGTCTTCTCATCTCACTCGTTTACTTCGCACATTGGATTGATCGCTGAGTGTGAGTGCCATCGAGCCTCCTTATAGTCGCCGTGCTTATTGTGATCGCTCAAGAACTAGGCTATAAATCTATCGATAGCTTGGGTTCCTAATTTGACTAATTAATCAAGCTAATTGAAAGAAGTAAAATTTGAAAGAGCCGATTCACCCCCCTCTCGGCCTAGGATCCTTACACCGAGGATTGCTAAATTCATGGCGGTTCCCAACTACACTTATCTCGTCTTAAAAATGCCAGGTCCCAATGGTGTAATCACCTCCCCGCGACGTTAAATAATCCTCGCTCTGTGGCGAAAGGCGTGAGATGAGATGACAGCTCGACTCATCTGCCGAGTTGGAAAAGATCCGACTGGAGGTTGCATCCCTTCATGAGGAAGGGGATGTCCCCGCCAAGAAGCAGGCCAAAACATCCATCCAAGCAGCCGAAGAGACCAAGAAAATTCTGTTGGACCCATCTGATCCTGCCAAAACAGCTGTGATTGGGACAGGGCTCGACAGCAAATAGGAAGACACGCTCGTCACTTTCCTCTGGGCCAACCGAGATGTGTTCGCTTGGAAGCCTTTGGACATGCTAGGTGTTCCGAGGGAGGTGATCGAGCACTCTCTCCACGTCGATGAAAAGGCGAAGCCCATCAAGCAACGCCTGCGAAGATTCGCCCCGGATCGGAAGGACGCCATAAGGAGTGAGATCACCAAATTGTTGGCCGCTCGGTTCATCAAAGAGGTGTATCACCCCGACTGGCTTGCTAATCCTGTCCTGGTGCAGAAGAAAAACAAGACATGGCGCATGTGTGTTGACTACACTGATCTCAACAAAGCGTGTCCCAAGGATCCTTTCGGGCTCCCCCGCATCGACCAAGTGGTGGATTCCACCGCCGGGTGCGAGCTCTTGAGTTTTCTGGACGCCTACTCAGGCTATCATCAGATCAGCCTGAAGGAGGAGGATTGTATCAAAACGTCGTTTATTACGCCCTTTGGTGCTTCTGCTATATCACAATGCCATTCGGATTGAAAAACAACGGTGTTTTCACACTCAACTCGAACGCAACGTGGAGGCATCGTCGACGACGTCGTCATAAAAAACAAATCCAGATGGGATCTCATAACAGATCTGACCGAGACATTCGAGAGCCTAAGGGCATTTCGGATGAAGCTAAATCCCGAGAAGTGTGTTTTTGGGGATCCGTCTGGTAAACTACTCGGGTTCATCATCTCCAATCGAGGGATCGAAGCAAATCCGGAAAAGGTCGGCGCCATCCTCAAGATGAAGCCTCCGACTAATCAGAAGGACGTACAGAAGCTCACTGGATGCATCGTGACACTCAGCCGATTCGTTTCCCGACTCGGGGAGCGAGGCATGCCTTTCTTCAAGCTCTTACGCCGACAAGACGACTTTCAGTGGACAGTGGAAGCACAGCAAGCCTTTGAAGATCTAAAAAGGTTCCTCACCACGCCTCCGGTGTTAGTCCCTCCCATGCCCCAGGAGCCCCTCCTACTCTACATAGGCGCAACAACTCACGTCGTCAGCAGCGCTTTGGTTGTGGAGCGAGATGAAGAAGGCTCCCTCCAAAAGGTACAGCGTCCGGTCTACTTCGTAAGTGAGATATTGGGCGAGTCTAAAACAAGATACCCACAAGTTCAAAAGCTTCTGTATGCTGTATTACTTACATCGCGGAAGCTCAAGCATTACTTTCAAGAGCATGAAATTTCGGTGGTCACCTCTTTCCTGCTTGGAGACATACTCCATAATCGGAAGGCCACTGGGAGAATTGCCAAGTGGGCAGTTGAGCTTGGAGCCTTTGAAATAAAGTTCAGGCCTCGACTAGCCATTAAATCTTAAGCGTTGGCCGACTTAAATGCGCCGAGTGATGAAGCCCAAACCCCAAAGAAGAAAGAAAATCTCGAGTCTTCGGACAATGTACTTTGATGGTTCCTCATGCTCGCCGAGGGCTAGGATTTTGCTCATATCACCGACTGGAGAGAAGCTACGCTACGTCCTCCGGATATTGTTTCCCGTCAGCAACAACGCCGCCGAGTACGAGGCACTCATCCACGGGCTACGCATTGCCATCTTGCTTGGTGTCAGGCGGCTAATGGTACGCGGGGATTCCTAACTCGTGGTCAATCAGGTACAAAATGAGTGGTCCTGTATTGGCGATAGCATGACGGCCTACTGCCAGAAGGTTCAAAAGTTAGAAGACAAGTTCAACGGTCTAGAGCTTACACGTGTTCGCCGTGACAACGGCGCAGAGCGTGCTAGCGCGATGGGATCCACTCGCCCGTGTCCCGAGCGTGTTTTCGCCCAGAGCTACGCCGCGCCTATCAAGCTACCATCTGCACCGGGAGAAGATCAAGGGAAGTAGCCAGAGCCCGACGCAGAGGTATTCGCAATTAACCCCAGATGGACTCAGCCTTACTTAGATTATCTTCTTCGTGACGAGTTACCCGAGGATCGAAGCCTAGCCGAGTGCGTTACACGCCGAAGCAAAAGCTACAAGGTGGTCGAGGACTAGCTTTTCAGGAAAAGCAGTTCCGGAGTACTAAGGCGTTGCATATCTGAGTAAGAAGGCAGAGATCTACTCCACCAAATCCACTCGGGAGAGTGCGGGCACCACGCGGCTGCTAGCACCCTGGTGGGCAAAGCCTATCGGCAACGATTTTTCTGACCAACCGCGGTCACAGATACGAAAGACATAGTACGCAGGTGTAACGGGTGTCAGTTTTTCGAGCGGCAGATTCACATGCCGGCCCAAGATCTGCAGACGATTCCAATCTCTTGGCCCTTCACCGTCTAGAATCTGGACATGGTGGGACCCCTCAAGCGAGCGCAAGGCGGGTTCACCCATCTCTTCGTCGCCATCGACAAGTTTACCAAGTGGATTGAAGCCAAGCCGGTTGCTGTCATCACGGCAGCCAAAGCACGTGAGTTCTTCCGGGACATCGTCGTGCGTTTCGGCGTACCCAATCAAATCATCACCGACAATGCCGTTCAGTTCAAGAGCAGCGAGTTTCAAGATTGGGGCGAGGAGCTGGGCATCAAGATCTGCTATGCATCGGTGGCCCACCCAAGGAGTAATGGACAGGTTGAACGCGCCAACAGATTGGTGCTACAAGGGCTCAAAGCCCGAATTTTCGATCGCTAGCCGTCAGACGCTGCTACCGGGTTAAGGAGTTGCCTACGTGCTCGGGGCTCGAGAACAACCCCAAGCCGAGCCACCGGGCGGAACACCCTTTTTCCTTGTCTCACGGCTCGAGGTGGTCCTCTGGATCAATTGAAGTTCCGGTCCCTTCGAAGGTCTTGCCACTGACGATAATCGGTCGGATGATGTAAGGCGTGAAGACCTCGATCGGCTCGAGGAAGCCGTAGGCGGCATTGATCCATCGGCAAAGTACCAACAGGGTTGCGTCTACTATCATCAAGAACGTCGGGGCGTCGTTCTCCAGGAGATCCGTCCTTCAAGGAATCGAAGCACGAGCATAAACTCTCCCCACTCTGCGAAGGCCCCTGTGGGATCGCTGAGGTGACCCGCCCGGGGGCTTATCGGCTACAACGTGAAGATGAATCTGAAGTGCCCAACACCTAGAACATCGAGCAGCGACGTCGTTTTTTCCCCTAGTTCATGTATTCAAGCAGCATTATGTAATTAGTTTCCCATCTTTTGACTTGCTACTTGGCCGTAAACGACCAAGCAGTAAGTCGGGGGCTACACTAAATAGTATGCGGAGTCAACCGCACTCTATCTCATCAATAAAGTTGTTTTCTCTCTACATGTGTTGATCGCATTCGAGTATTATGAAAATTCTTGAGTAATGACGCTTTTATATCCCAGCGACAATGTTTAGCTACTCCGCAGTTGTATAGGAAAGCCAAGCGCTACTTCCTGGCACTCGGGGGCTGGACCAGTCGGCGGATGCGTGTCATGGAAAATGATAACACGTACTCTTCGGATAAATTGGATCACCAGTACTGGGGATCAACCAGAAGTTTCTATTACAGGCATAATTACAAGTCCAATTGATCGACTATCTGGACAGCAGTCGGATGAACCTCCTCTAACAGAGCTACGGCCTCCTCTTCCGAGCAAGCAAACCCATCCTTGATGGCTTCGCAGTCTAGGCGAGGAAAGTTGGACTTCGCGATGCGAGGCCTTGGCCGGTGCACGTTATTACGGCCTCCCGAGTGAAGACCTTGATCCGCTCGGGAATAGCATCGAGATGAGCCATCAGGAGGTCAGGATCGTTCGGCGGCTCCTCATCCGGATAGAGGCATTCAAGTATTGGAGCAATTCCCGTCGAGGTTCGGCGACGAAGCTCTGCGCAACCAGTCGGGCGAGGCATATCAGTCGGGTTTCAATGAGGTTGAGCCAGGGAGAGCCAGTCGGGAAAAGTTAACTTCCAACTGCTTAGCCGACTCCTCGGCTCGAGCGTTGGCTTGGCGGACTTCCTCCTCTAGCGCCTTCTGCCTCTCCTCCAGAGCTACACTCGACGGCAAATATTGAAGATCATTACCAATGGAACGTCCTTTTTAGAGATTTAACACGGATTGGAGTCTATACCTTGGTTTGTGTTGGACTCTTCCACGTGGCGAAATCGAAGCTCGGTGACCTCGCGGTGGAGTTCTTCGATCCGGCCGCGATATTGTCGCTTGGCGGCATACAGCGCGTTATCAAACTCATCGCGCGTTTTCAGCTCGCCTACCGTCCTCTCCATGCATCGGGTCTTTTGTTTTGACCTCTCCTTCATGCGCTGCGTGGAGAAGGGAGGTGGATTAGTGGGATTCCCCCGTGCAGGATAAAGATTCATGGCGAGAAGGTGTTTTACCTTGTATATTTCAGCTTGGATTGCGGTTACTTGGTCCAAGACCTCCCACTCTTCGGCTTCCTGCCCGTCGTCGACCTCGTAGCCCTCCATCTCTGTCCGCCATTTCAATCGGAAGGGTGGAGAGTGTGCTTTGGCGGAGGGGCGAGGAATCTCCTCGATCTCTGGCTCTGAGCTAGCTGGAGCCGAAGTTGGAGTTTTCCCCTTCGCCGACGAGGGTTGGTGGCTAGCGGTGGATGGGCCAGAGTCCTGGTGAGGCGCGGTGGGCCGAGCCGAGTCCCTGGAACTTGGCGGCTCGTCGTTATCTACTGGTTTTCTAAAAGCATTCGACGACCTGTCAAGATACACATCTCTACACATTATAAAGTTATAGCGTCGCAAAGGAGTACCTATGTGACGGGACGTATTTCATCTTGAATTTCATGCCCGAGCCACTCGGGCCCGAGCCGGAGGTTTTTTCGCCCAGACGCTGCTTTGGTCACCGACCGCGTGGCGGAGGGTCTTCTTGTCGCGAGGTTCAATGATGGCGACTTGTCATTGGGCGGCGGCGCGCGTAAGCCGACAAGATCTTCCTCTTTGTCGTACTCGCTCGAGTCCTCAAGCGCCACTTGTCTTTTTGGTCGGAGAGCACTCGCCGAGCCCTCGGTGGACGCTTATGCAGGTGTCTCCTTATGGGGTGGAGCTTCCTAACCGTGTAGTAGAAGAAGGCCTCGCGCTCCTGCGACACAACAAATTATATTAATTCTAATCCTACATCGACAAAACGCGGTTGAGTCGAGGACGATCTTCTCCTTACCGCTGGTGGCGAGTATCCCAAATGATACGGAGCCGGATATTCCGCGGGAGTTATTTCCGAGCCCGGAGCAAAAAGTTCCACCACTCGGCTGATGATCTCCTTCTGCGCAAGGTTCTCACCGGTTTCCCGAGTGGCGTCTTGGGGCCCCGAGTACTCAAAGGCGAGATGGACCCTCTCCTTGATGGGCTGGATACGGCGTTGGGTATAGTTCTACACTACCCCCACACCGGTCAACCCAGCAGATTTGGCTCTGCGGAGAAGAACAAGAAGTTCCTTCACTTGGCTTCCCCCGTCATCAGCGGAGAGAAAAGACCAAGAGGGACGGACTGTGGGGCACTCGCCGGAGAAGGAAGGGAGAGCCGGAGGAGAGTTGGCACAATAAAACCACTCTGAGTGACAGCCTTTGTTGGAGGTTTTTAAGCGAAGATTGAAATAAAACTTTTTGACCCCTTCCGAATTGAATCCGCGCCGCCCTGGCCTGGGATTGTCCTTGTTGGGGTAGGGTTTGAGAAGAAAGAGGAATCTGAAAAGGTCGAAATGAGAAACGATCCCCAAATAGGCCTCACAGACGCAAACAAAAATCGCGATATGAAATATAGAGTTGGGGTTCAAATGCGAGACCTCAATCCCATAGAAATGGAGCAAACCCCGGAAGAAAGAGGAGCAAGGAAGACCGAAGCCGCGGAGGAAGAAAGACTCGAAGACCACTACCTCGTCCAGACGAGGGGTGGGGCAGGATTCGCCGGCGGCAACACGCCAAGATACGAACCCTTCCAACGGGAGCACGCCGAGGGAGACTAGCTTCTGTAGCCTCCGTTCGGTCGTGATGGATTTTACCCACTCCTTTCCGCTCTTGGCAGCCTTAGGGGCGGCAGGGGATGGTGAAGCCATTGCGATCGGAGACGGGTGGCGGCGGAGGTGGCGATTGAGAAGAACCCTAGCGGCGGAGCTTGCTGAAGAAGCTAACTGACTGGCGCGAAACGTGGCTAAGGTGAACCAATTTCGTTCCCCTGTTCCAAACTTATAGCAACGGGCAAAGTTTCGCATTCTGGGCCGGGCCTTAGTCTAGCGCTAGATGCGGCCTTTCCGCAAGGGGCCCGATGATCACTCGGTAGGCGAGTGGTTCCCCGAGAGGTTCATGCGTTCTGATCGCTGTCTAGGAGCGGATGAGCCTAACTACTCGGATGAAGCGGTGTCGCGGATTCGAGATCAAATCGAGAAGAAGCGGCATTGCAAGATTCAAGATCAAAACAAAAGATATCGGATTCCCCAAAAGATTTTTCGTTAAAAGGTTCTTAGGCCCGACTACATATTTTCCGCGGCTCAGCACATCGAGCTAGGGCTCGTCGCTGGCTCGCGAGGATACAGATAAAAGACGGATCACTCTGACGGCCAACTCACATTGAGAATGGAAAAAACGAGGGCATCCTTCAGGGGAGTGCGGACGACATAAAGTCGCGGATGACCACTGACCAAGACCCTAATGGCTTCTTGGGCCATATTTTTCGCGTACTCCTCTCGCCATTGTTACCAGCGGGAAACCTTAACGGCTCTGGCCGCGGCAGCGCTAGCGCGGAACCCAGCGACGGCGGCTTCCCATGGATCCATGACTTTCTTTTGATCCTTCAATAGATTGGAGATGAAGAGATTTTTGGATGTCGCCGAGAAGACTCAAGAACCCGAAAGCCGAAGGTGAAGTAGTACTCAGCCCCTGAGATTTCTTTTATACTCAGAGGAAGTTCAAGGGGCGCTACCGTAATCCGTTTGAACACAAAAAACCATCATGACGATGGGACGAAGTTGAACGAATACGGTTTCCGACGGAAACACGCACCGCTCGATCGTGTGAGAAAAGGGCGCGAAAACGCTTCGCCTCCCGCTAATTGGGCTTGGGCTAAAACTGCAAAGGGCAACCCCCTTAACAGGCTTTCTTAACACGCCGCTAACGGTGGCAATGTGTTAAAATCGAGCCTAATTCGGCCTCGGTGCACCCTGGAGGGCATATCACCGGCAACGCCATAGTTAAAAATATTTCACGGCATACCCCATGTTGGGTCACTAGCTAACTTCGCATGTTCGAGGTTGGGTGTTGGTGAAATTTGGATTCAATTTCTTGAGGTATGCCTTTACAAGTTCGCCAGTTGTATACCGCTACCCGGATACAAATACCTCTCGGCAAAATTGTATCCAATTGGTACATACTGAGGGCATAAGTCGATCCTTCCTGGTCAGGACAGTACCACCAGTTGAAAGGTCGCCCCTATGTTGGGCCGAGTCTTTAGCTCTTACAAGTTAAGACCGGGTGTCTGATGCTGATACCTTTGAAACGCTAAGATTACAGCATGCTGCAAGACAGAAGTTGCAATGGCGTGGCTTAAGGCATACCCCATGTTGGGTCAGTAGCCTCTCTTGTATAGCAAGAGTGGATGCCCAAGAGCCGAACCCTTTTGTTGAGGTGATGCGCCCAATGGGCCGAATAAGCTGGAGTTTGGTACCGCCAAATCTAGGCACTACTTCAACACAAAAACTTAAGATTTCTTGAGTTCTTTACAATCTCTTTTCAGATTACAGGAGCTATCGCTGAAACCGATCAACCGGACATCCGATTCGATCGTAAAAGCACTCAAGCTATCAGGATCGTGGGCCCCGAGCCCCCGAGTATCCACGCAGTGGGCCAAAGGGAACAGATGGGGGACGACCCAAGTCGGCCGACTAGGGATAAAGACCACTCGGATAAGTGCGCCTTGAAATCCAAGGAAGCTTCCGGGGATATGATCAAGCTCCATGTAATTAGGAGATCATCTAACAGTATAACAGAATTAGGTACCACGGCAACCTTGTAACTCTATCTTCCCCTGCACTATATAAAGGGAGGGGATAGAAGCCGTAAGAGGGCTACATCTTCGTCATCATCATCGAGCATACACTGTAACCTTGGTCATCTTGCATCCCGCATATTGACCAACCATAATCCCAGAACACAGGAAGTAGGGTATTACCTCCGTTGAGGGCCTGAACCTGTATAACCCTGTCTTGTGTTACCCATCTGGTTTAGTTCTTGATTAGCGTCCCCTCGTACAAATTCATTGCCGGCGGTGACCCCCCAGTTAGTCACCTGTCGACACCAATATATAAATCTAAAGATAGAATCATGTAAATTCGATTCTCTAAAGCCAATGAAATTCCTGTTTCTGGTGTATGAAGGTGTCCCAAATGCTTGGTCTTCTTGCCCCCTCCCTCACATATGTCTACTACATTAGAATGTCCTGGGTAGACCAAAATAGAAACATGATATAATTATTAAGAAAAAAATAATTGGCATATCATATATGGTATAATTCCTTCTAGGTGGCTGCAAATTTCATCGTTATTCTCTCCCATTATCTGTTGGTTGAAACATTTTTCCAGTACACAAATGTCAACCTGTTTTGGGTCTGAAGGAATTTTTGGACTCCAATGAGCTCATATATTTCTATCAGTTTAGTTATCCATGTGAAATTTCATCGCCATAACACCTGAGATACTAGAAATGTGTATATTGCGGCATTATACATCATATATGATCAGAGACACATCCATATTATATTGTGGTAGTTTTATTTGTCCCATCCTCTGGTCTCATATTATTACTTTGGTATTAATCTTGCTCAGTGCTCTGTTATTCCTTGTTTGCACCCACTTAACTTTCATATATCTCTACAATTAGTTCTAAACCTATGCTTTTGTGTTATCTTCTTCATTCTGAGTAGGTACCAAAGGATGGAGGAAATACTCCAAGTTGCGCTTCCTGATTAGCTGTTCAGCTTGTCACCGCCTTGTCCAACAGCTTGGCACCACCTTGTCCGGCTATTCGGCACCACCTTGACTAGCTGTCCAGTGCCACCTCTCCATCTACCTCACCGTCCACAACATTTTGCATTGTGTGTTACGGTAGGGCTCTCTATCTCTAGTTGCTTTTACTGGATATTCCTTTGTATGCAAAATTTATTTTTTGTGCTTATGATGTGTTTGCCAAATTTATTTTAAAAGCCGCTTTATATTGCAAATAAAGCTGCAACATGAATAAATCATGGATTGACGATGAGGCTAGGTAAAACAACTCTTTTTCCACAAATTCAAAATGTGCATTATGTAGTTAGCTTAGGAACTAACATATAACTCACATGTAGGCACACACAGGTCTACTTACAAGGGGGTGAACAGTTTTCTAGCCTATGCATTTAGAAACTCAGCAGTAGGAAACAAGATATTATGCCCGTGTAGAAAGTGTGCGAACTCATATTGGAGAGAGGCAAGTGAAGTTCGTGAGCACTTGATATGTGATGGGTTTTTGAAAGGGTATAGGACCTGGAACTTGCATGGAGAAGCCAACTTACCTGCTGATAATATTGTAAACTGTGATGGTGATGAGTTTAGTGAGGATTCCGATGAGGAAGATGACATATCTGGATTGCTTAGAGACTTAGCTTGTGGTTTAGATGATAGAGGGGAGTTGGAAGATGATGTAACTTCTGAGGAATCAAATGAGGACCTATTGGCTCTTCAAAAGTTGGTAGAAGAAAATAGTCAAGAGTTGTACCCAAGTTGCAAGGAGTACTCCAAGTTGCGCTTCCTGATTAGACTACTCCATATCAAGCTCCTTGGGGGATGGACAGATAGAAGTTTTGACCTGCTTCTAGATCTACTAAATGATGCATTCCCTAATGGTTCAGCACTACCTAGAAATTTTCATGAAGCTAAGAAACTGGTGAAATCCATAGGACTTGGGCATGTTAGTATTCATGCATGTGAAAATGATTGCATCCTCTTTTGGAAAGAGCATGCAAATTCTAATTCATGTCCAAGATGTAAGGTTTCACGGTGGAAATTAGAAAAGAAGAGTCTAGATGGGAAACGTGTCTATAAGGTTCCTAGGAAGGTTCTTCGGTACTTTCCAATAAAGAAAAGGCTCCGAAGGTTTTTGTGTCCTCCAAATTTGCAAGACTGACTAGATGGCATGATGAAGAGCGAACAGAAGATGGTATACTTAGGTATCCTGCAGATTCTCCTCTATCGAAGGAATTTGACCAAACACATCCAGAGTTTGCTACAGATAGCCGCAATATTCGTCTAGCATACGCCACCGATGGTTTTAACCCATTCAGGTCCATGAAATCTACTTACAGTATTTGGCCTGGTATTCTGATTCCCTACAATTTTCCACCTTCGATGTGCATGAAGCAATCAAATTTCATTCTCTCTTTGCTGATTCCTGGCCGAAATGCTCTTGGTAGTGATATGGATGTTTATTTGCAGCCACTTGTCTATGATTTGTTAGACATGTTTGTTGATGGTGTTAGAACTTATGATGCTTCGAGTTGTGAATGGTTTCAGTTGCATGTAGCAGTTATTTGGACTATTACAGATTTACCTGGCCTAGGCTATGTCTCTGGGTGTGTCACATCTGGTGAAGCAGGCTGCCCTGATTGCCACTTATATACATCCTCTCTTAGACTTAGTAATGGTACCAAGACTTGCTATATGGATCACCGTAGGTTCTTGCCTGCAAACCATCCATTTAGGTTTGATGCTGATAGATTTAATGGTGAAACTGAGTGGATGCTAGCACCTACTCCACTTTCAGGAGAGGAGGTTTTGGAGTTGACTGAAAATCTTAATACAGTTTATGGCAAGGATCCATCTCGAAAGAAACCATCATACAAGGGGAGGCGCAAGAAAGGGGATCCATTAGTCATCTTTAAAAGGAGACCTATTTGGTTCATTCTTCCATATTGGAAAAACTTGATGTTAAGACATAATTTTGATATCATGCACATAGGGAAAAATGTTTGTGATAACATAGTGAATACACTATTGGACCTTGATGGAAAATATAAGGATAATTTGAATTCTCGCTTGGACCTCCAAGCTCTAGGTATTAGAAGTGATCTGCACCCTGTTGAAGTTGAAGGAGGTAAACTGTATTTACCTCCTGCACCTTACTCAATGAGTCCTGCGGAGAGGAAGTTATTTTGTGAAGTATTAAAAGGGGTCAAGTTTCTTGATGGTTATGCTTCGGATATACGACATAATGTTCATGTTAAAGAGAGAAAAGTAATTGAACTGAAGAGTCATGATAGCCACATTCTTCTACAACACTTACTGCCACTTGCCGTAAGAAGAATATTGCCTGAAATAGTTAGCGCAGCTTTGATTCGGGTAAGCAACTTTTTCAAGAAAATTTGTTCACCAGTTATTCGAACAAGCGATATGCATATTCTAGAGGCTGAAATAGCTGAAACCTTGAGCCTTCTTGAGACTATATTCCCTCCATCCTTTTTTGACTCAATGGTACACTTGATGGTTGATCTTCCTGCCCAAGCAAGAATAGCTGGCCCTGTTCATTTTCGTAGGCCTGTGGAGAGGTATTTGATGAGATGTAAGGGCTATGTTCGTGCAAAAAGTCACCCAGAAGGATCAATTATGGAGGGTTCTTTGTTTGATGAAAGTCTTACTCATTGTTCACGCTATTTACAAGGCGAGACTCGTGTTAACCAGCAAGCTAGAAATGGTGAACGGCTGCAAACTGAAACTAGTATCACTTTTTTCTTCAACAAAATTGGTCGAGGATTGACAGGAAAGTGTATTGTGAATCTAGAACACAAGACATGGCTGCAAGCCCATAGATATGTCTTATTCAACTATAGCAATATGGAACAATACTTGAAGTAAGATATAAAAATCATTTAGTATAACCTAATTACTTTCCATTGATTCCTAAAGTGATTTATTGGCCTTTTGCAGCAAGCATGTCCTCTATTTGTCCTCGATTGGTTTTCGAAACAAAAGAGACATCAACTGCATGCAGCATGAATCCTTTCATGAGTGGTTTAGGTTGCATGTAAGTAGGAAATGAAATGTATAGTTTCTAATTTTAGATGAACTTCACATTCAGTTTAATAATAGTGCTTAATATCTCAGGTGGAAGGAATGTGTGAGGATGTCCCTGATGACACTAAAACTTTAGCTAAGGGGCCATTGACAATTGCACGGAAGTATAATAGCTACATGATAAATGGTTTCAGTTTTCATACACAGTCCTAATGATGAGAGTAAATCTGTTCAGAGTAGTGGGGTTGCTGTAGTTGCGGAGACATCAAGCTTTGAAATGGGCAATAATGATAACATTACAATAGGAAAGAAAATCTATTATGGTATTATGAAGGAAATTATTGAACTAAACTATCAACACAAAGGAAATGTAGTGCTTTTCAAGTGTGATTGGGTTGACAGTCGTGGACAAAATAGATGGATAAAAATAGATCACTTTGGGATCACCAATGTCAACTTTAAGCATTTATTCAATACTGGTGAGAAGATATCAGATGAGCCTTTCATATTAGCATCATAGGCTATTCAAGTTTACTATGTTCGTGATCCAATTGATAATGACAGGTTTACTGTTGTCCAATCGAAGCCACGGGACTTGTATGGCATAGATTATGATGAGAATGAAAATCAAGATACTCAAACTAGACCATTGCATGATCTACATGGAAATATGACTGTAGATGTTATTGCTGGACCTACCCCTTGTGCTAGAACAGACATTGATGGCATACTTGTTGATGCAAAAAAATATAGAAAAAAATCTTTAAAGTAAGTTTTGTTGTTTAATTGATATCCCTGCTATCCTTTTCTCATTAATTTTCTTTGAAAGATAGTTCCTTGCTATATGATGATTCCTTATCACTTAGGTAATGATTGTTTTTGTCACTATTCAGGAGAAAAAATGTCAAGCGTGCAAGGAAAGGAACGCTCCCTTCATGAGATAGAGAAGCAGAGGTTTGCCAACATTACAGCAAACAACAGAAAGCTGGAAGCTCTTAAAATTCCTCATATCAACACTGTGCTGCAAGAAGGGTATCGAAAGAAGAAAAAAACAAAGGTGATACTCATACTCTATACTATTCCAGTTTTATTCTACGTTGCATAGCATGCACCAAACTGAATATATGTGACTCTCTTGTAGAAAAATCATCAGACTAATAATGCAGCAAGTGAAGGTTATAATTTGCGTCCAAAACAAAGAGATATTGCTCAAAATGAAGTATGACCGGTTGATGCAGATCGTGATTGTCAGGTCATTGGTGAATTCATAGGTGATAATGAAGGTATGTTAAATTCTTACCTAAGAACTAAACAAATATTCCTTTTGATATCAATATTTCTCATATATGAAACTAGCAGATTCAGCTATGGGCAATGGAACACAGAAGAGGAAAGGAAGGAGTATCATTAGAAAGGACAACATATTTTCTAGGACCCCTGATATGCCTAAACTCACGATAACAATCAATGAATATGGTCAGCCTATTGGAGAGAACTCTAGGCAGTTAAGCAATGTCATTGGGTGCCAGGTGAGAAAGAAAATACCTCTTGCATGTGATGATTGGAGGAATGTTGATGCTGAAAACAAATATAAATTGTGGACTGATATAAAGGTAGTACTCTCTATATTGTTTGTCTTTCAGCTCCTATTTTGATAAACAAATTGTGGATTGATTGGTCCAATTTTCTTGACAACTTAGGCATTCTATGAACTTGATGATTCTGCTTTCAATTGATTTATGACAACTGCTGGAAAGAAATGGAAGAAATTTAAGGCAACTCTGAAGGAACTTTATTTTGATGATAGTCTATCTGAGGAGGAATTTACAACACCACCTGATAAAAGAATCAATGATGATGATTGAAAATATCTTGTTAACTATTGGAGATCTCCAGAATTTGCAGTAAGTAACAACTTGCATACTCTACTCCACTTACATTGGTGCTACATGGCATGACTAGAACCTTTGGCTTATTATGTACAACAGCAACTAGTTATATGAGGCCATTGGGGACTGAGTTATAGACTAAATTCTTAAGTAATATCATTGCAGGCGGGCTTGTTGACCATTTAAATCAGCAAAAATAGCAACATGTTTGTTGCTTTTTTGTTGACTATTTGTATGCAAATCTATTGAATCAAATTTCAGAAATGTCATGTAAGATACTACTTGAAATTTCAGATGCACTTTCATTTTTCATTTTTCTTTCTATCATAGGCTCGCAGCACAGTAGCAAAAGATAATCGATCAAAATTATCACTGCATCATACGACGGGCAGCAAGAGCAATGCTCGTACTAGGGCTGAAATGGTATGGAGAACTACATCTCAAATCTCAAGTAGTGTTCTCTGTCAAATTCATTAATGAAATCTACATATTTCTAGGCTGAGAAACTTGGGCGCCTCCCTCGTCGAGATGAGCTCTTCATTAAAACACATACTAGAAAAAATGGAGTTCCTTCAAGACAGGCTGAGCCAATAATTGTTAGTATATTTTCCATATGTTAATTTGGAACATGTCCATTGCTTACTAATGTCTCCATATTCTATGTTTCTCTAGAACAAACTTAAAGCTGCTGTTGAAGCTAGTCCTGAGTTGATGGAAAGAACTATCTAGGAAGGTGATGCATTTGCAAATGTTTGTGGCCAGAAGGAGCCAAGAGGACTTGTCCGTGTTTTGGGTCTAGGACCAACTCCCCAAGAAGTGGGTACTCCAGGGGTCAAGTGTTACATGCCAACCAGGCTTCAAATAGAAATTCTAGCTCGGAAGAAGCTTGAAAATGAGAAAACAGCTCTAGTAGAACGTATGGATCAAATGCAAGGTCAAATGGATAGGATGGAGCAAGCCATGGAAACCATGTCACAACATGGTTCTAATTCACAGCCGCATGTGGAAACACATGACAATGAGGGAGGACATGATGAAAGTGGTGAGGAACAATCTATTTCTACTGATGATCGTTATGATATGGAGGGGGATTTGCTGGTCCATAGGCATGATGCAGGCCCATCAGTACCTAGGAAGAACATTACAAACACAAGGAATAATGCCCCTTGCAACGAACATGATGCCCTTGTAAGCTTTCAATCCTTCCCGTGTACTTCTATTTCAGATATGGCATTAGTTGACTTACTCATAAATGCATTAATTGTATTAGATTGGAAAGGATGTGGTATTATTTGCTATACTGAGATCTGATCAACCTATGGCTAAAGCAACAATAATTTCAACTAACCCAAAGACCATATTGGGAGGTGAGGCTCTTGGAAGGCAGTATTGTGAAGTTGTTATCAATGATGTGCTGAAAGGAGATGCAATTCTACCTCGTCCTTATAGTTATATAGAGACTATGGCTGATGCTCATCGGTTGTCAATTGCATGGCCATACAAGAAAGTAATTAACTAGACTTGATATTCTCTCTATATTAATTTGTAATGAGTAATTAGATTCTATAGCTAATGATGTTGTTTTATAGATGAAGTTAGCATGGCATCACCATCATCCCATAATACTACTGCAGGTATATGCTTCCCTTCTTTAATTTGAATTCATGCAAAATGCCTTTCTTATATACAAATTTGACATGTGGTGAACTGATGCATACAAACTAGAAGCCGAAAAAGATGATAAATAGATATTCTGAACTGATGCATACAAAATAGAAGCCAAAAAAGATGTTCTGATCTAGTCAAAAACTGCAAGTAGCCTCATTATTAGTGGGTGTAGTATTGGCACTTAACTGAGAAAAGAGAACACCCTACATGCTGATTCAGTTGCTGCAGCAAAAGAACATATACATAGTGCACTCAATGTTACTCAATTGAATAGATCTGCGCATTGCTGTCAATTAGAACAATTTTTTTAGGAAGCTTCTTTATACACTTATGCAAATCTTGTAGTGCTGACCATGACCATAATTAGATATATTGATGCTCATTATGATTTCCTTTGTGCAAATCTTTTCTTTTGAAGAACTGGTCATTATCATTGCGCTTCTCAGCATTGATATTTTTTTAGGAACCGCTGGACATGGCAATCGGTTGACGACAATTTGAAAGATGCCGGATGCAAGTTGTAGCCAACACTATAGGTGCCAGCAAGTGATACTTTTGCTTTTGAGTTTCTGGAAGCCATATGGATCGATGTGACAGTGACCTCTAATTATGTAGCTAGGCTTGTGTAGTGAATGTGATCTACACTAAAGATGATAGCAAGTGATACTTTTGCTTTTGAGTTTCTGGAAACCATATGGATGTGATAGTGACAATCTAATTATCTAGCTAGATCTATGTAGTGAACCTGATCTTTTGATGGCTGGGACAAACCTTTCTGCCATTCTATATATTTTGTTGTAAGTACAGATGGATGAACATGTACCCACCTTTTGATGAATGCATATGTATGCTACAAATATTGATGGATGAATTTATGCATCTTTCAGTTGTTCAATACTAATGTGAAATGCTTTTGATTTCTGTTGTGTCAATATTCAATTTTAGCATTATTGTGTGAAAGAATAAAAATTCTGTACAATGAGATTCCTGTTGGACAATTGGTCGGTAAATGTAATTTTTCGCGTCGCTATGTCAGTCGGCAATTGTCTGTTAGTCGGCAAAGGTTGGTCGGTCGGGAGAAATATGTCGGTCGGCAATTCCTTTTCCTACCTTCAAACAATTGGTTAGTAAAGAGGAGTTGGTCGGTAATACTTTTGCTGACCCCTCTTTTACCGACCGTTTTTGTTGGTCGGTACACGTTTTTACCGACCGATCCTCGGTCGCCAAATCAGCCTTTATCGACAGATCTATGGTCGCTAATTTTCTGCCGTCGTGTAGTGGAATTAGAAAAATTTGAAGGTCAAGTAGCAATAAAAGAATGAAGGGCATGCAGTGCTGAAATGAAACATCCCTAAATAAAACTATAGGTCAGTAGGTGGTCTGACCTCTGAAGATTGAACCATCTCAAGATTCAAATCAATTGTCAGGTTGGATGAACCAGATGTGTTGGCGTGGGGCAGTGGGTGGGCCTGAGGGAGGGGTGGACTGTGGAGGCGTTGGGACGTGGCAACGATAGTGGCAGCCAGCGTGAGCAGGTGGAGTCAAGGCAGCGGCAGTTGTCACCGGGGAGGGAAATTGGGAAGCTTAGGAGGGCGGCATCAGGCATGTAGGAGGATGGAGGTGGATGGACAATGAGTACTGACGCAGGATTGACGGCGGAAGGGCAGCATCGGCTGGCTAGGTCGGTAAGAGGAGGAGGAGGGTGCTGGATCGACGGTGAGCTCACCACCGGCGAGCACCGACGACTATGGCCAAACCCTAGCTGCCTCAGCGTCTCCATTTTTCAAGCGGAGCTGGGAGGGAGTAGACGGGAAGGGTGTTTGTGCAAAATGTGCCAGGTAGGGAGTGGATTTCCACCGTAAGGCTCGTTTGGGGACCGGGGTAAAAAAAACCTATGAAAATAACCCCCCACGAGGTTTTTATGGTCATTTCAACTCCCTGGCCCGCTCCCCACCCCACTCCCCGTCTCTGCAGCAAAAAAATCCCCACACAAACCGCATTCACTCTCTCTCTCTCTCTCTCTCTCTTCTCGATCCACTCCATGGCGCAACTGGCGGCGCATCTCTCGTTATCGGCGAGAGCCCAACCACGTCGCCCTCCAGGGGCCCCATCCTTGTCGGCCTCCTCCTCCTTGCTTGAGCCTGGCGGCCCCAAGATGCTCAAAGCTCCACTCACCGCCCGCCTCCTCTTGAGCTCCACCACGCCGCCTCCTCGAGCTTCGCCCGCTCCTGCTCGAGCACCGCTGCCTCTGTGCTTGGGAAGAATCTGAAGTGTGGACAGAGTTGAGAGGAGACGGGGATTTCTTTTTCGAGTGAGATGGCGTTGATTTATTTCCCCGGGATTTCACGGGAATGGGGTGGGATTTCACGGGGATGTGGGTCTACCAAATGGTTCTTAAAGTTTCCTTGGGGGAGTAAGCCGCGTGGGAATTATCCCCGGTTTTTGGCAGGGCCGCGAGGATTCTTGTTCCCAATTGAGCCCTAATTGAACTGTGACGCACATATATGATCTAATGGCTAGTAGTTGGTGTTAGCACTTTAGCATTAAAGGGCTTTTACACCGGATATGTTGCCAATTTTGTTTGGCTTCTAGAAAAATGTTAAAACTACTTTAGACTTTGGAATGATGGAGAAATTAATAAAAATTTAAGGATGTTATTTTTACCCCTATTTAATTTTAAAATTATAATTAATAGGTCAAACTAACTTTCAATTTGTATTTAAAAATTCAAATTGAAAGATAAGACTAACGTCCTTCTATTTTGCTTAGTTTCCTCCACTTTTTCCACCAGTCAAACTAATATTCCCTTAATACTTGATTCATTTAATCAACAAAAGATCTTATAAAACAAATATAATTTTTGTCATATTTCACACAAATGTAATATTTTTATGGAATATCTTGGTTCTATAAAATTATATGAATTTTTTTAGCTTTCTATGACTTTCTACATTTTTTATTTTAAAAAAATTATTTTATAGAAATCATGATGACTAGGACGCCATGTTATCCAAAACCGGGTTGGTTTTAGGTGAGGTGGTATTTTTTTCTCTTATTGGTCACCCGATTTTGGAATTAAGGGGACAAAACCAAACTTTGGTGAGTTGAAGGGGATAAAGTGGACTTTTTGCTTCTTTTAGGCCCTGTTCTTTTGAGCTGATCTGAACAGCTGAACGGCTGAAATAACTGAATTTCGAGAGCTTCTTGAGATAGTCTCGAGATTAGGATACATTTCGTTTGACTTGCTTTTTAAAGTGTTAGGACCCACCTTCAAAACAGCGAAAAAACGAACAGAAAAAACTCAAAGCATATGTGTTTTTAAAACGTAGATAAGTCGTTAAGCTGTTAAGCCGTTAAGCTCTTAAGCTGAAAAGAACTGGGCTTTACACTTTCATCATAGCTCACAAACAACTTTCTGGCCACTGTTTGGTTAGAGAGAGCATGGATAGGGAAGGAGAATTCATAAATGAGCGATGCTAACTCTCTTGTTTGTTTCAAGAGAAATGGAGAGGACAAATAGATTTTACAACTGAAAGAGAGTGAGTTCCTACGCATGAATTGTTGGGAACCCATTGCAGTCACGAGATCGGCCCGTCCGTAGCCAGGCGCGTGTACGTACGCTGTTGTTGTGGATAACATAGACCTCGGGTACCTACACGGCGGGCCTAAAAGACCACCCGACAGGGGATGGACCAAGTAGGGTGGATAAGAACGTGTACCACTCGGACTCTAGAAGGCTTGCCCGGCAAGGAAAGAAGTCTATCCCTAATTAATAGGGAAGATATACTTGTAATCTCGGATAACTACATATCTGGCTAGAGGATAGAGATAGTAATCCTACATCGTAACTGACCAGGACTCTACCCGATAACCCTGCCCTCACTATATAAGGCGGGCAGGGAGCCCCTGGTTCGGCATGATCATCATCATCTACAGCATCCAATCCAATACCCTCGCCTCATAACACAACTTGAGGCCGAGAACACAACATACGAGAGATCTTCCGATCATCTTGTATACATATATCCCATAAAATCCCAGATCACAGGACTAGGGTATTACCTCCACCATGAGGGCCTGAACCTGTATAAAAAAGACCCTTTGTCTTGTGCTACCATCGAGTTTAAATCTTGTGCATCGCCCCATATATAATCATTGCTGACGATAACCCCGGTTAGCCACCCGTCGACAGTTGGTATGGGGCCACATAACTTGTAGACCAAGAAGAACCATAGCATATGCGCTCTCTCTCTCTCTCTCATATATATATATAGGAGAGGTTTTGATATATTATATACTTGCAATCAACAAGCGATAAAGTTTTTTCCCTTCACATTTTTTTGTTCTTTGTGTTCCTTCTACTTGAATATGATTGATGCCTTAGAGTACACCTGGTAGTAAGGTTGCATAATATGAAAGACGTGAACTACCACCTATTTTCTCCTTTTCGTAAACCCTTAGCTACCAAACACAACCCTAATTAAACACATTAAATACATTGCACAACCGCTCTTGTAGGGTTGTAATTTACCAAAAAAACTCGTTGGGGACACGCAATCCTTCATGCAATTGCATTAATTAATATAAGACTATAAGTAAACAACATTCATTCATCAATGCAACTAGCACAAGGCATACCACCTAAAATTTACTATTTATGAAAATTTGGATTCATGGTATATGTACCAATTCCACCACCACAACGAACTTTGATGGGACTACTAAGGAAGCCTGAGATATATGTTGGTTATGAGACAGTGTCCATAATCCGATATTTAGAACCCATGGCAGACGATTTGCATACTAGCCGGTTCATTGATTACATCTTTGACAAGAATAATTTTCCATCATTATGGAGACAAGCAACCATTACCAGAAGAATGTCGGAAAATAATTTGGCAAGAAACTACCATTCCCATGCATGAAAAGCAAATGAAGAGGTTCAGAAGATCCACGATTTGCATGCATTAGCAAAATGAATGACCAATCATTTTTGTGATTCTAGGGATGTGATTAAATAACATGTTCAGCACACAATGTGCTGAAGAGGGTAGTAGTGCCAAAGCAAATAGAAGGCACCTGTCAACATATTCAAAGGCCTCAAATAAAAAGTACAGAAGAAACGGTTCCTCAGATTCCTAATACCCGGAGACGTCAGTAAAAAGGGGAACGATGGCTTATTACAACGTCATGAAAATGCCCGAAAAAGCAAAAAGGGAATCCAATTGAGACCTGGCACGTCATAAGAGAAACATGCTAGCGTGTTATTCCTAGATTTGAAAATAGTACTGTTAGAAGAAGCAAAAAAATACAGCACCAACATCATCAATAGCACCACCAACACAAGTAGTGCCTAAATCAGCTCAGGAAGCAATAGTAGTCGAGTCTATCATGAGCGCACACTGTCTATAAATAAATAAAGGACATTGCTCTCGTGATGGGAAATAGCGGGGTAGAGTAAGGATACACCGATAATATATCTAATGATGAAATGGTCATAAATTTTGCAATCATAGGAGAAATTATGAATAGAACAAACACCAATGTCAACATATATTTTGCAAATTTGATTGCCAAATAAATAGAACCTAATTAGGAGCCAACATCACTCACTAAACATGGAAGGAGGCAATCACCATGGAACTTATTTCTCTAAACAAAAGGGTAGTGTTTGGCCCTGTGTGCCACACACCTTCCCATGTACGCCTTGTGGGTTATAAATGGGTATTTGTTTGCAAGAGAAATAAAAAGAATGAAATAGTACGACACAAAGCAAGATTGGCCACGCATGGTTTCACTCAACGTCTTTGTATTGACTACGATGAAACCTATTCAACGTTCATGAGTAGTATCACCTTTATATATCTTATCTCAATGGTAGTCAACATGAATTTGAATATGAAATTAATGGATGTTGTAACATCATACCTTTAAGGTAACATGTATCTAAATTATGAAGGTACTCAACAGCATATCAACTCTGAAAGGAGAATGCAAGAAATTATACAATATAAAAATACAAAAGTTCTTCGGTAATGCAGTAAGAAAGAATGTGATTTAATCGCTTAAGCGAATATTTGTCCAAGAAAGGATACGTGAACAATGAAGATTGTTCATGCGTCTTTATACAATGATCACAAGATGATTTTTGTACAATTTTTTTTACATGGATGATTTGAACATGATGAAATTGAAGCAGCAAGAAACTATTTGAAAGCATAATTCGAAATGAAATATCTAAGTAATACCAAGTTTTTCTTAAGCTTACACATTGAGCATTTGCTAGATGGAATCTTGGTGCATCAGGCAACCTACACTCAAAAGGTATGAGAGAGATTTAACTTTCATAAAACATGTGAATCAAGAAGCCCTATGGTTCGTAGGTCATTGAAACCAGACCAAGACCCATATAGGCCTAAGGAAGAGAGGGAGGAAGTCATGGGGTCTAAATTCTCATACTTAAGTCCAATTGATGCGCTCATGTACTTAGCAAATAGCACACGACTTGATATAGCATTTGCCGTGAATTTATTAGAAAGATACAATACAGAGCCCACTAAGGTACATTGGCAAGGAGTTAAGAACATTTACCGTTACCTCAAAGAAATCATAGATCTAGGCCTATTTTATAGAAAGAACCAAGATATAACGTACTTATTAGACCCACACAAAGGGAAGTCATAAACGGGTTATGTGTTTCGGTGTGGAGTAACTACGGTTTCATGGAAGTCATCTAAGCAGACACTTGTATCAACATCGATAAACCATTCATAAATAATTGCATTGTATAAGGCCACACACGAGTGTACTCGGCTTTGCAGAATGACATTCCACATTTATGGTCACGTGGATTGAATATTGAGCATTACCACACAATTATTTACGATAATAATGCATCATTTATCACACAATTGTAAAAGGGATGTATCAAAAGCAATTTGACAAAGCATTAGCCCTGAAATGTTTTTAATTTATGCACACGAGTTGCATAAGATGAATGAAATTAATATACAACATATAAAGTCTTGTGAGAATCTAGTGGATATATTCACTTAATCACTTCCCACATCCTCTTTCGAGAGATGCGTGAAAGACATAGGGATGATGAAGCTTAGAGAGTTACAAGGGCAAAGGGGAGCAATTATGCAAAATTAAGAAAATCTCAAACACGCAATTCGAGTACCCAACTAAGAAGCAAACAATGAGGCAATGTTGAGTGGATATTTACTCTTTTTTGTAAGTGACTATATATAACAGTTTCTCATATAAGGTTTTTAACGAGGCAAATTCGTATATACAAACAAACCGTATGTTAGGTACTCTTTCTCCATAATTTTTTCCACTAGGTTTTATGGAGTTTTTGGGACATATGCATTAGTGTCATGGTCAAATGGGGAGTGCTAGGAATCTGCCGTAGTGATGAGCTCGGTCCGTCCCTAGCTAGGCGTGTATATGTATGTGGTTGGGTGTGGACCCACCTAACTTGTGGACCAAACTCCTAACATATGCACTATATATATTGAAAAGATTTTGATCTGTCTTTATGCAATCAAGAAAAGTGATAAAGATTTTTTCTCCACATTTGTGTTCCTCCTGCTTCCATGTGATTGATGCCTTGAACACACTCTATATCATGGTTGTATAATATGAATGATCGTGAACTACCACCTATTTCTCTTCTTTTCCTAACCTTATAGTTGCCCAACATACTGTTAGGCCTGGTTCTTTTCGGCTTAAATTAAATTAAATGAAAATGAAAATATGTTATTATTGTACAAGCCAAAAGATGTAGTACTTTGTAGTCATTTATGAAGTTTTAAATAGTACTTCTTATAATTACTGAAATATTTTTATATAATTTTTTGAACTCCCAAAACATCTCACGAGAAATCACAACATTTTTATATCAAAACTTTTTAAAACTCTAGTGTCTATCGGAAAGAAAAATCTAAACAATCTACATATCAGGCCCAGTTGTTGGACCCTGAGAATCAAACCTTTTTAAAACTCTAGTGTCTGTCGGAAAGAAAAATCTAAACAATCTACATATCCGGCCCAGTTGTTGGACCCTGAGAAGTTGGGCTAAAAGTTACAACCTTTCTAGGCGTTATATCTCACCGCTGATCCACCACGGGCAGACGTTCTAGGGTTTTTGGCACAGAGCTCGCTCGCCGCCGCCGCCGCTCCGAGGAAGTACGCAAGGGGGGAGGGAGCAGAGCTCGTCAGCCATGGTCATTGATCTGCGCCTCATCTTCCTTCAGCTCTTCATTTCTGTCCTCGCGGTGGTCGTTTACGATCTTAATTATTGGGTGCGTCGGGCGGTAGTATTTGGTTACGGTGCGGATTAGTGACGATTAAGAGCTTTTAATTTCTATCTTGCGCTGCGTCATGCTGTTGTTTGATTGGAGATAATTTAGGTGTGATTTGGGCTAGAGTTTGCGTGTAGAGTAGTTTTGCATCTTGTGTGATTGCTTTAGCTCGCTTGGCCGTACTTGCCAAATGGAATAGTGCGAGGTCTCCATTGCAGTGTTAGTACCTAGTAGTTAAAGAAAAGGCCTTTGACAAGTGAAACTGTTGCAAGTTCGTGAGAGTAATTCTAGTTAGTAACTTGGCATCTCGAGTTCATGTATGGAGACGTGTTTCTATGCTCCGAATTGCACAAGTTTTGGAGCACCAGAGCTACCAACCCGTCAGCTGTTCCAAGTTTTCTATTTTATTAGGAGTATGAAAGATGGTAGGTGATGGATTGATAGTTTATGATCTTGAGCATTACAACAACTTGAATTAATGTGCATGCGCTGCTGTCTTGCTCATGTCTAAATTAGAGGTAACATGAGTCGAATGACTGCTTTTAAACCTTGAACTGTATTAGAATTATTCCCAAGTGTATACACCAAGTTGGCAGTGAATACCTGCGTGGTGAGTATGACATTACATGTAGTTGTTACTTAATAGGTTAGCGTTGAAATGGATGCAAGATATTAGATAATATTATAGTTCAGATTATAGTGTCAATCCAATTCATGTGGCATTTTCCTTGGGAAGTGATTCTAAGAAGTCGAACTAATTGCATGTATAACCATTAGAAACCCATCCTGCCAAGTGAGCCCCCTTGTGGTACATATATGATAGATTTAATATATATTGTTGTTTTCATTAATGCTTATGTGTTTAGCTTGGAATAAGATTTTCAATGCTGTTTCCTATTCTTTTTTATTGAACCCTAAAATTAAATTTCATTGCAAATTATTCTTGCTAGCATGTTACCTTTTTTTAACTGGTATATGATTTTGAAATCTTCAAACACGTTCTTTTCATCTATTTTTAATTTGTGAATGGATTAGCCTGAAAAGAAGCAATGAAATTTTATTATGAAATGTGCCGGCACCAGAATTAAGAAATGGACCATGGTAATCTTTTTTGGAATCTTATTTTAACCAAACTTTCTTTAGTTTTTGCTGTGTGCACAACTTCATACTGCCTTGTCTGTCGTTGGTGAATATACCTACTATTCAAATAATGCAAAGAAATCATCTTGAGGATGCTACATGGGATTCTTTTTTTACAATTGTTCTGAATTTTATTGATACTTACCAGTATACTTATCCTTAAAATGTATTCACTAGCTGCATATAATATTAACTCACTTTTTAAATTTTTTTTTCCCCAAATATGGTCAGCCCTTTTTTTCCATTGGTTTTCTACCATATATGTATACCTTTGAAACTTGCCAGAGTTTTTTCTTGTGATATGAGCAACTGTTATGTTTGGTCTGTTCATTTAGTCCAAACTTTCTGTTCATTTTTTCCTTGTTAGACCAAGTATGTTTGTTTACCTTGTAGGTGAACGTTCCGAAAACAAAGAAAACCTACTGCAAGAACAAGGAGTGCAGGAAGCACACCCTTCACAAGGTTACCCAGTACAAGAAGGGGAAGGATAGCCTCTCTGCTCAAGGGAAGCGTCGTTATGACCGCAAGCAATCTGGATATGGTGGGCAGACAAAGCCTGTTTTCCACAAGAAGGTTTCATCTTGATTTCCCTAGTTTTCTGAAGCATAACTGCTAGCTGCTAAGTATATTAAGTGCTACTCCTTGGATGTCTTTGCTCTGGGTTGCTCAATAATTTGGTCAAAATTTCAGGCCAAGACTACAAAGAAGATTGTGTTGAAGCTGCAGTGCCAGAGCTGCAAGCATTACTCTCAACATCCAATCAAGGTCTCCCTTCTCACCTCTTGTCCATTTTCCTGCTATATATTTTTTTTTCAAGAACTATCTGACTCTCGATCTGCAACCTAACAGAGGTGCAAGCACTTTGAGATCGGTGGAGACAAGAAGGGCAAGGGAACCTCTCTCTTCTAATCTGCTGATTCACATAGTACCAGGACTTTCATCTTATCTGCCAGAAGTTACCAATTAAGAATGCATTATCTTATCTTTCTGGTGAGATGCATCAGCTGGATAACTCTATGTAGTATTGCAAAATACCTAATGTTTAATGCTTTGATCCAACTATTCTTTTTGCCAAGATGTTTTCATGTGCTAGTATGTGAGAGATTTGCCAAGATGTTTTCATGTGCTAGTATGCGGGAGATTGGGGAATGCCTTTATGATGTGTTTCTTATTTGTACTGCAAGATCGTAGCTTACACAACTAGTCTCTGGGCTTGTTTCGAGAGATGTTTTTTCTTCTTATTATTATTATTCCTGGAGGAACTAATTTGTTTCCTATGGAACTCTGACAAAATTTCCCCGTTTGAAACAAGTCCAGGTGTTGTGTGTGCAAGTTCTCTTTGAAGTTACTGGCCTGCTTGGTGATACACCCGCAGCCCAATAGGCACGAATAGCATGCGTGGTACTGTAGCTGTGAACAGTACCGTGGTGCTGTATCACGGGATTGGATCAGTTCGGGTTAGTTAGGATTAGATAGAGTTTTAAATTAGATAAGATCAGTTTGTTAGGGATTTGATAAGATTAGTTAGAGGGTAGTTTCTTAGGTGCTAAGTCTAGGGATGGTCATGTATCTTTCTTTGGCATCCAATCAAATGAAGTAAATTGAGATTAGTCTTAGGTGGTAGCTCCGAGGCGTTAGCTTCGACAACAGCTTGTCTCGCCCGTGTTAAGGACCGTATTATTTTGGTATCAGAGCAGGACGATCCCTCGGGATGACGTTTCGCTCTGGGTATTGTGCCGGTCGTTGGTACGATGACCGGTGTTTCTACAACGATCATGATGATCGGCGCTTGTACAAAAGTCGTCGGTTTTACCGTGATCTGTGTCCTTTCGAGCGGCGGCGATACGACGACTACCAGCGGCATCGTGAAGATCAGCGTTGGTGTGGTCAACTGAGGCCATACGACTACTGTTGGAGGTACCGAGAAGAACGACAACCATTCGAGCCGCTACGGTATGAAGACTACCATCCCTGGGAACACCAGCGCTACTTCAAGCCTGCACAACCATGTCAATGTGATGACATCCCCACCAAAAAGAGCAGCGAAGGTCTCGTTCTTGACCTTTGCGAGTCCATCATCATCAAGATCGACGGCATCATGAAGAGAATATATGGCATGAAGACATTCTCCGCAGCACCATCGACATCGTCGACCATATCGACGACCAACGATGTTGTCGAGCTATGCAAGACGAACCCTATCAATGCCGAAGCCAACACCGATGACAACGCGGAGGTCGACAAGTCGACGAACAGCCACAAGGTCGGCGTTCTTTGTTTTGCTACATCTTCATGTGTGAGGGTTCCCAAGGTGATGAGGGTTTAAGCAAAGCGACGTCAAGGCAACCGGCCCAACGTCGCTCCATGTCTTCCTCTACGCCAAGCACACCTTCGGAAACCCCGACGTCTCCGTCATCACAAGCCGGAGGACTGTGTGCGTGTTGGGCCGACACAGCTAAGTCGTGCCCATGGGGATGCGCTTCAGCTTCAGCATCGGCGCTGAAGTCTCGAGTGGTGTCGTTTCAACCTTGAGGACAATATTGATTCGAAGGGGGAGTATTGATACACCCGTAGCCCAATAGGCACGAACAGCATGCGCGGTACTGTAGCGCGTGGTATCGCGGTACTGTAGCACGGGATTGGAGTAGTTAGGGGTTTGTTAGGATTAGATAGAGTTTTAAATTAGATAAAATCAGTTTATTAGGGATGGGATAATATTAGTTAGAGGGTAGTTTCTTAGGTGCTAAGGGCCTGTTTGGTTTGCTGCCAAATCTGCTACAACTAAGGTTAGGCACGCCACAGTTTTTATGTCTGATGTTTGGTTCGCATCACAACTGTGGCTTGCCACACTTTCTTAGTCACATGACCCACATGTCATAGACCGATTTTTTTACCACACTTTGCTTAAGGTGTGGCGCTGATTTTTTGAGCCACAAAAGTGTGGCTTGCCACACTTGCCTAAGGTGTGGTTAGGCAAGATGTGGCACCAACCAAACAGGCCCTAAGTCTTTTATCCCTATAAAAGGGATGGTTATGTATCTTTCTTTGGCATCCAATTAAATGAAGTAAATTGAGATTAGTCTCATAGGCGGTGGCTCCGATAACAGCCTAGGCGCTAGCTTCGACAACAACTCGTCTCGCCCGCGTCAAGGGCTGTATCACTTGGGCTACTCAGATTGGAAGAAAATATGTCCTTTTGGACTAGAAAAATGAAAATTTGGTGGCCAGTTTTCTCTACTCTGAATTCTGTGAGCATCCGTAGCAGAAGCTGTAAAGTGTGAAGAGATAGAGTGTTTGTTAGATGAAATGAATCTTTTATAGTGTAGTGTTAAATTGTGAAGAAATTTTATAGCAATGGGTAGAGTGTGTAATGAATAGTGTTTTAAAGTGTACCTTTAAAGTCTCTGGTGGAGATGCTGGTAGATCTGTGTGGCTCCATTCCTGTTGTCTATAGGGTACTGCTTGCACTATTTTTTGGATAGGAAGAAGTCCAATTTACCTCCCTTAACTATTGCAGAAGTTCATTTTTCCTCCCTCAACTCATTTGTGGCCGTTCGATGCAAGATTGGACGGCTAGATCTCACCCATTTAACACAGAGGAAGAAAAAGTGAATTTTTTTAATAGTTGAGGGAGGCAACGTGGACTTCTTCCTTTTGGATATTGTTTGTTGTCTAGCGTGCCCGGATGGAGTGCGAGATGTCGCCACATTTTGTAACTTGTACGTGTCCCAGGCCCTGTCTAGCATCTACCCAAGTATGAACTATACGGCCCAATACTGTGGCCATGCAAGTGATGCTTGCTGCTGAGCGTCGTGGGGTGCATATCAGGATAATTCGACGCCCGTTTCGGATGTGAATTGCAATCGGCAATTAATCCTGTTATGTTGTGAAACAATTATTTTATGGGCAAAATAACAATGAAGCAACAAAGATACCCTCTGAAAGTACTGATAAAGAAGTTTTTGTTTTCACTCATTTTCTCACATCGCTGAGCGAAAAAATTATCGGCACTTTCGCATCGGTGACAACTTTCTCCGATATCATTACATTGTTAATCGCAATCAAGAGCACTTTTGCATCTCTGTTGCAGTTAGTACAAAGAAATAAGCCGCATTTTTCAATTATTCACTGTTTTCTATGGGTCTAGGTTTGTTTGGATGAAATTGGTTGATACATGAAACTAAATATGGTATCAAAAATAGAGATCTTGAATTTGAGTCATGGTTTAGACTAGACCTGATCATGGGAAGCCCGCCCCGGCCCGACCAGTGCATTGAGCCGGGTTTGGGCCTCAATTTGGAGCTCGGCTATCGGGCCGGACCTGGGCTAGAGATTTGCACGGTTTTAGCTAGGCCGTCGGGCTTCCAGTCGGGGTCGGGCCTAATCCCATGGGACCGGGGCTTTTTAAGCTCGTCCCGAAGCCTGGGCTAACATTTAGAACGTCGAAAACGGAGTTCGGATGTGACCGGGGTGTCTATTTGAAGAGAGACTACTTGGGAAGGTTTCAAATTATGGCGAGTTCGTCAAGCTCGTTGACGACCTCCGCGGCATGGAGTTCAGCTATGGCACACCTTGTGAACTGTTGTTGATCAGCGAGGAGGCGATTGGATCGCCGTAAACGACTACGTGTAGGTTGGTGAACCGGCTTCATGCACCCGTCTTCCGCTGCACTGCGCGTCGTAAGGTAATCTAGATCTATGGTCAATTACTTGCATGGTGTTACTGGGCTTTCGCGGTAAAATTTTGATTCGTTGCTAGCGTAGCAATCCCGCGTTTTCCTTCAGTGGTGAGATAGAAATTTTGCACACAGTCTTGTGATAATTTAGTAGATTTATTTAATAAATCTGTACCAAAATCCATATTCCAAAATTGTGTTTGTGGAATTGGCATGAAAAACTTTGTGAGTTGCAAGGTTTAGGGGGGAGCAAGCTACTGAACTATAACCTAGTTAAATGATCTTAAGAAGTATATGACGCCCTTTTCCATGTATGAGTTTTCATCAAGGTTTCTCATATAATGGTTTTTAATGAGACAATATAGCATACAAGCTTATATAGATGCACTCCAAATCTATATCTGCACAATTCTAAATTGTGTTCGTAGAATTGGCATGGAAAGATTTTTGTGAGTTAAGGTTTAGGGAGAGCAAGCCACTGAGCTATAATCTTTTTAAATAAACTTAAGAAGCACATGCCAATTGTCGACGGTTGGGATATCGACCCAAGTTAACCAAGGTTTTTCAAAGAGGAGATAGGAGACACGCCGAACAACCACGAACAGCAACGAATAGGAGACAGGGGTTTTTATCCTGGTTCAGGCCTCTCGGGAGAGATAATAGCCCTACGTCCAGCCTTTCTTTATATCAAAGAGGATTACAAGGTGGAACTCGACGAGATCAGCAGGTCTCGGCGAGTAGTATGCGAAAATCTATCTACTAAGGGGTCCCAGATGCCCCTAAACGCCGTAGGGCACTTTGTTTATATAGTCTTGAGCAAACCGACCCTCCGAGGAATATCGGTCGGGCTAATTACGAGTACGTAATGTGAACTCAAGACATGCCAAACACATCCGCGGTAGATAAGGTATACTCCAATTCTTGGGGATCACGACTCCTATTCCAATCCGGGAAACCAACGTCCGGGTCTTCACGTAGCCGTCAGCAGACTCTGCTCGAGACGGACTCAAACACGATTCCTTGGCCACTACGCACCACGCCACCAGGAAGCTGTTCGGCAGGATGCATATGGGCGAGATAGAACCTTCCAGGGAGCTGGGCCCTGGTAGGCTATTTGATCGGGCCGTCAGGGAGTGGGCCATGGCAATGGGCCATAATTTAATCCCGATAGCTAGCCCCGAGACTCAAGTGGAAGGACTCACTAGAGTGGGTCTTCCTCTTGAGACTCTAAGTCACGAAGAGGGTATTTTTCCTGCTACAAAGACGTGCAACAAAGCGAATCGAACAGAGTTACGGTTCAACCGAACAAGTCGTGTTCGGGACCGAACAAACTCCGCCGGCCGTCGAGCAACTCGCTTGCGTCGAGCGGAACGACATCTGTCCGAGCGAGTACCCGACCCTCGATACGTAAATCGGAAGAAGTGAGGTGAATCATCTCCTTGAGGCTGAACGTCATCAAGGAGGATTGGATTCTTAGTAGTGAAGAGCGTACCACCGCATCCGTAAGATCGATCTTCCGGAGAATAAACATAGCAAGTCGTGAGATGGACTCGTCTTCTGCATCCGCACATTCGGATGCCTAGGAAAGATAGGGAACCACCTCTCGTGCTAGAGCTTGCCCGAGAAAATAGGGATTGCGCTCGAAGCGAATGTCGCGCCAGAGCGAAGGTGATGTGCCCCGCACGTAGATCGTGTGCTAGGAGCGCACAATGCATACGAATGGGAAAGGTGACCCGATCCCAGGCGTAGAGCTCGTCGAAGGAACCGGTAAGGAGATCTAGTCCCGAGCACGGAGCTCGTTAAAGGAACCGAAAGTGCGACCAGCGAAGACGCATGCGGTAGGAGCCCGCGCCGGACGAAGAGCCGCCGGTCGCGAGGTGATCCACCCGAGCACGGAGCTCGTCGCGGGGACCAGATCGCGCGCGGGCGAAGAACGCCCGTCGCGAGGTGAATCACAACCCGATGCGATCGAGCCGCAAGAGAACGTGTGAAATCAACGCTTTATCCATGACGTATTCCTTGCGGCGTTGTAGGCGTTGTCTTGGCAAGTGCGTAACCAGCGCTGAAGTGCCCGTTGCGATGAGAATCGACTACGGTGGGCATGCCCGTTATGATGAGAATCGACTACGGTGGGCGGGACTCGTTGGCGGCGCAATACCTTGACTTAGCCGAACTGTGAAGGTCGGTCTGCGGGCAAAGGCAAGAAATCATACGTGGCGAAGTGAAACGACCCACAGGCATGCGCGAACAAACCCGGAAGAGAGGATGCGACATCGGTTTTGGTGGGGAAGCCTGGAACCTCGCCGTGACCATCACCGGAGTCTGATGTTTCCCGTTCCTGTATTTCCTGCAGAAGACAAATAAGAAACAAGCCAGCAAGGAGAAAAAGAGAGCAAGAACAGGCTCTAAGAAGAGCAAAGCGAGTTTTGAAAAAACACGCTAAGACGACCTACCCGCACAAGACACAATTTTTCCCGTGTACGTCCCAATAGCGTTAGTGTCACCTCGGCGAATGCGGAACCGACGCTAGGAGTGCCCGTTGCGATGAGAATCGGCTTACGGTGGGTAGGACTCCGTAGGTGGTGCATTGCTCTGGATTACCGTGCCAGGAAGGACATAACATGGATAAAATAGACGTGTGCGGGCAAGTGCGGCCCCGCTGTGGCTAAGACCGCTAACCAGGGAAGGCGATCGGGACCTTAGCCGCAGGCAAGACGTACGAGGTGAAATCTTATCCGGGCATGGACCCGTGCAGCGTTGGTGTCGCCTCGGTGGGTGCGGAACCAGCGCTAGGAGTGCCCGTTGCGATGAGAATCGGCTTACGGTGGGCATGCCCGTTGCGATGAGAATCGGCTTACGGTGGGCAGAACTCCATCGGTGGTGCACCACTTCGGTTAACCGGAGCTATCTGGTCGTCGCCAGATAAAAGACATGCTCAGACGCGGAGCGCCACGGAGCGAAGACCAACGAGGTTTTGAAAACCAACGCTAAGGAAAGGAACGGAATACTGAAAACGCACGGGGTTGCGAAATTCAGCTCAAGTCCCAATCGACCGAGGAGAGGCATCCTCGAGGAGCCGAAGAAGCCGAGGAGCTTACGCTGTCCGCGAGGACTAGCATCATGAAGGAAGGGTCGAGGAGCTGGCCGAGCGACTCAAGATGGCGAAAGCAATACTGAATCAAAGCGAGAGTCGACGAACAACTTTTTCTCGCAAAATGAGCAGCAAAAGATAAGGACGAACAGAAACCAAGAGCAAGGCGAATAGCGCTAGAAAGTTTTAAGAAAACCGGTAGAACGCTTGGCTAACTCGGCCCGTTGTGCAGTACTTTCGCCGAGGACTGAGTTTGCGAACTCGAACAGTGCACAAGAGAAAGAGCGACGCCCTAGCCCCGATGCAGACGATGCATGAAGACCTGAACTTGCGACTTCAAGCATGTGCGTAGAGAGTTAGAGCGACACCGTATCTGATCGACTCGCCGAGTGAACGCTCGTTAACGTAAGTTAGGCGATTCAAGGTAACCGAACAAGGAAAGTGCCTCCGCCATGGAGGGCTTACGAGAGCGAGCTTTGCCATATGGTTGTGCCGTGGCGGTAAGTGCTTCGCCATGGAGGGCTTACGAGTAGACTTAGCCGCAAGGCTGGAAGCCGTGTTACGCAACTCTGAGTTTAGGAACTCGTTGAAGCTAGATACAGGCAGGGAAAACCCTAAAGATCGCGGAGCCAAGAGTTCGCAAGTCCGGGCAGCCATCAAGTGTTACCAGAGAGAAGACAAGTGGTGAGAAGGGCCGCAGGAGGCCGCAAACATTCACCGTTCAATGGGTTGAACTTTACATGGCGGCCGAGAGACTTGGACGAACTAAGACGCGAAATTTGAGAAAAAGCGGTTAGGAAACGAAAGACCTACACGAGGAACTTACGGTCGGGTCGATGTTCCAAGTCTTTGGTCACTCTCTCCGTCACCCATCGCCAGCGAAAAGCCCCGGATCCGGAAGGAGTTTTGATCCACCCCAAGCACGGAGCTCGTCGCGGGGATCAGACGCGCGCCGAAGAGCTGCCCGTGCGAAGAGATCCGATCCCGAGCACGGAGCTCGTCGCGGGACGGATGAGCGCTCCGGCGAAGAGCTGTCCGGTCGCGAGAGATCCGATCCTCGAGCACGAGCTCGTCGCGGGGACGAGACGCGCCGGCGAAGAGCTGCCCGGCGAAGAGATCCGACCTCGAGCACGCGAGCTGGAACCAGATCTGAAGGCGATCAAGATCGAAGGGATCGATGTGATCTGGCAGGGGAAGAGACATCCTGCCCTTCTGAGTCGTAGTCCTCAAGGAGAATCTCCTGGTCGCTGATAGAGTCCGACATGCTCGATCTACGTGTCCCCACGGACGGCGCCAGCTGTCGACGGTTGGGATATCGACCCAAGTCAACCAAGGTTCTTCAAAGAGGAGATAGGAGACACGCCGAACAACCACGAACAGCAACGAACAGGAGACAGGGGTTTTTATCCTGGTTCAGGCCTCTCGGGAGAGATAATAGCCCTACGTCCAGCCTTTCTTTATATCAAAGAGGATTACAAGGTGGAACTCGACGAGATCAGCAGGTCTCGGCGAGTAGTATGCGAAAATCTATCTGCTAAGGGGTCCCAGATGCCCCCTAACGCCGTAGGGGCACTGTTTATCTGTGCGGAGCAAACCGACCTACCGAGGAATATCGGGCCGGGCTAATTACGAGTACGTAACGAACTCAGTACATGCCAAACACATCCCGCGGTAGATAAGGTATACTCCAATTCTTGGGGATCACGACTCCTATTCCAATCCGGGAAACCAACGTCCGGGTCTTCACGTAGCCGTGCAGGACTCCTGTTCGAGACGGACTCAAACACTATTCCTTGGCCACTACGCACCACGCCAGCCAGGAAGCTGTTCGGCAGGATGCATATGGGCCAGATAGAACCTTCCAGGGAGCTGGGCCCTGGTAGGCTATTTGATCGGGCCGTCAGGGAGTGGGCCATGACAATGGGCCATAATTTAATCCCCGACACCAATCTTTTTCCCTGTATGAGTATTCCTTATGGTTTTTCATATAAAGATTTTAATGAGGCAACATAAAATATAAGCTTTTATAGATACACTCTTTTCTCCATCCATTTCTCCCATAAGACATATAAATGTTCTAAAGGGGAGCATAAGGTAAAGAAAGTATAAATGGAAATAATATTATTTTCTTTGTCCGGTTTTTTACACAGGGCTCTTTTAGATGGAGTTTTTAAAGGCATATCTACATAAGAAATTTTGTCAAGGGGAGTGCTGGGTAACAATTATTTTTGTGGTCAAAATAACTTTGAAGCAACAAAGATAATTATTGTTGCTAATACTGTGTACGTCATATGGAGAAAGGAACTGCCACTGCACGCAGTGCATCCATGGAACCATCCCTTGCATCTACCGTCTTTGTTAATTTCTAAAAGAGCAATACCCTGCACTATACAACACCGACAGTTCTAAAAGTAATAAAGAAAATCTTTGTTTTCACTCTCACTTTGTCATACCATATATTGAGCGAACAGCATTTAACATGTTCGTTGGAATTACAAAAAAAATTACTCTACTGTTGTAGTGATGGAATGCTGGAGGTATTTATAATGTCACAACAACAACAGTAAATAGTATAAATAAATAAATACAGTAAAAGCGGAAGGGTGCATAACCGAGGAGAGAACAGCGCAATCAAAAAAAAAAAACAAAAGCGGTGACTATAGCATCTCTATCGGTCCATCTATAATAATGTATAGCATCTCTATCAGTCCATCAATAATAATGTAGTAGATAAGGCTTGATAGAAGAAAGAAATCTTTTGAATTATAGTATAAGAAAGAAATCTTTTGAATTATAGTATAAGTTGTGAAGAAGTTTCAGAGTAATGGATAGAGAAAAAACCAATAATGTTTGAGAGGGAAGATATAGAGGGGCCGTTAGGATACTCTTCGGGCTACATGCTACTGAAAAACATGACTTTGCTATAAGTTGCTATCCTTTTCACTACTTGTAGATCCTAACCCCACATATTAGTGACATATGAAGTGTCACATAGCAAAACCATGTTTTTTTGCCATGACATGTTGTTAGAATATATATGGGCTTGGCCCAATATATTAAAAGTTAACCTAAATAAATCTTAAAGGCCCATGAGGACCATCTGATGGAGGGGTATGTTTATTACCATATTGCTAGTTGTGGAGGAGAAACCTCCTCTCAACCCCTATATAATCAACCTGAGACCTCCTCCAAAAGGCAACAATTGAAAGAATGCTTAGCCCCAAGTTAGGGTTCAGTCTCTTTCTAAGTTGCCTCTCTCTATTCCTTTGTTGTCATCGTTAGGGTACGTCAGTGTGCACCGACAAACGGGAGAGCAGAGGTCTCCGGAACTGATCGTCCAAGAGCTCCTACACTCGGTAAATAAGGTTTTTTTTAATGCGCAGCTGCGTGACTTCTTGCCTCACTGTGCGCTTCTCCGACCTGATCCGTGATGATGACTTTCACCGGCGCGTGTCACCGACGATAACAACACCAACCCGAACGTCGTCGACAACACTGGCAGCAGCATCATCGTCAACACCGGCACCCCCGACGTCCAATTGGGCTAGGATACACCATACGTATACCTCGTCGCTGTGATTGCGTGTATATCAGAGGGATATATGTGCGCCGCTCATGCATGTGCATGTGTATCTATGATACGCTACTGTTTAAAGTTATTTGTTCATCAGATCTGTTTCATGATTTATCTCTGAATTAATATATAACTGAAAGTGCTATTTTTTTCCATGATATGTAGCCGAATTTCTCAAAATAAAATTGTACTTTAGAGAGTATTGGATATACTATAACATTTCTCTACGTACCCTATTTGAGGAGTTCTTTTCTTTTCAATTCAGATAGGGATTAAACTGTGAAATGTCTCCGATGCAAGGTCAAAAATTCTATTAAAGTTCTAGGGCTGCATAATTGATTATCTTTTTAATAATGGATGCAGTACAGCCTCTACATCTTGAGGTATACTGCCATCGAATTCATCCACTGGCATGAGCTGCATCATCCATTCTCCATGTGGCAGCTTAGGTTGCAATCATCGATCCAGATCAGGTTTATTAAACTTAAAAGCCAACCAAACTAAACAAAAGCACCCAGGACATTCTCTCCATACTACCAAAAGAGCGTGGTTGTGGCAACGTCCTGATCTGATGATCTAATCATAGGCCTATGATTTGCAAATCAGATGGCCCTCCTTAATTTATCACGACACATTTCGGCGGTTAGGTGCAAGCTGTCCGTGGGTGTCAATGTGTCATGCTTAATTAAGCAAAAAAAATTCTTCTGCTCTCTAACCACTATGATTAGAACGTCGCGCGCGCACACAGCTCATGTCATGCACTTACACACAATGTGGCGTTAGGTTTATCAATTATTCACGGGGGAGGTTTGTATTTATATATGGAGGCAGCTGCTGACATGCCGATCATTGAAGCTGCATTATGTATACTTGTATAGTTTCATTATCCGTAGTTCCAGGGAGCAAAGCAGAATGTAACAGGGGATTTGACAAATGACAAACAGTGATAGTGTATAATGCAGGTGTGCCTCGCAATGGCAGGTCAAACATTCCGGATGATGTGGGCAAAACAGACTCACGAGCAGCGAGGTGAGATTCCAGCGGCATTTCGCAGATTCCGATAATTTCGCTAGCGAACGGAATTGTTTGGCCCTCGAAGTATGAACTTGATTACAATTCTAAGCGCCTTGAGCATGTAATCGGAGTAGTGCGGCGAAGAGGCAACCAGGTCGTTACCATAGCAGTCCAAGAAGCAACAAAACATAAAAACAATTCAAGTTCGAACGAAAATTTTAGGAAAATTTCATGGGCGAACTATTTTTTTGGCTACCCGAAATATGAACTCTTGCTAAAATGCTAAAATGTTTAATCGTTAGATTGACGAAAACCCGCAACATATTCATGGTGACTTAGACTTATTTTGATTTAAAAGTAAATTTAGATTTTTCTAGTGCAGTTTTTTCTTAAGCATGAAATCATCTTTAAAAACTCTTAAAAATTGTATAAATGAAGCGGAACATTTTTGAGAAGTAAATTTGTAAACCTCCCTACCAGCCGGACCTCATGTCAGACTCGAATCCTAGAGCGTTGTGCTGCAATACACTTGTAGGCCCATCCAGGACAGCATGCCCAGGTCTTTTGGACCATCCCCCTACCCCCACCCCGAAAAAAATAGCCCAATGAGATGCTCCCTCCCCCTTACAAACTACACTACGCTCATGCTCTTCCTAGTTTCATTGTGGGACTAAATTTAATAATCTCTCTTCTTATATATTGGGTCGAGAAAGTTTGGAAACCACTAGGCTACCAAGCTAGACCTATTTCCAATAATCTCCCCCTCATACATTAGGCTGAGAAAGTTTGAGAACCACAAAAGCTCTGATACCATCTGTTAATATTTTAATTGCCACACAAAATTTAGACGACACTTAAGGCACGATATTTGATAATGCAGTTCAGTACAATTGCATACATCTGTGGGCTCTTAACTATATATGGGCGCTCCACTCCAATCAACACAAGCACACCTAGATCATCCGGATCACGGTCACAGGCTGGGCGCTAACACTGGGTGTTCTGCACTACAGATAGATCGTGAAAACCGTCTACATCAGGAGTGCCTCTATTTATAGCGGAGGTCACGGATATACGTCCAACCCTAACACAATCATCTCCTACCTGTTATAACTTGAGTCCATGTAACCTAATTATACATGTACTCGACACAAATTGTAACACTCTAAAAGTCCAGCTTAACTCACTTTAGTTCAGTCGGCCAACTTAGGCACTTCAAACATGCTCATGCTCTAAACTTTGATCCTAGACTTTTGAATACTTCGAAGCTGAGATATGAGAAATAGGTTCTAATTTTTTTAGATTTTTCTTAAGAAGCAGTTTAGACCTATCTACAACCATTTTTCATTCACTCCTTTCCCATATTTTCTTCCCTTCATTTCCCACATCTCCAATAATATCTCTTTGAAGAAATTCGTAAAAAAAAGAGAGATTTTTTCCCTGAAGGGATGCACAAAGAAATTTCTTATAAAATAACGGCGAAGAGAATCTGTTGAAGCATTTGAATAAACTAAAATCTTGATGAAAAAATAACCCTCTAAAAGACACTGAGAAAACATGCGCCATAAACTTTTAAGTCATACACTACACAGTACCAAAGCCCTCGTACAGCAAAGTGCCACTGCGAAGCTAGGCGCTGCAGACGCGACCATGCCCATCCCTTCGGCCTGCGGGCTGTGCAGCCAGAGAGAGCATGCAGGCATCCGCCATTTTCCCCCTTCTCTTACTTTGATACCTCCAGTACAGGCTGCAGCTACAACTGCGACGACGACAAGCCGAGCCGAGCCCCGCCGGTTAAACACGGCGCGCGCGACGACGTACCGGGCACGTGGATCTCGTTTCGCCTCGTCTACCCCCTGGCTCCTGGGAGAGAGAGAGAGAGACGGACGAAGGCGATGACGATGACGACGACGACGAGAGGAAGGCGAGATGAATGCCATATTGCCATGGCCGTGGCAGACTGGCAGGGCAACAGCCATGCATGGGGTCCGGTCAAAACGAGACGTTAGCGACAGTGCAAGGATTGACGTGCAAGCTGTCAGATTTCATCGGTTTTTCTTTTCCCTCTTCTCCGGTCAAGAAGCGAGCGAGCGAGCAAGCCAACATGTTCGTCAGTGTCTCAGTATCTTCAGGTTTGCAGTTGCAGGGCGTGGCAGGAAGAAGAACATGGCTGCCGCTGCTGCTGCATGCTGCTGATGACGGAGCGATGGTGTCCTTGATTGGGCTCTGGCATCGGCGTGGAGAGCCTTGGATGATGCGAGCGACGGAGGAGAGGACCTGAACCTGACCCGTGTTTGAATCCATCCTCGCCACGCTCTCTTTTCCTTTTCTTGGCGCTGTACCGAATCCGTTCTGCCATGGTGGGCGTGCAGTACCGGGCGTTATCTGCTCCATGATAAAAAGGCCTTTGCATCACCAAAAAGGCGCGCATGTAGGCGAGGTAGTAGGTCCCACCTACCAGTAGTAGCCTTAGGCCTTGTTCTTTTCAGCCTATTGTTGCGTTGGCGTAATACTGTAGCAAATTTGATAGCCTTCGAAAAGAGGCCTAAAGATTATAAAAAATAATTTAAAAATAGTATTAGAATATTTGGAAAGACTACTAAAAGACACGAAAAAATCATTACGAATTATCAGAACATATAGGCTATATAAAAATAACAAAATTTGCTACAGTAATACGCAACGGCGCGATACGCTGAAAAGAACAAGGCCTTAAGGCTACTACTGGTAGGTGGGACCTACATGCCAGTTGTTGCTGCGTAGAATCTTTTAGTTTTTAAGACCCTCTTTGATTTTGTAGTAATCTATAAGGGTTTTTTTTGGAGGGTTGCAAGTCATGTGGGTTTTTTCCCTCTACAATTAATGCTTATTGATTTATGGTCTATCTGATTCATAAGATGTAAAAATACATGAGTTTGGAATGTCCGTACAGGTTGAATAACGTTGGATTGAAATCCACGTGAATTTATTCGAGCATACGTTTGATTTGCAAAAGAGAGTAAACTCAAACATCACTAATTCTATCACAAAATATTCACCCATGATTTACAAATATGGTCACGACAATATCCAATTGTTAGCAAACTTAAACAAATAGCCCCTTGCATCCGCATGTCGTAATAGTGTCAAATGCCTTGGCGCCCCTCAAAAAACATCCTAGAACAATCTAGTGTTTTTTTATCCCCACAAGAGTTTCTATCCCATTCACCTAGGTTTGCTCATCAGACACTAAAGGCCAACTTGCTTTCGCCAGGACCACGCCGCCTCTTAGGCTCTTAGGTCGACCGGATATATATGCGATGTGATTCGGCACATCCATGGGAGTAAAAATTCGATTTCCAAGCAGAAAAAGAGCAGGGGGCCGGGCAACTGGTCCTAGCACCAAAAGGGCGCAAAGGGCTTGCCAATGGCAAGTGTGGGAGTTGGCACTCGCACGACACTAGGGAGAAGTGGACAAGTTAGCTTCATGCAGCATGGCATGCAGCTCGACACAGCTGGAGACGACAATAATCCTCCATGATATCACACAGGCATCCCATGATAGGTCTAGTACCAAGAACGTGGCAATCAATCGACAACCATAGGAATCATGAAACGAAAGGAGGGGGGAGAGAGAGAGAGAGAGAGAGAGAGAGAGAGAGAGATGCGTACATCACGCAACGAGTAGTGTGTTGTTAGTAAAATACTGTATTTGATAGGTTTGTCTTGGAGCCAAAGGAGCGCGCCACTTGGCTGAGCTAAAGATGACAAGGAGTTAGCTAGTAAAGCTCAGCTACTGGAAGAGCACTGTGTGGTTGGACTTGGAGGCATGCATTGCATGCAAGCAAGGAGAAATAAGAACTGGCCACATCATGACATGATCATTCACTCAAAACTTGATAGCTAGGCAAACGATTCCAGGCACCGGAAATTCAGAAACAGCAGCAGCAAGACGAGGAGAACTAGAGCATTCATGCAGATCGACGTTTCAGATGAATCACGTACAGCTTGGCAGAGATTTTGATTTAGGCAGAAGACTGTGGCATGCATGCATCCGATCGTTTTCCACTAAATTTAAATAGGAGAGAGTACATGCTAGGCGCGAGATAAACCCCATGGACAACATTACAACACGTTGTGCGTACTTGCGTGATTACAGGAAGGCAGATAAATTAACGCATGCATGCAGATGGATGCTGAAACGAAGACGCCGTTGCTCCAAGACACTCAACTCAGCCTACGCGTTGCTCCTGAACGAGCCGAGGGCCTTGACGGCGCCGGCTCTGAGGATGAACTGGTGGTAGAAGGCCGCGATGATGGCGCCGACGAGAGGACCGACCCAGAAGATCCACTGCCACGGCATGAGCCAAGATGGCAAACATATCAGACCATATTGTAGGCACCATAATGTTTAACCGGAGGTAGATTAATTAAAGACATAAACATGTGTGGACGGAGGAAGAAAACTGTTATACCTGATCGTCCCAGGCTTTGGTCTTGTTGTAGATCACGGCGGCGCCGAGGCTCCGGGCAGGGTTGATGCCGGTGCCGGTGATGGGGATGGTCGCCAAATGGACCATGAACACGGCGAAGCCGATTGGCAGGGGCGCCAACACCTGACCAAACCCAGCCAAAACCATGTTAAAAATCTCACAGGATCAACACGTCAAACGAAAATTAGTTTCTCCCAAATAAAATTGAAACAGATCTGGAGCAAAGCAACTGAAATCGCTCTTCCTTAACAGAAGCAGCTCGTTTTCCATGAACAAAACGAGGTACAGCCAATGATTACATAACCGAACCGAGCCCAAAAACCGAGGGAGGCTTGGCTTGGCTAACCAGAAAATTCGAGCAAAGAGTTCGTTTGAATAAAAAAACGGCTCGGTCTGCTAACCGACCGGTTAGCTCGGCTAACCGAGATTTTTTAGCAGAAAATAGAAAACAATTAGAGAAAAATAGGAAAAAAAGATTTTCAAACGAAAAACACATGAAAATTTCGAATTTTCGAATTCTGTTTCAGCCAATAGTCATATAATAATGTTTACTATTTATGAAATGTTTTCAGACTTTTTCACGAATTTTCAAGTTTGAACCAAATTTGGATTGAATTCAAACCTAGCTGACCGGTTTTTTAAAAACCGACCCGTGCCGGTTTGCCGGTTAACCGTGGTTTTCGTTCGGTTAACCGCGGTTTCATTAACACTGGGTACAGCAGCACAGCACAGCACAGAGAGCCTCGCCGAACTATAGACTACACTACACGTACTTAGCACTGGCCGTCTGGCCGTTTGTCAAAGGATGTCCTTGTTATTCGTTAGCCATCAGCATCAAGTGACCAGCTGATAGCAAAAGCATCCATCCATCTTGGCATGCATGCCCGTTTCAGAGATGTTGAGCAGGAGAAGCCTATACACATCAGTAGACAGTAGTAGTTAGTGGGCTCTGGCTTTTCACAAAGAACTTATTAGGCCACGCGCCACGGCGAATTCTCGACAGAGATGGGGGACGGCACCCTCCCTTGCAAAGCACCCGGAGCAAAGCCAGGACGCCACACGTTTTGTCACCTCCACCAACATCCCCCCCACGAAAGGGATGATGCCCACCACCACAAACCCGCACCGCCACTTGCCGCACAACAAAAGTTGGCGCTAAACCCAAGTCTGCCTGAATAGACTTGTTTGGTTTGAAGCCATGACTCTACTCGACGTAAATGGGACAACCACACCAACGAGTTAACCAACTGCTTATTTCGTTGCCACGTAACACGACCTTTCGTCTAGGCCATTTAGCCGCGACCGAGCATCCTCACCGGCCTCTCTATATCTCCTCTATAAAATATTATTGAGGTTCCCTATATCCATCTCTCTAAATTTTCTTTACAATTTATACTACACTATAAAAAATTACTTTTTTCAGCGGCCATCTATATCGTCTACAATATTATACAGGGACTGCTGGTATGATCTAATTAAGCAAATAATTTAGGGCATGTATAATGCTAGAGTTAGCTCATTCTCATCTCAGCACTATTTGTCTAGTTTTAAACATGACTTTATATTCTTTGTTCTCGGCTAAAATGTTTTTTCCCTCTATAAGATCGAATAGATAGTACAGTAACTGACTGGCAGCGGTTGCAGTGAAAATTTCGAAAGGGGGAGGGGGAGGGGGGAGAGTCCTGCCAATAAATTCATGATGGATCTCACATGAAAATGGGTGGCTGGACCAGAGCAGATGGACCATGTGGTACACGGAACCAGCTCAGCTTTTCACCTGGGCCACATGTACGTGCCCGCCCAGGAATGCTACCAGTACCACTACCGTGATGGGATGGAACAGTAGCAAAAAAAATACTACCCTCTCTTGTGTACTACATGGATAGATATATATCGATCTTGAATGTTCCATCGATTGGGCAGTACCGGTAAGAATTGTTGAGCCAACATTTAAGACTATGGAGGGCTTTAACACTGCTGATACGTACTCTTTGAAAATGAGGTGTAGAGAAAAAGAATACGACCACACGATGGTTAACCACTACCACATGCTTTTTCCATTTGAGAATGAACATAGCAAAAAAAATAATAATAAAATCAAGACTTGTTTTTTTAAAAGCTTGGGTGCTTTAATTTTTGAGTGCGTAGGAACCAAAAAAAAAAGAATATTGACGTTATCTCTCGAGTTCATCCTTCTCTTCAATATTCCCTGGCTTTTGTTACGATAAGATATTCCCCTGCAATTTTCTTTCACCCTTTTTTTTTCATATGTGACATTCTTTCCGTTTGCGTAATCTACTTCAAGAACGTGCCATCATCTTCACCTAAGATCTAATCAAAACTCAGACCTTCTTTTTTAAAAATAACTAGTAAGTTCCGTTTTTTCAAAAATAAATAGATAAATATGCAGGTTGATACAGTATGTGCTTAGCTAGTTAGCTCTAGCTTACCGGGACATGGGAGTCGCGGGCGTTGCGCTTGGGGTCGGTGGCGGAGAAGACGGTGTAGACGAGCACGAAGGTGCCGATGATCTCCGCGGCGAGGCCGGTGCCCTTGGAATAGCCGGCGGCGAGCGTGTTGGCGCCGCCGCCGTACCTGACGAAGTAGGCGCTCTGGAACGCCTTGACGAGCCCGACGCCGCACATGGCGCCGAGGCACTGCGCCACGATGTAGAGCAGCGCGCGCACCAGCGAGACCTTGCGCGCCAGGAAGAGGCCGAAGGTGACGGCCGGGTTGATGTGCCCCCCCGAGATGCCGGCGGTGCAGTAGACGAGGATGAAGATCATGCCGCCGAACGCCCACGCGATGCCAAGGACGCCGACGCCGCCGCACGCCGCGTCGGCACCGGAGGCGGACGCGTCCGTCTGGTGCTTGTACCCGATGACGGTGGCCACGGTGACGTAGAGGAAGAGCAGCGTGGCGATGAACTCGGCGATAACGGCGCGGTAGAGCGACCACGAACCTAGCTCCGCCGAGTCGATCAGCGCCGCCGGCGGCGGGTCCGTGTAGTCCTTGGCCGCGAACTCGCCGCCGCCCTCCATCACCTCGTCCTTGCCCATGTACCAAGCCCACTGGCTCCGCTCCGACCGGCTTGCTCTGGCAAGAAACACAGCGAGCTTGTGTGGGTGAGTGTGTGAGGTGGAGTGAAAGGGGAGGTGGTATTTATGCAGGGTCCGGAGATTAGTAGGTAAGGGACAACAAGGCAAGGCAGGGCGTGGGGCCTACCACCTTCATCACCATCAGCATCTTGCTTCTTAATTGCTGATTTTCTTAATTGTTACCAGTTTTTTTTTTGTTTCTGGTCTTCTGTCCCTGATGGAACAGAAAACTTTGATTTATTGATAAGATTGAATGGCATGGGCACTTTTGTTTTTTGTTTTTTGTTTTTTTTTTGGGTTGGTTTTCTTGCTCTGGTGACGATGGTGCTTGGTTGGATAAGCAACTGGGGGCATGTGCTGCAGTGCAAGCGGTTCCAGAATTCACGGGTTGCTTCTCTTGAATCCCCGTGGTGGGATCCTCACAAGATGATTTCATCATGTGTGGGTATTAAGCTGCCTTCCCAATCGCAGAAAATCTTCTCGTCAGATTATTTTATTTATTAGATTTATTTGTCTATTTATTTATTTTTATTTATTTAAAGATAATTTGAATTTAGAATCCGCATTTTTCTATTACATAGATTTTTCTAGAGGCTCTAAAATACAAGTGAACCGATATGCACTCAGTTGTTAATTTTATTTTAAAAAACATTTAAAATTTGAAATAAGTTAGGTAAAAAATAAGTTAAATAAGATATGTTGAGGAGCAGACCCTTAATTGTATGTTCCAACTTCGAAACCATGTACTCTTAGGTTCAAATGAATTTGCAGTGAAAATATTGTAGCAATGTAATGTTAATAAATTCTTTAAATTTTCTCAGGTGATTAAATTTTTCTCTAAAATTTGGATAATTTCTAGAATGAGTTGTAACATCTTTTGTGTATTTTGGTTCAGAATCTCGCCTTCTCTCTTCAGTGTCAATGTAGAAAATGTCGAAACCTTTTTTAAATACTAAAAGTATATCCGAACAATTTATGTGAATTTTGATCGCGCGGTTGTGATTTAACAATCCTAGACATTTCAATCTTTTTTAAAATAAATTGCACAGATGTCCTTCGAGTTAATTCTGTTTTTATTTGATCCAAAACTTTTAAAATGAGATGTTTGCATACACAAATTTACGTTATGTTTTGGCTAGGCCCAAAGTGGTATGGAGAGCACAGTTTGATGGCATGACTACTTAGTCATCATAATAAATGACCACACGTCATTTTAAATCAATATAACGTATTAAAATTAATGTTTTTTATAATAATTCTAAAATTCTCAAGGAAAGTAGAAAACCCCTAAATTCGAAAAAGTTAATATCCATAAAAATCAAATAAAATATATTAATTTATAGCAAGCCGAGTGTATATCTTTTACTCGATTATTCTTGAGTTCTCCGCTCAAAACCCAATATTCATCTAGAATGTTACACATCCCGGTAAAACATAGATCGTCATGAACATGGGCGGATTCAGGCCCAGGGCTACCCGGGCCGTGGCCCGGGGCGTGGCCCATAGCAGGGAGGACCTCCCAGTAGGCCTGACCCAACTAAGCAAGTCCCCAACCCCACCCCAAATGACGCAATGAGCCCCTCCTGGCTCCCTCCCACGTAGGAACCCACCTTAGCCCTAGCCTGACCCAATGCCAGCGATCACGAGCCCTTGCCATTGCCCGTCCCGACTGCCGACTCCTTCGCCGCCTCGCCGCCCGTCCCACCAGCCACGGGCCTCGCCCCCGACCCAGCCTCGAGCCCCTCCACGCCTCCGCCTCAAGAGCTCGCCCGCTCAAGACCACGGCCCGCCCGCCCACCCCCAAGCCTGCCTCCTCCCTCCTCCATCCAATGAGTGTGAGCACACAGTGAGGTCACTCTTCTAGTCTTCTATCCAATATCCATTCACCATTCTTGTAGATCTGAGAATTGATTGTGTTTGAGTTTAAGTGTTTTGACTGTTTGTGTATGCGATATGTCGATAGGTTTAAATTAGAAGGTAGAGGATGAAAAGAGCTCGAACATTGAAATGTTTTCATCAATCGGCAATAACGCCGGTTACACCACAGCCAAGTTCCAATGAAAATCTTCAAGAAACAGTAGGATTGTTTAAATGCTTGTTTCTAGTGGTATTTAAAAATGTTTGTTTAAATTTTGTTTACAATTAACTTGTTTATTTGTCCATTTCATTCCGTTAATATTGATTTTTTATTTAAAATTATAGGTTTGAGATCTAGCGCTACTATTGATGAAGGCATAACCTTGGAAGAAGCGAATCTGCCTTAAAAAGGTACTATATCATTTTATATTAGCAATCTTTCTTTCAATTTCTTTTTACTTTTTTCGATTAGACAAATTAAGTTGTGTGATTAAACAAATCTTCATCTTACATTAGTATGAACATAATTTTTAGTTTGATATACCAATTAGAATGGCCGGTAGTTGGCCCGGGTCTTAGCAAAATCCTGGATCCGCCACTGGTCATGAATGTATCCATCACCATGGTGAGCACCAAAATTCATGTTTTATGGCAGCACTTTTACATTCTTTTTTCTCTATTGTTTAGTTTCTAGACACACCTGTGTTGGTTTCATTTTCCTCTTCTTATTTTTCCTTGGCCTGGATCTAGGCCATGAAATGAACATGATTTGATACTTAACATCAAAATCACGTTCTATAGGTTTTTCATGAGTTTATGATGTTTTTTCTTTTCTCTACTTGATAGTTTTGGACAACATTGCGGTGATCTTTTTTATTAACTTTGTGCCAATCCTAAACTCTCTCGCAACCATCAAGATGATCATGAGGAGTCTCTCCACGACGTGAGCAAGGATTAGCACTAGGCTCGCAACCTAGAAGGTCGAAAGGATAGCGAAGAAAGAACACAGATCGTCGGTTGGACACATAGGCTTCTTTCTAACGCTTGAGTACTGTTATTTAGCGGGATATCATGGTAAAAGCAAGCAAGGTGCTTCGTTCTGATTTCCAGTTGGTTATCTTTGGGTCATGAAGCATATTCGCTGGCCTTTTTTATTTAATTATGTTAATTCTCTCGTTGATTATTTTATTTGCTTTATGTTCTATTGCTAAACTAATCTGATGTTGTTAAACTTGTTGTATAGACAATAGTCCATAACATTTGATTATATGTAAATTATGTCTTGTTTTGTATGTGTTGTGCTATCCATAATTGTCAGGATATTTGTGTGATGATGCTTAATCTTATGAGCTATCACAAGGCACATGTCCAAACACACCTTCATTTCAATAGAGATGCTCACATGAGTTGCTATTAAGCAGATAGCGGGTAATCTTTTTATTGAACTGAATGTGAATTTAGGAGGGTCTCGACATCGGTTTTTACGGATTTAAAATTTTAGATATTTTAAATAAATTCAATATGTTTATATTTATTGTAATTCAAATTAGTTTTTTTTATTGATTTAGAATGACACATGGTAGTCATCTATGAGACTATGACCATACATTATATTGATTATACAACAATTTTATCAAAACCACTCTCTCCATGGCACTTTGGATCTAAACGAAATGAAAACTAAACTTCGTTTACCAAACATTTAGTTTTAAAAGTTTAGGATATAAGCGAAAACTCACAACGATATCCAAGAATTGACCCGGGCACACATAGTTAGTATTGCACACCTGAGTTAAGACCCTCCAGATACTGATCAGACTTGCGACCTGAATAATAAATTATTCACGATAAATATAATGAGTATGCGGCTACCCAACAAGCAATCCTTAGCAATATATGCAATGGAAAAGGATAAGGGAGTTGGCCATTTTACACATGATCTATTTACTGATCAAGTTTTAGTATACGAAGTTTTAATTGTTGAGTGCATGAATTGATCCAGTAACCTCGAACATCAAAGTAAGGTGCATCATCGCAACAGGTCAATCCCAACCTACACTTGTCAAGTTTAATTATTAAAAAGGGTGGGACTACATGTGAATACCTCTCGCCCCATCCATAACCGTGGACACGGCTATCATGCAAGTTTTAACTCTACATAAAGGGTACACGTTCTCCACAAGTCCCGTCTCATCCCAAAGGACATACGGTACAAGGCCGTTCCAGCCTACTACGCCTACCCTCTCTTTAGGTTTTCTTGGCCCGACCTATACCCGCCATGGTAAGACGTTTACTACTTCTGGGCATCACCCAAGGCATTCCCCATTTAAACCATTCGGTCTCAGGAACGAACATACGCCTCAGGTAAGGTTGCAAGCCTTCCCATAGAGCAAAAGTAACAAACCATAAGCGGACAACCAACGAGCAAGTGGTTAGTGGGTTTCGTAGGGTACTAAGCCAGGGCAGAAGGCACAAGTGGTTATACTGTTGAGTTTGGTCTAGCTGTTCACAACCTTGGGTTCTTAGCAGAGGAGACCTCCATACCACAACCTCAGCCCTGGAACCATCTCTTTCGGGTCTCCCCTAACCAACCCTGCAACTTTTAGTTTTATAAGGCTTACTCAAAACATAATCATGAAGTCTCGACTTCATCAAAACTTTTGAATAAGTAATTTCCAATGCAATCCTACACTTCTAGTCAAGGATGGGCTAGAAAAAAAATACTTGGTTTAAAAAGACGGCTAGAGCACATTAACAGAATAACAATATGTCTAGGAACTCACACACATGCAATCAATTTAAACAAGAAATATATTATTTCAATTGTAAAAGTAGGAGAGGAATATGTATCTATGTTTGCCTTGGTAGAAGTCAAAGCAAGCAGATCTCCTACAAAGATTACCAATAACAGTCCTAAGAAAATCAGAATAAACAACGGATCTAAGCAATGAAATTATAATTATAAAAAATATATTAAAATTATAGGAAAATCACTTGAATCAGAGCTCGGGACCTCCCTAAACAATTAGGGGAAAATTCTACATAAATAGAAAATTCCTTGAAAAGAAAAAGTATTTAAACCCTTATTAGGCATAATGCAATGACCTACTCTCTTTCGCTCCACGCAGAAGGCCAAGGCGGCCTAATGCGGCGCGTGGCAGCCCGATGCTGACAGGTGGGTCCCACCTATTAGTGGGCGGATGCGGTGACAGCTGACGCAGCGGAAACGGCCGGCGTGGCGGGTGACGTGGACGCATGTGGCACCTGGCATGGCATGACACATGGCAACAAAAATTGGTTTTGTGATGATCGGCGTGACACGTGGCAACACGTGGCATGACACATGGCCAATAGTGGCACTGGTGGCTCGGCTCGACATGGATGGGCCCACGAGGCAGAGAAAGCAACGGGGGCTCATCGTTGACGTCTCGGGTAGGCAAGACTCTGCGAATCGCGTGGCGACAAGTGGTTGCAACGGGTTAGGCGATAGTGACTGTGGCGGTGGGCCCGCGTGGACGCATGTTGGACCGAGACACTGTGGCAGCGCGTGGCAACGAGGTTCGCGGGACGCACGTTAGGCGCGGACGGCATATCGACGTGTGTCGCGCGTGTGCCCGTGCGGGCGACGGCGCGGGGTAGATGTGGCGGCCTCGGGTTAGCCCGTGTGTTCTGCTTCGACGTTGCCAATCCCAAGGTTTCGGTGGCCATGTTGGTGGCGCCGATGGCCGTGGGAGAAGCAGAAATTCGTCGAGTGCTATAGGGTTTGATTGTTTGGCCAAAATAGACCGTCTTAACGAGCTCTACAACCTGGTGGCATCTAATCTAATGTTTGATTTTGGGACAGAGAGATACCCTGAAAACTGATCGGGAGGCTAGGGTTTCGTGGCTAGGGCTCCAACCTTAAGGCTCCACGAGTTGTGGTCGTCAAGGGTGGAGGGGGTGATGCGCCTCAAATATGAGATGTAGGTCCGTGGTAGGTTCTAGATGACCCCAGAATGTTTGGGAATTTTGGTAGTTGTTTTATTCATTATTTCATACGAAAAACTTACTATGTCATGTCAGACTAGGCTAATCCGAATTTTCGAAGACACAAAAAATCAGGAAAAAGATGATATATGAATTTGGGATTTGGGATACGCCTTCCCATGTCCCTAACTCCAATTTCTTCAGCATGACATTAATTAAACTAAACAATAGGTACATAAATAATAGTTATAATAGATTTTAATATGAATGGATTATGAATTCGCTTTTACCTTACTTTTTATTTTTAAATAAAACTTGGGACAACTAATAATTTTATTAGGATGTTACATAACGTCCACCCTTAATAGAATGTCATCCTCAAGATTCAGAAAAGGGTACGGCGGGTATAAATAAAACTTGGGACAGCTAAAATTTTTATGAGGACATCACAAAACCTCCCCCCTAACACGTATGATTTGTACTATCGCATGTTTCTTCCTTCTTGCATATGGTACCTCCTCGATTTAAACTTCCAGCGAAAATGGTAAGACGCTTTTACTTTTGAATAGGGGAAGAATATAAAGAATGGACACAGAGAGTAAAAGAGGTCTTAGTCCAGCAATAGCTTTCTTGCACATTGTTTCCTTCACGATGCATATGAATAGTAGGAAAAGATGAGAGGCTAAGTGACATCCTACTTAATTTTAAAATAGTTTTGGAAATTTGATTTTTAGCACTCACTATAAAGATCCAAACGAATAATATCCAACACTCTCTTATCTGGCATAAAAGCGGTACAAAATGCAATTAAGAACCAACTCAAGCATTTATTAGTAGCACAACCAACAAGTTAGTTGTTATAATATTGTTGTTACTATCAGCTATTTACCTCCATACATAAGAAGTATTAAAGTTTATTTAATAAAGAACTGCGTTTTTTAAATGAACAAAACAGTTGATTTTATTAATAATAATAATAAATAATAATAATAATAATTATTATTTTATTATTATTATTATTATTATTATTATTATTATTATTATTATTATTATTATTATTATCATCATCATTATTGAAAGTGTACGGACCGTACAAACATGTGTATTGTATCGTACATTTTTTAAACTTTCTCTTTTTAAAAATCCTTTTCTTTTGCCCCCCTATTTTTACAAAAACATTTTTCCACTTACCTCGGTCTTCCTACACCGTCTTCCTTCGATCTTCTTGTAGTTACAGAAAGTAAAGCAAACAATACACCAAAATTTCCTAGTAAATAACTAGCTACCTCTATTACTTCCAATTAATGAATATCTGCATCTCAATAAGAAAACCAACAGTTGAAACAGTATACTACACACAAAAATATTATTGTTTTTATACGATCCTTAACACTTAATCTTTTGACAGCGATGGTTCTTCATCTTCACCAAGTTCTCGAACAAATTTGGTCTATTTTATAAACTTTGAATTATGGAGGTGGATAGAAAAAAATTTTGTAAGGTGGAAAAATTGGCAAGGTAAGATGAAATTTAGAAAGTAAGTAGAAGAGAGTGAAATCAAAGAACGCTAAGTAGGGAAAGACTTAGACTTTGGGGCTGTTTGGTTGCACGAACGATTTGAGCCTAACCCATATGAGTCAGCTAGGCTGAGATGAGCCTGGCTGAGTAGATGCAAGTGATGTTGTTTGGTTGCCCTGCACCTGTTGAGCTAGGCTGAATGGAGATGTTGTTTGGTTGACCATACACATTAGACTTGGATACGTATAAATTTAAGAAGGCGACAAATAAATTTAAAGAATAAATTCCAGAAAATCTATAAATTTTAAAAAAAATTAAAAATTTTAAAACAAACAATAGATAATCAAATATTTAAAAATAAAATTTTGATTTTTTGAAATTTATATGACAAGTGTGGTCTAGTTTTGTTCGAAAAATTGTGACAAACCGATTTTTGAAATTGGTTCGGTAATCAGAGATACTAATCAAGAGATATAGCAAAAAAGAACTAAAAACATGTATCAAAGTTCGTGCCCCTGCATGCAAGCTACTGCAGCTGCGTGCCTGCATGCGAGTCCCGAGCCTGCATCGCTGGAAACGGTCGATTCTCGCATTCGCGTGGAGCCTGGCTAGCACAGTGTTTTTGCACCGGTTGGTACTGGCTGGAACAGTAAAATCAGGCAACCAAACAATACTTGGCTGCATCACCTGAGCCAGGCTCTACAACATACAGGCAACCAAACAACTCCTTTGAGAATTGATGGAGAGATAGTAGCAAAGAAGCTTTAATAAAAAATTTATTTGAAATAAGTCCTTAAGATTTAGAGGTAAACTTGATATGGTATCCTAAGGTCAAAACCCGTTCTGATACCTCTTTGTCATGACCCCGGTGTCTCCAAAGTGAATCCAACACCATGAGGCGATACCTGTCCCAACCTAGTAGCTCATAATGGACAAATCGGTGGATATCATCGCATACATTCAATAATCGATGGATATCATGGCAGCCTAGTACCTTCTCCCCCTCTCTCGCTGGTGTTGCACATCCTTCTTCTTCTCCTTCTCCCTCACTAGCACCGCTACTCCGCACACCTCACCTGTCGCTCCCGCCGCCACCTACGGCCGGCGACACGGCCTGTCGCCGCCTCGCTGCTCTGCCTCCTTTCCATCCTACCGCCACGTCCGCCCTACCCACCCTTAGTCTGAATGTTGGCATCAATCCGCCCTTCACCACCCATCCAACCACCATCGACCAAGCCCGCGACTCTGGCATCGCCGTTGTCGCCTCGTTATCCCACCATGATCTCCATCCCACCGCCATGCCCACCTCCACAGACTCCCTCTAGGCCTGAGGGGCACGCGAAAACCAAACCCGAACACGAACCTAAATCCTAACTTTAACCCCAATGGCATGACGACGGTTGCTGGAGAGAATGAAAACGACAACGAGACAGGTAAATCAAAGTCAACCGAGACTTTGTGAAACTCTTAGGTGATTGAGGATTAGCATCTCGTATAAAAATATTTGCGTCGATTTTATGTAAACCCGGGACTTCTGTATTGGTTTTTCATACGATCTCTTTAGGTGTAGGGAATATAGACGCTCCTCGTTTAACGAGCACTTTCATTAATTAGCTGCAATTAGCTAAGCTAGCTAGCTATTATTGCCACTCATGAAACGCACACGGGGATTCGCCTGCCGGAATCGAGCTGTGATACATGGATCGCATGGGTGGGGGGAATACCCCTAAACTCGGTCGTCATCGTGTCCCACGCGGGCAGCGAGGAGGCAGAGGCCAGAGGGCCGGGGATTACTATACGGGCGTAGGCGAAGGAGAGGCGGTGAGGCACATCACGCACAGGGTGGAGCGGATTGGTGGATGGATCGGTTGGGAATTGGGAATGGGCGGGATATTGGTAGGTGATAGGCGCATCCTCCTGATCGAGCCCTGACCGACCCGGCCGCCCCGCCCCGTGCCGCGTCGTGAACTCTTGTATATTCTCGGTGTTTGCCCCCCTCCGCTTTCTGGCGAGTGCTCGCCATGTCGCGGCGCACAAACCATTCGCCGCCCGCGCGCCACCAACCGGCTAGTTGCTCGTTCCGGTGCATGCGCAGCTGCAGCTGCAGATGCCGCTGCGTGGGTGGAGGACAAATCAGCAGCAGCCGGGACGGAGGGACGCGAGCATGGATCATCGGATCGCCTGGGGCGCAGAGCCGGTCACGGATGGTGGGCGATTGGAGGTGGCGGTGGGGCACTCTACGGCTAGCCACGATCGCGGTGGCAGGCTGTACCTGTACGGCGCGGCGCAAGTGGATAGCCCGCACCGTCCGCATGGTCCCCGGCTTCCTTTTGAAAAAAATTTTACTCTGGTCTTCGAATTTTCGGTGGGTGCAGTCCGTTAAATGGTAAGTGTGGTATAGTTTTGTTCAAAAAATATCAAGAACCCATTTTTTAAATCGGTACGGTAATCGAAGATACTAATAAGAAGATATAGATAAAAAATGAATCAAATGTGTTGCCTACGTTGCTGCATGCAGTTACGTTGATGCATCTGCGGAGCCTGACTCTGGAAAACGCTCAATTTGACCGTATCTCCAGAGCTTAGCCCGAAGGAGGTAATTGCATCTGGAGAGCCTGGTTCAGATAAGTGAGAAGACAACCAAAAACCCTAGTTTTGTATCTCTTGATGCAAAAATCTTGAGATGCAAGCAACCAAACAGCCTAAAAATGACACGTTCAAAGTTAAAAATCATGAACCAACAATAGTAATAGGTAATAGACGATGCTTTCCATTTCATAGTAATCCACAATGTGGTGCTTCTATTTGGCGATAATTGAAAGATAATCACATTATTCCCTAAAATAAATGTGCATTCTAGTTTGGTAAATACTAATATCCTGGCCATCAGATGCTCAAAAAAGAAGAAACTAACCTCCACCAATAATAAATGTCATACACGCATCACTGACAAACTCATACATAAATAGCTAACATTAAATTCTAATATATTCCTTGTGGGCAAGAATATCCTACTTCAACTTGTTGAAGTTTTGTGTTGATACAGCGGTCATGCCGCTGGTGACCGTCTCTATTATTTTCATCTCATCTCAAAGTTGTTCCATCTCATACTTCTTTCTCTCAAGTTCATAAGTTATGTTGTCTGTCTCCTTTTGGTCTTTCTTCAATTGTTCTCTTCACTAAATTATTCACCTCATCAATGAAAGGGTATGTGGTGTCATCACGCTGCTTTCTTCCTTGCCGGATGCATTCCTTCTTAGCTTTTCTACTAGTTGGTCTATCCAAAATGATTTTACCTGTGTTTTCTATATCCACTACAACAGTGTTATCAGGGTTCGATAAACTTGGGCCAGATGTTGAAGCAACTTTCTATTTTTTTATTATCTGCTATCTGTCCATTTTGGTTATTTTTTAAGTATATTCCAAGCATGAAACATAGAAAATGACTTTACATACAGTCGATGGAACATTACTTTAGCGTCTGCAATCTACATAATATTCCCTTAATACTAAGAAATATTTAATCAAAATGTAGATATCAAGAACAATTTGTACCTTAGCATTATTCGTCTTGCTAGTTTTTTGCTTTCTTTCCGCACTGTCAAGACAAGCTTAGAATTAATTCATGTCCTTTTGCACATTCTACCAGCGAATTATGATTTGATTAAAAATTCTTAGTTTCATGGAAATACTTCTCAGCCTTCCTTGAACACCATCTTTACTAACATTTAGCCATGCAGATGCCAACACGTCCAAGTGTTCATTTTCTTAGTCAAATTAATTTTTTTGACTTGCAATGTTGTTATCCGCACTCTGGGTCATTAAATTGCATAGTAATCATTTGTTGGGTGTTCCATACTTTTGAAAGAAAATATGATTATATAAATGCTTTGATTGTAGAAAAAACTTTGAATATTTAACGTGTAAAGGTGAACCATTCAAATACATATATCATTGATGTAACATCCTGTATGTACTCAATAAAAGTTGACATGTGGGTTGGAGACCCATTGTTCATGCCACAACTTGTGATGCCATTGAGAATCACAAATTTTTAGCGCCATTCAAAATAATTTTTTAAATCAGATGATGCACATATTATTCTAAATCAGTGGCTCAGTAAAGAGAGAACAAATAAGTTCAAACCACAACCTCACAGAAAAAATAAAATTAGTGCATATATTGATGGTCTTTACATGCTCTACGCAGAGGGGATAGAAAATTAGGAATCCTGTACGGTGTAAACTAAATTTTCTTATTTTCAGTCATATTATATATTGGATTAACAATTTTTATGTAAAGTAAATACTAAATTTTTTGTAGCTTCTAACCAAGCTAAACCAACATCAGATTAGTCTCTTCTTTAACTTAAATTGAGATCAGAAATGCAGTTGTATCATTTTAAATTGTATTTTTTATGAACAATTATTGCAGAGAAGTGGGCTAATAACTATTGACACTAAATCAGGACTTGCTTGTTGCTATGGCACTGTATTTTTTACTATGCTCAAACATGGTAGTGCTTCAGGGATTGGGTGATGGCACTCATCAGTCGCCAATTGTAAGGCAAAGAAATGTTGAACAAAAGTGGTCGCGGAAGAAGATAGTGGGCGACAGACGGCGTGATGCCAGCGGGAGAAGTGGCAGTGCGAGGGTTTCCACTGCAATCTTGGTGTTGCATGGGATGTGTTGCGGGAATCCGGGTTGAAACTTCAGCCCATGCAATAAAGAGATTTTTGGGTTTGAGACCATGTTGCTACATATAGCTACTTCTACCAGGGTTGTAAGATATCAACTATTGTTGGAGTTGCAATTTTTTTTTGAAGAATCCTAAAATATAGAGGTAGCAACCTATATAGCATTTCTCTTGGCGATGCTCTAACAAGATCCTCATCCTCACTATTTTCTTCCCCAAAAATGTCACACAATCTAAAAAAGAAAGTACCTCTCCTTGGTAAAAAGCTTCTTAATTATAAAATCAGTTGCATAGTTTACAAGTTTCCGTTTATTCATACCCTCATAGCATCCCCAACTATACCTCTATATCCTCTATAAAATACTATTCATGTATGGAGGGTTTCTTGAGGATGCTCTCGGAGTTTTAATATCACAAAACTTTTTTAAGAAATATTTTTTTATTAAATAGAGAAATAATATCGGGAATGCTATTTGGCAGGCGCCTGCGGTTTAGCAAAACGCGCAGGCGCCTGCCCGTTGTTCACCGGCGACTCCGGAATGCAGGCACATGCATGGCTGCTGCTAGTTAGTAGTTACATTGATTCATTTTTTTTCATTTAGATTTCTCTTTTTTGTATATATTTTATCCGGAGTCCAAATTGCGTAGAAAAAATTTCATAGTTCTTCTAAAATCCTAATCAACCCATTTTAAAATTTTTCTATTTTTCTGATTTTTTGATTTTTTTTGATATTTTGCTATTCTTTATTTAATTAGCACTCAATTAGTGAAAATTCCACTAATTTTCTACTGTTTTTCCATATTTTTATTTATTGGAAAAAATGTTTTGTGATAGTGGAATTTTTTGCCCGAGGTCTGATCTATTATAGATTTATTTTGTTTTCCGTTTATTATAGATTATTTTGTTTTCTATTTATTATAAATCTTATTTTGTTTTGTATTTTTCACGTCGAGAGATTTTTTGGTCGTATAATTTGCGAAATCGTGCAGGCGCAAAAAATTCCACAAAATTTCTACTGTTTTTCCATATTTTCATTTATTGGAAAAAAGGCTTTGCGATAGTGGAATTTTTGACAGCGCCTGCAACTTGGGGTTTTTGACAGGCGCCTGCACAAAAACGCTTATTGCAGGCGTCTGTCAAATAGTTGCTCCCAAATAATATACCAACTCGGAACCATCCACTTTTAAGGTGGAAAGAAAAAGTACAGGTTAGCACTTGGTCGCGAAGATACACGAACTATACATGTTGAACCGCTCGATCGTCTTCTCCGGGATACCAATCCCAAGGTTGGCCCCGTCGTCTCCGTCTGTCGGGAAGCCCTTGTCGCCATCACGCTTCACCTGCTCCCTTCCGTCCCCTGGGGTGTAAAGTGCTCGCTCATTCTCTCATGTTCTTGTTCCCCACCTCCCGTGTTCCTTCCATCCCCCGCGCTGATCGATTGCCCATCTGCCCACTCGATCCGTGGATTCTTGATGCAGGTAGGGGCGATGGACTGGTGGGCTCGTAGCAAAGCTAGCGGCGTCGTCAGGCCGACCAAGGGCATCCATCAGTGCCATCTCCAATCAGCCAAGACCGTCGTATCTTCTGTGCTAATTGCCCACCTTCTTTTTCTTCTTCGCTGGATTCTTGCGCTCATCGCCGGGCGATAGATCAGCCATGTGCGTGCATGCATGCACATGATCGATGTACACGGCGTCCGAAAGTAGCATTTTGATGGGGGAGTTTTGCAAGGGTCGGGGGGCCTCGGGGGTCATGGCCATGCGATGCGCTGGATCGGCGCGTCGTCGGAAAGCTGGTGCCCCAGTCATGCTAATTTTGAGAGGCATTACGCGCTGCGAAATCTGATTGCGCGGCCCGGCGCTAGATAAGATTGAAAACATAACGGAATTGCACCCTATTAGTCTAAAGGCGTGGGCTTAGGGACGGACCTCCGACCGTGCGCGCGTCCGTCGGACACTCACGCGGCCCGGTCGGCCCACCAAACGACGCGTCCACCCACAGAAAACAACGCGGCGATTTCACCGGAATAAACTTCTCCCGCCATTGTTTCACCTCCGCCGCTGCAGCGTGCTCGTGAATCTCTCCCTATTTGCATACAATGACGTCATCGATGACGTCAGCAAAAAGATTTCTTTCAGTTTTTTTTTTCGACAGCCATAAATTTTTGCATCGCTGCGTTCCTCGCATTTTTACGAACAAGACAAGATCAATGTTGCTATATAAAATTTATTGAAATAATTTGTTATGCTAATGCAACAATTAATTTAGGCTGTTTAAACAATATGGCTAGCTTACTAAAACAATTACTTTTGCCTAGTGGACGTATAACCAAATGAAACAGTTGAATTAGCCTATTTGAACAATATATATAGTATGCTAAAACAATTGGTTTAGCATATTAGAACAATATATATAGCCTGCTGAAACAACTAGTTTAGCCTATTGAAACAATTTGTCTATCCTGATAAAATAATTTGTACAGCCTATTCAAACAATATGTTTGGCATGTTGAAACAATTAGTTTAGCCTATCAGAACAATCTATCTAGTCTGTTGAAACAGTTGGTTTAGCCTATTGGAACAATATTTTTTGCCTGTCGGAACAATTAGTTTAGCTTATTGGAACGATATATCTAGCCAAGTGCAACAATTAGTTTTTTCTATTGGAACAATATGTCCGGCCTACAGAAATAACTAGTTTAGCCTATTGGAAACAATCTATATAGACTGTTGAAACAATTTGGATAATGAAAAATAAAAATTTAAAAAATAGAAAAGTATTTAAAATGAGTTTATTAGGATTTAGATGAATTATAAAATTTGTTCTATGTATTTTGGACTACAAATGAAATAGAGACAAAAATGAGAAAATTAAATACAAAAAATGAAACGCTCATTTTTTGCTAGCAACAGAGTTGAACTGCAATTTAACTCTATTTGGCCGTCGTGCGATTGGGCATGAAAGTCCAACGCTGGTCGGACATACGACTAGTAGCATTTTCCTAGTTTAAAACTAGATAAAATCTTTGTAAACTTATTTGCACTAGTAATAACTAAATTTACATATGGTTTAATATAGTAAAAAAATATACAATTTAACCATAAAACAATTTATGTGCTACTTTGGTATATACCTTTAATTATATAGTTAATCTCTCGTGTACCTTTTTTCTTTTAAAAAATTTGCAACACTTATAAAATATCATCTAGTTGATTATTGCTTTTTTTTTTACAAAATTAAACTATATGTAAACTTAGTTATTTACTAGTCAAAATTTGTCGACTAAAATTTCCTTCATTTTCAATCAGACTCACGAGGAGTCACGCCCAAAACACAAAAAAGCAACAAGACAAAAGTAAGGGTACACTAAATTTGCTTGAAAATTGCTCATGTAAAAACCATAAGCACACCAACTCAGCGATATGTACGCTATTTCAGGAGACTTAAAAAATTTAGTGTCTTCTCGTGGTGGTTTATAAGGACATGTTTATTGCTAGCCTCAAACTCAATGCTATAGCCACCACAATACTATAAAAATAGGGATAGGATTAAATATAAGGAAGAAATGTTGAAATTTTGTAGTGAAAAATAGAGCTAGGATTGAATAGTGGTTGGGTAGTGTTGGGATGGGCCAACAATAAATATGCTTAAGGGGAAGTACATAGAATGGGTTAATCTGTGAATCGCAAAGATTCGTACTATAAGCAAATCATATGCTTTCTCATGACCGCTCGCATCCCTCCACGTACTTCCGCAGGCTTGGCCTGCATTAGAATTCAACAAATTTTATGGTCCATTCAAATGGATGTAAGATGTCTTCCTCTCGATCTAGTAGGTCCACTATTACAGAAAGTCGACACCTCATCAGAGACGGTCCTTATATTTGTCCAGAAAAATTGTCACTGATAAGCGATAGAACTGGTGGTGCAACCTAGCTGAGACGGTTCGATTAAAAATACACCTCTAATACCGGAGGAGTGTAAGAACCGTCTCAGCTGCTTCAACATCCGAGATGGTTTTGTAAGAAACTGTCTCAGATACAATCATAAATGGTTCTTATAAGAAACCATCTCTAAAAAGGGCACTACCTGAGGCGTTTTAATAAGTGAACCATCTGTAGTAGTATCCGAGAAAGTCCTTCCATATGACAGTTAATGGAACCATCCCAGATACTTCTCCCCCATTGCGTTTTTAGCCTTCGTGAAGCTCAGGAGTGTCCTTCCCCATCCCATAGTGTGCCCGCATGAGCTCGCCTCGCTGCCCTGTACTTGTGCCCATCCACCACCATTGCCATTGCCTGCCACGGTTGTCGTAATCCTCTGGAGGTTGCCATCACTATCGGACACCCGCCCTATGAGCGTATGTTGTCATCCGCCACCCAAAGGGCCTTACGCCCTTCATTGTTGCCAGCCCGCAAGCCGCTGCTGCCAGCCCGTCGTCGTCCTCGTCACCCGCCCAACCGCCATCGTTGTCCGCCCATTGTCGTCGCCAGCATGGCCTACGCGTCCTTGTAATAGGTGATCACAATGCCACACCTTGAACAATTCCCATCCAACACTTTCCCTAAGGTGGTCCTAGGTCATCTCATCTTCCCACCGTGCCCAATCCCCCCGACACACTCCCTAAAGTGGTCCCAAGTTACTGCACCGGCCCACCATGCTCAATCCCCGTCCGACACTCTCTCAAAGGTGGTCCTAGGTCACTGCATTACCCCACCATGCCCAATCATGAGCTATCAGAGACGGTCCAAAGTATATAACCGTCTCTGTTTGTCTAGAATCAGAGATGGTTATCTATGGCAGCTGTCTCTAATAGCATCAGAAGCAGGGCACACCCAAACACCTTCCTCGGATGTGGTCATTGCAACAGAGATGGTTCGCAAAGGGAACCGTCTCTAGTGCTATCCAAGACGTTATTAACAAGAACCGTGGACGTCGAGTTATATATCAGAGACAATTTCTCAAGAATGCAGCGACATACATTGATGTCTATCGACAAGGTATGGAGGACACTGAAGTTCATCCTTGTCAAGAATTTTCTTATGGCGGAGAAGTTACCGTTCACGCGGTACCCATTCATTTCTTGGGAGGTATGGGGGTAGTTTGTCGCGCTAAAGATGACAGTTGCATTCGAAGAGAGCAGTGAGTAGCACAAGGCAATTCAACTGAAGAATATACACCCTCATCGCCTTGGGTATGGCTGGGTAAGCTTCCGAAATCCCTTAGTGGGATCGGGAGGACCAAGAAGCACAAGGTTCTGGGAGCTCAGTTCCGTTTGCCGGATTGATGTCGAATCCCCACGCTCGGAACTACTGCAAGGCTAGACTGAAGCGCTCATCTACGAAGAAGTCTCTTAAAAAGCAACTCCACAGAGGAAGTCAGCGATAGAGTTGTAAGAACATCGAAGTATTTATTTTTAATTTATCTTCTTGTCATGTACAAAAGCCTAATTAAGATGTCATTACTAGGCTGAATTGGCCAACTAGGTTTTGCAGGGAACTTTTGTTGAAACCAGAAAGGCCATATTATTCGAGGCCATTGGCAACAAGGAACACTCTAGAAGGACGTTAGGGCCTGGTGTCTTTGTACCTTGGAAAGATGGGTTTCTGAATGACCCAAACAGCAGAAGAAAAAAATCCAAGTTTTGCCTAGAGGAAAGGGTAGCAGCCTTGGAAGTAGAACTAAGGGCACGGGATGAGCCACCTACTGTTGATGTCACTCGAAGTCATCAAAAGAGCACTTGTGCTTCTTTTCCTGACTCCGCAAACCAAGAATACATAGTTGACCATATCCAGGTATTTTTATTTCATTCGAACTATTTTTTTATTCCACATGTATGTATTGTTTTGTTCATTTGCCTAATGATATTTTAATTTCGAGAATTGCTAAAGTTGGTGTTTCTTTAGGAAAAAATAATTTTGAAATAGAGAATTCCATCACATCTTTAAAAAATATAGAATTAGATAGATGGAATTTATCTGCTAGTAAGAAAATAAAGCAGAAGCCAAATTTTGAACCTTCTGAAGATGATTTAGATTTGGAGGGACTTGATGCTACGCTCAGTCACCTATGTGGTGGACAAACTGACACTACAGGAATCTCCCTCAATACCGAGGGCTAAAAACCCTCGCGATAATGAGAGAAGCCCTCGTAATTAACTATTCACGAGGGCCGCCCTCGTGAATAGGCGCCGCGTCCGCCTCCCCGCAAATAACAACAAAACACGAGGCATGGCCTCGTGAATAGTTAATCGCGAGGGTTTTAATATGCCTCGTAATTAACAGCTCGCGGCTTTATCGCGAGGGTCTCACCCTCGCGAAAGTATGCGGGCCCACGGACCTGGAGCGCAGCAGGGTCGGCCCTCGGCTATTCGCGAGGGCCAAATAGCCTCGCGAATAGCCTCCTGTGTCATCATTAATCACGAGGGCTATTTGGCCTCGCGAATAGCCGTTAATCACGAGGGCTATATGGCCCTAGCGAATAGACGTCTTGTGTTTTTTTAGGCCATTCGCCCTAGCGAATAGACGTCTTGTGTTTTTTTACGAGGCCATTTAGCCCTCGCGAATAAGCGTATTCACCAAAAAAAAAGCTTTTAAATATGAATTTGAAACAAATTTGAACGGCAAAGAACACAGATATATATATATATATATATATATATATATATATATATATATATATATATATATATATATATATATATATATCATTCACATCCACATCCTCGACACATCGACATCCACACATCCTCGACATTCACACATCAACGTTCACATCGACACATCGACAAAGCACAAAGCGTCGGCATCCACACATCCATATCCTCGACACATCGACATACACATCCACAAAGCACAAAGCATATATCCGCATACAAGATTTCTAACTACCATTATACATTTCTAGTCTCCATCTATCACGGATTGTTGTCCGGATTAGGGAAGATGGAAGGAGTACCGTCCGGTGGAGGGAAAACCGAAGGAGCACTCTCAGTGCAGAAAGAGCGAAGGGTCGCTTAGTAGGCTTAGAAACCCGTCACCAAAGATCCGCCCACTCGCTACGAGCATCGTGATCGACTCTAATCGACTTGATGGAGCGGAGCCTCAAAGCATTAAGAACTTAAGTTCTATTTCAATTGACACTTTAGGTTAGACTCGATGAAGTGACGACACTTACCGCATCTTGGGCTCGAACAAAGGGCCGCGGTCCCCATTAGGTGAGTAACTAGAGCCGCCACCTTGATCAACCTGTCTCGCCGACCCACCTCGCACATTGATGATCAATATAGTGTTAATGCAAATAAATGAGGATCTGATATAACCGATTTAAAGGGGTTAAATGGGAATACCGCATTAGATTGCCCTCTAATGAAGCCTCATGAATTCAGCCCACCTTTGTTGTTGTTCTCTTTCCCACCGCCTCCGAGCCGCTCTTTGGTTCATCTCCATGGTTAACCTCAACTCATGGAGCTCTTTCCGTGTCGCCCTCTCTCCCTTTCCCTCTCCTCCGCCATCTCCCTCTCCTCGCCATATCCTCTCGTGAGCTCGTCCCGGCAAGCGTCGAGACCTAGCATCGCGCATGAATCCACCGGATCCGCAATGTAATAGTGTGGTTAGTATGTAGATGTCATGTAACACGGTGACCAAAGGAATGGAACAAATAAAGATAATAGTCACCTGATGTGGTCGGAGCCCATCCCGTAGCGACCGTGCGACTTATGCCCCATATGCGTGTAGATTACTTCATCCCAGCTCCTTCTCCGTCTGGTCGGGTCACCGTCTGGGCCGTCGGCTCCTTGTATGCTTGCACGCACTGCCTCAGATTCAAAATTACTGAAATTAGCAAGTCAAGTAGTGATAAACATTGTAATAATGATATGGATTGCACTTACAATCTTGTCTTGCGCGTGTGGTGCCACGACTGGATTGGGAGCTTCTCGTTGTGCCTTCGTGTCATTGCCCTCTCAGAGGATTCCAAGGCACCTATGTCTTCCCACTCTCTCGATCGCATCACATTGTGGTTGTAGGTCATAGAGAAAAACATAAAAATGAATTAAAGAATTACTCATTACCTCTTTCTTTCGAAAATGGCAGGGACCACCTCCGATGTACTTGACGACTCCTTGCGCCGCCGGTTGAGTCTGGATTGTCGACACTTGGTCTTGAACTCGGACTATTCCAATAATGGCCAAGTCCATCCCAAGCTTCCTGACAGTTTGGACCCACTCAGACGCACCTCGAGTAATCGATCGAGGTCAAGTACTTGTCTGAAGCCTCGGTGTCAGTGAGCTGCTCGCCATGCTCTCTCCTGTATGTTGATATGTGTGTCAAACAACATTACTGACATTGTGAAGAAGAGTTGTGATTCAACTTACTTGTACCAATCCTTGGTCGCGTCGAGACGTGTCCGTCGCAGCTGATCCCAGAAAAGACTCTTGGCCTTGATGTCAATGACATTGTCGAAGTCCGTGTGGGTGAGGGGCTCACGAGGTCGAAAATGTGTCTTAAAACAAATGGAAAACATATTATTAGCGTACGGAATAATGAAAGTATTTCGAAGGATGGAGAGGCTTACCCAGAATTCACGGACACACTCGAGGCAACTGACACCTGACCTTCTTCTTGCACAATCTTGTAGTCATCCTGTGATTGTTTGGACGGTCCGGCCGTCCTCTTCCACCATCCCAGGGTAGTGCAGTTTGAGCAGCCTTGAAAGTACGGAAGCAGGCTGGGTCTTGAGGCGTGTGTCGACTGTGGCCATGTTGCTGTACAAGTTCGAGAAGAGTTAGGCGTTCACAAGGATAATAATGTATGGAGTTAACATTTTATCGATTAGAACTTACCCGTCCCCTAAGATGTCAATTGCGACACGCATATTTGTATCTTGTGGAGCCCTAGGCATCTTATTGGGCCCTCTTCTCTTCCTTCGGCGCCGAGTGGCAGTCGGCTGGGTAGACCCCTCGCCCTCCTCAAAGCCACCCTGCTCATGACCACTGGAGTCATGACCTACCTCTTGACCACTGGAAGCCTGATCTGCCTCGTCCTGACTTGCCTCCTCACCCGTGTCCTGGTTGATGAACCTTCTGATTGGCATCCTGCAGAATGAAATAGATTATATTCATAATAATAACAAAAAACAAGTTAAACTTGAAATTAAATAGTTTTATGTAAATAATGTACCATACATCTAGTAGTAGTTCGCATCAACATCGAGTGAGTCGATATCCTCAATAGGATTATTGTTCGCATGTTCATCGCCCTGGATAGGATCGTCGGGGTCTTCTTAGCCTTCTTCGTCGACAGTTGCAACATCTTCGTTGATGCTAGCAACTAGATTGTCGAGGCCCACTCCAGCATCAATCACAAACGTGTTTTCTAAAAATTGATCTTGAATTGGACCATCTGGCAATCTCCCATCTCATCTCAAATCCACGGCCGACACGACGCATCGTACTCAAACGGTCATTCGTGGGCTGTCCACTGGGGCGCCCAAACGGGGTCGTCCACTGGACAGTTCGGGAACGTGAATCACACTTCGTAATGAAACCTAACGAATCACCGTCTGGTTTCATTACGACTTATGCGTTCCCGAACGGGTGACGTACGGCTAGGTTACACGCATACTAAACCCGTTGAACCTAAACGCATATAGTTCATATAGATAATATAATCGACAATCGCATATAATCAACTCTAAACCCACAGCCCTCGTGCTTAAATCCACGACCGCCTCGAATTAACCATTTAAACAGAAAAAATGTTCACATGCAGCCCTCGAACTAACATTCAAACACAAAAAAAAGCGCGAAGAAACCTTTCCGATGGATGGGGTGCGGCGTCGTCTTTGAAGAGCACCTCCTCAACTCGTACTATCGCTGTCAGGGTGCAGCCTCTTCTCACCTCATGTACAGCGACGGCGAAGCGGAGGCAGCGGCGGGCAGGGGGGTGGTGGGGCGGCGCGGGAGGTGCGGGCGGTCGGGAGGTGGGGCGGCGCCGAGGTGCGGGCGGGTGGCGGCGGCGGGCGTGCAGCGGAGGCGGAGGCGGCGGGCGAAGCGCGGTGGCGGGCGAAGCGGCGGCGGCGTCGGCGGCGACGGCGGCGGCGGAGGCGTCTGGCGGCGGCGGGCGGCGGCGGCGAGGCGGCGCGGCGCGCGCGGCGCGGCGGCGCGAGCATGGCGGAGCGGGCGCGCGGCGGCGGCGGCGGGCTAGGGCAGCAAGGGCTTGGGCAAATTTTTGCCTAAGTCCGAGCCGAGCGCCAGATCTATACGAGGTATAGTCGCGAGGGCCAGGTGGCCTCGTGAATAACGGATCCGCCTCTTTCTTGCGAGGGCTACGTGGCCCTCGCGATTAAGCCGCAGTCACTGTCGGGTGGGCCCTTCTCTGACCGACGCTAGCCACGACTGGAGCCACTAATCGAGAGGGCCGAGTGGCCCTCGTGAATAACAGATCCGTCTCTTTCTTGCGAGGGCTACGTGGCCCTCGCGATTAAGTCGCATATCACTGCCGGGTGGACCCTCCTCTGACCGACTCTAGCCAAGACAGAGCCAACTAATCGAGAGGGCCGTGTGGCCTCGTAAATAAACTTGCCGCGACTTTTTTGCGAGTCTTTGCGTAACCTCGCGATTAACGTGTAGTCACCGCCGCGTGGGCCCGTCTCGCCGACACCACCAAAGACAAGAGTCGTTTAATAACGAGGGCCATATAGCCCTCGCGAGTTAAGCTCCGCGATTTATTCGAGGGCTTTTACTGTGGCCCTCGTGTTTATATGTCTTCAAATACGAGCGCCATGTTAGCCCTCACAGATAAGCCTTATATGCGAGGGTTTTCAAGGAACCTCGCTATTAATAAATATTTTCTTCCTCCTCCACTCAAATTATTTTTAAAAATACCAAATAATAGTTTAAAATATGTTTGAGTTAATAATATTCTTTGATGTACCATTTGTTGCCGTAGGAAAAAAAATAAAACATAAAATAAATTTTTATGATACTAGCCCTTTCATATCCCACACTATCAGCTTATCGATATACTAAGCATTCTAGTATACAAATTGGAAATTAATGTCACAAAATTATGGAATACATTATTTTTGAATTATAAACATTACGCATTACCCGTTACACACTATTAACACTTGTCTCCTCTAGAGACAGACGATGACTCCATCTTTTCTTTGTCGAATTCGAATTCGGAGGTGGATTCTTCACGTTATACCGGATTTAACCAAGTTTCTGTGGAAGAACGAGGTAAGATCATAATGTGTGGGAGATTTATGGCTTACAGAGGGGTTTTTCAATTTTTGTGCCTTTTATTCATGAGGGTCAAGTAGGACCTGGCGTAGTAGTTGTTTGGCGTCTTTATCGCGAGGGCAGGTTTATAGCCCTCGCGAATAGCAGTTATTCGAGAGGGCCAGGTGGAGGCCCTCGTAAGTATGCTGCTGCTCTCGTTTTTTGCGAGGGCTTCTTTGTGGCCCTCGTAAATATGATATATTTAACGAGGGCTGAGTTATACCCTCGTGATTTTATGTTTTATTACGAGGGCTTTGTTTTAGCCCTCGTGTTTAGTTGTTGGCCCTCGCGAAATTGCGAGATTCCAGTAGTGTGAGGTATCTATCGATGAGGGTCTAGATCATTTTTGTGATGATCTAAATGTTGTCCCTAGAAAGAAAAAATATAATCTGGCTAGAAACAAAGGAAAAGTTAGTCGACCACCCAAGAAACCTAAAACACCTTCAAATTTGAGTTTAAAATGAAAGGCATTTTCTGGAATAGCAGAGGTCTTAAAGACTTGGCTAAACATAGGTTTCTTTCAGATCTTGTTAAAAATCAGAGATTAGATTTTATAGCCCTTATGGAAATTGGGCGAGCTAATTTTTCAGAAGCAACTCTGAAGAATCTTTGTGGTGGGTTGGACTATATCTGGCACATTATGCCACCCCATGGTCGATCTGGTGGTATTTTACTGGGTGTTAACATGGTGGTTTTTGATATAGGTTCAATTGTTGAAGGCGATTTCTTGGTCAAATTTATTCTTCGAAATAAAGAAGACGATTTTAAATGGGTGTTATTTGTTGTATATGGGCCGGCACAAAACCATTTTAAAGAAGCTTTCTTAACCGAGATGGTAAATATGTGCGGTACTGAGTCACTGCCATTTCTTATTGGGGGTGACTTCAATATAATGAGGTATGCTAAAGATAAAAATAAAAATAATTTTGAGACGAGGTGGCCTTTTCTATTCAATGCTATCATTGACAGCATGAATTTAAGGGAGATTGACCTCAGTGGCCGTCAGTATACTTGGTCGAATAATTTGGTTGACCCAACCTTTGAGAAGTTAGACAGAGTATTAGTAAGCACCCAGTGGGAACTTAAATATCCTTTAGTAACAATTGATGCTGGTAGCAGAATTCTTTCTGATCGTGCACCTCTTATACTCAAAACGGGTACTTCTTATTATCATGCAAACCAACCTATGTTCAAATTTGAATTGGGATGGTTAACACGTGATGGTTTTTTTGACATGGTTGCCAATATTTGGCACGAACAGGTTGATGTTGATTCCTCTTTGAAACGATGGCAACATAAGATCCGAAAACTTAGAAAGCATCTAAGGGGTTGGGCTAGACATACCAGTGGCCATTGTAAAAAAGAGAAAAAACATTTATTGAGTAAGATTGATGAGTTAGACAAGAAAGCCGAAAATACTCGACTTTCTGTCGATGAATTAAATCAAAAAAATCAGTTGAATCAGAAGCTGGTCCAATTTCTGAGAGAGGAAGAGATCAAGTGGTACCAACGATCAAAAGAAAAATTCTTATTAGAGGGTGATAGCAATACTAAATTCTTTCACCTAATTGCAAATGGAAAACATAGGAAGCAACGAATCTTCCAACTAGACCAAGATGAAGGTGTGATAGTTGGAGATACGAAGCTTAAAAATTATATCACTAATTATTACAAGGGTTTGTTTGGTCCACCAGAAAGCAACAATTTTTCCATGATTGAATCCATTCGGGATGATATTCCTCAAGTGACCAATTCTGAAAACAGCTCATTAACTGAACCTTTCTCTGAAAAGGAAGTAAGAGATGCTATTTTTCAGATGGATCATAATATCGCACTGGGCCGATGGCTTTCCTACTGAATTCTACCAAGTTTTTGGGAGGTTATCAAGCATGATTTGATGGCTATGTTTGAGGATTTTTATAATGAAAATTTTCCTCTTCATAGTTTGAATTTTGGTATAATTACCCTTTTACCGAAATCAAAGGAAGCATCTCGTATTCAGCACTACAGGCCCATTTGCTTGCTCAATGTTAGTTTTAAGATTTTTACCAAAGTGGGTACAAATAGAATTAAACGTATAGTTGACAAGGTTATTAAACCTTCTCAAACAGCTTTTATGCCCGGAAGAAATATCATGGAAGGAGTAATAATTTTACATGAAATTATACATGAAATGCATAGAAAAAATCTCAGTGGTGTAGTTTTAAAACTTGATTTTGAAAAGGCCTATGACAAAGTTAAATGGACTTTTCTTCAACAAGCTTTGAGGATGAAAGGTTTCTCCTCTAAATGGTGTAAATGGGTGGAGGATTATGTTTCCGGAGGAAGTGTTGGGATTAAAATCAATGATGATTTAGGCCCTTACTTCCAGACTGGTAAAGGCCTGAGACAAGGTGATCCATTATCTCCCTTATTGTTCAATATTGTTGTTGACATTCTGTCTGTCCTTATTTTGAGAGCGAAGCAAGATGGTCAAATTGAAGGAGTAGTACCGCACTTGGTGGATGATGGGTTATCTATTTTGCAATATGCAGATGACACCATCATTTTTTTAAATCATAACCTAGAGCAGGCACTAAATTTAAAACTCTTGCTTGCTACATTTGAGCAATTATCTGGTTTAAAGATAAATTTCCATAAGAGTGAAATTTTCTGTTATGGTGATGCTAGGGATCATGAGGACCGATACACACAACTCTTTGGTTGCGGTGTGGGCTCGTATCCTTTTAAGTATCTTGGTCTACCTTTGCATCATAATAAATTGTGTAATGCAGACTGGAAGGGAGTCGAGGATCGTTTTGAGAGAAAATTGAGCGGGTGGAAAGGAAAACACTTATCTTCAGGGGGTAGACTAGTGTTACTTAATTCTGTACTTAGTAGTCTACCGATGTTTATGATGTCCTTTTTTGAGATTCCTCGTGGTGTGCTTAAGAGATTGGACTTTTTTAGATCCCGTTTCTTTTGGCAGAGCAACGATCAACAGCAGAAATATCGTTTAGCCAAATGGAATATTCTTTGTCATCCCAAGGACCAAGGTGGTCTAGGTATTCAAGATCTAGATACTAAAAATAAATGTCTTCTAAGTAAATGGATTTTTAAACTCCTAAATGAAGAGGGCATTTGGCAAAGATTGCTCAGAAATAAGTATTTAGTTAATAAAACATTTTCTCAAACTCATTCCCAACCGAGGGACTCTCAATTTTGGAAAGGTCTCATGAAAGTAAAGCTAGATTTTCTAAAATGGGGACATTTTAAATTAAGAAATGGTACCCAAATTAGATTCTGGGAAGATAGTTGGTTGGGACATTCTCCTCTTAATGAACAATATCCAAATCTTTTTGCCATAGCCAGAAAAAAACATGTCACTGTCTCGAAAGTTCTTAACTCATCTACTCTTGATATTGCCTTTCGGAGAGCTTTAGTAGGCCAAAATTTAAGAGATTGGCATATGCTAAAGTTAAAACTTTCTATGCTCCATTTAGAGTCAGATCAAGATGTTTTTTATTGGAATTTACATAAAAGTGGTCAATTTTCGGTACAATCAATGTATCAAAAAATGATCAATACTACAACAATTCAATCCCATGATTATATTTGGAGACTTAGAATTCCTTTGAAAATTAAAATCTTTCTTTGGTACTTAAATCGAGAGGTCATTCTTACAAAGGATAATTTGGCAAAGCGGGGTTAAGGTGGCAATTTGCAATGTGTTTTCTCGCAATAAAAGAGAAACTATTCAGCATTTGTTTTTTGATTGTCACTTCGCTAGATCTATGTGGCGAATTGTTCATATAGCTCTAAATTTAGATTTACCAAGGAGTCTTTCTCATTTAAGAGAAAATTGGATCCATGGTTTAAGACTATCAAAGATATGTCAATATTTCACTGGCATGGCAGCTATGTTTTGGTCTATTTGGCTTTGTCGAAATAATGTGGTTTTTGACAAACGCAAAGAAACATCTTTTCTGCAGGGCATTTTCAGAGCTACATATTGGTTAAGGCATTGGGCATTACTGCATAAGGAGGATGACCGGAAACCATTTATCGAAGCATGTCAATCTTTAAAAGAGGTGGCTATGATGTTTTTCAATAATTATGGTTGGAGAAATATTCATAGATTATGTTTTGTTTAATGTTCTTTGTGAACTTGGCTGTGTACATCTCACGATGTAGAGGCCGGAATTTTATTCCATTATCTAAAAATGTATGTATTGTAGAAACATTGAGAAATTGCGTTTTTTTCTCAATAAAAAACCCACCAATTGAACTATTAACATTGTTGGGGGGATGATTTAGATAGAGGCAGGTAAAGGGATGGCGTATCCATGCCTGCCAGATTGTACGGTACGTGGTGCATCGTTAGCGCCAAGCTTTGAAAAGTTCAAGTTGACTCAGTGCTCGATAATGTGAAGTCCTATCTCCTAGAAAAGCCTCTGAATGATGACACAATGTCTTTGGGGATGTGGTGCATACATTTGTCCTGTTTGTCAAGAAGGATATGGACATCGACTTAATGGAGATAGACTTAGGGGCCTTTTCTTATACATCAGATTCAGGCATTCTAGCTCAGCTATCATAGCCTCTCCTGTAAGATGATCTTGAGCACCCCGCCGTGTCCTTCGGTCAAGACTCTAATGCCAAGTCAAAGATTAAGTATCCAAAGTGTTCCAAATATGTGTAAACTCTGGGAAGGACTGGTATTGGGTACTCATTGTGATTGTTCCAATTTTGAGTACTATGTGGTACGTTGTTCGATACAAGGTTATAGGAACATCTCTACTATAAAAGGACCAATTGACGGGTAAAATAACTTCATCCTCTCTTTCCAGTCATCATTGTTTCAATTTCATACTCTATGCATCCATATAAGATGTTGTCACGTAGGGCTTTCACTGAGTACGTCTCTAGTGAAGGCCGCCACTAGGAAAGAAAGCCCACGAAATTTAAGGTAATATCTACTAGGTAAATAGCATCAAAAAGTGTATTGCATGATGTTATATCAAAAAAATATAGTACCATTAGCAACAGTCGGGCAATACATGTGGATTCTATGTTTGTCGTCACATGACCATAATCATGGGCAATGACTTACAAAAGTCAAATGTCTCAGAAAACGGTCTTGACTTCCCATAGTTCAGAAAGATACGTTCAAACATTGCCCACTTTATTTAACATAGTTGTCGACTCACTTCGATGACTACTACGGAATGGATGTGCCCTCACCAAACCGTAATTAGGGGGCTACCAACCACTTCCTTCAGGAATGGTGGATTTGTTTCACTAGAACGCATTACTTAATGATCTATTTCGTTCTTTAGAACAATGACATTAATTGATTTGTGTAGTTATGATTTCAGACTAATTTGAATTATGGTTGAATAAATTTTATTATATGTTTTCTTCAAGTATTTAATATATCTTTGGCACTAATGATGCTGTGAACGTCATATATAGTCGTACCATACACCCTGAATAGCACAATTATATCATGCCATCTTAGATAATCTAAATCATCTCTGTTAGGCATCAAAGTCAGAAATAGCACCATTAGATAATGCCATCTTAGATAACCAAACTCGGCTCTCTTATTCATAGGAGACAAGGGCAACTATCTCGAAAGCTCGTGTAAACCGTCTCTGATATGTGTGTGCGTGTGTTACACACATATGTATGTATGTATGTATGTATGTATGTATGTATGTATGTATGTATGTATGTATGAGAAAGGCAATGAAGGTAGCCGCCCATGATGCATCATACATTAGAGATGGTTGAATAAGTAAACTACCTTTGGCAGTATGGATATCAGAGATGGTTTATTAATTCAACCGTCTTTAATAATATAGAAATCAGAGACAATAATTTATATCTAAGACGTTTTGGTGAGACGTCTTTGATAATTTGGAATATCACTATCAGAAGATAGAGATAGTTTAGGGACCGTCTCTGATGAGGTGATTTGCAGCGGTGTTTGAATTCATTTATTTCAATCAATAGTTTTTCCGTGTTTCATCAGGTTTCGACAATTATTCGTGAATTTTAATCAACAGTTTTCCGTGTTTCAGATGAGGTTGTTTAAGTTTCATCAGTAGGTTTCCCAAGTTTCAGACGAAATTATTTAAATTTCATAAATTTTCGCCTATATTCCATCTATACATTGTCAAGCTTAATCACTAATTTCCCCAAATTTTAACAGAAAGTATTCAAGTTTTCATCCATGTTTCATATGTATATTGTTAGGTTTTTGTCAATAGTTTTTTTTTTTCAAGTTTCACTAGTTTTTATTAAGTTCCCATGCGATGCAAGCGATGGGTTCCCACCAAACATTCGGTTCCTCGTGTCTGCCACTGTAATACTATCAAGGTATATTTGCCATTGCATATTAAAAAACCCTACAATTTATATATCATATATTAACGTGCTACTCGTGTGGCTTGGACGTGGTAGTGCTAGATAAGGATGTGATCAGATCGGATAAGATCGGATATCGTTCTATCCATATCTGTATCCATATTCTTTTTTACCGAATATAGATTTAAATATGAATGTGTCGAATATGGATACAAATTCGAATAATATTGGATACCATTGGTTGCGAATACAAAGCGAATAAATATTAGTTTAGACAAGGATGTGGATATTGTTAGTCGAAAAGTTAAAATTCAATTTCAAAAATCAGTTCCAAATTTTAACAAAAAATAGTTGAATTTTAAATTTAAAAGTAGGTATTTATAACATTTGAAAAAATAAATATTAAAAAGTCTGTACACGAATATTATTAAATTAGTCTAGATGTAAAAATTGAAAAAATTATTTAAAAGTTTGAAAAACATCAATAAAAATTTTAGAAATACATTCGGATGATATACATATTTTATATTCGGATATTATTAAAAAACTTGGATATTCTTTATCCACCGAATAATAAGTTCTCTATAGTCGTATCCATATGCACATCAGATTATCCATATCCATATCCTTATCTGTAAAAATAGTCGAATAGCCATAAAACTATCCTAATCACTGTCCGATCATTTAGGTCAGTAGGTTGGATAATATCCGTACCATTTCCACCCCTAGTGCTAGATCAGTGCATATTTAAAAACAAAGTATGTTCATAGTTTTTGACAAAACCATGGTTTCTAAATTATTATGGTTTTAAAAACTACGAGATGTCTGGATGACCCAAAACTACTACATTTCAAAACAATGGTTTAGCACAAAACTTGGTATTTTTGGAGTATTTACTACTTCCCTCGAGCCTAGTTTTTTTGGTTTGACTCTCACTAGCACTGGTGTATATAAACCGGTGATTGTTCCAAGGAAGGGAGCTACTACAGATTACTAGATTTAGATATATTTAGGAAGTCATTGGTGCAGTTTTATGTGTTTTATTATAGTTTCACCAAGTGATTACTATATGTAGGTTCAAAAAAGTTTTATGTAGTTTACGTGGTTTTTGTAGTTTTCAGAAAGTTTACATACTAAAATTATTAATGATTGATTCTGATGTCAACTCTGCATCCTTGTATAAATTAGCTCATCCACTAGAAACGGAAGCATTTCACCCAAAAAATCTCAGGATATTAATGAGCTTCGGGGAAAACATGACCTATATATATCGTAAAACTATGGTTGTTTTAAAATAATTTATTTTTTCTTGAGTAAAGAGAAATAATTCATTTCCAACTAGGGTTTTAGACGTCGATCCTCCACTTTGGGCGAAATCAGCACGTGTACGTACCCTCACCCTGCGGCCTAACTTCCATCTTTTTTTTTTTGAGAGAAACCAGCAGAGTTGCATTACACCGGCCGGTATAAATCACCAACAGCCACCTTACAAATGTGATTAGGGAAATTGTTCTCCCACACAAGTTGACAAGCAGCTAGAGCCATTACACCTAGTTTTGCCACCTCATGAGCCACAGAGTAACAAGAAAACGAGGACAAAAGGAAATTTTTACATGATTAAACTGAGAATTAACTATCCACCTAATTTCCTTCATCCACGCAGCATTTAAACCTTTGGGTTCCTCATCATCATCCAGCACTAAAACCAGCATCTGTTTCAAGAACAATACACGAACAACCCATTTGCTTAGCAGCCTTCAGAGCATTGAGGCAAGCAAAAGTTTCTGCCGCTCTGCACTACAAAACTCCAGATTTCCAGCAGCCAAGAAGAACATGTCCCCTTGCTCATGTCGCGCCACCACCCCCCAACTACCTGACTGTAGTTCATCAACAAAGATCCATCAGTGTTAAATTTTACATAACCTACATCAGGAAGCTTCCATTTTTCAGAATATTTCAACTGAGCATTTAACCTCTCTTTTGCTTCAATTTCTAACTTCCATCTTGATCCGTGCGTTGGATACACCAGTACTCCCTTTGTTTTTATATAAAACATATAGTTTGAATGATTTTATTTTAAAATATAAAGCGTGCATGTAAATTAATCTATGTTATTCCTTGTCTATCACTATTTATTACATAATTTTCTCTCATGTATTTATAAACAAATCTCTCATGGCATCTATCTCCAATGGATTACTGTCCGCCATCTATAAGAAAGACACATCATTCATCTGCATATGTGGAGGAGAGAGGGTGAAAAAACTTATAAAATGACTCTTCACTACAAGAATCAGCATGAATCTCGAGGGCCAAAAACCCTCGAGAAAAGGGGAGAAAGCCCTCGAGAAAGCTAAATCTCGAGGGCCCCGTAGACGCCCTCGAGAACACTTGCAGGACGGACGGAATCCTGCCTTAACGGTAGATAGAGACGGTTTCTCGAGGGCTAAGCCCTCGAGAGCCTTTCCCCATCGTATAAAAAAAATGCACATATAGTACCATAGCAAAAAAAAAAAAATCCCCACATGAACATCTGCACATGAATATAGCAAAATAAATTCTATATATATATGATGCAAGAGCTACTGGAATTTTTGAAAATAAGATCAATGCTCGGTTTAATCCATATGCCAAATATATATTGCTTAATCAAAATGCTCCACATCAACATGAACCACAAATTCATCTGCACATGAACATGAATCAAAATGCTCGGTTTAATCCACAAATTCATCTACACATAAACATGAATCACAAAACATGAACATTTGCACATGAACATGAATAGCCGAATCTCCACATGAGAGAGAGAGAGGGCTTGGCGGCAGGGCTCGACGACGATGGAGGAGGAAGGGCGACGACGGAGGAGGAGCACCACCCGCCATTCGGAGAGAGAGAGAGGAGGAGGAGGAGGAACCAACGGAGGAGGCGGCGGCCGGATTTGGCTCCTAGAGAAGCCGGCGGCGGTGGATCCGCCGGAGAAGCCGACGGTGAGGATCGGTGAAGGACCCGGCCTCCTCCCACCGGATCCGGCCGCCGCTCGCGACGGAGGCGACGGACGAGGCGTCGACGGTGAGGATCCAGCCTCCGCCTGTCGGATCCGCCGCCGCCGCGACGGAGGTGACGGAGGAGGCGCCGCGGCGCGAGGACATGAGGCGCGGGGTCGGGATGACGCCGAGGCGCTGGTCCGCCGCCGCCGCGACGGAGGAGGCGCTGGCGAGTAACCGAGGCGGCGGTGGCGGGATGAGGTCGAGGCGCCGTGGTCGGGATGAGGTCGAGACCAGCCAGCCGCCGCTCCTCCGCCACTCGCCGACGCAGCAGCTCACCTGGGCCGCCGCTCCTCGCCCGCCACGACCCTCCACCGGTCGCCGCGCCTCGCTCGCCGTCGGCAGCTAAGAGAGAGAACGAGAGAGAGAGAGGACTGAGAGAGAGGTCAAGGGCTGAGAGAGGACGAGTGAGATTTTTTATTTGGGAAATTTCGAGAAATCGAGGCGGGATATTTCGCGAGGCCAAGCCTCGAGAATCGGTAACCGCCAACGGCCGCCGACGGTGGTGCCTCCGTCCAAACTATCTCGAGGGCCTCTGGTTAGCCCTCGAGAAAACGCGCCTTTCACGAGAGTGTTTTTAGCGCCCTATTGATTCTGCCTATAATTTCGAGGGCCGGGTTGGAGCCCTCGAGAAACGATTTAGCCTTCGAGATCCATGCTGATTCTTGTAGTGCTTGATTAAGAGCTAATCTATAAGGAGAACTTGCCTCAATGAGATGTAGGACCAATCTTATATTTGAGTTCATTACTAAATATAGATGGTTTGAGAGATGGTCTTTACGCTATCCATGGCTATGAAGAGTTCTACCGTAGCTAACAACTTATCTACAACCATTGGTGATGTCCTTACATGATGTTTCTCTTATATTTTTATGATATTTATATCATGTTAAGCATGATCATTTCATCAAACTTTCTCTTGATTTCACGAGTCCTACTGTACATGCACATGCACATGCTTCTTTCCCTCCGGCCGGATGGATCGTGGATTCGTGGCGCTCTCGCTTCGCATTCGTTTCGGTCTGGAAGGTACAGCGTTGTTGGTCGTTGTGTGACGGAGATCGAGGATCGAGCGCATTCCACGCCCGGAGAACCCGTCCTCGTCACTCGTCACAGCCGCGCCCGCCCGCCCACGCGCGCGCGCTCGCTCGCGTCACTGTGCCAACTACGACGCCGACAGCCGCGCGCCCGCGACTCCGCGAGCGAGCCGTCCCGGCACCGCCACGACGCGCGCAGCCACACGCACCCGCCGACCTCTCCTCGCGCGCCGCAAATTCTATTTCTTTTTCTTTTTTCATGCCTTCAGTTTCACGCGTGTTGATCTCGTGCGCTTTTTCCGTGGGCTCGTACCTCCAGCCATGATCGATTCATCATGCGACCAGGCTGCAAGGCAGCACGAGCAGCGCTCGCGACACACGGGCCGTGCAACTCGCGTGCACGCGTACGGCGCAGGCACCGATAGCTAGCGAGGCTAGATGCTTTCGTTGGATACACTTTTTCTTCCTTCTCTTTGTCGATGCATTCCTTGGGAGGAGCTAGCAGCTGTGGCTGTGGCGACACGGGCGTCCACCTGTCCATGTCCATTGGATGGAGCCCGACATGCCCGATTCCCACAGATCGCGATCCCCGGCGATCGATCATCGAGGACGCCGGAGCCACACATCCGTTCCCATTTCCCGATCTCACAATGTATATACAAGTGTTAAATACATCGGTCCTCGATATCCTCACTATTCCTACTTTGGAAAGGATCACGGTTTCGAGCTAATGCTGGCGTCCTTCCGGAACACGCCGCACGTGCTTGCTCCTGTCGCTTGTGTTCATTTCCACGAGCATGAGATGCGGTAGCCAGGGGTAAAAACGGGTCAGATTGTATCTGATAATGGCTAAACCATATTTTTATCCTAGAGTTTTTCTCAGAACCGAATACGGATACATACGGATAGCACGATTACGGATATGGATACGGGAAATGCCGGACATGAATACGGAGCGGATTCGGATCGAATCGAATATGATCATGGATATTTATCGAAACATATAACCCCTCAAACTATGCGTCTGAGTAAAATTAAAGTAATCAACAAATAGACCATATCACATCAATATATCAGTTATCACCAATTGGTCGTGGCATCATGTGATTCATGCCATTATGCATTCATGCATGACCATACAAGTGACAACACATAAACTCATTAACACATAATCATTATCATTGCTGAATACCAATGAACATTGACATTGTTCTTGTCTCGCGAAAAAGTTATATTTTAAATTTCCAAAGTCTTTCTTTATTTTTTAGAATTTTTAAAACCCTATTCCTATTTTTGTTCTTTCTAAGGAAAAGCTTCTTCTATTTTTGTAGCAAAATTTATCCTATCATATGTAAAGTATTATTCCATATTTGGACTCTATTTTTTTTATTTTTATAAATTTAGTTCGATTTTTTTAGCCATATACTATTTTCTACAAATTTTACCGCTTTCTGAGAAAATTAAATACGAAAACAAAAAGGCAAATTACACTTTGGGCTTGGGGTCTTGGGCTAGTGGCCTGGTGATAGTGGGATGGGCTCGTATATCCGACTAACTTGATTCTCTGATATCAGAGTTAGAATGTGAGTCCGATGGATATGGTCACCCCGTATTCGAATCCGTATCCGACTAAAAATAACCGAGTTCCGATCCATATCCGAAAATATCTGAAAAATATCCGATCCGAAGATATCCGAATCAGGATTCGATCGGTCCGGTTTAGACATTATTCGATCCGTTTTCACCCCTAGCAGTAGCCCATCTTCTTCTGGGACAGCACATCTACTTATATTACAAGGAAAACATTGTTTCCTCGACGGCGGTGGAAATAGAGCTAGCCGGAAATAAGACATGATCACTGGCCGGGCCGGGCCGTGTTTCCTTGTCACCACCCCTAATGCCACCTCCGCCGACGAACATCATAGCAGCCTTCAACGAGTGCCGCCGCCCCTCTCCAGCCCTCTCCAGCCTCTCCACAGGTCCCCTCTCTGCAACGGTTGACCATGCTCTGGGCTTCTCCGTGCGACAACCGGCAGCTGCTCGAGTTGCTCGTGCTGTTCCGGGCCAGCTATCTGGTTCCAGCTCCATTCAGCCAGCAACCAGAACCAAGTCCCGCCAGGTTGTCTCACCCCCAAGACCTTTCTTCTCTGAGGCCTTTGCTAGCTATGAAGCACACAGAGAGCCCACTGCTCGCTCAAAGGTGGTTTCAAAACAGGGTGGTAGCGGATATGTGTAGGAGCGAGAGAGGGAAATTCGGCGTCTGACTGTTGACTATTTTAAGCTGAAGAGCACTTCCAAAGCACCATTCGAAGCTTGCCTTGGTTCCTCCTAAGCAAACCCGACTTTTGCGGGTTAAGCAAAAAATTTGGACATCCACCCTTCCTCTCATCGCCTACCTATTGTGCCCAAGATCTTTTCACCCTCTCCACCCCTACCGCTCTTCCATCTTCATGGCCACACCTACCTCCACCTCAACCCAATATTCCTCACGCTTGCCCACAAAAACCACCCGTCTCCTTTCGTGAGCCTCTTCCTTGTGAAGTCGGCTTTGCTTTTGTGAAACGATGCAATCTACCTGTTAACCATGATCCAAAAATCTCACTGCGTCCATTATGGATGGTGGCAGCCTTTTGTCGCTCTTTTAATTGAGAACATATCCGGTGCAATCTCCGTTCCCGTGCAACCACCGTGCAATCCAACTAGCAAAAGTTGCGAAAAATTCTGAAAAAATTTATACATGTACTTCAAGTCATAATCCACCTATATATAAAATTTCATTTTCAAATTCGTTATATTTTAGCAGTAATAAAAAGAAAATTCTGACTTGATTTTATGTATAAATGTGTCAGAATTTTCTCAACTTTTGCTAGTTGGATTTGCACGGTATTTTATATAAACTGAGATTGCATACTGATATGTTCTCCTTTTAATTGGCCTTCGTGCGACTTGTTGGCATCTATCTTACATGCCTTCCTAGTTGGAGATGCTTTTACTTTTGTTGTCTTGTGATGACATAATAAAATTATTATGTGTCACAAGTTTTATTCAGAAGGAAAACTAGGTAAAACATTTTTTTATTATTTATCCATATTAAAAACCCATTATTACACTACTAGGGAACGGCATAGCTGTTCCTGTTCACGATGACCTCTAGTACTGGTTTCTGAACCGGTACACACAAATCGGGACAGATGCTTCTAGGCATCAGTACCGGTTCATATAACCGATACCGGTGCGCTAGCAATATCGGTTGGTGGGCACATGTGGCAGCTGGTCTTGAATGACCCTTTAAAACCGGTTGGAGATACCAACCGGTATTAATGTGCTTTATGCTATTGTGTGCTATATATAATTTATAATTTTGTTCCTAATCTAATTTATATAGCTAGTTGGTGGGTACACGTGGCAACTGGTCCTGAACGGCCTTTTAGGACCGGTTGGAGGCACCTACCGGTACTAAGGTTGTATTATCATGTTGTGTGCTATATATAATTCATAATATTATTACAATTCTAATTTATATATAGCTAATTCAATCACAAACGATTAAAAGGTAAAACATAGATAATTAAATATAATTAATTAATAAATCCATAACATTCATTAACAACTTAGATACACATATAGAACTAATATATACATATTCACACTATTTATATATACATATTCACACTATTTATAGACTCAAATTGTTTGTTCTACACAATTCAAATTACAATTATTTGTTCCATCTTCTTCCTCCAGAACTCTTATGAGCATCATTCTTGAAAGCAGTAGATGAACCTGACAAATCACTAGACCTTATCGTAGGGAAGTCTCTATTGATGGCATCATGAAACTCGCCTTTTGAATTTACAACATGGTTTAGAACAAAGCTAGCAAGTTGTTATTGGATTTCTTTTATTTGGTGCGACAAGAGTATCGATTTACATAGCTCTTGCCTTAAGTGTCGAGCTGTCATCAATTAAGTCATGAATTAATAAATCCTTGAATTTTTACAATACGTCAGGAGTATGCATCATGACTTTGAAGTATATTAACTCACCCTACATGAACCTCCCAGCATGTGCTCATTTCCTCCAGTGTGTAGGTGTGGATAGACTCGCATACGTTGTATCCACATAAATTGTTGTCTGGTGGTTGATGCAAACACAGTGCTGAAAAAAGTTAGAAAACATGAAATGGATGCATGTAATTAAAATGAGAACTCTAGGTTTTTGGTATATTTACCCAAGGGCTGGTTGTAACTTCAATTTCTCCTTGAATGTGTCACGCGATAGTGCACGAAAACGTGCAAATGCACTACATATGTGATTGCAAATTTTAATGACTAAAGTTTGATTCAATGAAATTAAGTAGAGCTATACTATAATGAAAGGAACATGATTAAATAATACCAGTTGAGCACGTCGATAAGGCTTTGGTAGTTTTCTACAAGTCTCCTTTGTGAGTCCATAATTGTGATCATGCTATAATCTAGCCGGATGATAACAAGGATCCAGTGAAAGCTATACATATATATGCATATGTTAGTGTTGAGACCCATGTGGAGGGTACCCCGGTTTGATGATGAATATATGTGACAAGATGGAATTTGAAGTGTTTTGAAGAATGTTAAATGGTGCATTTGTAGAAATTTTTGTGAAATTGGAACTAGACCATTGTGCTGAGTTTGGGCTAGGTAATGGTTTGATCGGACGTGGTCCTCTGTAATTTGTTAAGCTGACACGTGGTGTGTTAGGGCTTCCTAATTGTGATGTCACGAAGGGATTATGATGTTGGAATTTTTGTGATGGACTAATCTTGCAGGTGAGGTAATGTGTGTTGGTTTCGTGTATGTTCACCTCAGTGATGCTAGTATCGGCGGATATGTGGCTGACGCTTCGCGGGGACAGCTGGAGGCTAGTGCGTCCAGATGCGTGCAGGAGACCGGGTTCGATGACCTAACGGTCACATGAGGTGGTGTACTCGAGAAACTTAGTCATCACAAGAAATCTGAGGTAGCTGGAGGCTGCGACGTCGGTAACCTGATGGCGAAGTTGATCTGACCATTGAGCCCAGGCTTGGGCTGGCGACTGAGAAAGCTGCAAAGATATTTTCCAGAGAAATATATGGAGAATATTCACTCTCAAGAGTGTGTCTTGTAGTGTGTGAATTGTACACCACTCATTCTTAAATGAAGGGTGGAGATGAGCTCTAGGGTTTAGGGCATCTCACCCTTGGGCTATAAATAGAGAGGGAGGGAGGCATCTCCTCTTCATCCCCTTAGAGCTGAAAATTTTAGAAATAGAGAGGGTGAGTTGGGTGTGTTTTGGGTGGCACTTAGAGTGCTTGTAACCACATGGATTGTGGTTTGTAATCCCCAACTTTTATGGAATGAAATCATTCTTCTCCATGAATATCTTGTGTTGATTTGCTCATACTTCTTCTCATTTCCATTTTTCTTTTTGGAGCTCTTGTTTTGAGAAGAACTTGGATGATTTCTTGCTAGTTATTGGTGGTCTATGATGTCTTGAGGTTGCTAATATGATTTGATGCACACTTTTCCACCATATGAGTTGCAAGAGATCAAGTTCTTGACTTGTTGCTAATATGTCCAGAAACATTTATCCACGCAGTAGTCAGTAAAAGATTTTTAGAAAAATCAAGAAGAAATCATTTTGGGATGATTCCAATTGGAAAATATGCGTGATTCTTAACCCATATGTAGTAACAATTTGAAGTCCACTGGTTTCTCCATTTGGGAGCTATGAGGTGAAAATCAAGCGCCAAACTTTCTGCTCGAAGTTCTTGACAGCTCGTGGTGTTTGATTTTTCATATTTTCTCTGCAAGGAGTTTTGAGGAGATTTTTAGTGGAGTGCTTCAAGACTCATAATTTCATAGGGAGAAAAATTCCCACAATTTGTGGAACAAAAGAAAGCCACCATCTCTCTACTCCAAGTGAGAACAAATTCTGAAGAATATGCTTTTGCTTTTCTGAAAGTGGCTTTGATCATTTGGCTTGTTCTTCTTTCCTAAAGCAAGTTTTGAATTGATTCCTTTCTTTTGGACATTTGACAACCACGATTGTGAATGGAAAAATTCCCGCATATTCCATGACTCTTAGTCATACATGCTATGGGTACACATAATTGTCAAGTTGTTCGGGTTTTGGTGAAAACGGTAGCGTCAAAAATTTGTGCTGTCTATTCACCCCCCTCTAGCCGCCTAGCTCGGGTCTTCAGTTAGCATAGGTAATGAGTTCTCACATCGTGTTACAATAAACAATTAGTACATGCCGATACGAAAACACATACCTATACTCGTGGGGTAGAAGTATTGATGACATGTTCCATTAACGCATTGAATATGGTGGCCTCTGTTTTTCTTGGCTTCTCCAGTAAGTTTCTTCATTGACCATTAATGGGCTGATGAAGCCGGTGTCCTAAACCTTCGCTCTTCTGCAACTTTGTATCTCGATTCTACGTACAAAAGAAAACAGTTAGGCTTGCTAGTTAGTACAAGTTAGAAGTACAAACTATACACTCACAGTGTCCAGCAGCTCGACATGGACATGTCAAGGGCATATGTCTTGTACAGCTCATAAATGACCCTCCGTTCAACCCAGAAGATTCCTTCCCCATAAAAAAATCATGCTGCCAGAAAATGGACGACGAAATATTCTCTACCTGTTCAACTTGTCTCCATGTACAATTCATGTAATTGGCACATCTTTGTTGGTAGCTTGGTCATCTCATAATTTTTGACCAATGGTTTGCCCAACTCATATGGATGTACCAGTGGTGCCATCAGAATCTCAACACTGCTAAATATTTGATCTGCCGTAAGTCCAGTGGCTTTCATGAATTCTTCTATCTGAGATTCCTTAGATGGATTTTTTCAGACTTTTGACTGCGATGACAACTTCTTGTTTGCAGCGTGTGACAAGGGCTTCTTCTTTGCAGCCTTAAGTAGCACGTGCTCATAGTCTGATAGTGCAATCGACGGATCACCTATCTGTTTAACTAAGGTCAGTGATATGTAAAATTGCTTCGCACCCACATCGATTGGAACATTCTTCTCTCGTGACGCCTTTTTGAAGTGTGCGGTTATACTGGTGTCCACTATCTTTTTGGTCTCCTCATCGGTAAGTTTTTACGACAACTTCTTGGGAGGTGTTGCCTCCTTTTTGGGCGGAGCTATCTTCTTCAGAGGTCTAGGAGTAGGCATCCTTGATTGGGTGGACCCCGATTTATTTGGTGCAATTGATATTGGAGTTGGAGTTCCGCTTGTAGGAAACGAGCTTTTGTGTGCGGGAGGTGGTGAAGGCATCGGACTTCTGTTTGCGGAAGATGGTGAAGGCGTCAAGAGTAGAGCTTCTTCTGCTAGGATCCGCATGCACGTTGTATCAATAATTTATGCGGTGCAACTATGCACTACATTTCGTAGCTTCGTAACCTCTTCTCCTATGGGAATGTCAAGGTGAAGGTCCTCATATCATTCACAAACCTCCTCCACCGACACCTTGGAGTATCCCGGTGGTATCTCTTTGGAATGCAAAACTTGCCCCGGTTCCACTGGGAAAGCCATGCATGCCGTGAGCCATATTCATAGAAAGGTTCCATGCTTCCACATGTAGCTCACAAGGTATCCATTGCGTGATGTCGTCCATGGGATAGTGGGCCAAGTCCACATCTGGGAGCCTGCCGGAAGCGCAGCTGCTCCGTCACTTAGAGGGCCTGATGATATCATCAGAATTACTCGGAGGTTCTTTGCATGTCTCCCGACGAGAGATCAAGGCTAGCTCCACTCATTTTTGGACCTCCTCTCACATGCTCTCCTGTGTTGTGATTAGGTGTTCTTCAAGCTCACGAAACTTTTGTGCTTGTCGGGCCTTGGCTCTATGCCGACTCCTATACGTCTTAGTGTCTTTAGCGAAACCAACCTTTCACGGTACCATGCCAACATCTCCTTGCGTCCAGGGTGCTCCGGGTTTTCTAGTGCCCTTGTTACCTTGTCATTCTCCATGCTTGGCACAAAGGTGCCTTCCGAAGCCCGCCCAATTACTTCTATAAGCCTTTCAGCCACTTCTATCAACTCTCAACCAAACACCAATGTGACGTCATCAGTGAGGCCACCCCCATGAGCAAAGTACCAATGCTTTGATCTTGCAATCCATTCTAATGTTGCAGGTACGATAGCTTTGAGAACCAGTTCTTCTTCCCTCTTCTGCCATTGGGATATCTTCTTGAGGTAACCACTAGTGTCAAGATGGTGGTGGTATATCTTTTTCTGTGCACTTAACTTGTTGCGGTCACTCAAAACTCTGACCGTCATTAGAAGTCTTGTACTCCACGAATGCATCCCAATGATCTGCCAAATTTGGGAACTTGTTAAAGTTGGACATCAAATCCTTCTATATATATTTCGTGTTCAACTTCTTTTTTCCATGTCGAATGCAATGGCCATTTTCTTTAGTGTATGTTTCTTCACTAGTTCTTCGGCGCTAGAGAGGAGAGGTTAGGGACGATGGGGGAGCTATGGCAGTAGGGGGAGGGGGCGAAGTGGCGAGGCACCGGCGGTGGCGCCAGCTGCGGGTGACGGAGGAGAAGGCGGCGATGCAGGGGAGGGAGTCGGGATAGGACCGGGAGGTAGGGGAGAGGGAGACGGGGAGAGATCTAAACCGTTGGATCTTAATACAACGGCCCGAAAAATCGATTACTACGAGATAAATAACTTTCAATGGACTGACATGTAGCCCCTCTCTTTTTTATTATATCTAATATTACTTAATATATCTATGCTAAGTCGACCCATACATTGCCATCTTTGTCCGATTAGTTTTTCTTTCCTTGTTCAATCTGGCTCAATCCTTTTCCCTCTTTAGCCCAACTTCTCATCCTGATTCTAAAACACTGTAGTTAATTGTGAAAGGGCATCTAGGCTCCCAACTTTGTTTTGGTGATTGATTCCAACTACTAAGGACTTCTACTAACCGTTTAACTGAGTTTTGGACAGAGAATTAGATTGGAAATCGTATTTATCAAAATTAGTTTTGGACAGAGAATTAGTTTTGGACAAAGAATTATTCGCCTGGCTCAGACTATCCAAATAGGTCGGACTGTCCGAGGTGCCCTCCAGACTAGTTCTCGGACTGGATTTATTTGATTTACCGGACTGACCGATTTACCGAACTGTTCGAGATGTCTTCGGACAGTCCGAATCACTTAGCCACATCTAGAGATTCTGAGCTTATTTCCTTGATCCACATATCCTCAAGATCTCAAATATAACTTTTGTTTGGGCCACTGTTCACAGCTGTTGACGTCAAATAAACACCAACTTTATACGTCAACATATTCTAGAATTTCGGCATTTCGGAGGGAAAATCAAGGTTTAAACTAACATTTTATTTATTCTAATAAGAGTAAATTGCACTTTTACCCCCTGAAGTTGGATGAAAATCTCACTTGGCCCCCTAAACTTTGTTTTGTCTCACTTGGCCCCTTAAAGTTTCAACACAGGCTAATTTTTTCTGCAACCGAAGCCAACTTCTAGGGGCCAAGTGAGATTTTCATCCAACTTCAGGGGGCTTTTGTGGCACGCAAAGGCAACTTTTAGGGGCCAAGTGATACAAAACAAAGTTTAGGGGGCCAAGTGAGATTTTCGTCCAACTTCCGGGGGCAAAAGTGCAATTTACTCTTCTAATAAAGTTCCACAAGTTTTTGTGAGTTTTGGTCTACAGGTATAAAATGGAAAGAACTGGAGCCGAACCGGGCAAAAGGCCAGGCCGACCGACCCACCCTAGGCCGACCGACCCAGCCACATCACCGATACGGCTCCAACTTCTCCCAAGTGGCTTAGAAGCACAAATTGAAGATATCTACACCCTCCATTGCAGTCGGTTTAATCAAATGGACATGGTTGCTTCACAAATGAGCATAGGATTCCCTTGGATTCCTTACTTGCGGATGTCAACTTGATCAACCGGCTTAAGGGGTTAATCTACACCATCAAAGAAGCATCCTAGGAGAATTGGACGGCCAGATGGCACAAGAGTGGGTCGGCCGACCGACCCACCCCTTGATGCCCTTTGGATTCCCCTTTGGAGGAGGGCTTGATGACACTTATCCCTACACGTAGAGCACCCCGATTGGCTTCGGAGCACTATAAATAGACCCCTCACTCACTTGTAACACACAACACACAACACATCACATCACTTTTCATTCTACTTAGTAGAGTAGCTCTTAGTCTAGTAGTAGTTGGGAGTTAGAGTTAAGTCGAGCTGAAGCTCGAAGTTCCGGAAGTGTCTTCGGGAATTCGGGTAATAACTCTTATACCCTTTCCTAATTGTTTCAATTAGTGAGATCACTTCATTCATAGTCTATGTGTTGAGCTTTATTTGAGTTGAGTATATCTATATAAATGAGTTGTGTAGATTTACCTTACCGGTAGCTTGTATTCATCTGGAATCAGTTTAGGTTCTCACTCATATACTATAAGAGCCATGCACTGAACCTAAATCAACTTCTTTTTGGTACTGAGGAAGATTGATTAGAAATAGTAGCAGACGTGGTCTCTGAGACTAGGACTAACTCAGTTTACACTCAGGCCCACGTATATGTGGTAGGTGGTGACAGCCCTATCCATCCGTAGATATTAATTATCTCGTGCTTAACCCACAGCGTCGGCTTTGGATCAGTAGAGCCTTATCAGAATGATCATAACCATTAAAGATTCCAATTCAGGATAGCAGGTGGTAGTGAATGTCCGAGCTCCCATGACGAATACCAAGTGAACCACTGTTTGATTACCAAAACTCACTCAATAAACTGAATCACACAATTTTGTGAACTTATTAAACTTGTCTTGTTGTCCTCCCAACTGTCTATCTAGCTAGAGTAGCTTTCTCTTTATTTGTGTGTGAATATTTATGTTGTGTGTGTGTCACCGGTCCTTTTTATTTATCCTAACCCCCGTTACCTAGACTGGCTAGTATTTTAAATAATTAAGATATAGAGGATTGTCTCTTTAAACCTGTCGGTGTAATAAATACCGGGGGTACAAAGAGTCCTGAGAAGACAAGGCGGGCCCCACGCGTCAGGCGGGCGAGCAAGGCCCCAGCGCGTGGGCGAGCCCCTCAGCGCTCAAGGCGGGCCCCACGCGTCAGGCGGGCGAGCAAGGCCCCAGTGGCGTGGCGAGCCCCTCGGCCTTCGAGAGGCCCCACGCGTCAGTGGATTTAGCGAGCCCAGCGTGGCGGCGAGCCCCTCAGAGGCCAAGAGGCCCCACACGTCGGGTGGGCGATCGAGACCCAGCGTGTGGCGAGCCCCACGCGTGTCGGCGAGGGCCCCACGCGCCAGGCGGGTGCGTGGGCGAGCCCCCTCTGAAGACTAGGCGAGGGCCCCACGCGCCAGGCGGGTGCGTGGGCAAGCCCCCTCTGAAGACCAGGCGAGGGTCCCACGCATCAGGTGGGGCCCGCGTGGCAGGGAACGTTGCGGAAGGAGTCTTCCGGGCGAAGCCTCCCCCTGTTGCGAAGGACAAGCGCATTTAATGCGACATCACGCGCGGATGGACAGCTGAAGAAATGATTACCGCTACAGTGACCCCTGCAGGTCTGAGCGGCTGTCACTGTGGCGCAGAAGAATTGACCGGCAGAGAGAAGGTTTGCTTGAGATGGCCGCCCGCGTCAGGAGGAGCAGGCAGGGCCCCACCCGCAGACTCACCGGTGTGACTGTGCGGGTCAGAGGCCACTTGCGAAGCACGCGAGGGCGGCGCCGCGCGGCGTGGGCAGCGGCACGTTTTCGTCTCTTCTGTCGTGTCTTGTCAGTGTACTAAGGGTACTGTACTGCCTACCCCTCCCCCGGTTCTCTCCGTTGGTTCGAAGCTTGTATAAAAGGGGGAGGGGGACGAGCGAAAGAGAGGTTCCGAACACACGCAGTTCACAAGCACCCTGTAAAACACATTCCCATTTCAACCACAATCAGAAAAGAGCTAAGGCTCAGCAGGAGTAGGACTATTACCCGCGAGGGGTCCGAACACAGGTAAATCTGAAGTCGCTCCTTGTTGTGCCCGACGCTCCATCGAACCGAGCTTGATCGAGTTGGCTAGCGACTAGAAATCGACTAGGGTGTGATCCGCGATGGTTGAGCGGTGAACACGCCGTCGTGGCGCGCCGAGTAGGGGGTGCGCTAGCATCGGTTCAAGCTCTTGACCCTTCTTGAGCGGCGATGGCGGAGTAGCGATCGCGATGGAGCAGAAGCGGCCGCTAGAGCCGCTGCCACGAGTCGGCCGCGGCGATGGCGATGGATCACCGGGTGGTAGCCGCCGCCTAGGTCGGAACCTGGCGGAAGCGGCGCTGGTCTTGGAGGAGTGCACTCCGGCCACAGAACCTCCACGCGCGAGGCCTGCCGAGAACCCACCGGTTCGGTGACTCCGGACTCCGGCGGCACCGTGGTTGGCGATTGGCCCGCTCGTCGATCTGCCCGGCGGTGGTGCAAGTTTCGGGGCGTGGGAACCGTGTTTCCGCTTCCTCCGTTCTTCGTTGCCCTCGCCTCCTCTCGCAGATCTCTGGTGAGGCGGGGCCCAAACGACAAAGCCAGCGACCCCTACGGGGCTCGGCGGGCGGCGTCGCAGTGGCCGTGATCTCCGGTCCCACCCGAGGACCGCCACTTGCTGCATGGAGAAGGCTGCGGGACAAGCCGCGAGGGTCGCGACCGAAGCCGCTGAACGCCATTGCCGCCGCCGCCGCTGAGGACCAACAAGAGGGCTCCAGAGCTGCCCGGTCGGTGAGGTGGTGCTTCTTGGCGCCGCCCTAAGCGGCGGGGCGGCGGGCGAGACCGCGTCCAGAGCAGGAGGCTCCGGCGTCGGGTGCCGCGCCTTTTCTAAGGAGCTGCGCCGCGTCCGATGGCGGAACAGTTTCGTCGCCCCCATCGAAAAATATGACGGCTCCACCAACCCGATGAATTTTGCAGATCTACACGCGGTGATGCAGCCGCGGAGGGTCGGGAAGGTTACGGCGAACTACTTCCCGCGGTCCTCACCGTGAGCCCGCTCGTGGCTCATGAACCTGCCCGGTCCGTGGGGTCATGGAAGGAGCTCTCGGAGCTCTTCATCACTAACTTCGGGGCACCTTGAGCAGCCGGAGTAGAAGACGACCTCCTGGCGTGGAAGCGGAAGAAAGGAGAGTCGCCAGACGACTATATTCGGTAACCGGTCAGTCCGCAACACCATCCCCGACATCTCCATCGGCGCCGTTGTCACGGCATTCGAGAGGCGCCGAGACCCCAAGGTCAAGGAGAAAATGGCCACCCGCAAGATCAAAACGACCGAGGAGCTCTTCACCTTGGCGCTGAAGTCGCCCTTCAGTGAGCTCGCATCCGCCCATTGCTTGCTGGCGGGACGGCTGCGTCTTGGCGAGGCCGGACCTCGAGGAACCCCGGCGGCAAGGACAAGAAGAAGCGCCAAGACGGCCGAGACCAGACAGTCATGGCCGCCGCCGCGACGACGACAACGACGACGACCCTGACCAACCAGCGCAATGGTGGGCGCGCGGCGGCGAAAAGAGGAGGCGGTCGCGGCTCCGTGGGTCTGATCCCGTAAAGGGGCCGTGGCGGCGGCCATGGTGATCGCCGTGGCGCGGCGGCCCCAAGCCGCGACGAGGGGCGAACCGTCGCCCGTGAGTGGGACGGAAGGCCTTCTTGTCCCATTCACGCAACAACTCCCACGACTTGGCGGTTGCCACGTCGTCGGCAAGATGGTGGATAAGCGAGTCCACGAGCAGCAGCAGCAGAACAACGAAGCGTCCGGCGATGGCAAGGGCAAGGAGACGGCCGCTTGGTTTTCAGCAGCGGAGCGCGGTTGCCGTCATCCACGGCGGTTCGCCACCTATCCGTCCCCGCTAGCTTTAAGCGTGCGATGAGAAGTGTGCACCGCCGTGCGGCGTTAGGTCCAGGCACCGGCGTGGTCGGAGCGGTGATCGCGTTGATCGGGCGATCACCCGGCCAAGACCGCCGGCCGGACATCTCCCGATCGTGGTTGCGCCCACGGTCCGGAATGTTAAGCTTCGGGCGGTCTTTGGTAAACGGAGGGAGCTCTCTCAACCTCTGTCGCCGGGTTGCCAAAGCGCTCGAGATCAGCGGCGGGAGCTTCGTCCAACGCTCCGTTCTTGACATCGCGCGGGCCGAGTCCGTCCGTGAAGCGCGTCGATCTCGGTGACGTTTGGAAACTCGACAACTTCCGCACCGAGATGCTCGAGTTGGTGGCGGACTTCGACCTCCTACAACGCCATACTAGGTCGGCGGCGCCACCAAGTTCATGGCGGTTTGCCACTATCGTACATGGTGGTGAAGATCCCGGCCACCGCCCCATCGTTTTGAAAGTGGACGCCGGGCGCTCCGCTGCGACAAGGCACGCTCGCTTTGGCGAAGCGTCGGTGCCAAGGCGAGGCTTCGACTTTGGGAGCTCCTCCGACGAAGACCCGTGCCTCCCGGTTCGTCTGCGGAGGTTAAGGCGGTCTCCTGGCGAAGTCGACCAGCGAACCGTTCGGTGGGCGCTTCTCGGCGCCAAATAGGAAGGCGCGCTCGTCTCCTTCCTCCGCCTAACGAGCGTGTTTGCTTGGTAACCGTCCGACATGGTGGGGTCCCGAAGGTGATTGAGCACAAATTGGCGGCGTTCCCGCGCGCGACGGTCATCGCGAAGGTCCGGAAGCAATCGGTGGAAGCGCCGAAGTTATCCGCCGGAGGTGGACAAGCTCTTAAGGCGAAGTGCGTCGCAGATGTTGCCCATCGGGTGGCTCGCGAACCCGTCCTCGTCAAAGAAATCAGCAGGCGTTGGAGGATGTGCGTGGACTTCACCGACCTCAACAAAGCGTGCTGAAGGATCCGTACCGCTGCCCGCGCCGATCTCATCGTCGACTCAAGCTGCGAGGTGCGAGCAGTATGCTTTACGGATCGCGTACTCGGGTACCACCAGATTATCATGGCCGAAGAAGATGAAGACAAGACCGCCTTCGTGACGCCCATGGGCGTCTATTGCTACACAAGGATGGCGTTCGGACTGAAGAATGTAGGCCCAACCTATCAGAGGGCCATGCATATCGCTCATCGCCCCCAAATAGGGCGAAACCTGGAGGTGTATGTCGATGATCTGGTGGTGAAGTCCAAGAAGGCGGAGGAGTTGATCGGCGACCTGGAAGAAACCTTCACCAACCTGAGGAAGCACTGCATCAAGCTTAATCCGGAGAAATGCGTGTTCGCCGTTCCGTCGGACAAATTGCTAGATTCCTCGTCTCGAGAGGATTGAGGCGAACCGGACAAGATCACAATGATCGAGAACATGAAGCCCCGACGCGACTTGGCGGATCACGGTGCTTGGTGGGCTGTTTGACCTCCCTGGGCCGCTTTATAGCTCGCCTGGGGGATAAAAGTCTCCCACTACTCAAGCTCCTAAAGAAGACCAACCAGTTCGAGTGGACGGCGGAGGCGCAGGAGGCGTTCGACGGGTTGAAGAAGTATCTCACCTCCCCGCCCGTACTGGTCGCCCCAGACCCGGGCGAGCCGCTGATCCTCTACGTTGCGGCAAACCCAGTGATCGGTCAACAGTCTTGGTGGCGGAAAGAGAAGGCGTTCAGCGCCCATCTACTACGTCGGCAAGGTCCTCCACGACCTTGAAACAAGGTATTCACAAGACCAGAAGATGCTCTACGCCGTCTTGTGGCGTCCAAAGTCTGCGCCATTACTTCGAGGCGAAGTCATGGTGCTGACCAAGTATCCCTGCGGAGATCCTCTTCAACAGCGAGGCGACGGGTCGCATGTCGCCAAGTGGGCCATGGAGCTGGCGAATTCGATCTCAAGTTAAGCTCCCGAGCGGCCATCAAAGGGCAAGCTCGGCGGAGTTCGTCGGCGAATGGACTCGGCGGACCACAAGCCGAAGACACCCAGCGCCCTCGCCGTGGACTCTCTTCTTGACGGCTCATTCCGTTTGGAGAAATTTGGTGGCGTCGTCTGGTGTCTCCCACGGCGATGTCGTCCGGCACTGGTGGTCTTGGACTTCCGCGCCACCAACAACGTCGCGAGTCTGAAGGATTGCTCGCCGGGCTCAGGGTGGCTTCGACCCTTGGCATCTGGCGGATACAAGTAAAAGGCGACTCTCTCCTGGTCATCAACTAGGCGAGGAAGGATTTCTCTGCTCGGATCCGTCATGGCGGCCTACTGGCGGGTCGCGCGGTTGGGCGGCACTTTGAGGTTTGGGCCGTGCACGTCCTCGCCGCGACAACTATATGGCGGATGAACTGTCCCTGATTGCCTCATCAAGGGCACCCGTTCGGTGAGGGACTTTGAAGAAAGACTTCTGCGACGTCCGTCGCAGCCCCCAATCTGGTGGGGCGGCGCTTTCGACGGCAGCTCCCACTTCGAGGAGCGTCACCAATCTCGCTGCAGCTCCCGGTTAGAGGAGGAGGCGGAAGAATCGCCGAGGCGGTTGAGATGGAAATGCCGAGCCGGTAGTCTGCCGGCGACAATGTCTGAAACGTCGTCACACTCGTCCGGGAAGGTCGGTGGATGGATCGATCCTAGCCTACTGCGGGATGGGTGATCCCAAGCGATGGCGCGTCGGTGAGAAGATAACGCGTAAGGCCAAGCGCTTCATACGGTAGGTGGGGACTGTATCGCTAGGGCGCAAGCGGAGTTCTCTTGAAGTCGTCACTCGGGAAGCGGGAGTGTAATACTCTCGAGATCCATGGAGGCATGTCAGGAGCCATTGAGGGCCGGGCGTTGGTCGGAAAGCTTTCATACGGCTTCTATTGCCTACTGCCTCCGTGGATGCCTTGGTGGTGAGGAGATCTGAAGCATGCCAATTTCATGCTAAGCAGATCCACCGACCGGCCTAGACGCTGCAAACCATTCCGCTCTCCTGGCCGTTCGCGGTTTGGGGGCTGGACATTCTGGGCCCGTTCCCGCGGGCGACCGGAGGCTACATGCATCTGTTCGTCGCCATCGACAAGTTCACTAAGTGGGTTGAAGCCTCGCCAGTCCCGGCGATCACATCCGCAGCGGCTATCAAGTTTATGAAGGGCATCTTCGTCCGCTTCGGCGTCGCCAGCAGGATCATCACCGACAACGACGCTCAGTTCAAGAGCGCTGATTTCCAAGACTGGTACGAAGAGCTGGGTACCAAGCTGTGCTTCGCCTCTGTTGCACATCCGAAGAGCAATGGGCAAGTTGAGCGGGCAAACGCGGAAGTACTCAGAGGGCTCAAGACAAGGGCGTTCGATTGCCTGGAGAAGCGTGGCAAGCGCTGGGCTGAAGAAGTCCCCACTGTGTTGTGGGCGCTACGGACAACTCCTAACAGAGCCACCGGCGAGACCCCCTTCTTGCTGGTGTATGGCTCCGAGGCCGTGCTCCCATCAGAGCTCGCCTTCGGCTCCCCAAGGGTGGCGGCGTTCAGCGAAGACAAAGACCCTGACCGGCGTCAGGACGAAGTGAATCTCCTGGAGCAGATCCGAGACAGAGCGGCGATCCGGGCCGCCAAGTATCGGCGAACCTTCGCGCGGTACCAAGCAAGGCGGGTGTGTGTGAGAACACTGGCAGTGGGCGACCTCGTTCTGCGCAAGATCCAAGCGCAGGCGGGGCGCAACAAACTGTCTCCCCATGGGAGGCCCTTCAAGGTGGTCTCGATCTCCCTTGAGCTCGGTCGGGCTCGCCGAGGATGGTTGCGAATTGGCGAACACTTGGAGCGTCGAGCGGTGAGGAAGTTCTACCGTGGAGTAGCGATTCTGAAGCCTTTTTGGCCTTCCATTGGAGCCGAGCGGCGAGGTCTTCTTCCTTCACCGCTCGCCTCGGGGGCTGCATTGTACAAAGCCATCTTCAATAAGAGATAAGTTTTGTTTCCTTGTGGGCATCTGTTTCTTTTTTCGTCTCAAGTCTGTTAGAAAGCATTCCGTTGAAAGCTGGTAGCGAAAAAGTACTTAAGGTAGATGGCCCCTTAGTTGCAAGGACGAACGCCTACGACTTGCGGTTGGGCGAGGCGAAGCAGACGGAAGGCGGGCTCTAGCCTGGTGTGTCGGCTCGGTCTAGGCAATGCGCCAACAGCGGCACCAGCGACTAGACCACTTCCGGAAGCTAAGCGCTCGCCACGTAACGTCTAGGGTCGGTTCGCAAAGAGGCCATAAGGGTTGAAGTAACCAGATGCCTGAGGAAAAAGCGCTCACTTTCAACAGAAAGCTCTGTCTAAAGCTTTTTGGCGATCAGTGGCTTTGCCTTAAAACGGTCTGTTAGAAAGCATTCTGTCGAAAGCTGGTAGCGAAAGTACTTACGGTTGATGGCCCCTTAGTTGCAAAGGCAAACGCTTATAACTTACGCTGGTGCGAGGGAAAGCGGACGGAAGGCGGGTTCTAGCCCGGTGTGTCGGCTCGGTCTAGGCAACACGCCAACGGCGGCACCGGCGACTAGACCACTTCCGAAAGCTAAGTGCTCGCCACGTAACGTTTAAGTCGGGTTGCGAGAGGCCATAAGGGTTGAAGTAACCAGATGCCTAAGGAAACAACGCTCACTTGCGGCAGAACGTTCAGTCTAAAGCCTTTGGCGGTCAGGTGCCCCAGTTCAATTTCGCAAGTTAAGATTGTGCGAAGTTGAAGTGAGACTCACAACAAAAGAGCAAAAGTTTGTTTGCATTGATAGGCAACATTTACAAGGCAAAATAGATGGGGGAGTTTCGCTACTCCTCCTCGTCTTCATCGTCCGATGGAGCGGCGCCGCCCATCATGGATACGCGGCCGGCGGCAGTGTCAACCCGCGCCTGCTCGATCCGATCCAGCTGGCGCGAAGGCTCCCCGGTGGCGGCATCGAGATCAAACGCGGCGTCTCGAGCAAGACGATTGCCAGATGAACGCGGCTGCTTCAAGAGCGCCTTGGCGACCGTCTTCGATCGCCCGCGTCCGCATCGCCACCGGAAGACCGCGCAGGGCTTCGGTGGCTCGTTCCACGGCACCAGCGTACTGCGCAGCCGTCTCCTCCAGTGGGGAATACAAGGTAACGCCCAGCGGGTGCAGGGCGTCCCGGAAACCGTGGTAGGCGGTGCACAGCATGTCGGCGAGGTCTCGGAGGCGTCGGAAGTGTTCCAGGCGAAGGTCTTCGACTTGCTTGGCGGCCGAGGCAGCGGCGGCCTGTGCTGCCGCAGCCTCGCGAGTCATCGCCTCCTTCGTGGCGGTTTCCTGGCCAAGGGCCCGCCGCAGCTCGCCGGCGGATCGCTCCGTCATAGCAAGGGCCTCCTCCCATGTTGCCCAGGTGCGGGAGAGGGTGCAAAGCGCCGCGAAGGAGCGCCCTACGTCGGCGGTCACGGCCGAGATGGCGGCGGCACCGTGACGGACGATGGCGAGGGTTCTCCGGCCGCGGCGCCGTGAACTCTCCGCCGCCGCGGAAGCGACCTCCGTCGAAGGAGCGCGGCGGCGGGTGAAATTGGCGAGTCTCGCGAGCGAGCTCGATGCCCGGCGTCCATACTGTTCAAGAAGGACAAGCAGGGTTCGGTATGCGGCGTGTAGCATGCTAACCCTAATGTGAAATGTGCGTAAGCGCAGGAAAGCCAACTGAGCGCCGCCACAAAGCGAAGCCGAATGGGGGCGCCAAATCGCTGATTGCGGCGGCGGTAGTGGCACGGATCCGCAGCACCGCCGTCATGTAGCAAGCCGCGCTTGAGTGGTGTCGGCGCAGAAGCACCGGCGCAGCAGCGGCAGGCCCGCAGCGTCGGCAAGCGCCAGCGCCAGAAGCGTCGGCGTGGAAGGCGGAAAAACCGCGCAGCGGCGCGCCAGTTCTGAAATCGCCGCTCTCGCCCGGTGGCGGGCGGCGGCAATGCAGCGAGCCCCCCTGGAGGGGCCGGCGGTGGCGATGGCGTCGGAAGCTTCGAGATTGGAGGGCGAGCCCTCTTTGGGCTCGTCTCTCCTCCTCTTCGTCGTCGTCCGCAGAGAGGATAATGGCGCTTCCGGAAGCGCTGATCGAATCGGCCGCCAGCGAGCTAGCGGCGCCACGGAAGCTTAGGCGGTCGCCGAGGTGGATCGCGGATCTGTAGTGGCCCCGTGCCACTTGGACCGCAGACCGATACCTCCATGGGGGCAGCGCCGCATAAGTGTTGTTTGCGCTCCGTGGATCCCGATCGAGAGGGAGGGCGCTGCGGCGGCGAAGTGTCGGCTGGTTGGTGGGCAGCCATCCCTTGACCGATCCGAACACGTCGTCCGACACGTTCCTAGCCGCGCGAAACAAGAAAGGAAGCCGTAAGGTTGGCAAGCGAAAAGATTCCAAGAAAGACAGGACACCCAAAAGACTAAAGGAGCACTCACCGCCGGGGGCGACACGGACTCCGTCGTTGTCGCCATAGTACATCCAGGCGGGGCGAGTCCTCATGCGGAGCGGGCGGTCGGCGCCGCAAAAAATCCGCCGCGACGTGGGTTCCGGTGAGCCCGCGGCGGTGAAGATCGGCGATGCGCACCAGCATCAACTCCAGATCCGCTGAATCGTCGGGCGTGGCCCCCCAGTTGGCGGTGGGCTCCGCAGGACCCTCGGGGAGTGTAAGATCGTCGCAGCCACTGGAGTCCTCCACGTACAGCCATTGTCGGTGCCAGTCCTTCCAGTTGGACTTAATCGCGGCGAGGATGAAAGCGGCGGCCATGGGCGTGAAATAGCAGACTCCGATGGTCCCGCTCGGGCGTGGCCTCGCGTGCAGCACGAAGAGCAAGCGCCAGAGTGGGAGGCTTGGCATCGTCCCCACGAACATCTCGCAGAGGTGGACGAAGATGGCCAGCACAATGATGGAGGTTGGGGGAAGGTGCACCGCATGAATCTCGTAGAAGACGAGCACCCCTAAGAAAAATTCAGAATATGGCGGGATGAGCCCCGCCAGCGCCGCCCAGATGAAGGTGACAATCTCCCCGTCGCGAGGGCTCGGCGCCATGGTGCCGGGGCGGAACCGGGCGGCGGCTGGCGGCACGAACACTTGAAGCCGCCTCACTGCGTCTTCGTCGGCGGCGGAGGTGGGAAAACCGGGCCCAGGCGACGGCGCGGCCCCGCGGCGATCCTTACTGCGTTTGGGCGCCATTGGAAAGCGGTGGAGAAGTTGGCGAAAAGAAAGAAGGCTCTTTGGTGGCAGCGAAGGAAGCAATTGGCAGTTTGTGAAGACTTAGCGTGCGGAAGGATTGGCCGCAACGCTGTGAGAAGTATTTATAGGCGTGGGGCGCGAGCACGACAGTTTGGATTCCACCCCCACGCGCGCGCGGCGCCATCATTACCCAGCGTTTTGGTTTCCCTTGGCGGCGTAGTTCCCAAGGAAGATCATGTGCGATGGAGAATCAGCGTCGGCGCGCGGTGGTGGGCCCCCACGATCGTCTCCGCCGCACAAGAAATGGAAAAAGTGTCTGCGACGGTTCGCGTATCATGGTGGACCCGGGCTCTGTCGATGTAATAAATACCGGGGTACAAAGAGTCTGAGATGACAAAGCGAGCCCCACGCGTCGGCCAGGCGAGCAAGGCCCAGCGATGGGCGAGCCCCTCGGCGCTCAAGCGGGCCCCACACGTCGTGGGGCGAGCAAGGCCCCAACGTGGGCGAGCCCCTCGGCCTTCGAGAGGGCCCCACGCGTCGGCGGGCGATCGAGCCCAGTGGGGCGAGCCCCTTAGGAGGCCAAGAGGGCCCCACATGTCGGGTGGGCGATCAGACCCCAGCGTGTAGGCGAGCCCCACGGCGTATCAGGCGAGGGCCCCACGCGCCAGGCGGGTGCGTGGGCGAGCCCCTCTCGAAGACCAGCGAGGCCCCGCGCCAGGCGGTGCGTGGGCGAGCCCCTCTCGAAGACCAGGCGAGGCCCCGCGCCCGAGCGGAGTGCGTGGGCGAGCCCACTCAAGACCAGGCGAGGTCCCACGCATCGGGTGGGGCCAGCGGCGAAACGTTGCGGAAGGAGTCTTCCGGCGAAGCCTCCCCCTGTTGCGAAGGACAAAGCGCATTTAATGCGACATCACGCGCGATGAACAGTGAAGAAATGATTACCGCTTCTGATGACCCTGCGGTCTGGCGGTACATCCTTTGTGGTGCGTAAGAATTGGCCGTGAGAGAGAAGGTTTGCTTGAGATGGCCGCCGCGTCGGAGGAAGCGGCGAGGCACCACCCGCAGACTCACGGTATGATGCAGCGGGTCGAGGCCACTTGCGAACCTGCGAGGCGGCGCCCATGCGGCGTGGGCAGCGGCACGTTTGCGTCTCTCTGTCGTGTCTTGTCGGTGTACTAAGAACATCTTTATCTTGCCTACCCTCCCCGGTTCTCTCCGTTGGTTCGAAGCTTGTATAAAATGGGGAGGGGGACGAGCGAAAGAGAGGTTCCGAACACACGCAGTTCACAAGCACCCTGTAAAACACATTCCCATTTAACCACAATCAGAAAAGAGCTAAGGCTCGGCAGGAGTAGGACTATTACCCGCGAGGGGTCCGAACACAGGTAAATCTGCTGAGTCGCTCCTTGTTGTGCCCGACGCTCAAATCGAACCGAGCTTGATCGAGTTGGCTAGCAGACTAGAAATCTGACTAGGGGTGTGATCCGCAGTGGTTGAGCGGTGAACACGCCGTCAAAACCCTCGTTCCCTGTGGATTTGATAACTCTAGGAATACACCTGGTGAAAACTACAAGCAATATCCGTCCGCTTGCGGATTAATTTCTTTGAGCGTAACTATCGCTAACAACAGCCTACCTTGGACTGTCCGAAGGGTTTCACGGACAGTCCAAATCTCACTTACCATGCCCTAACGGCTAGATCTAAAGGGGAGCTATATATATATATATATATAGAGAGAGAGAGAGAGAGAGAGAGAGAGAGAGAGATTTGCTAGCGTGAACTCGAGTGCGCGGATCCCTCCGTGAACTTCGACGGGTTTTTGAAATCCAAGAACTTTAGTGATCGATCCAAACCATTGATCTTGTTCATCATGTCAAAAGGTAGCCACCAACCAAGTTTTGTATTTTTTTGATTTTGTTTGCTATTTGTTTTCTAATTTTGAAAATCAGCTTTTTTGGACGCTCCACGACTATTTAGAAGGCTGATTTTCAAAATTAGAAAACAAATAGCAAAAAAATTTGAAAAAATACGAAACTTGGTTGGTGGCTACCTTTTGACATGACGAATAAGATCAACGGTTTGATCGATCACTAAAGTCCTCGGATTTCAAAACCCGTCAAGTTCACGGAGGCTCGTGGAACTGGAGTTCACGCTAGCAAATCTCTCTCTCTCTCTCTCTCTATATATATATATATATATATATATATATATATATATATATATATATATATATATATATATATCCACTGCTTTAGCTGGTGACACTGGCGATAGCTCAGATTCATTTCATCTTCTCTCTCTCCCAAGAACCCTAAAAGCATCTCCCCTCCTAGTGTATCTTGTGAGATCGATTTGAAGGTGGAGAAGCTCGATTGGTGCTAGATCTAAGCTTGATCCATCTCGTGAGCACCTTGGTCACCTCCAAGTGAATGATTTCTCGCCGGATTTGTTACTCTTGGAGGTTGAGGACTCCTAGAAGGCTAGGCGTCGCCGTGTGCCAGCAGAGCGGTGTGGTCGGCCTCGGATTGTTTCTGAAGGTGTGATTCCGTCTCCGCAAGGAAAGGAATCAATGTGAAATTCGGTGAATGCTTTGGCACAAATCCGAGAGGGATAGAGTCAAGTGGGACTCGGGCTCTATGGTGTTGAGCCTACCTTAACTGAGAGTAGGATCTCCTCAAAGATCCGAACTTCGGGATAAAACACCTCGTGTCTTACTTCATATTTGGTTTGAGATTTCTCTCTTGCTAGATCTACTTTGTTTCATATCATGTGCTTGAGGAAGACCTCTCTTGTGTTCTTGTGATATTGCTCTTAGTATTCTTGGTGCTTGTGTGTTGCTGGACGTTTCCTGAGATTTGGGGGCAAGATCTTCAGACTTAACCTAGTACTATCCGAAGGGTGTCACGGACAGGCCGAACCTACCTCCGCAGCACAATTGAAGTTTGAAATTGGTGTCACGCCTTTCACCCCCACTCTAGGCGTCATCTCGGTCCTTTCAAAGTGGCTTATATCAAAATTAGGTGTGAACAAAAACCAAAGAAAAGACTAGGGGTGCAAACGGATTGGATACACACGGATACTGCCTATCCCATATCCTAACCTATTTTCTCCATAAACGAATAAGCTGGATACAGATTCAAATACAAATTGTTCGGGATAGGAATACATGATGAGTATGGACTAATCTTGGGTTAGGTTTGGATAAACAATATGATATTCTACATCTACAAAAAAAATAGCGCATGATATAATTATTTACTATCATAACAATACTGATTAAACTTTGATGTTTAATTCAAAAGCTAACAATATGTTAATATTGAATCAAACATTAGTTCAAACATACAGGTTCTAATCAAACATGTTTAATACAAAATATTTATGTTCATTGGATATCTATTTTTCTAATTTATACTGATATCTTTAGGATATCTTGAATATGAAGGTACGAGTTGTATAGATCGAATATTGTTCTTCCCATACCCTAACACATATTTTTTGGATAGGCGAATTCTAATTTGGTTATAACCGGATATCATTTTTTTGGATTTGAACTGGGTTCTAAACGAATCTCGGCTCATATCAAGTAGGAATTTTTGTACCCGTTTTCACCCCTAAGAAAGACATAGAACTATATTTTCTCTAGTATAATACTCCCTCCGGTTTTTAAAAACATGTTATTTTAAATGTCGACATGGTCTTTGAAATCCAACTCCAACCACTAATTACGCATGCAATTTGTTTACATAAAATGCAAAAAATTACGATACTATGAAAATGCTTTTTGAAAGAAATTTATATGTATGATTTTGATGTGAACAATCCAAATAGTTCATAATATATTTGTCGACGGTTGGGATATCGACCCAAGTCAACCAAGGTTCTTTAGAAGTGAGATAGGAGACACGCCGAACAACCACGAACAGCAACGAACAGGAGACAGGGGTTTTTATCCTAGTTCAGGCCTCTCGGGAGAGATAATAGCCCTACGTCCAGCCTTTCTTATATATCAGAGATGAATACAAGAGATGGCTCGACGAGACGGACAAGTCTCGGCGAGATTATGGTGTAGCAAAGCGCTATGATCAAGTGTCTAACGGATGCTAAAGCTAGATCACGATCTCGATCGTCCCTCTACACGCCCGAAGAACTCGGTTTATATAGTGCGAGCAAACCGACCTCTGAGGGAATATCGGGCGGGCTAACTACGAGATAAATGAACGAACTCATACATGCCAAATATGACCTCGGTAGATAAGGTAACCTCCTAATCTTGGGGATCACGACTCCTAATCAATCCGGAAACCAACGTCCGGGTCTTCACGTGGTCGTCGAGAACTACTGTTAGTCGGACTCAAGCAGAAATCCTAGGCCATTACGCACCGTGCCGCCCATGAAGCTGTTGGCAGGATGCACATGGGCCTAATAGAACCTCCCAAGGAGCTGGGCCCTGGTAGGCTGTTCGATTGGGCCGTCAGGGAGTGGGCCATGATCTAATCCCCGACAGCTAGCCCCCGAGACTCAAGTGGAAGAACTCACTAGAGTGGGGTCATCCCTTGAGACTCAAAGTCATGAAGAGGGTATTTTTCCCTGCTATAAAGGCATGTAACAAGCGACCCGAGCAGTTCACGGTTCAACCGAACAAGACTTGTTCGGGACCGAATAAACCGATCGATCTTAGAGCAACTCCGTTCGTCGAGCGAACGACATTTGTCCGAGCGAGCACTCGGCCTTGATCTGGAACCTTTGGAAAAAATAGCCGTTAGCGGACTCCAACAGTAACTTCACAGTCATTGCAGCGGTGAAAACAGGGCGACCGTTTTACCTAGCCGTTGTAGTAAAAACTAGCCGTTCTGAGACAAAACCGTTGCAGAGCTGCTTATACGGGACTATAAAAGTACCCAAGCCGCCCGCGGCCAGCCACTTCTGCTCTCGCGCCTTTCCTCTCTAAGCCCTAGCTCCAACCACGCTCAGCATCAAGTACCCAAACTCCATCACCGACCACTGCTTCTCGTCCAGCCATGGGAATCGCTATGGCCAAATTCACAGGCACTAGCTTGACCGAGGAGGACCTTAGGATCTGGGAGGAGGAGGGCCACATCGACACCGGTAGCTGGAGGCTGCCCGTAGAGGAGAATGCTCCGGAGCCGCTCGAGGGAGAGTTCGTCGACTTGAGCAGTTTGCCTTTGCTGGGTTGAGGTCTCTGAGAGCGACCGTCGAGCCTTCTTGAACATCGGCCGATTGGAGGTGGCGAACCTCAATCCGAACTCCATCCTCCAGGATGGCCGTCTTACACACTGTGCGAGGGCTATCTGAGCATCGATCCGCCGGTGGGGCTGTTCCTCCATTACTACGATGCGAGGAGCAGCTCCGCCGCTCAGCCTGGGTGCTACTACCTCAAGCTCCGGGCCACCGCCGATGACGCCGTACCCTCGCCCACCTCTGCTTTCGACTCAATGGGCGCGTGGTGGGTGAGGTGGTTCTGACAAGCGGAGCGGCGACATTAAACTTCGTCTTCACCGGAAGGCGCCCGGCAAAGGGGCGCCAATGCCTCGGCGGAGATGACTAGCCGAGGATTGGTACATGACAAGGAAGATCGCCTCCCTCGTGAGCCTTGGGCTCACGCAGGCGAAGATGTTCGGACTTCACAAATGACAGTGTCTGTCATTGCGGAGAAGGTCCTATCCTTCTACAAGATAGAGGATGGGAAGACATCACAAGGGAGAGCACGGGTAAGTGCCTTTAAGACTCAACCTCTAAATACATACTTTCCTCGAACGAAACTAACAATCCCTTACATTCGGGCGGAGAAGCTCAACCGACGCATGGGTGACCGGCGGGTCGACGCCATCTTCAAGGCGGCGAAGAAGGCCGGGAGGTCACCGCGAGGTGGCGTACACCTGCCGCAAGAGCGTGCTTGTCCGCCTGAGGCGAGGTAAATTACTTACCTCGGCCTATGTTGCTAGACTTGCAACGTTGTTTAAATGTTAACGTCCGCTTCTCAAAACGCTGCGGGAGGACCAACTGATCCTTGGAGGATCGTTGAGGAACTCTCCGGTCCGAGAAGGAGAAGGCGAAGGGCAAGGCCAAAGCGCCACAAAGCCCAAGGTGGCGGCCGAGCCTCTGTGAGCTCGCCGCGTTTCGGCGGCCGCCCGCCGTCGAAGAGACCAACTATGACCCCACGGAACGTCATCGAGCGGACCAAGCGGTATGCGCGTCGGCCAATGAGGAAGAAACCAAGCCCTCCCTCCTCCGAAAGCAGAGCGATTTAAGAGGTAAGACCATGGCCCTCTGGCTCGGGCGTTACCATAAGCTCACCACGCCGCATGGATCGGTACCTGTGGTCAGTCGCCGAGCGAGGAGGCTCGAAGAAGAAGTCCGCAGCAGGAAAAACTTCTTCTTGCTGCAAGGCGACAGAACGCCACTCACCAGGGGCTGAGCTCGTCTCCACGAACACCTAAGGGCCAAGGCGGAGAAGCCGCCAAGGAGCCCCCGAGGAAGAGGCGGAAGGTTCCGCGAAGAAGATCGAGACCAAGCCTTCCACGGCGGTATGTAGGAATCGATCTTTAGACCTTCCAACCTTCCGACCGCGTTAGACTTAACGACGATCTTTTTTCATCACCGCCCAAGGAGAGATCGCCACGGATGATGTCGAGGCGGCGCCGAAGGTCGCCGCCGCCCGAAAGCACTGCACGGCGCTTCACGGGCGATGAGGCTAGCGTGCCTCAAGGACAAGCCGGCGGCGTGGAGCTTGTTGCCGCCGCTCCGCCGAAGCGATCGACGCGCTCAAAGGCGCGGTGGGCGGCTGGAGGCAAACGAGCGGCAAGCGGCGCCACGGACTTCGGTGCCAAGGCGATGGCTCGAAAGCTGCCGAGGCGGGACCGAGCAGCCGGTCTGCCAGCACTTCGTCACGGGCAGCTCACCCCGAGGCGACGGATTCTCCGTGAAAGCGGCGAAACCCCACCGCCGAACATGAAAAGCCCCGAGCGGTCGCGCAAGTCGTCTGCCCGTGGAAACAACGGCGCCACCCGCGGAGTGGCTCGCCTCGCCTTGAAGATGTTCGGCGGAAGAGGAAAAGGAAGAGGAGAAGGAGCGCGGAGACGAAAGTGCTTCGCCCGTCGCTCCTGCACCCGAGCAGATGCGCTCCCGCAAGAAGAAGGAGCGAACAAGGCGGCGATGGCAAGAACGCGCCCGCCTCATCCCACACGAGCGGGGCTTCGTGACGCATGGCCTCGAGGACCGCCTGCGCCACGGACTGAAGCAACGACTTGGGAAGGTAAGCACCAAGACCAAATCTTGCTCAGCTTAGCTATGTCATCGCAAAGTAGTTAACTTGTTCTTCCCTCTCAGGTCTTCAGGGACACCATGGAGGAGCTCGAGGACGGCGTCACCATCGAGCGGAGCGCCGTACTGGCGTCGCTCCGGGAGCACCTCAGGACGAGGGAGTCCGAAGCGGGGCCCTCTGCACCACCCCAAAGTCGGCTTCTACCAAGGCGAAGGTAAAGAAGCTCAAAGCCCAATTGGCAAGAGAGGCGTTCTGCAGTCTCTCCTAGGAGAGGCCGAGGAGCTTCGCGCGCAAGCCATTGAGGCGAGCACCGTGGAGGAGAAGCCGGGCCGCTCGAAGTCGCTCGAAGAGCAGCTTGCTAACGTTTCCCAACGGCGGGACCAGCTCGCGGCGGAAGCCAAGAGGCTTAAGGCCCAGCTCGCCAAGGAAGAACAGACTTCCGCGGGTCTCCAGGCAAAGATCTCGACCCTGTGGGCTTCACAGAAGAGATCGAGGAGATCTTGTGGGATGACGGTGAAGGCGATCACCGCAGAGAAAAGGTCAAGGACACAGACGAGCAGCTCAAGACGGCCGAAAGCACGAGTCACCAGGCGAGGCTCGACGATCATTGCCGCCAAGACCGAGGAGGTCGAGGCCATCCGGCAGAGGCTGCGCGCAAGCCAAGCGAGCAAGGAGGAGATCGAACGCCCGAGCCGAAGCCCGGAAGGAATCAAGGCTCGAGGCGAAGTCGTGCGCCTCAAGTTAGAAGTTGAGGAGTGAAGGAGCAGCTTGCTCCTAAGTAGCATCGCGGTCAGAAACTTAAAGAGCCTTGTACCTGAAATTTTTGAGTAATGTAATAAAGTATTTACCTTTATTCCTGCAAAAAGAGCAGAAAAAGACAAGACCGAATGAAACTAAGAGAAAAGCGAGCAGTAGCTAGGAAGTTTAAGAAACCGGTAGAGCGCTCGCCTAACTCCCACCCGTTGTGCATCGCTCGAAACCTGAGTTTGCGAACCCGAACAGTGCATAAGAGAAAGAGCGACACCCTAGCCCCGATGCAGACGATGCTCGAGAACCTAAGCTTGCGAACTCGAGCACGCACGTAGGGAGAAAGAGCGACACCGTACCTTGCTCGATTCGTTCCGTAGTCGCTTTCGTTGACGTAAGTTAGGCGCTTCGAGAGTAACCGAACAAGGAAAGTGCCTCTGCCGCGGGGGGCTTACGAGAGCAGGCTTTACCAAGTGGTCGCGCCAAGCAGTAAGTGCCTCTGCCGCGGAGGGCTTACGAGAGCAGACTTAGCCGCAAGGTCAAAAGGCCGTGTTACGCAACCCTGAGTTTAGGAACTTATTGTAACCAGATACGGATAGGGAACAATCCTTAAGATTGCGGAGCCAAGAGTTCGCAAGGCCGGGCAGCCATCAAGTGTTACCAGAGAGAAAGTGGTAGTCTTCAAAAGACAAGAAGTGAAAACGGCGCAGAGCCCGCGAGAATTCACTTAATTGTTGGATTGAACTTGACATGGTGCCCGAGAGACTTGGACGAACTAAGGCGCGAAGTTTACAAAAAGCGCAGGGCTAAGAAAACAGAAAAGACCTACACAAAGAACTTACGAAGCTGGTCGATGTTCCAAGTGCTGGTCAGCTCTCTTCCGTCCTCCATAGCCAGCGTAATGGCCCGGGCGAAAGCGGAAGAAACGACCGTGAACGGGCCCTCCCAACGAGGAGTTAACTTGTTGGCATTGGACAAGTTCTGGACACGGCGCAGAACGAGGTCGCCCGCCTTCAAAGCCCTTGGTCAAACTGACTTGGCGGCTGCGTGGCGAAGATCTTCTTTGGTAGCGCCATTATGACTTGTGCCCGGTCGCGTGTGTCTTCGAGGAGATCGAGATCGAGGAGGCGCTTGCTCGTCGTCAACTAAGTTGACCGAGCTCGTCGAAAGCGAACCGAGCACGATTTCGATTGGCGTGATGGCTTCGCACCATAGACCAATTGGAAAGGAGTTTCCCGGTCGGCCGTCAGAAAAGCGAATCGCCTGGAGGACGGAAGGAACTGTCAACCTGTGCCTTCTTGTGCTCCGAGAGCAGCAAATACCCGCCGCTTAATACCTGGACTATCTCGTCCGCTAGCTCGCCGATCGCTCCATTGCTCGTGGATGTGCCACGAGGCGAACAGACCTTGGTACCCGGTGCTCGCAGATTCTGGAATAGCTCGCTTGAACTGGTACCGATTATCGTGATCGCTTATGGGGAATCCCAAAGCGCGTGACCACGTTGCTTTTGAAAAAGCGAACAACCGTTTTGGCGTGAAGAGATTTACAGGCTCTGCCTCAATCCACTTTGTAAAAGTGTCTATGGCGACAGCGGTGTGTATAGCCCTTGTACCCCTTAGGGAATGGGCCGAGCGCATCCGCACCCCATGTGGAAAAGGGCCAGATGGGGGATTGTTTGGAGCTCTTGGGCGGGCTTGTGTGCCTTCCGGCGTGAAATTGGCAAGCCTTGCACTTAGTCACGATGTCCCGGCATCTTGTAACGCATGGGCCAATAATAGCCCATGCGAAACGCTTTGCCGACCGTAGTTACGAAGGAGGCGTGGTTGCCTGAGCACCCTCGTGTATGTCCCTAAGAAGGAACACACCTCTCTGTTGCGAGATGCACTTGGAGAGAACTCCCGAGCACCTTGACGGTAAAGGATGCCGCCCACAAGCTTGTATGGAGCAAAGACGCCTTGTGGCCGGGCACGCTTCGGCCGTCGTCGGCGAGGTCCCATCGCAAGGTACCGGACAAATGGCGTTGACCGACTGCGGCACCGCTTCGATAACGGAGACAAGACCACCTCTCTCGTCGCCTCGTCCGGGGGCGTGATTGAGGGCTTGTAAAGGTGCTCGACGAGCACCCTGCGGAGCGAGTTCGCGTGAGGATCCAAACTTGATAGCTGGTCCGCCAGAAGTTGTCCTTCCTTGGCACGAAGAGCACTTCAAGAATCGAAAATGCCGCTCCAACTTCCTCACTTCAACCGTATCGCGCCATTGAGTTATCGCAAAGACCGATACTCCTTGTTAACCTCGATTGATGACCACCGTGAATCTCCTTCACAGCTTAGCCGTTGGACACCAAGCGACTTGCACGCTCTTAGTCCCGCGAGGAGGGCTCGTACTCTGCAGCGTTGTTAGTCGCCGCAAAGTGTAGTTGGATAGAATATCGGAGTTGCTCTCCTTGAGGGAGATGAGAACAAAACCAGCCCCGAAGTTTCGGTCTTGCGAGCCATCGAAAAACATGGTCCAAGAGGGTTCATCGGGTTGCTCGGGCTCCTCGATTTGGGCGGCAAGTCCATTCAAATGACAAAGTCAGCTAGGACACGTGACTTAATAGCGGTTCGGGCGACAAATAATGATCAAACTCGCTAGTTCCATTGCCCACTTAGCTATCGTCCGCTAGATTCCTTGTTCCGTAGGATTTCTCCCGGAGGGAACGTGGTCGGGACCAGATTTGATGCGCCCGAAGTAGTGGCGAAGCTTCTGGAGGACATGAGCAAGGCATAGAGGAGCTTCGACCTCGTGGTAACGCCTTTGATCCGTGAAGTACCTCGCTCACGTAATAGATTGGTCGCCAGTATGCCTTCCTTTCGACCGCCAAGACCGCGGCCACCGCTTGTGGCGTGCAACCTAGGTACGATGGGAGCCGCTCGCCATACCGCTGGGTAGTCAAGACGGGAGGATTGGACGGTATCGCTCGAGATCTGGAAGGATCTATCGGCTCTTCCGCCCACTCGAAACCATTGTGCTTGCGTAGGGCCTTAAAGAAGGGCAGCCGCGCTCGCTTTGACGGAAATAAACACGCTTAGAGCAACCATCCGCCCATGAGGCTCTGTACTTCCTTTATGGTAGTTGGAGCTCAGATATTTTCAATGGCCTCGATTTTTCGGGGTTGGCGAAAATACCTTGCGAGCCAATGACATAACCGAGCAACATTCCGATCGAACACCAAAGGTACACTTCTCTGGATTTAATTTTATTCGATACTGTGAGATTATGAAAAGTCTCTGCCGTGTCTTTTACATGATCTGGAGCATACTTGCTCTTTACAACTATGTCGCCGACATAGACCTCCGAGTTTTTCCGCTTGCTCGGGAAGGTCTTCTCCATTAAACGCTGGAACGTGGCACCAGCATTGCGCAGACCGAAAGACATGGTCGTATAGCAGAAAGTGCCGAAGGGGGTGATGAAGGCAGTCTTCTCTTCATCCTCGGGGAAGATGCTTATTTGGTGGTAACCGGAGTAAGCATCTAAAAACTCGAAGTCAAGCGTCCATGATCGCATCGACCAACCGGTCAATACGAGGCGCGGAAATTGTCCTTAGGACAAGCGGCGTTCAGATCGTGTGATCGACACACATCCTCCACTTGCCGCCTTTCTTCTTTACAATGACGGGGTTGGCTAACCACTGGTGTGATCAACCTCGCGGATGAACCCAAAGAATGAAAGGCTTGCTGTCGATCTTTGATGATCCCCTGCTTGAATTCAAAAGCGACGAAGCTTCGCGAACAGCTTCTTGTCCCCGGACAGCCGGTTTGTGCTCGACACCTTCCTTGGGACTCGGGCATGTCGATGGCTCCGGTGAATACATCTGCATTAGCTCGGAGGAAGGCAATGAGCTCGCTTTCCTATTTGGAGTCAGTTGGCCCCAAGTGAACTGTCTTGGAAGTATCATCAAGCGGCAATGGAACTTTCTTGGTTTCTCCCCGGTGAAGGGAGACCCTAGGGCGTCTGAGACTTGGTCTGCGGAACTTCAGACAAGGCGGAAGTTGGTCGACGAGGCGAGGGATCGCTCGTCGCAATCGAGCGGCTTTGTAGTTGCCCTTGACCGTGATCACACCGTTAGGACCCGTATCTTCACGCAATGGTAAGCGTGGTGGGACACGACCATAAACTTACCGAGAGATGGCTCGCCTAAGATCGCGTTATCTGCGCCGATGGGAAGTCGACCACGCCGAAAGTGATCAACTCGCTCGAAGTTGCTTGGGTTGCGAAGGTGACAGGCGGACAACACCTGCCTAACGGCTTGATGACTTCTCCGGAACAATTCCGTAGAAGGGCATTGCGACTTCCTTGACTTGGAACGAGGAATTTGCATCTCGTCCCAAGACTTTAGCGTAAAGCAAGTCCAAAGCGCCCCGCCGTCCACTAAGACACGGCCAACTCTCGCGTTCGATGGTCGGGCGACCACCAGATGGGGCCGCCGAGGCTTGGTCATCCCAAAGGGGCAATCCTCCCGAGAGAAGGAGATGGGGACCTCGACCACTTCATCGATTCAGCCGAGGTTTTGCCTTTTCGACGCTAATGGACCTCCCGAGCAGCTTCCTTGAGGCTCGCAGAGAGGTGTAAGCCGAGGAGCCGCCGAAAATGACGGTGATATGGTTCACGGGCTCTTGATATTCATCATCATCTTCCGATCACCATCGTCGGTTTGGCGCTTAGCCTTCACATCACCTTGTTCGGGCGGGGTGGGCATTGGGCCCTTGCCGTTGTAGAAATCTTGAGCTTTGCAGCCCAAGTTCTCTGATGGCGTATATCATGCCCGTAGTCTTTGGTGGAACTTGCAAAATCGGTCGCTCGGACCTTTCTTGCCTTGTCCGCCTCCCTGAGCAGGCTTTTTGCCCTTGTAATTATTGTTGGGCTTCTTCTGCCCATCCTTGGGAGGAGGTGTGCGATCCATACCCGCGACGGTATTGTTCGCATCACCTTTGTTCTTCTTCTTCTGGGACTTCTTGTCACCAGGAACATTGCTGCTGCTCTTCTTCTTCTCATCCACACCAGTCAAGGGCGGCTCGCCCTTGTCGAACGCCTTTTTATCTTGAACGCTCTGCGCCGTTAGCATAGCGGTCACCGCCTTGAACAGTCGTTGGCGGTCCAGTCTCGTTGATCTCGAGATCTGGGTGAGCCGCTTCGTCGCGACTCCGTTTTTAAAGGCGCGGACAACAGATTCATCCGAGATGTTCGGGATCGTGTTGCGAATCTTAATGAAACGCTTCACGAAGTTGCGGAGGGTCTCCCGCTCATCCGGATCATCCGTGCAGATCATCCTCCTTACCTGCACGCACGTAATGCTCCGAAATTAGCGATCGAGCGTCACAAAGCTGGTTCCATGAGTGATGGAACCCTCCTGGCGATTGAACGACCACGTCCGAAAGCAAAGACCCTCAAGGACGATCGGAGGTAATTAGCCATAACGAGCTCGTCACCCCGGCCGCCATGATGGCCGTCACGTAGATGGAAAGGAATTCCTCCGGGTTACGAGTCCCATTGTACCTCTCCATGTGACCGGCTTGAACTTTGAGGGCCACCGACAGCTCAAGCTCGTCGAGAAAGCCCCGCAGCCTGAGCATATGACCGACCACCTTCCCGCGTAACCTAGTCTTGAGAAGACATTGGTCCCGTTGCGCGAGGAACTCCTGCTGAACGGATGACTCGGCTGGAGAAACTCTCTCGGGACAATCCACCACGCTCCTTCCTCGTGGTGGCGACGACGCTCCTCACGAGGGGACCGTCCGTGATCATCGCGTCGAAGCTTGCCCTCGTGGTCGCGATGACTACGAGGACTTGGCGGCGACGGCGACCACGGTAGCTTGCTCATGGACGATGATCCTTCGATGGTGACGGGGTCACGCGATCGATCGTATTGTCCGAATCATTCCGGCGGTTTGGCTGCTACGCTCGGAGGAGTTGTTGACTTCTCCTAGAGACTTTAGGCCTTCACCGGTCGCTCTAGGTTAGACGCAAAGACGCCCATGCGGGCGAGATCAACTTGATTGGTGGATCTAAGGACCGTTGCTATAGCTTCGAGCCGCTCCGACTTTGATCTATGGGTCCCGGATCTCGAACCATCCGCGTTACGCCTGATCGAGTCCGTCACGCGAAATTGACCGAACAGGAAGCTTCCGCCGGAGACCTAAGCGCCGACGCGAGGTGGGTCGCGACGCCGTCGCTTACACCGATCGCGAAACCGTGCTAAGGTCGATTGATGGAATCGCCGAGGTCATGCGGCGAATGACGTCTTGCTTTCATGGCGACTGCGCAGACCTCGTCTTGATGCCGGCGAGTTAATCGCCCGACCGCCAGCCGCCACACGGCCGTCAGGGATCCTCAGAGGTTCCTACATCGGCCATGTTAATGCTGCGGGGGCCATGCGAAGGTATGCTAGACGGTGTCATCGCTGTGTCTCCACAGGTGGAATCTACCGACATAGCCTTGGAATCTGACAAATCTAAACCGTCGTAAAGATCATCAGTTCCGTAGTCGTCGTCGATGACGGGAGTGCGATCTGAGGCTATCTCTGCCATGTAAGCGGAGACATCTGCCTCGGATGCGGAAAGTGTTCGAGACCGAACAGATCGATCTGAACTGACAGGGGATGAGACATCCTGTCCTTCTGAGTCGTAGCCCTCAGGAAGTATCTCTGTATCGCTGACGGAGTTCGACATGCTCGATCTGCGTGTCCCCACGGACGGCGCCAGCTGTCGACGGTTGGGATATCGACCCAAGTCAACCAAGGTTCTTTAGAAGTGAGATAGGAGACACGCCGAACAACCACGAACAGCAACGAACAGGAGACAGGGGTTTTTATCCTGGTTCAGGCCTCTCGGGAGAGATAATAGCCCTCGTCCAAATTTCTTATATATCGAGATGAATACAGAGATGGCTCGACGAGACGGACAAGTCTCGGCGAGATTATGGTGTAGCAAAGCGCTATGATCAAGTGTCTAACAGATGCTAAAGCTAGATGCGCCTCGATCGTCCCTCTACACGCCAAGAACTCGGTTTATATAGTGCGTAACAAACCGACCTACCGAGGGAATATCGGGCGGGCTAACTACGAGATCGTGAATCGAACTCATACATGCCAAATATGACCCATCAGAGATAAGGTAACCTCCTAATCTTGGGGATCACGACTCCTAATCCAATCCGAAAACCAACGTCCGGTCTTCACGTAGTTGTGCGAGAACTCGTTGAGTCGGACTCAAACAGGAATCCTAGGCCATTACGCACCGTGCCAGCCATGAAGCTGTTCGGCAGGATGCACATGGGCCTAATAGAACCTCCCAAGGAGCTGGGCCCTGGTAGGCTGTTCGATTGGGCCGTCAGGGAGTGGGCCATGGCTATGGGCCGTGATCTAATCCCCGACAATATTTGTTAATAAAGTTTTAGATTTTGACTCGGGATATGTCTGAAACGATAGTTTTTTAGAACTGAAGAGATTAGTTGACTAGTTCCTCCATTATGAAATAATGGTCATTTGGACATTGACACGGTCTCCAAAGTACAATTTTGACCATAAAATTTGGGATTCCATGTGGAGTTGCTTCATGTTGTGATGACTGATATTAACAAAGTTTGTGTGTATTTGAATGGTTTTGGGGTCGTGCCACTGGAGTGGGTCCGGTGTGTCTGTCTTTGGTTAGGGTTGTACCGCTGTGTATGGTTTCAATGCAATCTTTTGGCAATCCATCTTTGTTTGTTGAACATGAATGATTATGACTAACCTCACAGGTATTGAAGGTCAGTGGTTGTTTTAGGATTAATCTTTGTGGCGCAGGTCTACGTGGACTGTTATCGGCAACATGCCGTCGACGCGAATTGGAGGTTTAGGGACTCTATATGGCGGGGAGGTTGCGCGAGACAGTCGGACTAGGAATTGGGTTGCAAAGATGGTGTGGAAAATGGACTCGCACCGGTGTGAAGATGTTGGGCTTGTCTAGAGGTCGGGTGCGTCGGATATTCAACGGTGGAGTCGACCCGGCTGCACCCGATGGAGGCCCGTGTGTGGGATCTATATATAAGTATGGAAGAATATGCTCAAGGGTAGTTGAGGTATTTCCCATGCTTCAGTGTGCTAAAATGTTAATCCAATCTCAGTTGTAGGATCAAGATCATGCAATTCTTTTGATAGAAATAGGATATGCAATTCTTTTGATATATGTGTTTTAAATTTTTCATCATCTTTTTGAATGTGTGAATGACTATAAATTTAAACTTTTCAACGACAAAGTTGTATAACTCATTGAAGATTACAATTTTCATGTAAATTCTGCTTCTGTCCAACTTTATTTGAATAAGTTATAAATGTTTTATCCTAATAATGGTTATTTAGATATACATTGTTTCAAATAAAAAAACGTCAATTGCAAAGTTGTAGATGTCGTTGAGGATACAATGCACGTACAAAGTTTGTTGCCATCCTAATTTAAGGTATGAAAATCAGATAATCTAAATTTCAAAAATATATATCCATGTCGGTTTATGGCTAGAACCAACACAAATACATGTACGTTGGTTCTAGCCACGAACCGAAACAAATAGTCGTGAGCACTGTGTCGGACTGATAAGCTCGCATCTGTGTTAATTCATAGCTAGAACCAATATGGATGGTCCCATCTTGCCCCGCCACTTTTGGACAGGCACGGATAATCTTATCATTCTCGATTTCTGATAAACCGACATAAATGTGCCGATGTATATAGGGCGTAGTGTTAGGGTATCTCATCAAAGTTGGCTAACTTTGGGGCATATGTTGGTGGCCTTTCAACTATATAAATTTGCCTTGCCATCATCTTTCGGTGGATTACGCAGGACAGAAGCGCCCTCCCACCGTCCTCTTACTCTTTCTGTCTTGCACACTTGCACTCGTACTGTGCTGACCCATGGGCTGTCCTGATTACTCCAAGCTAAGATGTGCCCTTACGGTAAAGAATTGATGCGTCTTTGCTCGATTCACGGTCACGGCAGGGCGGAAATGGGTCGCGCACTAGCTAGCCGTGGTCTAAAGGGGAAAAGGCAGGCAAAAGTGAAGCGAGCGAGGCGTGTGCAAACATTGCTTGCAAGGCAAACCATCACTAAGTTACCGAAAGATGATGGTCATGCAAGTGAAGCCATCATGCCTTCTGTCGGATCCATGCTTCACTTTGAATGGAGCACTTGCTGCACCCCCTGGACCTCTCGCCATCCAATGATCCGAACAACGGCTGGATTCTTAAGGGAGATAAAAGCATCATAATTTAAAAGACAAATATGCTTATCGGGATTATTTGTAAAATAAAAATGAAAAGGGGATTTAAGTAAAAAGTACAATATGTTCCCTCGTTTGAAAAAAATGAACAACCCCACATGCCCAACTTCAAATTTGGCACTCCATCATAGGTATGCCACTCACTCATGAGACCAAACGGATGCCTATGTGAACCCTTGAAAAAGAAATGACTCTGGGATACTTTATTACCATGGGAATGAATCATCGAATCCCCACAATAACTCTAAAAAAGTTCTTGTCATATTTATGGACCTCGGGGTTTACATATAGAATTTTTGGCATCAATCCATGTGTCAATCAGCACCATGTTCCAACAATTCCTCTCTCAGCTCACCTTTATTTTGTAAATGGAAGATAAAATTACTTTCAAGAACCAAACATCGAGTTGATACAAAGTCTTGAAAATATTTTCCGGCCTCTGCATACAAGATACACACAGCCAACTCTCTCAGCTCACCTGGCTACCAATGGATGCTCGTGATTTTAAGTCATGCACATTTCTTTGTAAAAAGATTTTTTTTAAGAATATCTATGGTAATTATATTATTTAAGCTTTGAACGAACGGTTCAGATCGCATCACAACGGCTGCATTTGGGGTGCCGATGGTGTATCGATGGAATCTGGTGAGGAGACAATTCTGGATCCTACTAGAAGAACGAAGAAAGAGACAATTATCAGCACACACTTGGCAGCATTTAGGACCAAATTAATTAACCGGGAAGTAAACAAGCCCATCCGCTTAGCTTGAGGACAGTTTTTGTGGCCAGGGGAGGCACGGCGGCCAAGCCCTTTCCCCGTCATCACATCCAGACCACGAGCCGTCTCTCTCTCGAAGCGCCACAGTTACAACCTGTCTGGTGATCTCTCACACTATCACCACACATGGAGATAAAAGAATCAGAGTCGTACTGTACTATGTCACTATGTCCACGTGAAATCTCCATCTATTATTGTTAATGAGAGATGCTAATCGCTGCTTGATGCTGTCCATCCATGATAGGCAGCAGTAGGATCACTTGATATGCATCAACAAGAATGCTGGCCGTATATGTTACCACGAAGTCGCAGGCTACAGAGTATTATTGCAGATGGACGTAGCTGCCACTATTTGTTAATTAACCAGCTAAACCCTCATCATGGACATGATTACTAATGCACACATAATATATAATTGCCCCTACTAATCTCTCTTAGGCGTATATATGCTAATCCTGTTCTCTGCCATTGGCCAAGAGATCCCAAAAGCAGATTTCGTTAATCTGGAGTCTGGGCCAAAAGTCAGCAAGTGCTGCTGCGCCTTATCTCTCGACGGTGGCCGTCTTGCAGGCCACTCGAAAGTTTCCGATCTCCACTGCGTCATGCGATTTTGCTGCCTGCTCTACTACAGTGTTGTTGGTGTGTTTGTGCGCTGTTGAAAGAGAATATTTTCACCGGCACGTCAGATTTTGACTGCCTGTGCTTTCTTTTACCGGTTGGAATGTGCGATCTCCCAATGTTAACGGTACAGCTGAATGCAGGTGTGTCTGCTCTGAATCAAGGACAATTAACTAGATGATGTTAACGTTATTACCTGCCCTTGAAAAGAGGTGAAAGGAAAAAGATAGGTCAATGCATGATCTGCACTACATAGAAGACACAATATTTGGTAACGCAATTCGGTTCAATTGACTATGTCTGTAAGGTTTGTTGTATGGATATTTCTCCCCATTAATAATCCTATAAACATATTGGTCATCGGGATATTGGCCATGGGCCCCTTGCGAGTCTATGATACAATTGTTTTATTTGTTTCCTATTACACTAGAGTTGCCCCCTTTATATAGTAACTCTAATCAAACCTACCTATTACAAGTTACAGTCCTACCCATATATATATTCGACGCAAATTCTAACAAACTTCACATTGATGAATATGTTTTCGTCATCTTAAAGTCATCCCAGCGTCTTGTGCAAACTCTTATACATGAACTCTTGGTTGTTCTTTTTTTTTTTTTTTTGCACCTCACCTAGAGCCACCACGACGAATCTGAATTGGTCTCAGACTCACTGTCTTTAGTACTAACAATGCTGACTGTACAATCTTCAGCTTCATGACTCCAGGTACAATATTATTCTTACCATTACTTTTTCAAGTCACCTTTAGCCATTGCCATATTAACACTTATCGTTCCTTTTTTGTCGATCCAAGCCAACTCCATGTTGGTTGCACCGTCCAGCCAATCTGTCATCTAGACAGATTATTCCTAACTTCACCATTAACCAATCTGACCTCTTTGGTAACCACCTTTAGCTAACTTGAGCATGTCTCCTTCAAAATCCGTATCCCATGTTCTGTTATGAATCTCTTCAGAATCTCGCATCCCTTACAACATTCTGAAATGTGCTCGAAACGACTAAACCAGAATACAGAGATGAATTTCACCCTAAAACCCACCTATGCCTTGCTAAATTTTTAAATACCCCCACAGATCTATACGAAGCCAACCGAATTAGCCTCATTTTTCATCTTGGACTCAAATTTGTCTCGTCTACCTCTAGATCAACCCTCCAAGCCTACCATGTGCCAACCGCGCATCATCACGCACCCTCTGTGCATGATCATGTCACACCTGGACGTTGATATCACCGACACTCAAAGTGTCCTGATCGATGGCCTTCTCATGCTTCCCTATCCATTCTCTCTGACTATCCACTATGCATGGTTGCCTCACCAGTCTGATCATGAAGCAGAATCATCATCGCAGTCACGTCAACTCTGACAGCTATTTTTTAAGTCTCATCATCGCGACTGGACAATCTCTGCTAATAGTAGATCACTCTGATTGAAACATCGATCGCCTCAATGATCCACCCTGCACCAACATGAGTATTTTCGTGGACGCTACGTGTTTGCATTATTCTCGTGTCTCCACCAAGATCCTCCATGGCACCTTCTTCAAGATCCTCCGCATTGCCAACCTTGGCTCTGATACAACTTGTTAGGAAACCTAACGCTAATACGAGATCTGAACGACATAAAATGCATGATGTTTAGTAACGCAGTTCGGCCTAGTTGCCTACGTTTATGGCGAATGCCTATGGGAGCTCCTTGCCATCAACAATCTTATAACATACTAACCATCGGGATTCTAGCACAGGGTGGTTGAGACCCTTTATGAGTGTATGCTATAATTGCGGCTACCCTTTTATATGGTATAAACTAGGCTACGAGTTTGGTTTCAACTCTAATTTATCGTGTCTATTATAACTCAGAGTCTTACCTATATATATATTAGACATAAATTCTAACATATATATAATAAACCATGACAATTCAAGTAATTGTTTTAGTTTATTATCAACGAACGCAAGCATCAGAAAAACGAGCCTCAGTTCAACGTCATGCCTCAACTCTTGCTGCTACGAGATGTAGCTTTCCGCATTTGCGAAAGACTGCTATATCTGCTTTACTAGCTCGACCGTAAGATCGCAAGCGCCAAGAACACAATATATTCAAATCGCAGAGGTGGCGACCAAACTAATAGTCCTTTGGGTCGGCGGAATTCTGCTTCTTGATGTGACGCCGATCCGGACGCAAACAAGGGGTTAGGCAGGCCCCCTCCCTGTTGGACGGCGACGTAGCGAGAGAATTCATCAACGGGGCGGCCAATTATTGGTCACGGACAGCCGGACGGGGCGTCGACCACCGTAGGCAGAAGGAACTTACGACACCCCAAATCGCAGGGCGGCGGATTAGGGTTTCAGTAGTGGGTCGCAGCTCCGGATGCTGATTGCTGACTGATCCACGGGCCCAGGATGCGCTCATGTAGCGACCGCGGTTGAGTTTGGCTTTGCTCGGGTGAGCTAAAATTTATTATTTTTACACGGACTATTAAGTGCAACATTTTATAATAACTTTTTGAGACTTTATAGAATTTTACTTGAAAATCATAAAAATATATATTTTTCATAACTTTTTAGCTTTTTCATGACTCGTTTTTAAAGCCTTTAATTTTTAGCTAAATCAAACCAAACCAAACCCAACCGAATCACGAACCAAAAGAGAAAGAGCATCTCTAGTTGGTTATATCCCCTTCTCTAAAATACTATTTGTTTTCTATATTTTCATCATTTTTAGCACAGTTTCTATCCTTCAAAACATATAAAAATAACAGAAAATATCACTAATATAGAGAGTAAATTTAGATGACTAGAATATCTGAATATAGAGAATTTTGTTTGAAGATATCTTATTGATCATGCTCTCGAGATTTTATTGTGCTCCGTTTTCAAGGTTGATCTATTTTGTGTAGATCTGTCAGCTATCGATAACAATGACATAACGACAATTACATGGATAGTACTGAGTCAGTGAGTGGAGCCGTGGAGGTACCGGCTATACGTACGTAAGGTGGAGTGCAAATAGGCTGAAGGTATATCGATGGACATATGTGATGAAAACGTGCTTATATCTAAGGGATATAGATTTTTATTTTTACAAACAGAAAGATATGGACTAAACTCGCGGGATTCTGCCGATAACCTTTAAATACTTTTTAGATAAAAAAGCCATGAAAAATAGGTAATAAGCTTGAAAAAATTCAAACAAATCAGAAAATTACCTTCTGCATGAATAATTTCAGTAAAATACTTTGGAACTTAGTTGGTGTTTGCATCATTCATACAGAATCATTTTATGTTATAGTTAGTGTCACAAAATCTTGAGGAGTTTTAAAGTCACCAATCTAGCTAAAAGATTTTTAGAAGTTCGAGATGGGATGTTACGTACGACGGTACGAGTAGTTTTTTATTTTAGCAAGGTTGATGACCCAATATCTGTCCTTGCCTAGAAAAAAATTAAGTGAATCTTAGGCTAAAAAAATCATTGGCTAAAGGAAACCTTTTTTAACTCATGGTTTAATTTGTATTTTAAGATGACAATGACCTGTGAACTAACCGGAGCCGATCGATCATGAGCTGCCTGCACAGAAGAACATGAAAAAAGAAAATAATTAGTGGCAGACTAGCATGCCCCTTTACATTGCTTTCTGAATTGTTTGGTCTATAATGGAAGGAGGATATAATGCTGTTGCTCCCCAGCTAATAAAGATTAGTCTTGTATTAACATCTCTCTCGTTCTAGCTAGTACCAGCCATGCCATGTCGCGGCCCGTGTTACTTACCGTCTAACATGCATATACGCTGATGTAACGAGAATTCGAGTCATCTGACTTTACGCCAAATACGGCGGCGCTACAATATCTTGATAGTACATGACCGGATGAAATCTCTCCCATGGCTTGATAGTTTGATGGTACCGATATGATGTTCTTCTTCAAATATGGTTGGAGATTTAATAAACTCCCTCCGTTCTTTTTTGTTTGACGCTTTTGACTTTTGAACACATGTTTGACCATTCGTCTTATTCAAAAAAATTATGTAAATATCATTTATTTTGTTTTGATTTGTTTTATCAATAAAGATACTTTAAATATGACTTATTGTTTTACATGTTTGCACTAATTTTTTTTAATAAGACAAATGGTCAACAGCGTGCTTAAAAGTCAAAGGCATAAAAAAAACGGAGGTAGTAAAATTCTAAGAGATAATTTTTCGTCATTCTCTTGTAATGTTTTGCAGCTAGATTTGGTACAGTGTGTTATATCAGACTAAACATATTTAGAATAATTATAATTTGGAGTATTAATAAAATCTCGGTCAATATTCATTAGCAAATGTCAAGAGGCAAGATTGAAGCTCTTATCCATATAAAGCTAGATCTGAGATGATACACAGAGGAAAAAATTGTACATAATTTTGACATGTAAGAAGCACTTAAAATTGTCAACATAACAGATATATATCTAACGAAGATTTTGTCGATTTGTATAGACTCGACAAAACTTATTAGATACAACTAAAAATATATTTGATATCTTCATTATAATTTGGATAAATTACAATTGATAGTGCATATTTTTAAGTAGATTCAACTAAAACCATATTTAAGATCTACATGAACCATCGTAATCTTGTGCACTTGTGTTCGTGAAAGACAGAAGGTACATGTACGACACAACCCATTCAAACAGACGACACAAGGAGAAGCCCCCGCGAGCTACCCAAGCTCGCGGGCGAATTCCCCTGGATCGAGCTCAAGCTTTCTATAGCCCGAACTTGAGCTTCGAAAGCTTGAGGCACGTGCCCCGGGGCATACTCTGCCTCATTGCCCGCAACGGGCACCTCACGACTAACGCCTCGAGTCAACTCAGCCCCTATACCAAGACGCACCTACCACATCCACCGGTAGAAGATGCCCTTCCAATGTTGGGTCAGCTGTCTGTGCCGCCCTACACAGAAAATGCATGGGACCCGTTGACACGGACCAGTGAGCGCTCGATATTACCCAGCAGACGAGGCAAGGGATATAGCAGACCGGAGGAAGATCACTATTGCCCGACGGATAACAAGACGTAACCTCGTGGTCCGACGATGGTCTACATACAGTGCATGAGTGAGCTGCCTATAAAGGAGCCGAGGACGAAGAAGACGACATCGACATATGCTTCTAGACTAAGACGCACAATGAGAGAACTCCAGTAGAAGTAACACACGAGCACTAGTCTAGGACGTGATAGTTGTAAGAGAGAGTTCTTCTCCTCATGTAGCTAGGAACACGCACATAGTGCCTAGAGCACTTATTGTACTCGAGCCCGAGCTTCTCCGAGCTCAGTCTCCCCCCTTGTACTTGCTTTAAGCTCGGTAAGGAACATAGATAAGACCCTGCTTTTTCAAGGTAAGAAGGGGTAAAATTCCTCGAGTCGAGGTCCGAGTACCAAGCGCTGCAACGCTAAAGTATGAGCCCTGTGGACTAGCTATTGCCTCCCCACGAGGCTCATACCAGGCGCTAAAGCTCTGAAGTATGTAACCCATGCCATACTCCTAGGAAAAGCTCAAACGACCTTCAACGTAGGGATATTATCCGACATTGGAGGTCCGAATCAGGATAAAAATCACCGTGTCACTGATCCTCTAGCTCCAGTTACTTACCAGCCTCCCTTTCGACGTCTTGAGCGTAGCGCAAGGAGAAGGGTCATAGTTGGGCCTCACAACAACTAAGTAAGCTCAACCCGCGGAGCCTGTCTCCCATAGTGGGGCCCGACTACAACCCTCCTTTCACTACTTCCGTAAGGATGGCTGAGATACCTAAAGACGAGCAGGGCCTCTTCCTTTACTTCAATGGTTACAACGATTCCGACGACCTCGACAAGTCATACGAGAAATGGAATACCAACCTTCCCATCGAGTCCCAGGCGGATGAGATGGAGGTTGAGACCTCGCTTACCTCTGAAGCAGATATTCGCTCCAACGCTCCGCTTCCCGAAAAAGGTGTCACGCTGACCCATGTTAGCGAGACCCCCTTGGTGGTAGAAGCTGTCGATGGCGTTGCCTCCGTGGCGACATCGACATGTCCCCCTTGCGCGAGGTTGCCTTGCGTCACATCTTTCTTACCGTAGGCGAAAGGACTCCCGAGCCACAGGATGGCAGCTTAGCAGAGCAGCAGCGCCAGCGCGAGGCCACACGCGAACTCTTCATCGGGTCGGTCGGGCGGACCATGGCAGACATCTGCTGGAGGCCTGCCACCACGACTCCAGCTGCTCTGTTGCAACATGCAGCTTCACATGCGGCCGCTGTGTCTAACCCCCTCCTGCGCAGCTGTTGGTGATTATTACGCTATTAGAAATAATCCGTAAGCGGACGGATATCGCTTGTAGCTTTTACCCCGGGAGTATTACAGAGGATCAAATCCACAGGGAACGAAGGAGAAGGATAATTCTAATAATGATATTATTTAATATACCAGCCAGCTAGTTAATGAAGGTAAAGATAATATAATAAGATAATAAGACCGGTTACACACACACACACACACGAAGGAGTATAAAAAGATAAGCTACGCAGATAGTTGGAAGGAAAACAAGAAGAGTATAAAGTTCCTTAAAAGTGCAATCAATTATCAGGTTGAGCTAGCAGATATGAGTTTGGAGGTTTGTTTTAAGAACTTCATCCGAGCTCGGCCGATTCACTACCACCCGCTATCAGTTAAGAACACCGAATGGTTATGACCACCCCCGATTGGGCCCTACTGGTACAAATCCTAGCGCAGTGGATTACGCGTGATATAAATCTCGGATGGATAGGGCTGTCACCACCTACCACCTACCACAAAGTATGTTGGAATGGGTGTAAACCAAGTCAGAGATAATATCAGATACCACGTCTGCTATTATGTCTGATCACTCCTCCCCGGATCCTAGGAAGGCGATCTAAGTTCAATACTTAGGCTATTCTAGGCATACGAGAATGAACCCAGACTCGGAACTAGATGAACTTAATCAACTGCTCTAATAATTCACACTTCCCACTTAGTGTAAATATGCTTAGCACAGATAATGAAAGACACTTATATAATAAAAGCAAAGTCTTACAGAAGAGAAAGGTTACAAGAGCTGTTACCTGAATTCCGAAGACGATTCCGAAACTGCGAGCTTGAGCTCGACTCAACTCTAACTCTAACTTTCAAACTAATTACTCAAACAAGTGAAGAGTAACTCCAAATGAGAGGGATGTGGTGTGGTGTGTGTTCTCAAGTGAGGTGAGGGGGTCCTTTTATAGCTCCACACCATGGGACACGTATAAGCAAGCCACCATCCGAAGGAGAATCCAAAGGGGATCTCGAGGCGGTCGGCTGACCTAGCCCAGTCGGCTACCGGGCTTCGGTTTATCCAAGCCGTCCCCTTCGCATGGGATGCTTCTTGTGCGGTGTAGATCTTTCCCTTGTGTCGGTTTTAGCAGTTAAGGCCGGTAGAATTAGCTTCCTTAAGAGCCAAGTCACCTAATTGTGAAGGAAGTGCTGCCCTTGGATCAAACCGACTTGAGTGGATGGCGTAGATCTCTTTATTTTGTGCTTCTTGACCAATTGGGAGAAAATGGAGTCGGTTGGGCGAAAAGTCCCGGTCGGCCGGCCAGGGTCTGGTTGGCAGACTGGCTTCTGAGCCCGGTTCAGCTCCGGTTTTTCTGCACTTTATTCCTGTGGAAAAATACTCACGAAAACTTGTAAAAACTTTACTAGTTTAGATAAAATGCAAGCATAAACATTGATTTCCCCCCAAATTACCGGAGTTCCTGTGAATGTTGGCGTATAATTTTGAATTTTAGTGGACGCTAACAGTAGCTAGCAGCGTGCGATGGCCATTGCTCAGGTCGTGCGCGACCTAGAGCAAGATCACCGTTGCTTCACGATGGCCGATCTGGTTGCTGTGGTCGCCGACGGCCTGGAGGACCTCGTCGTAGACTTGATCTGACACCTCCAGGCCCTTTCACGACCGAGCAGCCTGACGGCCTAGAGGACCTCACGCAAGGCAATGGCGCTTCGCAGCGGAGCAAGCAGCACAACCAATCGCGCTGGTCTCCCACGGCGTCTATGACCAGCACGCCTCAGCGCAACCAAAGCTGTGTCTTTTTCCTCCTTGAGCCGACCCATGGCGAGGAACAGGCGCACGTCGCTCCAGGCTGCCGACTTTCTCGCGCGCTGTGCTCTAGATTCTATGGGCACGGAAGTTCAACCCGGGTCCATCAAGAGATTCAACGGGAGCAATAAGCCCGACATGTTCCTCGTCGTCTAAACTACCGCCATCATGGCGGAAGGAGGTAATGAAGCCGTCTTGGTGAACTACTCCCCCACCGTCTTGGAAAGAATGGCCAGGACATGGCTTTTCAACCAATGACGGGGTTCCATCCACAGCTGGGCATAGCTGCAGGAGGCGCTCCATAACAACTTTGAGCGGTGCTACCCGAGTCCTGGATGATCTCAAGACCTTAAGCTCGTGGTCCAGACGAAGGCGAGGGCCTGCAGAACTACGTCCGTAGGTTTGTACAAATCCAGAACAACCGCTTCACTATGTCCTACGAGGCCATTATGGAGGCCTTCAAGGTGTAGGCGAGGAACAACCGCTTCACTGAAGACCTCGAGCTCCACCCCGTACATACCACGGGCAAGTTGTTCTTGCCACTGAAAGGTACATCAACGCCGCTAAGGCGGTGGAGCGTAAGCAGGGCCAAGCGGAGGAGAAGGCACAGGCCAAGGCTGGAGAGAGCTCCGACAAAGCTGACATTGCGAAGAACAAGAACAAGAACAAGGAGGATGAGGAGGAGGACGTTGTCGTGAAGTATGTCGCGGCCGTGGAGTCCGCCCGTCCAGAACGAGCGCCCGCCGCCTCGACCGGCTAGACCGACATGAATCAGAAGGGGTCAGCTAGGCCCTGGACTGACGCAAGGTCATCCGCACCGGCCAAGAAAATTAAGATTTCCCATCAAATCATCTGCTAGTAAAATTGTGAAAAACTGTGTTGGGAAATCTAGGCATAGGAGACAAACTATATGTCAGCAATTTTTTTTAGAAACACCGGTTGACCATATGCCGATACAATACAGGAGAGAAGCACGGACGCCTCTGTGCAACATTGCACAAAAGAAGGCTCTAAGCGGTGGAATCTGAAAATTTCAGAAAATCCCTTGTCCAATTTTACCCGCGCAAACACACAACGCAACCCCAAATAGACTCCTTTGAGCAGTACTCATGAACCATAGAGCTAGTGCCAAATCCCCAGTCCACCTCTCCTAGCGCATCCCCAAATTATTCCCCATTTAGCTCCCCCAAATCTTCAATCCCACCTCTTCAAAGGCCCTAAATCTCCAAATCCCCCCCCCCCCCACCACAAACACCATGAACCCTAGATTTTTTTAGCACCGGTCACTCAATCAACTAAACTTGGATAGATACATGTTGGGCTTCGACGTTCACCAACAAGCATTACTCTGGTCTCAGTCTCCAGAAGAGCGCACGGAGATCTGTGTTGGAATCTGCCAGTGAGAACACATAGGAACTTCGGTTGGGATTTGAACATTCTCGGCAGCATCAAACCTCCTTCCTTGCCATCCAGATTCGCTCTCACCCAGCCGAATACTTTCATGATTCCCTCTGTTTTCCCCGTACATCCTTGCCTATGCATCCTTGCACTGTGGATAAAACACTTGGGCAAAGCACAATGGGCGTTGTCTACTACCCAGCTCAAGGCACTGTTGGAAGGTAGTGAGCTACAAATTTTACTATGGCTGCTAGACCTAGAGTCAGTACACTTTGTTCCAGCCATAAAGGGAAGCACCTAGCACCCGTTTTAGGTTTTTCTCATAGGATTCTGGAGCTAGTTGCTTAATTCTATGATGAAGTTGCACAATTTTAATAAATATGTCGTCGCTTCTAGGTTGAAGGCGTCGTTTGTTATCCTGCTATGCTGTGGATGCCTGTAGAAGTTTGTCGGTGTCGGTAATCAAGTTGTTCCTCCCGTTGAGTTTTTTAGCTTTAATCGAGATTTGAGCACATGCTAAGGTTGTTGTGGGCAGTTGGTGGCCAATCAATGTGCGAGAGTTTTCGTTGGTTAGCAGTGTTGAGCTGTGTTGTGTTGCAACTTTAGACCAATTGGAAATGTCAATGCGAGAAACAAAGCCCCTCACCGATCTTACAAGTTTATTTTAGGAACCACACCCTTTCCTTCAAGGGCTTGGCGTTGGGAAAGATCAAAACGAAGGATAAGGACACGAAAGTTTTTACAATGGTTTAGACCCTTCTTGGAGGAAGTAAGAACCTTACGTCCAGTGTCGAAGGGTGCTTAACCGGGGGTTATCGTTGGCAATAAATTTAAATGGGGTTATGCGCTTGATCTAAACTCGATGGTAGCACAAGACAGGGGGATCTTTTTTATACAGGTTCAGGCCCTCATCAGTAGAGGTAATATCCTGGTCCTGTGCTCTGGGATTATATGGGGTAAGTGTGTATAAGATGATCGGGAGATCTCTCGTAGGTTGTGTTCTCGGCCTCATGTTGTGTTATGAGGCGAGGGTATTGGATTGGTTTTCGAACTATGGCCCCAACCCCCCCTTTATATAGTGGAGGGGTTGGGGTTATAAGGATGAGTCCTAGTAGGTTACAAGGTAAGATTTCTATCTCTATCCTCTAACCAAATATGTAGTTATCCGGGATTACAATTGTATCTTCCCTATTAGTGATAGACTTCTATCTTTATGTCTTTCCTTGCCGGGAAAACCTTCTAGAGTCTGAGTGGTACCTATCCTTATCCACCTGACTTGGTCCATCCCCTGTCGGGTAGTCTTTTAGGCCCGCCATGTGGGTACAAGGGGTGTATGTTATCCACAGTATCCCCTGAGTGCTTCATAGTCGAGTTGCTGCTCCTCTTTACCGCACCTCGGATGAGTCATGTTTTATGTCGAGCGCTTCATAGATTGTTGATACTTCTTCTCGACTGGCTTCTGCCCATTATCTGTGAGGAGACTATGAAGGACTCATAGAGATCCTTAGAGTTGTTAGTGATACCCAGTCCAAGATTGCTGGAGTTCTGACAGTCGGCTCTTTGTATGGCGTATCACTTTGATTTTTGATGAACAGGCACCTATATTCGTACTGCGATGTACAGCTATTGACCCAACATGGGGTATACCAGTAGGCCCATCATTGGACGTACCTTAAGCTTCCGACCGGAGTAGTATACAACTAGCGGCCTAACTTGGGGCATACCATGAAGTATAGGCATCTGGCATCTGGTTCCATTGGAACGCAGCGATCGACCCATCATGGGGCATGTCATCAGCCGAGTGGTACCTTTACCCGACCAGAGTGGGATACACCTAGTGGCCCCAGAGGGCGTACCTTTTGGTTTTGGCTAAATAGCCGAGCAGTACCTGTATCCGACCGGAGTGTGATACAGCTGGTGGCCCCAGAGCGCATACCGTGTTTTTAGCTGAAGAGCCGAGTGATACCTGTACCCGACCGGAGTGGGATACAGCTGGTGGCCCCTGAGGGCGTATCGTATTTTTAACCATCTGGATAAGGTTGGCCCAATGATACCTGTATCGAACTGGTGCGGCACACAGCTAGTGTTCCAACATGGGGCATATCATTGTTGTTAGCCAGACAGTACTTGTACGTACTCGACCGGAGTGGGATAAGTCGGCGACCCCACCACAAGGCGTACCTTAAGGATAGAGTTTGGCCATATGGTATCCATACCCGTGTTGCGGTGTACAACGGCGGCCCCAACTGGAGCGTACCATCGAAACTCAATCCCGACATCACTGGTATCTGATCCTGACATTCAGTGACCAACTAGTGACCCAACATGGGGTATACCAAGAGATGAGTATTTTTTGTAGTTCTTCCAGTAGTCGACCAAACATAGGGTATACCGAGGCTGAATTTGGCTTAGCCCGGCTGCGCTTGTAGCCACTGGTTGTGACACACAACTGGAAGGCCGTAGTTAGTGCTCAGGGCGCGTGATGGCATGTGCCCAGAGGCGTAAACGTATAGCCATACCAAAGTTGGCGTGGGTGTGTAGCTGTGCAATAGACTTGAACGCTCGAGGCGCGGGCATAGTTGTGTTCCCATGCCGGACGCTCGCTGAGCTATAGATTTGGACGGTCAAGGCGCGGGCGTAAGCGTGTAGCCATACCATGCGCTCGCCAAACCGTAGTTGTCGCTCATTGCGCAGGTCCTTCTTACTCGTAGACGAAGTCGTAGAAGGTACTTCATAAGGTAAAAACCCATGAACCCCTGTAACATGTATATGTAGGATTTGGGCAGTATCATGAAAAACAGTTATATGGATGTAAAATTCCAACCGCTTTGTTTATGTAATTTTAATATCCTTTTGTTCCTTTCCTTTTTAATCTTTAATTCCTCCAAGTAATCTTCCTTTCGTTATGCACTCTGCCTGACTAGTCTAGCCACGGAGCTTTGGGAGTTGTCTCATGGCTCTATTTCCCATGAACGCGTATTGAGTGACTAGAGTTCGCCGTACACAGGTTCAGAGCTTCACTACTTAGAATAACCACTCAGATTCATTTGCAATCATTAATAGAAAACAACAAAAGTGCACGCAAGTGCACCTATTAGGTGTAGCCCCCGACTTACTGCTTAGTTGGAGACCGACTAAATAGCAAGTTGAGAAACAACTTAGTTTTAAATGAAAGATTATGGTAATGAGAACTTAGCTCTGGTGTAGGCGTAGGCGTGTAGCCGTATCGGACGCTCGTGGCGTGCGATAGTGTACAGCCGAGCTGAACAATTGGGCACTCGTGGCACGGGCGTAGGCATGTAGCCAAGTAGCTTGTCGCCGAGCCATACACTTCGAGACGTAGGCATATAGCTATACCTGGCACTCGTGGCGCGCGATGGCGTACAGTCGAGCTAGAGAGTTGGGCGCTCGTGGCACGGGCGTAGGCGTGTCGCCGAGCCGTAGACTTGGAGGCGTAGGCATGTAGCTATACTGGGCGCTCGTGGCGTGCGATGGCATACAATCGAGCTGAAGACTTAGACGCTCGTGGCGCGGGCATAGGCGCATAGCCGAGTCGCGTGTTGCCAAGCTGTAGACTAACCTAGTAGCGGAAGTAGTCATTCAAGTCTCGATCAACACCGAGCAGTATATGCCGTGGTCAGCATCAAACAGCACATGCTCGCCGTGGTCGGCGAAGTCGGCCGTATCGTAAATGATCTCCACGCGGTTGGTGTAGCTTGACAAAAGTCGATGAAAGGCCTCGCTGGTCTTCAATGTCCCACGAGATGTGGCACGACCAATCCTCACGCCATGGCTGGCACCGACGAGCTTTACGAGCTTGCCGAAATTTGCGACCACTCTGTGCAGTCTGTCTCCAAACAGGCGTCACGGTCGCATCTGAACTCAGATTTAGGTGTTCTTGGATTCTTTGGAAAGATAACGAGATAAGTTTTCCAACGCATCTTATATCACCTAGAAACTCCTTCTGAGTCAATGGGAAATCGCGACACAATTTTCGTCCAGATTCTGAATGATAACAGATCACATTTTCTTCTCACGTTCGCCTCGCGGTTCATGAAACCGGCGTCACACGATGGACGCCATGATCGTCGAGTCTGAGTGATTTGCTACTGATGACGGTTATCATCCAAGATTCGTTCTTCATCGGGACCTCACCGTATCCGAGTCGGGATTTAAGCCCTGGGCACACTACTCGTCGGTAGCCGGCGGTAGCATTCCCCAACACGACCGGGTGTCCAAGCGAAGCGCTGTTGAATTCCCTCTCAGATTGGATCTTGTCCGAGTCCGAAAGAGTGGATCTTTATGTGTTTGTGAAGTCTCTCCTGGATCGGATCTAATCCGAGTCCAAAAGAGCAAATTTAGGTCCCCGGCGCATTACGCGTTGGTATGCGGCGGCGGCGTCCTTGGACCTGAAGAGAACTCTGGGCTAGTCGTTGATGAAGTTGTTCTAAGATTGGATCTGGTCCGATTCCGAGAGCGCAAGCTTGCCGAAGTTCGCCGGTGACGAAGTCGATGTTGCCGAAGCAAAAAAACCTTGCCATAGACGAAGGCGATGATAACTTTGTTAATCGTTGTGGTAGTTGCGGCTACCACCCGAGAATCTTCGGTCTGAGTCTCTCCGTATCCAAGTTGGGAATCAATCCGTGCGTAAGTATTAGCGGCGTTCCATAGTCTGAACAGAAGCCCGAGCGAAGCGATGTCGATTCCTTTCCCGGATTGGATCATGTTCGAACCTGTGAAAGTGTTGTAGAGATCCTTGATTAAGCCATCGCCGTATCCGAGTTGAGAATTGAGCCGTGTGGCACACCACTCGGGAGTAGGTACCGGCGGCGTTCCTCAATCCAAACGAGAGTTGAATTATTGTGATGATGAAGCTCTCTTTAGATCGGATCCGGTCCGAGTCCAAAAGAGCGACTTGGTTGTCAAATACGTGTAGTTTGCTGCTAAAGGCATCTGCCACCTTGAACTTGTTGTTGGATAGGTACTCTTCGTATCCGAAACGACGTCGATGTTCTCCTCAGACTGGATCGGATCTGAGTTCAAAATAAGTGTTGGTCGTCGATTGTTTGGAGAAGCTCCTTACTTATCCTTGATGTGCTTGGAGGTGTTCCATGGCCCATCCGCATGTCACAGCCTCCGTAGATGGGCTTTACAAGCTTGCTGAGATTAGCGATCTTCCCGCGCAGTCTGCCTTCAAATGGATGTCCCGGGCACATCCGAACTCCGTTTTGAGAGTTTTTTGCCTTCACGGAAAGCTGACAAAATTATCTTTACAACGCATATAGTCCCGACTTCAAATTCCCTCTAGATCATCGGAAATTATCAAAACAAGATGACATACAGAATCTGTCTTCAAGCCATCGCCGTATCCGAGTCAGGATGTGAGCCCTTGGCATACTACAAATGAGTAGATGGCCGTGGTGTTCCCAACCCGAGCGGGAGGTGTTGTTGTACTTCCTCCCAGATTGGATCTGATCCGAATCCGAGAGGTGTAGTTCGCCAAAGTCGTTGATGACGCAGTCGGCTCCCGAAGCAGAAAGCCTGGCCGGGGGCGGAGACAACGCGACTCCGTTGATCGATGCCATCGAGCTTGATGAGATTGATCTTGGCGCTGCCCCTAGCTGGCCCGCCAATTGTCGACGGGTGCTTAACCGGGGGTTATCGTCGGCAATGAATTTAAATGGGGTTACACGCTGGAACCAAACTCAATGGAACCACAAGACAGGGGGATCTTTTTTATAAAGGTTCAGCCCTCATCGGTAGAGGTAATACCCTAGTCCTGTGCTCTGGGATTATATCGGGTATATGTGTATAAGATGATCGGGAGATCTCTCGTAGGTTGGGTTCTCGGCCTCTAGTTATGTTATGAGGCGAGGGTATTGGATTGGTTTTCGAACTATGTCCCCCTACCCCCTCTTTGTATTGTGGAGGGGGGTGGGGTTACAAGGAGAAGTTCTAGTTGGTTACGAGGTAGGATTTCTATCTCTATCCTCTAACCAAATATGTAGTTATCCTGGATTACAATTGTATCTTCCCTATTAGGGATAGACTTCTATCTTTATGTCTTTCCTTGCCAGGCAAGCCTTCTAGAGTCCGAGTGGTACCGTCCTTATCCACCCGACTTGGTCCATCCCCTATCGGGTGGTCTTTTAGGCCCGCCGTGTGGGTATCCGGGGTCTATATTATCCACATCTAGCCTTCCTTTGCTATATCAACGATGAGTGCAGAGGATGATCTTGACTCGAGTCCGAAGAGAGACATCAAAATTGAGATCGAACTATGAGACTAAACTAGATGAGAAAGGATCTCGCCGGCTGTTGCTATTGTAAGAATTGTACGCACAATGGATGGGATGTGTTGATTGTGTGCGTATATATATTACAAGGAGCATCACAAGGGGGTATATATAGCATCTAACGTGTTAGCTAATAGGTCCTATCTAGGTTGGTGTAGTCCTTGCCAAACTTGATCTTCAAGGTGGCTTGGGTCTTTCAATATTAGAGTAGTTTTGCCTTGGACAATATGTTGAACCGATACATATCTTCGTACCCTACATAACAACTTAGAGATGGCATAGACTAGGTTACTGTGCACAGCTGGTGCATAGTGTTGTCATATCCGATGCGCGTAAAGCCTTGCAAGGATAGGCTCTATGAAGATTAATGCCCCCGGCTATATATATCTAGGAATTCATGGCCCCCGAACCATAGATGGCTCTGGCCAGGTTGTACGAAGCCTTATCACCACTGGGTAGACGACCCGAACTCTTCTTAGGCCTGCCTTAAGCAACACTTTGGTGCCAGGTGAGGTCAGATGACATTAGCAAGCATAATCTAATCGCCAACATGCAGCGTTAAGTTACAGTGTGACAAGGTTTCCGACCCTGTGTTTTTTTTTTCATATATTTTTTCGCTACCTGAATAAATTGAGATAGCTTCCGTCCTTTCGTTTCCCAAGCAAGACCGAAGAATTCGAGAGGTAGAACAAACAAGCATAAAGCATTCAAGCGAGAGGATCAATCCATGTATGCGTAGTCACAAACAATTGTAAGGCCCAGAATAACCTAGCCTTGTTAAGATTAAGGCGGCCCGGCCTAACTCTGTCCTCACGTTCTATTGAAAGAGGCCCATTTGATTTGAGTCTTACAAATAGACAAAACAAACAGAAAATAAAGAGGCATTTGAAAGTATGGGCTCTTCTCCAACCATGTTTGTATTTCTACAAGTGCTATGCTTTGAAATATCAAGCATGTTGAATGTGATATCATACGTTCATTTGGGATCTACAGCTTGTCAGTTGTGACTGATGTGTGATTTCAAATATCTATCAGTTATTTTGGTTATGAAATGTCACTTGCTTGTATTTTGTTCCAGTGATCCAATTACAATATGGTGGACATGATGGATACTGCATACGTGCATACGCATAATGCATTCTAATATATCAAGTAGTTTTAACCATAATTTTCTGATAATCAGATCAGTTAATGTTATACATTCAATCAATTCTGGAAATTACTCTTTTTTAAGGGTTCGGCCCCTAAAAACATGCTGTACATTAAAGACATAATATCATAACATTGCAGTTGTATGAAATGCGTACAGAATGATGTAGCAACCTATTTTGGTACTCTGGGGGTACAATTATTGCTCATGGGAGTCTATGTTATTTTCATTTGTTTGACCTTGTATGGATATATCGATCGTGGAACAAATGCAGGTACTGAGATCCCCAAGTACGTTGATATTGTCACTCCTCACTACAACCCCCCATAGTTTGATGCTCTGGTGAGCATCGTTGTTTCACATTCCTTGTTCTGTCTTGATATGACTACTTTTACAATTGGATCGTAAACTTTTGCAACCACCCGTTGAGATATTTATGACATTGGCTTCTTCTTATTTATTTGACAAGGAGATTGCTGAAATGAAGCAGATGAAGGTGAGGTTAAACTTAGCAATTTTTTTCAAAACATTGCCAGGAGCTGCCTTTGCCATGCATCAAATGAATGAAAATATGTGTGTATACAAAACAGGATCAGTACGAAGACAACAAATGAGTACTCTGAGAAGCTCCCCAAAGTCAAGCGGAAGTTTGATAATGAAATTTATATTGATTACTGGGGGTATTTGTTAGTGTCCGCTATGATCCAGTCATATCATGGCATGCAATGATTCCGCTCTTCCGAAGACCAACACTTGGTCTCGGACCTAGATCCCATTGGACCAACTATATTCATAAATCCAACCGAAACCACATACAAGGTTTAGAGCTCACTCAACCAAAAAAGACTTGTCTGCTAGTTGATGATCACCTCATCTTTTAAGTTGCGCTTGACTACAACAAATAACCATTGCGGGACTAAACCTAACAATCTTCCCCATCACATTGGATAACCCTACCCAATATACTTGCAAACCTGGAGATGTTTCGAGTTTCTGACCTGAAGCTTTAACACTACGGCCCAACTAGAGGCATATCTAGACCCACTCAACCCGAAAAGCCTAGACTGTTAGATGATAGCCACCACACCTTTTAAATTGTGGTCCACCATAAGCAATAACCGTTGTGTTACAAAACCCCACAATACCAAATAGCGGTGGAACTCTCATTTAATTTACATGAACTTTCAAAAATATTTCTTTGTTCTGACAAATGTTGGGAAGTTCACCTCTCAAAATGTAGGTGAATTCCATGGCATGTGGACGGGGATCACAGAAATTCCAACTAATTCATCTCCTTTGTTGGCCCACATTATTTTGAGCGCCATCAGCCTCGCTTAGGACTTGTTTGGGAGCCCAATTTTCGGTCGTGGTCCCGACCCATTTCTGGTGATTGAAATCCATTTGACCCATTTCCCTGGGTCAGTTCGGTGGTGCATTTAGAAGCCCACAACCCTGGTTTTTTCCGGCCCTTTCCCTGTGGTATCCCAATGAAAATTTATTTTTTATATATTTATTTTTATTCGTTTATACAAAATTATATGGCGGATTGAAATTTAGACACAAATAGTGTCGACGGTTGAGATATCGATCTCAAGTCAACTAAGGTTCTTGAGAAGGGGAGATAGGAGACACGCCAAACAACACGAAACAAAGAACCAATGACGAACAAGGAGACAAGGGTTTTATCCCGTTCAGCCTCTCGAGAGATAATAGCCCCACGTCCAAATTTCTTTTATATCAAAGAGGATTATATGGAACTCGGCGAGACGAACAAGTCTCATGAGTAGTATGCAACAATGCAAAGATCGATGCGCTAAATCGTAAGCTCCTGGCCGTAAACTCGTGCCCTCTACACGCCGTAGGGGCCCTGTTTATATAGTGTTGATGAACCGACCTACCAAGGGATAATCGGGCCGGGCTAACAACGAATTCGTAACGAACTCGTACCATGCCAAATACATCTCTCGGTAGATAAGGTAAACTCCAATTCTTGGGGATCACGACTCCTAATCCAATCCGGGAAACCAACGTCCGGGTCTTCACGTAGACGTGCAGAACTCCTGTTCGAGACGGACTCAAACACGATTCCTTGGCCGTTACGCATCATGCCAGCCAGGAGGCTGTTCGGCAGGACGCACATGGGCCAGATAGAACCTTCCAGGAGCCGGGCCTCGTAGGTCGCTTCGATTGGGCTGTCGGGGGGGGCCATGGCAATGGGCCGTGATTTTATCCCCGACAGCTAGCCCCCGAGACTCAAGTGGAAGGTCTCACTAGAGTAGGGTCTTCCTCTTGAGACTCCAAGTCACGCACAGGGAAATTTTGCTGCCGCAAAGACGTGTAACAAACGACCGAACAGGTTATGGTTCAACCGAACAAGATTTGCCCGGGACCGAACAAACCTGCCCAGTGCCGAGCAACTCTGTTGTGTCGAACAGGGAATCACATCCGCCGAGCGAGCACTCGCCTTCGGTCAAGAACCTTCGAAAAAATAGCCGCTAGCGATTCCAACGGTAACTTCCAATCGCAAGCAAGTGAAAACAGGCAACCGTTTTACCTAGCCATTGCGGTAAAAACTAGCCGTTTTGTGACAAAACCGTTGCAGAGCTGCTCGTTTTGCCCTATAAAAGCACCTAAGCCGTCCGCGGCTAGCCACTTCTGCTCTCACGCCTTTCCTTCCCAAGCCCTAATTCCAGCCGCGCTCAGCATCAAGCACCCAATTCCCACCACCAAGTCTGTTCATCCAACCCTGGGAATCGCTATGGCCAAGTTCTCTGGCACTAGCTTGACCAAGGAGGACCTGAAGATTTGGGAGGAGGAAGGGCACATCGACACCGGTAGCTGGAGGCTGCCGGGGGAGGAGGAAACTCCGGAGCCGCTCGAGGATGAGTTCGTCAACTTCGAGCAGTTCACACTGTTCGGATTGAGGTCTCCCGAGAGCGACTTCGTGGAGGCCTTCTTCAACATCAGCGGATTGGAGGTGACGAACCTCAATCCGAACTCCATCCTCCAGATGGCCGTCTTCGCACACCTGTGCGAGGGCTATCTGGGAATCGATCCGCCGGTGGGGCTGTTCCTTCACTACTACACGGTGACGAGGAGCAGCTCTGTCGCTTCGGCGCTTGGGTGCTACTACCTCAAGCTCCAGGCCACCGCCGACGACGCACTGTACCCTCGTCCACCACTGCTCGACTCGATGGGCGCGTGGTGGATGAGGTGGTTCTACACCAGGAAGAGAGGTGACAGCAAGCTCGTCTTCACCGGACAGGCTTCGGCGAAGGGAAGCCCAATGCCTCGGCCGGAGCTGTCCGACGAGGATTGGTACCTGACGCGGAAGATAGCTTCCCTCGTGAGCCTCGGGCTCACAGGCAGGGAGATCATCCGCGACTTCACGGCGAACAGGATCTGTCCGCTGCGGAGGAGATCCTATCCCTTCTACAAGATAGAAGGATGGGAAGACATCACAAGGGAGAGCAAGGGTAAATGCCTTCAAGACTCAACCTTTTCTGAATTATTTCATCCGAACAGGAACTTAAGATGATCTTCTGTTCGGGCAGTGCAACCTACCGATGCTTGGGTGACCGAGCGGGTCAACTCCATGCTGAAGGCTGCTAGGAAGGACGGCGAGGTCACTGGCGAGGTGGCCTACACTTGTCCGCGGAACGTGCTCGTCCGCACAGCCGAGGTAAACTACTTGAACCCTCATTTGTGTCACTGGACTCGCACTATTGTTGAATGCTAACATTCGCTTCCCAAACACGCAGGAGGACCAGCTGATCCTCGGAGGGATCATGGAGGAGCTCTCTAGGACGGAGAAGGAGAAAGCGAAGAAGGGCAAGGCCAAGGCGGCCACGAAGCCCAAGGTGGCGGCTGAGCCGACGCGGAGCTCGCCGCGCCAGCGCGACCGTCCACCATCGAAGAAGCTACCCACGACGACGGACCGTGCCGAACAGTCCAAGCGAGCGCGCGGTCAGCCAAGCGGAAAGAGACCAAGCCCCTCCCTCCTCACCGAGCAAAGCAACGAAGAGGTAAGGATCATGACCCTCTGGCTTAAGCGTTATGCGCAGGTTCACCCGGGCCACATAATATGGCTGCAACAGGTCGCCGAGCGGAGGAGGCTTGAAGAAGAAGTCGCGCGCAAGGAAAAGCTTCTTGCGCTGCGCGAGAAAAGCGCTTAGCTCAGCAGGGAGCTGAGCTCGTCGCCACGAGCATCTGGGGGCCAAGGGGAGCAGCTCGCCAAGGAGCCCCCTAGGAAAAGGCGAAAAGTTCTGACGGCGAAGAGGAAGATTAAGCCCTCCGTGGCAGGTATGCAGTGTCAAGCCATTCGACCTTACACCTTGCCGAACAGCGCAGGATTCAACTTACCACTCTTTTTTTTGTTTTACATCAGCTGCCCAAGAGGAGGTCCACGCGGACTACGTGTACGCGGCGATCGAGCTGTCCTTGTTGCCCGACCACCTGCACAGTGCATCGAGAGCAACGAGGCTGCTCGCCCTAAAGGACAAGCTGGCAGCGTGGGCCTTGGTCCCAGGCTACTCCAGCGACCGGATCGACGCCTTGAAGGGTGCGATCAGCAGGCTGGAAACCCAAGAGGCGGAGCATGGCGCCACGATGGGTGGAGCCAAAGTGTCGGCTCCGCCAGCTGCCCGAGGTGGGACCGAGCAGGCGGTCCTACCGAGCACTTCATCGTAGGGGCAGACCATCCCTGCAGCGACGGCAACCTCCGGCGAGTAGGGAGAGATCCCTGCCACCGGGGGGCAAGAAGGGGATCGCGGACAGGGGCCTCAAGCCACCCTGTCCGTCACTCCACTGGCTTATCCTGTTAGAGGGGCGCCGGTCCTGCCCGAAGGCGAATGGGCAGAGAAGCAAGAGGAGAGGGTGGAGCGCGAGGGCGATAGCTCTCCTGCTGCAACTGCCCCAAGGCGGGCGCGCGCCCGCACGGGAAGGACGAGGCGGAAAGGTCACCGCGCAGGTCTTATCCCGCACGAGCGAGGCTTCGTGACCCACGGTCTTGAAGATCGCCTGCGCCGGAGTCTGGAGCGGCGGCTTTGAAAGGTAATCCTCGAAACCGAAACTTTGTCTGCTCGAGCTATAACTGCCCAAGGCTTGACTTGGTCTTGTCTCTTTCAGTTCGTGGAGGGCACCATGGAGGACCTCGTGGAAGGCGTCACCGTCGAGCGCAGCGCCGTTATAGCGGCCTTCCAGGAGCATCTCCGAACGAGGGGACTCACGGGGGAGCCATCTACACCAGCCAAGAGCCGGAGCAGGCTAAAGGCGAAGGTGAAGAAGCTCAAGGCCCAACTAGCCGAGGAGAGGCAATCATCCCAGCAGCTCCCCAAAGGAGAGCCGAGGACTTCATGAAAGGTGTCATGAGGGGCGCGCCATGAAGAACGGGCCAAAGAGCTAGCCGAGCAGCTCAAGGTGGCCGAGAAACGCCTTAGTCAGAGGGTAAGTCTGACCGAGAACTTGCGCGCTCTGACCGAGGAGGTCAAAACCCTCTGGGCAGAGGCTGAGCAGCCAAGCCAGTGAGCAAGAGCCAAGACCAAGAGGTCGGGCCGTTCGGGCAGAGGCCACGGAACAAGCCAAGCGAAGCAAGGAGGAAATCGAACGTCTCCGAGCTGAAGCCCGAGAAGGAATCAAGGCTCATGGTGAAGTCGTGCGCCTCAAGTTAGAAATTGAGGAGCTAAAGGAGCAGCTTGCTCCTAAGTAGCACCGCGGCTGTAACCCGAAAGGGCCTTGTACCTGAAACTTTGTTAATGTGCAATAAAGAGACTTACCTTTTCCCTGCAAAAAAGAGTAGCAAAAAGACAAGAATGAACAGGAAACAAAGAGCAAGGCACAACAGCGCTAGAACCGGTAGAACGCTTAGCCTAACTCCCAGCCCCCGTTGTACAGCTGTTCGAGAACCTGAGTTTGCGAACTCGAACAGGTGCACAAGAGAAAGAGCGACACCCTAGCCCCGGTACGGACTATTCTCGAAGACCTGAGTTTGCGAATTCGAGAACGTGCGTAGAGAGATAGAGCGACACCCGTATCCTGATCGACTCGTTTCAGAAACTGCTCGTTAACATAAGTTAGGCGATTCCAAAGGTAACCGAGTAAGGAAAGTGTCTCTACCGCGGAGGGCTTCCAAGAGCAGGCTTTGCCAAGCGGTTGTGCCGTGGGCGGTAAGTGCCTTTGCCGCGGAGGGCTTACGAGAGCGGACTTAGCCGCAAGGCTGGAAGCCGTGTTACGCAACTCTGAGTTTAGAAACTTGCTGAAACTAGATACGGGCAGGGAAAACCCTGAAGGTCGCAGAGCCAAGAGTTCGCAAGACCGGGCAGCCATCAAGTGTTACCAGAAAAAAAAAGGGTAGTCTGAGAAGACAAGGAGTGAAAAGGACCGCAGGGGGTCGCGAAAATTAACTGTTTATTGGATTGAACTTTACATGGCAGCCTGAGAGACTTGGACGAACTAAGGCGCGAAGTTTTACAAAAGCGCAAAGCTAAGAAAACGACGAAAGACCTACACAAAGAACTTACGAAGCTGGTCGATGTTACAAGTGCTGGTCAGCTCTCTCCGTCAGTCCATAGCTGTGAAACAATTTCGGGCGAAAGCAAGAGAAACGACCGTGAACGGGCCCTCCCAACTGGGAGTTAACTTGTTGGCATTGGACAGGTTCTGTACACGGCGCAGAACGAGGTCATCCGCCTTCAAGATCCTTGGTCGAACGGATTTGGCAGCGTGCCGGCGAAGATCTTGCTGGTAGCGTGCCATTCTGACTTGTGCCCGGTCGCGTGTGCCTTCGAGGAGATCGAGTTCGAGCAGGCGCTCTTGCTCGTCGTCAACCAGGTTGACCGAGCTCGTGCGAGGCGAGCCGAGTACTACTTCGGTGGAAAAGATGGCTTCTGCACCATAAACCAAATGGAAAGGAGTTTCTCTGGTTGCCCGGCTGGCCGTAGTGTGAACTGCCCAGAGGACGGAAGGAACTTCGTCAACCCAAGCTTTGTTGTGCTCGCTGAGAGCAACAAACACCCGCCGTTTGATACCCTGGACTAATTGTCCGTTAGCTCGCTCGACTGCTCCATTGCTCTGTGGATGAGCCACAGAGGAGAAGCAGACCTTGGTTCCCAGCTGTTCGCAGTATTCCTGGAATAGCTCGCTCAATCGGGACCGCTATCGGTGATCGCCTTATGGGGAATCTCAAACGCGTGATCACGTTGTTTTGAAAAGCGTCATGACCGCTTTTGGCGTGAAGAGATGACGCAGGCTCTGTTTCAATCCACTTTATAAAAGTGTCAATGGCGACGAGCAAGTGTGTGCAGCCCTTGTACCCCTTGGGGAACGGGCTGAGCAGATCCAGACCCCATGTGGAGAAAGGCCATGATGGGGGGTTCGTTTGGAGCTCTTGGGCGGGCTTATGGGCCTTCCGGGCGTGAAACTGACATGCCTTGCATTTAGTGACCACATCCCGAGCATCTTGTAACGCGGTTGGCCAGTAGTAGACCATACGAAATGCTTTGCCGACCAGAGTCCTGAAGGAGGCGTGGTTGCCACAGGCACCCTCGTGTATGTCCCTAAGAAGGAACACACCCTCCTGCTGCGAGATGCACTTGGAGAGAACTCCCAGGGCACCTTGACGGTAAAGGATGCCGTCCACAAGCTTGTATGGACTAGCCCGCCTTATAAGCCGGGAACGCTCGGCTTCGTCGTCGGGCAGGGTCCCATCTGCAAGGTACTAGACAAATGGCGTTGCCCAGTCCGCAGCCTGCTTGATAATGGAGACAGGACCACCTGTCTCTGTTGCCTCGTTCGGAGACATGATTGAGGGCTTGTACAGGTGCTCGACAAGTACCCCTGCCGGGGCAGGTTCGCGTGAGGATCCAAACTTGGATAACTGGTTGGCCAGGAAGTTGTCCTTCCTAGGCACAAAGAGCACATCGAAAAATCGAAAGTGCCGCTCCAACTTCCTCACTTCAACCAGGTATCGCGCCATTGAGTCATCGCAGCACTGATACTCCTTGTTTACTCGATTGATGACCACCGTGAATCTCCTTCACAATACCGTTGGACGCCAAGCGACTTGCACGCTTAGTCCCGCGAGGAGGGCTCAGACTCATGGGCGTTGTTAGTCGCCGTAAAGTGTAGTTGGATAGAATACTGGAGTTACTCTCCTCGAGGTGAGATGAGAAAAAAACCAGCCCCCGAGTTTTCAGTGCGCGAGCCATCAAAGAACATGGTCCAAGGGGTTCTTCAGTTGCTCGAGCTTCTCGATTTGGGCGGCAAGTCCATTCTGCGACAAAGTCACCAGACCGAGATTTGATAGCGTTGGGCAAAGAAATGTAATGTCGAACTCTGCTAGTTCCATTGCCCACTTAGCCATACGTCCGCCAGCTTCCTTGTTCCTTAGGATTTCTTCTAGAGGGAACTTGGTAGGGACCAGTATTTGATGCGACTGAAAATAATGCCGAAGCTTCCTAGAGGACATGAGCAAGGCGTAGAGCAACTTCTGGACCTCATGGTAACGCTCCTTTGATCCGTGAAGCACCTCGCTCACGTAATAGATTAGTCATTGGATGCCTTCCCTTTCGACCGTCAAGACCGCGCTCACCGCTTGTGGCGTGCAACCAAGATACAACAAAAGCTGCTCGCCATGCCGCGGGGTAGTCAAGACAGGTGGGTTGGACATGTATTGCTTTAGATCCCGAAGGATCTATCGCTTCTGTCCGCCCACTGGTTATTGTGCTTGCGCAGGCCTTAAAGAATGGCAGCCCGTTCGCTTTGACGGAAATAAAACTGCTCGAGCAACCATCCGCCCAAGAGGCTCAAATTCCTTAACGGTAGTCGGAGCCTGCATGTTTTCAATGGCCTCGATTTTTCAAGGTTAGCGTAAATTCCTTGCATAACCAATAACATAATCGAGCAACATTCCGATCGAACACCAAAGGTACACTTCTCTGGATTTAACTTTATTCGATGCCCGTGAGATTACGAAAAGTCTCGCCGTGTCTTTTACATGATCCGGAGCATACTTGTTTTATAACTATGTCGCCAACATAGACCTCCGTGCTTTTTCCGCTACTGCTCGGGAAAGTCTTCCCCTTGTTACCGAACGTGGCACCAGATTGCGCAGACCGAAAGACATGGTCGTAGCGTAAAGTGCCGGGGTGATGAAGGCGCTTCTTTCTTCACCTCGGGGATATGCTTATTTGGTGATAACCGGAGTAAGCATCGAAAAAACTCAAGAGCTGGGCATCCGCAGTCGCATTGACCAGCTGGTCTATACGAGACAGCGGGAAATTGTCCTTGGGACAAGCGGCGTTCAAATATGTGTGATCGACACACATCCTGCACTTGCCGCCTTTCTTCTTCACGATAACAGGGTTGACCAGCCACTCGGTGTGATCAACCTCGCGGATGAAACCGGCGAAAGCAGCTTTGCTGTCGATCCTTGATGATCCCCGCTTGAACCAAAAGCGCCAAGCTTCGCAACAAGCTTTTTATCCGGCGGACGGCGATTTGTGCTCGATGACCTCCCTTGGGACTCCGGGCATGTCAGATGGCTTCCAGACAAAGACATCTGCATTAGTTCGGAGAAAGGCAATGAGCTCGCTTTCCTATTTGGGGTCCAGATTGGCCCCCAAGTGAACTGTCTTGAAAGTATCATAAGGAGACAGCGGAACTTCCTTGGTCTCTCCCCCTGGCTGGACAGAAACCCTAGGGCGAGCAGACTTGGTCCGCGTAACTTCGGGACCACGCGGCGGAAGCTGGTCGACCAGGGCGAGGGACTGCTCGTCGCAATCCAGAGCAGCTTTATAGTTGCCCTTGACCGTGATCACGCCGCTAGGGCCCGGTATCTTCACGTAATGATATGCATGGTGTGAGACGGCCATAAACTTACCAAGAGATGGCCGGCCCAAGATCGCGTTGTACGTGGATGGGAAGTCGACCACGTCAAACGTGATCAACTCTATCCGGAAGTTGCTTGGGTTGCCGAAGGTAACGGGCAGAACAATCTGCCCCAACGGCTTAACAGCTTCTCCCGGGACAATCCCATAGAAGGGCATTGCGACTTCCTTCAACTTGGAGCGAGGGATCTGCATCTTGTCCAAGACCTTTGCAGATAGAAAGTCTAGAGCACTCCTGCCGTCGATTAGAACGCGGCCAACTCTAGTGTTGCTGATGGTCGGAGTGACCACCAGTGGGAGCCTCTGAGGTTTGGTCATCCCAGTGGGGCAATCCTCCATAGAGAAGGAGTGTCGACAGGTGACTAACTGGGGGGTCACCGTCGGCAATGAATTTGTACGGGGGACGCTGATCGAGAACTAAGCCAGATGGGTAACACAAGACAGGGTTATACAGGTTCAGGCCCTCAACGGAGGAGGTAATACCCTACTTCCTGTGTTCTGGGATTATATGGTGGATCAAGATGCGAGATGCAAGATGATGCTATGCGCTATAGACTTAGATGCCTATTAGAGCTATATGCCGATGGCCTCTACCCCCTCCCTTTATATAGTGTAGGGGGAGATAGAGTTACAGGATATCTCGGGATCCTCGATAATCGATTACGTATGCGCTACATGGAACGCATGTATTGATCTGCTAATTACATGGAGATAGATTATATCCTCGGGAACTTCCTTGCGGCTCAAGCCACGCGTAGCCCGAGTGGTCTTTATCTTCAACCGGCCAACTTGGATCGCCCCCTATCTGCTCCCTTTTGGGCCTTCTAGAGGATACCCGGGGCCCCTATAGTCCACAGTAGCCCCCGAGTGCTTTACGATCGAGTCAGATGTCCTGCCGACTGGTTTCACCAATGACGGCGTGTTCTCCGCTCAACCACCGCGGATCACACCCCTAGTCAGATTTCTATCCTGCTAGCCGATCAACCGTTCTCAGTTCGATTTGAGCGTGGGACGCAGCAAGGAGCAACTCGCAGAGATTTACCCAGGTTCGGACCCCCTCGCGGGTAATAGTCCTACTCCTGCTGAGCCTTAGCTCTTTTCTTGTTGTGGTTGAATGGAACGTGGTTACAGAATGCTTGTGAACTGTGTGTCTAAAATGTAACGTACCCCTCCCTTCTCTCTTCGCTCCTTTTATATAAGCCTTGAACTGGCGGAGAGAGCCGAGGGGTAGGCAAGACAAAGACTCTCAAGACATCGACAAGACATGCGAGACACGACAGAGAGACGCAACGTCTTCTTTGCTCACGCCGAGCGGCGCCGCCCTTGCGTGCTCCGCAAGTGGCCTCTGACCCGCATGCACACACCGGTGATCTGCGGCGGGGCTCACCGTCCTCCCGACGCGGGCGGCTATCTTAAGCAAATCTTCTCTCTGCCGGTCAATTCACTGCGCCACGCTGATGTACCGCCGACCGCAGGGTCATCAGAAGCGTAATCATCACTTCACCGTCTATCCGCGCGTGATGTCGCGTCATGCGCCGCCCTTCGCAGCAGGGGAGCCTTCGCCCGAAGACTCCTTCCGCAACGCTCGCCGCTGGGCCCCACCGACACGTGGGACCTCGCCTGGTCTTGAAGGGGCTCACCCATGTGCTGGGGCCTGATCGCCCGCCTGACACATGGGGCCCGCCTGATCTTCTGAGGGGCTCGCCCACGCCTTCGGGCTGGTCGCCCGCCTTGTGCGCTGGGCCTTTTTGGCCTCCTGAGGAGCTCGCCCACGCCACTGGGCCACGGTCGTCCGCCCTAACGCGGGGCCCTTGCACTGCCTCTGAGGGCTCGCCCACGTCTTTGCTCACAGTCGCCCACTTGACGCGCTGGGCCCGCTGAAGCCGAGGGGCTCGCCCACGCCACTGGGCCTAGTCGCCACTGACAGCGTGGGGCCCGCCTGAAGCGCCGAGGGCCCGCCCATCGCCACTGGGCCTGGTCGCCCGCCTGACGCGTGGGGCCCTCTTGGCTTCCTGCAGGACTCTTTATACCCCGGTATTTATTACACCGACAACCAATACCTCCTATAATATGAAAAGAGATTGTAAAGAACTCAAGAAACCTTAAGTTTTAGTGTTGAAGCAACACCTGGGTCAGCAATACTGAACCCCAGCTTACTCGGCCCATTGGGCGCATCGCCACCACAGAGGGATTCGGCTACTTGACACCCACTCTTGCAATGCAAAAGCAGCGATTGGCCCATCATGGGGCGTGCCTTAATCCACGTCTCCACAACTTCCGTCTTGCAGCATGTCGTAGTTTAACGTTGCGAAGAGTATCGACATCAGGCGCCTAGCTTTAACTTGTAAGAGCTAGCACTCGGCCCAGCAAGGGGCACACCTTTCAGCCGGGTGATACCTGTCCCAACCGGAGGAGGGATCAGCATAGGCCCCTCGGGGCGTACCGATTGGGTGCAATTTTGCCGAGAGGCATTTGTACCCGGGGAGCAGTGTACAACTAGCGACCTTTATAGAAGGCATACCTCAAGAAATTGAACCTAAGTCTCACCAACACCAAACCTCGAGCGTGCGAACTTGGCTAGTGACCCAACATGGGGTATGCCGTGAAACACTTTTAATTTTGGCGCTGCCGGTCATATGCCCTCCAGGGTGTACCGAGGCCGAATTAGGCTCGATTTTAACACATTGCCACCGTTAGCGGCGTGTTAAGAAAGCCTATTAAGGGGGGTTGCCCTTTGCAGTTTTATCCCAAGCCCAATTAGGGGGAGGCGAAACGTTTTCGCGCCTTTTCCGCACGCAGCCGGAGCGGTACGCGCTTCCGTCGGAAACCGTATTCGTATCCACTTCCGTCCCATCAGAATGATGGTTTTACTGTGTTTGAAACGGATTACAAGGCGCGACCCTTGGACTTCCTCTGCGTATAAAAGAAACCCCAGGGGCGCAATACTATTTCACCACCAGCTTTCGGGTTGTTTAGTTTTCTTCTCCTCGGCGACACCCAAAAACCTCCACCCCCGTCCCGCTTCGAGAGCAATGGCGAACATCATGGAGATGATCCTGACGTGGATCGACGAGGCCCGCGCCAAGGACGAGGAGGAAGCCGCCAAAAGCCGCCGCCAAAGCTTTCAAGACGCAACTCTGGCGGGATTTTGCGAAGATGAGGGCGGAGATCACCGAGGAAGAATCCTTAGGTTCCATCCACGGGTTTCCGCAACTCCACAAGGTGCGCCTCCTTGAAGGACGATCGGTTGCCTCCCTCCTCGCGCGACGGGTACCATCGAGGCCCTCCGCCCGAGGGCTTTCTTGTTCCTCCGCGAGCCGACGAGCCTTAGCTCAATGTGTCGTCCACGGAGAATATGTAATCGGCCTAAGGGCCCTTTTAATGAAAATCTTTCAGACATGCGTAATCTTTTATCTTTGCTTCAACCTTGAATCTGCGATGCCGCTTCTCCTCGATTTGATCTCGAATCCGTGACACCGCTTCGTCCGAAAGCGCTTAGGCTCATCCGCCCTAGACAGCAATCGGTACAGAACGCAGACCTCTCGGGGGGAACCACTCGGCCGGCCGAGTGATTATCGGGCCCCTCGCGGAAAGGCCGCATCCAACGCTAGACTAAGGCCCGGCCCAGAATGCGAAACTCTGCCCGTTGCAATAAATTAGGAACACGGGAAGGAAATTAGTTCACCTCGCTCACTTTTCATGCCAGTCAGTTAGCTTCTCCCAGCAGACTCCGCCGCTAGGGTTCTTCTCCTCCATCGCCTCCGCCGCCACCCGTCTTCAATCGCGATGGCTCCACCATCCCCCACCGCCGCTGAGGCGGCTAAGAACGCAAAGAGGTGGATGAAGTCCATCACGACTGAGCAGAGGCTACAGAAGCTGGTCTCCCTCGACGTGCTCCCGTCGGAAGGGTTCGTATCTTGGCGTGCTGCCGCCGGCGAATCCTGCCCCACCCCTCGTCCGGACGAGGTAGTGGTCTTCGAATCTTTCTTCCTCCGCGGCTTCAGCCTTCCTTGCTCTTCTTTCTTCTAGGGTTTGCTCCATTTCTATCGGATTGAGGTCTCGCATTTGAACCCCAACTCCATCTTTCATATCGCGATTTTTGTTCACGTCTGTGAGGCCTATTTGGGGATCGCTCCTTATTTCGACCTTTTCAGATTCCTTTTCCTTCTCAAACCCTATCCCAACAAGGACAATCCCAAGGCCGCGGGCGGCGCAGGATTCCAATTGCGAGAAGGGGTCAAAAAGTTTTACTTCGATCTTCCCATGAAAACCTCCAACAAAGGCTGGCATTCAGAGTTGTTCTATTGCGCCAACTCTCCTCCGGCCCTCCCTTCCTTCTCCGGCGAGTGCCCCATAGTCCGTCCCTCCTGGTCTTCTCTCCTCGCCGATGACGAGGGAGACCAAGTAAAGGAACTTCTTGTTCTTCTCCGCAAAGTAAAGTCCGCTGGGTTGACCGGTGTTGGGGTAGTGTGGAACTATACCCAACGCCAGATCCAAATTTATCAAGGAGAGGGTGCATCTCGCCTTTGAGTACTGAGGACCCAAGACGCCACTCGAAACCGATGAGAACCTTACGCAGAAGGAGATCATCAGCCGAGTGGTTGAGCTTTTTGCTCCGGGCTCGGAAATAACTCCCGCGGAATGCCCGGCTCCGTACCATCTGGGATACTTGCCACCAGCAGTAAGGAGAAGATCCTCCTCAACTCAACCGCGGTTTGTTGATGTAGGATTAGAATTAATATAATTTATTGTGTCGCAGGGGCGCGAGGCCCTCTTCTCTACCCCCCGGTTCCGGAAGCTCCACCCCATAAGGAGGCACCTCGCACTCATCCCGCTGAGGGCTCGACGAGTGCTCCTCCGGCCAAAAAAGGCAAGGGGGGCGCTTCAAGGGACTCGGACGAGTATGATGAAGAGGAAGATACTGCCCCCTCCGCGCCACGCCAAAGGATTTAAGTCGCCACCACCCAAAGTCACAGAGCCACAAAGCCCTCCGCCTCGCCAGTCGGCTGACCCAAAGGCCGCGTCTGGGGCGAAGAAACCTCCCTGCTCGGGCCCGAGTGGCTCGGGCATGAAATTCAAGATGAAGTACGTCCCGTCACACAGGTATTCCTTTGCAACGCCACAACCTCATAATTCGTGGTGATGTGTATCTTGAAAGGTCTCCAAATGCTTTCAGAAAACCAATGAAGGATGATGAGCCGCCAAACTTCAGGGACTCGGCTCAGCCCACCGAGCCTCGCCAAGACTGTGGCCCGTCCGCCACCAGTCGCCAACCCCCGTCGGGAAAGGGGAAAATCCCAGCTCCAGCTCCAGAGAGCTCAGAACCAGAAATCGAGGAGATTCCTCGCCCCTCCCCAAAAGCTCACGTTCCACCCTTTCGATTGAAATGGCGGAAGGAGATGGAGGGCTAGGAAGTCGATGACGGGCAGGAAGCCGAAGAGTGGGAGGTGCTGGACCAAGTAACTGCCATTCAATCTGAAATATACAAGGTAGACTTCTTCTCGCTACGAATCCTCGCCCTGCACAGGGGGATCCCACTAATCTCCCTCTCTTCTCCAAGCAGCGCATGAAGGAGAGGTCGAAGCAGAAGACCCGGTGCATGAAAAAAACGGTAGGCGAACTGAAGACGCGCGATGAGTTTGACAATGCGCTGTATGCCACCGAGCGACAACATCGCGGTCGGATTGAAGAGCTCCACAGCGAAGTCACCGAGCTCCGATTCCGCCACGTGGAGGAGTCCAACACAAACCGAGGTATAGACCCCAATCCGTGCAAAATCTCTAGAAAGGATGTTTTATAGGTAATGATCTTCAATATTTGCCGTCGAGTGTAGCTCTGGAGGCGAGGCAGAAGGCACTAGAGGAGGAAGTCCGCCAAGCCAACGCTCGAGCCGAGGAGTCGGCTAAAGAGTTGGAAGGTAACTTTTCCCGACTGGCTCTCCCTGGCTCAACCTTACTGAAACCCGACTGATATGCTTCATCCGACTGGTTGTGCAGAGCTTCGCCGCCGAACCTCGACGGGAATTGCCCCAATACTTGAATGCCTTTACCCGGATGAGGAACCGCCGAACGATCCTGACCTCCTGGTGGCTCATCTCGATGCTATTCCCGAGCGGATCAAGGTCTTCACTCGGGAGGCCGCAATAACGCAGATCGCCAAGACCTCGCCATCGCTAAGTCGAACTTTCTCGCTTAGATCAAGGGATCAAGGATGGGTTTGCTTGCTCTAAGAGGAGGCCGAGCTCGTTAGAGGAGGTTCATCCGATCGCTGTCTGAGATAGTCGATCAATTAGACTTGTAATTAAACCCGTAATAGAAACTTAGTTGATCCTCAAGATCGTGATCCGACTTATCCGAATAGTACGCTTTTATCCTTTTTATGAAATGCATCCGCCGATCGTCCAAATTTCGAAAGTGCCGTGAAGTAGCGCTTGGCTTTCTCCCTACGCAATCAGGCGAGTAGCTAAACATTGCCGTTGGGATATAAAAGCGCCATTACTCAAGAATTTTCATAATACTCGAATGCGATCAACACATGTAGAGAGAAACAACTTTATTGATGAGATAGGGTGCGTTGACTCCGCACACTATTTAGTAGCCCCAACTTCATCGCTTGGTCGCTACGCCAAGTAGCAAGTCAAAAGAAGGGAAACTAAGTACATGCTGCTTGAATACAAGACTTTAAGAGTAAAAACGACGTAGCTGCTCGATGTTTTAGGTATTGGGCACTTCAGATCTGTCTTCACGTTGTAGCCGGTAAGCCCTCGGGCAGGTCACCTCAGCCATCATGTAGGGGCCTTCCCAGAGTGGGGAGAGTTTATGCTCGTGCTTCTGATTCCTTCGGAGGACCAGATCCCCCTTGGAGAACGCAGGGCCCCGTATGTTGCGCTGATGGTAGCGACGCAGGCCCTATTGGTACTTTGCCAACTGGATCATTGCTGCTTCCCTGGCTTCCTCGAGCCGATCGAGGTCTTCGTACCTTGCTTCATCCGACTGATTATCGTTGTAATTGGCGACCCGAGGGGACCGGAACTTCAATTCAGTCGGGAGAACTGCCTCTGAGCCGTAACCTAGGGAAAAGGGTGTCTGCCCGGTTGCTCGACTTGGGGTCGTTCTGAGCCCCCAGAGCACCGAAGGCAACTCCTTAACCTAGCGTGTTGCATACGGCTTCAGGCGATCGAAAATTCGGGCTTTGAGCCCTTGCAGCACCAATCCGTTGGCGTGTTCAACCTGTCCGTTGCTCCTTGGGTGGGCCACCGATGCATAGCAGATCTTGATGCCCACCTCTTCGCCCCAATCTTGAAACTCGCTGCTTTTAAACTGAACGCCATTGTCGGTGATGATGCGATTAGGTACGCCAAAACGTACAACGATGTCCCGGAAGAACTCGCGTGCCTTGGCCGCCGTGATGACAGCAACCGGCTTAGCTTCAATCCACTTGGTAAACTTATCGATGCCGACGAAGAGATGAGTGAATCCGCCTTGCGCTCGTTTGAGGGGGCCCACCATGTCCAGATTCCAGACGGCGAAGGGCCAAGATATCGGAATCGTCTGTAGATCTTGTGCCGGCATATGGATTTGCCTTGCGAAAAACTGACACCCGTCACATCTGCAGATTATATCTTCCGTGATCTGTGACCGCGGTTGGCGTAAAAATCCTCGCCGATAGGCCTTGCCCACCGTGATGCTTGCTGCTGCGTGATGCCCGTGATTTCGAGTGGATTTCATTGAGCGATTCCGCTTTCTTGCTCGATATGTAACGCTTAGTACCCCTGAATCGCTTTTTAAAAAGCTCGTCCCCGACTACCTTGTAACTTTTGCTTCGGCGTGTGATGCACTCGGCTAAGCTTCGATCTTCAGGCAGCTCATCATGAAGAAGATAATCTAGGTAAGGCTGAGTCCACCCGGGAGTAACTGATAGTACCTCCGCATCGGATTCTGGTTGCTTCTCTTGATCTTCCCCTGGTGCGGATGGTAACTTGATTGATGGTGCGCGTAGCCTCGGATTTAAAACACCACTCGACCCTGCCCGAGTGGATCCCATCCGCGCTAGCTCGTCGGCTGCTTCGTTATCGCGGCGGAGCACGTGAGTAAGCTCCAATCCGTCGAACTTATCTTCTAACTTAAATATCTCCTGGCAGTAAGCCGCCATGCTGTCGCCAATACAGGACCACTCCTTTTAGACTTGGTTGACCACGAGTTGAGAATCTCCGCGTACCATTAACCGCTTGACGCCGAGCGATATGGCGACGCGCAGACCGTGGATGAGTGCCTCGTACTCGGCGGCGTTGTTGCTGACGGGAAACAGTATCTGGATGACGTAGCGTAGCTTCTTTCCAGTCGGCGATATGAGCAAAATCCCAGCCCCCGCGCCGCTGAGCATGAGGGAACCGTCAAAGTACATCGTTCAGTACTCGAGATTCTCCTTTGTTCTTTGGGGTGTGGGCTTGATCCACTCGGTGATTTAAATCGATCCAAGGCTTGAGATTTAATGGCTAGTCGAGGCCTGAACTTTATTTCAAAGGCTCCAAGCTCAACTGCCCACTTTGCAATCCTCCTAGTGGCCTCCCGATTATGGAGTATGTCTTCAAGCGGGAAAGAAGTAACCACCGAAATTTCATGCTCTTGAAAATAATGCTTGAGCTTCCGCGATGTAAGTAATACGGCATATAGAAGCTTTTGAACTTGCGGGTACCTTGTTTTAGATTCGCCCAATACCTCGCTTACGAAGTAGACCGGACGCTGTACCTTCTGGAGGGAGCCCTCTTCGTCACGCTCCACCACTAAGACGCTGCTGATAACATGAGTCGTTGCATCGATGTAGAGTAGGAGGGGCTCCTAGGGCATGGGAGGGACCAACACCGGAGGCGTGGTGAGGAACATCTTTAGATCTTCAAAGGCTTGCTGTGCTTCCGCTGTCCACTGAAAATCGTCTTGTCGGCGCAAGAGCTTGAAGAAAGGCATGCCTCGCTCCCCGAGTCGGGAAACGAATCGGCTGAGTGCCACGATGCATCCAGTGAGCTTCTACACATCCTTCTGATTAGTCGGAGGCTTCATCTTAAGGATGGCGCCGACCTTTTCCGGATTTGCTTCGATCCCTCGATTGGAGATGATGAATCCGAGTAGTTTACCAGACGGAACCCCAAAAACGCACTTCTCGGGATTTAACTTCATCCGAAATGCTCTTAGGCTCTCGAATGTCTCGGTCAGATCTGTTATGAGATCCCATCTGGATTTGGTTTTATGACGACGTCGTCGACATATGCCTCCACGTTGCGTTCGAGTTGAGCGTGAAAACACCGCTGTATAGTGTGCTGATAAGTCGCACCAGCGTTTTTCAACCCGAATGGCATTGTGATATAGCAGAAAGCACTAAAGGGCGTAATAAACGATGTTTTGATGCAATCCTCCTCCTTCAGGCTGATCTGATGATAGCCTGAATAGGCGTCCAAAAACTCAAGAGCTCGCACCCAGCGGTGGAATCCACCACTTGGTCGATGCGAGGGAGCCCGAAAGGATCCTTGGGACACGCCTTGTTGAGGTCGGTGTAGTCGACACACATATGCCATGTCTTGTTTTTTTTCTGCACCAGGACCAGATTGGCAAGCCAGTCGGGGTGATACACCTCCTTGATGAACCGAGCGGCCAACAATTTGGTGATTTCGCTCCTTATGGCGTCCTTCCGATCCGGGGCGAATCTTCGTAGGCGTTGCTTGACTGGCTTCGCCTTTTCGTCGATGTGGAGAGACTGCTCGATCACCTCCCTCGGAACACCGGGCATGTCCGAAGGCTTCCAAGCGAACACATCCCGGTTGGCCCTGAGGAAAGTCACGAGCGCGTCTTCCTATTTGCTGTCGAGCCCTGTCCCAATCACGGCTGTTTGGCTGGATCAGACGGGTTCAACAGGATCTTCTTGGTTTCTTCGGCTGCTTGGATGGATGTTTTGGCCTGCTTCTTGGCGGGGACGTCCCCTTCCTCCTGAAGGTTTGCGACCTCCAGTCGGATCTTCTCCATCTCGGCAGATAAGTCCAGTGCCTGTGCCATCTCGCAGCTTTCACTGTCGCAGAGCAGGGACTGTTTAACGTCACCAGGGAGGGTGATTACACCATTGGGACCTGGCATCTTTAAGACGAGATAGGTGTAGTTGGGAACTGCCATGAATTTGGCAATCCCCGGCCTTCCCAAGATGGCATGATATGCCGTCTCGAAATCAGCCACTTCGAAGCTCAGACTCTCGGTCCGATAGTTATCCTTGGTCCCAAACGTGACCGACAGAGAGATCTGTCCGAGTGGTATCATGGACGTCCCGGATTACCCGTGGAACGGAGATGATCCTCGCCAGAGTTCGAACGAGGAATATTCATTTGGTCCAGGGTTTTGACGAAAAGGACATTAATTCCGCTCCCGCCATCGACCAGGACTCTTTTTAGTTTGCTTCCTCGCACGACCGGATCCAGCACCAGTGGGTACCTCCCGGGGAAGGCGATCTGGTCCGGCCGGTGGTCCGATCGGTCGAAGGTGATGGGCACCTCGTACCAGCGCAAGTACTTTGGCGTCGCAGGCATGATAGCGTTTGAGACAGTCTTTGGCAGAATGCTTTCCTCGAGGATGGAAGGGACATACCGATTCCATCACTTTTTGTAGTCGTTGTCGTTGGGGGGCTTCGGTCGGTTGTGCTCCATGTTGGTGACCATGTCGTCCCCCTTTCGCTTCTTGTCTTTAGGCTTGCCCTGCTCATCGCTAGGCTTCTTCTTTTGGCCTCCGTCGTTGCCACCACGATGATTCGCGATGGCTTCCTCGGCTTCGGCCTCCTGGTCTGCCATTGTGAACATGGCTTTGAGATTACGCGGGGGGTCCCGGGTCATCTGCCTGATCAACTCCTCGGATTTGCATCCAGCGAAGAAGGCATCGATGACCGTTTGCTCCGAAACGTCCCGGATCTCGTTCTTCTTCTTGGTGAAGCGCTTGATGAACTCACGAAGAGTCTCATTCTTGCGCCTATGCAACTGTCCAATCTCCCACCTCCCCCGGGCCTTTCATAGGTCCTTTGGAAATTGGCGATGAACTGCTCCTGTAGGTCGTCCCAAGACTCGATAGAGTTCTTCGGGAGTCCCGTTAGCCAGGTCTGGGCGGTTGGGGTCAAAGTGACCGGCAAGTAATTTGCCATGACGTTCTGATCACCTCCTGCCGCGCTGACTGCTAAGGCGTAGACCTGCAACCAGTTCTTTGGGTCCCTCTCGCCATCGAACTTGTCACTGCCCTTGAGGTTGAAACCATCCGGCCAGACCACTCGGCGAAGATCCGGGGTGAAGGCCCGAATCCCCTCCAAGGGTCGTGGCCGCCTCCGTGTCGGCGATCTGCTGCGGTGCCCCCGCCGCGGGCCTTGGCGCTGCTCCTGACGGTGGTCACGCCGACTGGCAGTGCTCTCGGCTTGGTCATCGTCGCGACGGCTACGATGGCCGCGAGAGTTCCGATTGCCGTTACTGCGCTCCCGCCGCCTGGCTTCGATGTCTTGTCGTTGATCATGGGCAGGTGATTGGTGCGATTCGCCAGCCGCTGACGCTCGGGCCCGGTTCCAATTGCGAGTAGAACGACTGTGAGCCGATGCAGTCGGAGCCGGTATAGCCTCGTTTTGCTATATGGCAGCCATCTCTACCATGGCCGTCGCTCGGGCAAGGGCCTGGATACACGGGCTGCCTTCCGGAAGTTGCGGCGCGATAGTCTCAAGAAGAGTCTTTGACGCGATGACGTTGGCTTGGGGAGTGTTGTAAACCTCCTGATCCCTTAGCCTCACCTGGCGAAGCTCATTCTGGACGTCGTGGCCGCGGACGCGAAGTTGTTGTACGCGATCTTGCCTCTCCGCCTGACGCGGGTCTAGGTTTGCTCCATCGTCCGGTTCTTCAAGCGGGGCAGTAGAGTGGTGATCTTCCGTGCCTAGGACGAAAACCTCTCGATAATTACGGATTTCGGCGCTCCTGTCTGATTCGGAGTCAGAAGCGGAGAGGCTTACTTGCTCGCTCTGTCCAATGGGTTGGCCACCGTTGATGACACCCACGAACATAGATGAATCTGATCCGAGTGGATCGGGTGTTCTTGCTGACTGGTTGTCTCGCATCCAAATCCCAGATGAGATCCGTGCGGACTCCGCAGCGAAACTGTCGGGTCCGGAGGGAAATCCAGCCAAAGACACTGAGTTGTTGTTGGGTGAAATATGGTTCACTCCCAAGCGGTCGAGCCCGCCGAGCCCTTTTTCGTCTTCCTCGGGAGGAGGTGCGAAGGCGAACAGCGAGGGGGTCAATCCGTGGAAGGCGCTTGCTGAGTTCTCCAAGCCGAAAGGCAATGGGTCACATTGACTGCGCGCGTCTTCGCGTGAAGGAATCTCTCGAGGGGGAGAGAGGTGAAGATTGCCGATGCCGTCGGCGACAAAGTCCAGGGTGCCAAAACGAAGAAACTCCCCTGGCCTCATGGCGACGTACGGCGATCTTGGAGAAACCATCTGACCTGAGAGACGACCTCGACGCTGCCCCCTACCTGGCGCGCCAACTGTCGACAGGTGACTAACTGGGGGGTCACCACCGGCAATGAATTTGTACGGGGGGACGCTGATTGAGAACTAAGCCAGATGGGTAACACAAGACAGGGTTATACAGGTTCAGGCCCTCAACGGAGGAGGTAATACCCTACTTCCTGTGTTCTGGGATTATATGGTGGATCAAGATGCGAGATGCAAGATGATGCTATGCGCTATAGACTTAGATGCCTATTAGAACTATATGCCGATGGCCTCTACCCCCTCCCTTTATATAGTGTAGGGGGAGATAGAGTTACAGGATATATCGGGATCCCTGATAACTGATTCTGGTATGCAGTTACATGGAACGCATGTATTGATCTGCTAATTACATGGAGATAGATTATATCCTCGGGAACTTCCTTGCGGCTCAAGCCACGCGTAGCCCGAGTGGTCTTTATCTTCAACCGGCCAACTTGGATCGCCCCCTATCTGCTCCCTTATGGGCCTTCTAGAGGATACCCGGGGCCCATATAGTCCACAAGGAGATAGCGACCTCGGTCCACTTCATCGATTCGTGCTGCGGTTTGCCCTTTTCAACGTTGTGGACCTCCTGAGCAGCTTCCTTGAGGCTGCGGCGAGAGGGATATGCCGAGGAACCGCCGAAGATAACGGCGATGTGGTTCACGGGTTCCTGATATTCATCATCATCGTCCCGGTCACCACTATCGGCTTGGCGCTTGTCCTTGCCGGCATCACCTTGTTTCAGGCAGGGTGGGCATTGGGCCCTTGCCGTTGTAGAAATCCTCGAGCTTTGTAGCCCAGGTCCTGCTGTGGCGTATATCGTGCCCGTAATGTTGGTGGAACTTGCAAAATCGGTCACTAGGACCTTTCTTGCCTTGTCCGCCTCCCTGAGCAGGCTTCTTGCCCTTATAATTATTGTTGGGCTTCTTCTGCCCATCTTTGGTAGGAGGTGCGCGATCTATACCTGCGACGGTATTGTTCGCATCACCCTTGTTCTTTTTCTTCTGGGACTTCTTGTCACCAGGATTATTGCTGCTCTTTTTCTTTTCATCCACACCAGGCTGGGCGGGCAGCTCGCCCTTGTCGAACGCCTTCTTATACTGAACACGCTCCGCCGCGTTGGCGTAACCGTCAGCCGCCTTGAACAGATCGTTGGCGGTCCAGGTCTCGTTGATCTCGAGATCCTGGGTGAGCCGCTCGTCGCGGACTCCGTTTTTAAAGGCGCTGACAACAGACTCATCCGAGATGTTCGGGATCGTGTTGTGGATCTTGATGAAACGCTTCACGAAGTTGCGGAGGGTCTCCCCGTTCATCTGGATCATCTGGTGCAGATCATCCTCCTTACCCAGACGCACGTAACAGCTCTAGAAATTAGCAATCAGAGCGTCACAAAGTTGGTTCCACGAGCAAATGGAACCTTCCTGCTGATTGAACAGCCACGTCCGAGCAGCGCCCTCAAGGACAGTCGGGAGGTAGTTTGCCATAACTAGCTCGTCACCCCCGGCTGCCATGATGGCAGTAGCGTAGATGGAAAGGAATTCTTCTGGATTTTGAGTCCCACTGTACCTCTCCACGTGACCGGGCTTGAACTTGGAAGGCCACCTGACAGCACGAAGCTCGTCGAAGAAAGCCTTGCAGCCTTAGGCATAAGACCGGCCACCCTCTCCCGCAGAACCTAGTCTTGAGAAGACGTTGGTCCTATTGCGCAGAGGAACTCTTGCTGAGCGGGAGGACTCTGCCTGGAGGAACTCTCTCCGGGACAACCCTCCATGTTCCCTCCTCATGGTCGCTACGATGCGCTCCTCACGAGGGGATCATCCGCGATCGTCGCGCGCACGTTTGCCCCTGTGATCACGGTGACCACGGGGACTTGGCGAGCGTCGTCGATTACGGGTAGTTTGCTTGTGGACAGTGATCCTTCGATGGTGACGGTGTCACGCGATCGATCGGATCGCTCGCTGTCTGAATCCACCCGGACAGGCTGGCTGTGCTGCCCGAAGGAAGCGTTGATTTCACCCATGGACTTAAGGCCCTCGGCCATCCGCTCTAGGTGAGTAGCAACAGCATCGCCCATGCGGGCGAGGTCAGCCTGGTTGGTAGATCTTATCACCGAAGCCATGGCTTGGAGTCGTTCACGACTCTGCTCAAGGGGTCCTAGGATCCCTGAAGCATCTGCATTTTGCTCGATTTGAGTCTGATTACACGGGGATTTATCCCGAGCAGGCTGAACTTCCGCCGAGGGACTTGGCGCAGGCACGCGAGGCGGGTCGCATCGCTGCCACTTGCGCCGATCATGAAACAGCGCCAAGGTTCTGTTGATAGAGTCATCGAGACTATGGCGAACAACTTCCTGTTCGCGAGCAGCCGATATATCCCCATCTTGTCGCCGAGCAGAATCAACATGCTCGACCTCTTCGGCCGCCGCGGCTCGCGCAGGATCTGAGGTCCCTGCGCCAGCCACGTTGATGCTGCGACGGCCATGCGAAGGCGCACCAGATGGCGTCATCACTGTGTCTCCACAGGAAGAATCGACCAACATGGTATTGGAATCCGAGAGATCTAGACCATCGTATAGATCGTCGGTTCCGTAGTCATCGTCAATGACGGGAGTGTGATCTGAGGCCATCTCCGGAGTATAGCCGGAAGCCGCTGTCCCAGATACCGAGGGCGATCGAGATCGAATGGATCGATCAGATCTGACAGGGGATGAAACATCCTGTCCTTCTGAGTCATAGTCCTCAGGAAGAGATCTCTGGTCGCTGAAAGAGTTAGACATGCTCGATCTACTATTTCCCCACGGACGGCGCCAACTGTCGACGGTTGAGATATCGATCTCAAGTCAACTAAGGTTCTTGAGAAGGGGAGATAGGATACACGCCAAACAACACGAAACGAAGAACCAAATGACGAGCAGGGGAGACAAGGGTTTTTATCCTGGTTCAGGCCTCTCAGGAGATATAATAGCCCTACGTCCAGCCTTTCTTTTATATCAAAGAGGATTACAAGGTGGAACTCGGCGAGACGAACAAGTCTCGGCGAGTAGTATGCAACAATGCAAAGATTGATGCGCTAAATCGTAAGCTCCTGGCCGTAAACTCGTGCCCTCTACACGCCGTAGGGGCCCTGTTTATATAGTGTTGATGAACCGACCTACCAAGGGATAATCGGGCCGGGCTAACAACGAATTCGTAACGAACTCGTACCATGCCAAATACATCTCTCGGTAGATAAGGTAAACTCTAATTCTTAGGGATCACGACTCCTTATCCAATCCGGGAAACCAACGTCAGGGTCTTCACGTAGACGTGCAGAACTCCTGTTCGAGACGGACTCAAACACTATTCCTTGGCCGTTACGCATCATGCCAGCCAGGAGGCTATTCGGCAGGACGCACATGGGCCAAATAGAACCTTTCAGGGAGCTGGGCCCTGATAGGCTGCTCGATTGGGCTATCAGGGAGTGGGCCATAGCAATGGGCCGTGATTTTATCCCCGACAAATAGGTCCCGGTCGCACTTTGAATTAACGACAGGGTCCCAGTCACACTTTTGGCACGCGACAGGTCGGTGAGATGAGGCAGCAGGAGAGATGGCACACCTATCGCTAATCCAACGAGCGACAGGCTGATTGCTACAGTACCTTTACACATTTTCAACTTCTTATATCTATTAACATTTCATACCATATCCAACTTTCACGAAACAAATTTTAAAATTCCTGTAAAATCCTAAAGAACCATTTTTCAGACTTTCAATTTTTTAAAATTTTTTTGAGTTTTGAATTTTGAATTTACACTTGAATTTGTATTTTAAATTTTGAATTTCAAAAATTGAAAGTTTGAAAAATGGGTTTTTTAAAATTTTACATGAATTTTAAAATTTGTTTCGTGTAAGTTGGATATGGTATGAAATGTTAATAGATATAAGAAGTTCAAAATGTGTAAAGGTACTGTAGCAATCAGCATGTCGCTCGTTGGATTAGCGATAGGTGTGCCATCTCTCCTACTGCCTCCTCTCACCGACCTATCGCTGCCTAAAGTCTTGACGACCTGTCGTTAATTCAAAGTGTGACCTACTTTTTTCAAGGCTAAATTTCAATCCGCCATATAATTTTGTATAAACGAATAAAAAAAATATAAAAAATAAATTTTCGTATCCCAATGAAACCTCCCACTGCTAATTGCTTCGTAGAAAAAATCCCCGCTCGGCGCTCTCACTCTCGATGCTTCCTTCACCCAGCGCCGCCTTCGCCTCCAAGCACCCGCCACTATCTCCACCTCCGATCTCTACCTCTTTCTGGTGGTGACGGTGGACACCATGAAGGTGGTTGCGAGCTTCATGGCGACGACGAAGCTCTGGATTTAGGACGGAGGCAGCAGGGGGCTTCAAGATGGCGGCAATGAGCTTCGAATCAGTGATGGCGTGGCCTCCAGCACACTCCTCTGCCTTTGCCCCCCTGCGCCTTTGCCTCCGCCCCCCTGCGGCTTTGCCTCCAGCCCCCTCAGCCGCTGCCTACGGCCCTGCCTTCGTCCCGCTTCGCCTCCGCCCCTGGCTCTCTCCGTCTTCGCCTCCAGCCCCCTCCGCCCTTGCCTCCGGCGAGCTCCAGATCTGTGGCGGCACCGAGGGGGGGTTTCTACATGGGATTTCATAGGTCCATCAAAATCTCCTTAGCGGAAAATTTTGACAGAGACTTTTCCCTCTTTCGCCCAAACAAGCCCTTATTGAGGTTTTTCCCCCTCGCTTTGGCTCCTTCAAGAATCGGAGGATTTTCTGATTTCTGGTGGGGCTTGGCTCCTCCATGTACCTTTGTTTGCTGATGTTTCCATCCTTCCGGCCAGACCTTTTAAGACTCAACCCGCCGATGGGCGAATTGAAGTATGGCTGCCATGTCACGGCAACAGTCCTGTACCCTTCACAAGTGCAAAGGGCTTCTGCATTGTCATTGACGTAGTTGTGAATTTGTGATCACTTTTACCCGAGCCGAGGGAGGCCATTGTGCCATCACTATAATGATCTCTTGCAGTTCTGATGAATCATTAAGCTCTTTGCAAGGTTGTACTTGATTTAATCAGTTGAGTACCATGACAACGCCAGAATATGGATATCTATAGCCAGCAACTACCCAAAGATTCCAAGCGGGCTAATTCCACCTGTCGGCAATTTCCTCTTTGATGTGACGATTGAAACCATATAAACAAGCTTCTCGCCGCCGACGATCCTCTAACTGAAAGGGACAGAAGAAAAATTCAGTGGACATGTAAATAATAGACCACACCACCGCCTTGAACTGATGAAAGCCACTCGAGCCTATGCTAAAGACATGGAGCTATAGTGCTAGTCATCTTTTTGACTCTTTCGTCATAAATGGCTTTGCAAGACACAAGGACATGTGAACCAACATAAGCCAGAAGAAACACCAGGGATGTTGCGCTTGTAAAGGAAGCATTGCAGTCACGTATATTTTGTTATGTTTATCTTGGAGAGGTTAGTAAGGTTATGGCATGTGAAGTGTTGTAAAACAGTTGTCGCATACAGAAGACTCAGATTTAGAAAGAGAAAAGCCAGGCATAATAATCTTTATTGATAGATCTTTCTTGTGTACAAGGGGTTTTATATATATAGCCTAGCCTACATTTGGTTTTACCCATAATACCCCTAGGGTTTGGGATGAGTTTCCGATCTATAAATCACATAGGGTTATAACACTCCCCCTAGGCTAAACCGCGATATGCCAATGCCTCGTCAAAAACTTCATCCAAAAACCCAGTGGGAAAAAAGGAATGGAGAAAAGAGTACATTGCACACGCATGTTGTATTGCAATATTGTCTCGTTAAAAACTTTTGCTATGAGAAACCCAATGGAAAAACTCATATAAGGGAAAAAGACTACAATATATAACCTTTAGGGTCTGATCTTTAGGATCAATACGGTCTACTGGACCTTTGTGTTATAAATCTTCTGGATCTATGTCGTGGTGTGGTAACATACTTTAATTGAACATCATGTCAACCTACTGGTTTAGATAAAAATGAAACCTTCAAGATTGCATATAAACCGAACCAATATTTAGCTCACGCTCCCCCTCAGGACGACATCCCAGATGCCTTCTGATATTTCGATGTATTCTGTACATCCATCACACTATGCTCCTGGAAAGTGTGAATAATTTGGAACAGTATAGCTCAATCTTCAAGTACCACTATCCACTTCTGCAATACAAGCAACATTATTCTAATGGATAAACATAAGGTATGGATGGTACTCGCGCCGCATAACTTCTGGATGTGATCACCATCCTTTTCAGCCAAACACACACGTGAGGCTTCATATAAAACATTAGTCTCACACAATATGAGATTTAGCGATTCTGGTCCTAAAACCTCATATTGTCTTAGGTTTAAACAATTATGTTCCACTTCAGAGGATCGCACTAACATGTGGGTAAAGTTGATTGCAACATCATATATCTTCTAGATATAACCTATCAGACCTACTGGGTCTCAATATTGCAATTATTCCCAAATGGTTCAACTACTATCAGTTGGTCTATTCAACGGGTCTTACACATATGGTTGTACCACTATGGCCAGTATTATCTGGTTATTTAGAGGATCAATCAATTTGACATTATCACCAATTTACACCATACCTTCATGGTACAAACTTATACCTTCAGGGCAATAAAGAACACCAGCACTCTCTCAACTACAGACAAGAGATGCACATCACTTGTGCTCATGTGGCGAACTTTCAGTATCGGGTATCAATGGGTCATCGTCCACTATGGGGCACCATTGTGTATATCAAATATCGACTGGTAATTAATCTTCCTTCAGGGAAGTGCTTAAGTTCCTACAGGAAATTAATTTTTCTTCAAAAAAGAACACTTACATCTGAAAAATATTATCAGGTATGATATTAATTAATGTGTCGCAATTTTTCCATCTTCTATCGTAAGGAATTATGAGTTCTACTGGGATCTCAACAAATATTTTCATAATCTATAAACTGCATATTTATTCATATCATCTGTTAGAGTTACTATTTAGCGGAACAATTATTACACATGGGAGAGTACAGGTAACTTCAGGGACCTTTGAACTAGGATTTTCACCACCTCATTATTTATAATGACCCCGAGTCAGAGCTACTGGCTCTCAAACTTCGATTATCCTTATGGTTTATCCTCAGTCGCTTGTCGTATAACCCGATATAGGTACTACAAGCGCCATGCTATAGACTTAGTTCAGGATCCTTATCATAGCAACTTAAGAGCAACAATATGTGTCGACATTTTTCTCTGCATGTCTCATAAATAAATATTTTCCAATATTAACTAGAATTTCGCTATTTTCCAAAACAAAAATTCTTCGTCGTTCCGCACTCCCAGCACTATAACATGCGCGCATTAACTTGCTGGGTATTCATCTTCAGGATATTCATCTTCAGGATGATTCTCTCTAAGAGGCTCATTACCTTCGTGACAATTTCTGTTTAAAAGAATTTCAGGTGTAATGAGCAATTGTTTGACAAGTGCAATTGAATCTAAGACCCGCAGGCGTCCCCGCAGACTTTAGACCATGATCCAACAAGTCAATTTCGCAAAGGTGGATATACTATTCAACCCAGGGTATTCCACTCTTAGCGACTCATTTACTATGGGTAAATGATTTTTCAACTCCTTTAAATATTTGGTAATCTCCTCACTTTTAGCGTACAAGAGCACTCCTTGCTATTGGCGTACAAGAGTATTAACTATTGCGTGAATCTTTACAACCAAGATCTCATAGGCATTTGTATAAAACATGGGCAACTCTCTCCCCTAATGCTGAGATCTGGTTTTACAAAAGCATGCTTATAAAATCCCCTTTCATGAGCACAAGACAAATGAAACTACAGGTCCAAAGTTCCCAACTAAGGTTGGAGCTCAAAAGTGCATGCTCGGTGGTGATATTATTTGGGAAATACCTGGATTCCACGCATTACCATTGGGGGTAATCATTTATATGCAGTGAGCTTAGACTTATATATTCTTTTTGCCATGTGCTTGCTCTGAGCTATCATATGCCCGCGCTAGGTGGCATGCCCGCGCTATGTTGCCACTGATCATCCGATCAAATTGTGGGTTGTAAAGTCTAACTTCTTTACTATTGCCCAATCACTCATACCATATATCTAATAAAACTTTAGGTTTAATCTAAACGCAACAAGATCAATAATTTACAAATTTGCATGGAAACTTTACTATTTTGCAGGAACACAATAAATACTATATGTATGCCAAATAACTTTACGGAGGTGTGATTGTATTTCAATAACACATGACTTCAGACATGTTGTAGCGACTTCAGGCACTAGTGACGATACAGATGCAGTCCCACTACAATCTTTAAAAGTCACTTATTCAAATAGACCATTATCTCGTATTTGGGATTATTTTCCTTCAGGCAAACCAATATGACTTCAAGTCATAATTCAATTGCAAAACTAATATGACTATTAGTCATAATTTGCATATTACTTCTGGTAATAATATAACTATACATCACATGGGCTTAAGCAATTGCTTCGGGCCAGGGTGCCCACATGCTCACATCTGTCGGAGCCAAATATGTCCCAAATTAACCATATGCAAAGATTCACAATCTCTTCAATATAAGGACAAATTAATGTCCATTGGTCATTTAATTTTAACACAATTTACAATCACTAACCTATCCGTTTGCACTTCAGATGCATAATCTAATCTGCACATCTGACGCACAATATTGCCTTTACAAACACAAACCCAATTCTTCCCCCTTTTCACGTCAACCAAAAACTTATGAGTGATAGTATGTGCTACAGGCATGTGCTTAAATCACCTTTTATAACTATACTGCTACCGGAGTATAATTTCTATTGTCGTGAAAGCAATATATAGTTTGTAACTTTAGGTTACACCTTAGACACCTTGGACAGTAGGTTGGCTAGGCTAAGTTAATTCTTTAGGGATGGACATATGAGTAGGAAATTTTATCTAGCGCAAACAAGGGAAAACATTTGTCTTCAGGACATATTCCCACTATTCATGTATGTAGGACATATTTTCACAATTCCTGTCTTCAGGACATTTATGCACTCGAGACGGTGTTGAGTAGAAACACTCTTCACCAAGACATGTATAACTATATATTTAGTTCTGGCATACATTAATATGATTTTATTCCATACAAGATTGCTTACGACAGGTAAGACATATGCTTTAGGCACCATGTTTTATTTAGCATTTACTTAGATAAATAACTCTACTGCATGAGAGAAGTTAGAAATAAAAAAACTCAGACCATTATTATGGCGTAAGGGAAATAAGCACCTAATACGAAACAATCAAGCAAAAGATGTAAACTACTCAGCATGAGCAAACCCAAACTCTACAGGAGTCATTAAACTTCCGAGAATTTCCTGGCAATCTCAGGAGTTTCTAATAATTTAGGAACTGCAGGTCAATAAATTATACTCGAAACATACAGTGCCAAGAAAATCGAGCCATAAAGAACATAATGATGCTCACAAGTTTTCTACCATTTTCATGAATTTATGCTAATTATTTTTGGTCTACTGACCATATTATAATTATAACAATGATAGAAAAATAATAACAACTCTTCGCTAGAAAAATAAACCCATTAATATGCAGCTTCCAAAGGTGGGCTAGGTATAAGATTTTGCATATTATGGAAGCTTATATACCTAAAATCAAATTCTAGGTTTCCATGTTAATTGTAGAATTAACAGGTATAGAATTGCAGTACAAACCAGAATTCAAATATTAAACATAGAGAAGCTTTTCTAGTTACCTGAAACTGAAACGGCATGGACTATAATATAAATATGCCATCGAGAACAACTCAAGCAAATATTGTGTCCTTCAGGTACTATGTCAATATCTCTGTACCCTTTGAATTATGCCAAACATCAGGGACAATGCAAAATATATTTTTCGGCCTTTAGGACACCTTATTAGGATGGGTCTCCGGGCCCATTCGAGACATTAGTGTGCCAGATCTACTTTGCTTCCGTCTATAGGACGCGCACAAAGAAAACGCCAAGCTGTTGTAGGTTACGTGCCCAATATGTTTACTTCAGGAAATAAACTTCACAGAATTTACGGGATTTTATATCTGTTCGACCCAAAAGAGTTTGGTCGCCCCATCTCCTTCTTCTTCCTTTCCCCTTAGCCGCCAACTTGGGCGGTGGTGAAAGCATGGTGACGCCCCCTAGGGAGGCACGCTCAACGCGGCAGAGCGACTCGGGCTAGCACCTTCGGGATGCGGCACATAGCACAAGGTGGATGACTCCCGGTGGCGTCTTTGGGACGACACATATATTTGCAAAAATAAAGACTACGGGCTTTAAACGAAACTTAGGCAAATAGTGAATTAATTAATCAACTAGGCCGTAATTTTACTGTCATATATTAAATCTACAGGATTTAATTCAAATGAAATGAAAATTGCGAAATCTACAGAATTTAATAAATTCGGCCAACATCGGGCTGCCCCAGTAGGCCCATCGTGCCACACTCCTCCCAGACGGCTAGGGTTCCACCCTAGCCGCTGGTTGGGTGGTGGCGGCGGCCCGACCATAGGACACGACGCGGTACCGGGCCGGCGCGGGCGGTCTTGAGGGCAAGGCCGACGCTGCTGGGGTTGTGGTGGCGGCGTGAAAACACACGGCCCGACGGAACGCGGTGGCGGCCTTTAGGCGGCAATGCGGGCGTGGCGGCGTGGCGGCGGCGGCGGCGGGCGGCGTGGCGTGGCGGCGGCGCCGGCGTGGCGCCGGGCGGTCGGGCCGGGGCCGATCTTTGGTGAGGCGGGGGTGGGTCGGCGGTGGCGACAAAGAGGTCAGCGCCGTTGGCGTGGGGGTGGGCCGGAGCGCGACGGTGGGACAGTGGCGGCAGAGCGGTGGTGGTGGCGTGGGAAATAGGAGGTGAGAAGTAGCTGGCGGCGCGGGCAAAGCTGGAGCTAGTGCCGCGCGCTAGGGTTAAGGGGCCAAAATAGATGTTTACGTCGGCCGGGGCAAAGCAGACGTAAATACCTTTATTTACGTCGGCCAGGTCGACATAAATACTTCTTCCACGTTACCTGCTGCCGCCGTGGCCTGATCTGCTATGTTTACGTCGGCCTTTATTTACGTCGGCATGGTCCAGCCGATGTGAATAACCCAATTATTAATGTCGGCTTCGTCCGGGCCGACATAAACTACTTTGGCCGACGTTAATAGTTCGATATCCTGTAGTGCCTGACATATTGCTAACCACAGTCCACCAAAACATATACAAAAAAGATTAATCTATCCAAAAACCCACATTTACCTTGATCACATATATATTAGTCCACTTGTATCATGAAACACTCATTAGGTATATGACAAATCAAAGCGTATGCAAAATTCCACAAAAATGCTCAATTGCAATCACTTCCCAACACAGTAGAAAGCTCCTTAAATTTTTATGATTTTTCTGTAATTTGGCTGAAAAAACTTGTAAACATTAAAAAACGTTTATCAAAATTTTTTAAAATTTTTATGTACAACACCTAATTTTTTAAGCACGTGAATACCTCCGAAAATGCGAAAAACCAATGAACTAGTGAAAATAACTTGTGCGGCGGATGTCAAGCGTGAACTAAAATTTCACAGACTCATGTCCGGCGTAAATCACTGTTCAGGGTAAAGCATGTCCGGTGCAAATAAAAAACTGTCTGAGCTAAAGGTACGTCCGATGTGCACTAAAAACTCATTGTTAGGAGTTAGAAGCATTCTGCCATGCCCAGCATTTTCCTCAAATTAAAACTTCTAAATTTTTACACTACAGTTTTAAATTTGTCACAAAATGCTTATTTGCAAAATGAATTGACCTTGACATGATCTACGAGAAACTAGCTTGTCTTCAAGTTTGGTTAATATGCTTCTGGAAATCAAGCGAGCAAGCAGGAGACACTGCAAAAAATTTGTCAAACTGAATTTGCTCATCATTTGCATTCATCCATCTCAGTTTTATTGGCCCATGATTGACTTGGAAACTAGAAGAGTACACGCACATACATTTCCACAACACAAAGAACACTCTGAGCTTGCTGCCTGCACACTGCAGGCATCACACATTTTTTTTGGAGGCTTCACACTTGGCTGAAGCTGCTAGCCTGCTACTGTTAATTAACCAGCAGTCTCTCTCCATTCACCTTAAACTCTGATGGAGAAAGAGTCCAGTTGCTTCTTGGCCATGGAGGTCGATAAACAGCTAGGCGTTGCTCCGGAAGGAGCCGTAGCCCCTGGCGCTGGCACGGAGGACGATCTGGTGGTACAACGCCGCGATCGCCGCGCCGATGAACGGCCCAACCCAGAAGATCCGCTACGTCAGGGATGAAGAATGCGGTGTCAGTTTGGGACATATCAAAGTCTGAAAAACCTCGAGGCAATTGCATTCTTGAAAAATGCATGTGCACTGTGCAGAATTGCAGATACCTGGTCGCTCCATGCCTTGCTGTTGTTGTACACGACGGCGGCGCCGAGGCTCCTGGCCGGGTTGATCCCCGTGCCGGTGATCGGGATCGTCGCCAGGTGCACCATGAACACCGCGAACCCGATCGGCAGCGGCGCCAACACCTTCGTTCAGTTCAAGCAGAGGTAATCAGATTAATGTTCTTGCAATGTGCAGACACGGATTGATCAGAGCTTCGTTGTATCTCTGATGCTTACCGGGACGTGGGAGTCGCGGGCGTTGAGCTTGGGGTCGGTGGCGGAGAAGACGGTGTAGACGAGCACGAAGGTGCCGATGATCTCAGCGGCGAGGCCGGTGCCGGTGGAGTAGCCGGCGCTGACCTCGTTGGCGCCGCCGCCGTAGCGCGCGTAAAGCCCACTCTGGAATCCCTTGACGAGCGCGACGCCGCAGACGGCGCCGAGGCACTGGGCCACCATGTAGAGCAGCGCGCGCACCAGGGACACCTTGCGCGCCAGGAAGAGGCCGAAGGTGACGGCCGGGTTAATGTGCCCCCCCTAGATGCCAGCGGTGCAGTAGACGAGGATGAAGATCATGCCGCCGAACGCCCACGCGATGCCGAGGATGCCGACGCCGCCGCACGCCGCGTCGGCGCCGGAGACGGACGCGTCCGTTTGGTGCTTGTACCCGATGACCGTGGCCACCGTGATGTAGAGGAAGAGCAGCGTGGCCACGAACTCGGCGATCACGGCGCGGTACAGGGACCACGTGCCGAGCTCGTCGACGTCAACGAGCGGCGCCGGCGGCGGGTCCACGTAGTCCCTGGCGCTGCCGGCCTCCAGAGCCCCCACGTCCACCTCCTTGCCCATTTGTGGTGTGGCTGGCTTGCTAAGAGAGATCTGCTTGCCTAATCCGTTAGTAGAACACTAGAATGAGAGCAAGACTGCCTGAGTAGTTCTTGCTTTGTTTGTTGTGGCCTTGTGGGTTTCGTGCTCGTGATGGGAGGTATTTATAAGGCCGAAAGTTAGTGAGCACAAGAGGAAGCGGTTCTTCGAGGGTTTATATGTTAAACGCCCGTCTTTTTTCCATTTTTAAAAATTGAAAAAAAAATCATGACCTGCACCATAAAAAAGTTCTCAACCTGGAGAGGCAAATCTGGATAAAAAAAATCAAGCGTCGCGGACTTGACGGTCTTGCTCGCCGTCGCCGCCATCCTCTAGGTTGGTGGTGGTGGTGGGCAGATAGTTTGCACCAACCTCTATTCAAGAGAGTCCTTAGGATATTAGATTTCTCGTCAGTAGTTCGGTATAGTCACATCTTGATCTCTTTTGGTGGTGAACTTGGGCAACTGCAACACTATATTGCTCCACCGAGGCGTCTACAATGTTTGATCTGCTTCCATGTTGACATATTTGACGAGGTATTTTGCCTTATATTTAAGACTCCAGTTAGAAGGGGAATAAGAAGCCTTGGTGGTGGTCGTGGGGTTGTCTACGATGGCGACATTTTCTAGGCGACGATTGAAGAATGTGTTTTAAAGTTGCGATTTAGGAAATTCATGTGTTGGCCATGTGGCTAACCAGTTTTTGGGAGAGCTTACATTTAGCCAATGAGGATGGTTTTTGGAGCGGTAGCTCTCCCATTTGCTTTGTTTTAGAGCCTATAGTGCGAAAGGGAGTTAAAAGGGGTGTTAGAGTGAGCTTAGCTATGTCCTTTGGCCGTCAAATCCTAATTACCCAATTAAGTTCATAACGGTATGCTTCAAGGTGTGGATTAATCTATTGTGACCGATTCAACTCGGCCTTGTTACTCTTGAGATTGCGAGCACCAAGATGGCATGGGAGGCATCTTGCACTGATAATCTTCTCGATGGAGGTTATGAGGGGTTCAGATGAATCGTGTGCATGACGTCGGTGCTTGCCACCTTCAGAATAGGGGAATTAACAACCACGAGTGGTAACGAAGTGGTTGGCTCAAGTGGTAGCCAATTCTTATGAGGAGCAAGAATTTTGCCTCAACATGGACGTAGAAGTCTAGTTCTAAACCATGGAGAAAAAAAAATCTTCATGTCACTTTCGGTTAATAGTCATCTCTCTTGTGCTCTCTCATGCATTTCTCTATATCATCATTGCTATTAATGATGCTAATTATGCCTCTTGTCATGTGCTAACTTGTATTGATCGCAAATACTAACGATGTAATACCGTAATTACTTGTGATAGGATTTATCTTCAGAAACTTGATTACTTTTAAGTACATTTTTAGAATTAAATTGTTTGCTTTTAATTCTAGGATTGCAAACCGCAATTTAGTTTATTCTTATTGTAGCTTGCTTATCTAGATTTCCATTGATATAACTCACCTTATCTAGGCTTGCCATCACTTAGTGAAATCACTTGTGTTAAAAAATTAGCCTTAGCTTATGCATTTATTTGAGTTTTGGATACGAGTATAAAACTTTATTAGAGTGTAAAATTTGTAAAGCTCAATTCACCCTCCTCTTGGGCATCATGTTCCTTACACAGAGCACAACACAATGGCGATTAAACCAGTGTGGATGCGTGGGTACAAACACAATGTGTCAGCTTCATGCCGTGTGTGTATGTGCTAGGCTGCTTGGGGCTTGTGAGCTGAAAAACAGTTTCCACTTATTTCTTTTTAGAGCTAATCTTAGAGTGACAATTTGCTTGTATGTGTCACTTTCAGTTCTTTGTCTTCAGTTTTTGGCTTGTGCTTATGTAATGGTCATATGTATCTCTGTTTGATGTAGAGGTCAGAAATTTACTTCCATCATTTAAAGAAAATTACTATTTTTAGGAATATATGAATTCTTGTTGACCTAAAAAAGACCAATTCCCTCTGTAAACACAATCAACAACACATATTTTACTCATCAATACCTCACATATACCACAAAATCACATATAGAAAGCTCTCACATACAATCATATATACGACTATTTATCAACATCTTTTCATATATACATCACAACATCATTAGAGACAAGAATCACATGAACATCCACAAGTATGAAATATCAAAAGAGAGAATGGGATCCACGTAAGCATCACAAGTATCAACGTCAACAGAGGTACAATTAGATCCACATAAACATCCACATTAATCACGTTACATCCACGTAAGCACATAAGTTCCACCACTATAACATAAAGACAAGTTCACCCTACAACATAGGGGCCCCTCTCCACCCCTCCCGCCTCTTTTTGTCGTTGCCGCCCCTCTCGCCTTCGCCGCCGCTTCCGCCGTCATTGCCCTCATCCATTAATGGGCCATACGGGGTCTTTGCTTCTCACAACAATAGAAAGGTGCTAATTCAAATCCAGTTAGACCAGACGAGCTTCTTTTTCCCACCATAAATTGAGTGTTTCTATCTGAAAGAGGATCCTAAGGCCTAGACGGGTGGGTGAATAGGAAATTTTAATTTCTTTTTCGATTATTCTCAATTAAGCATCATATTAAGAATGACCCAATCCTAGTTGCAATTATCAAATAAGCGGAAGCGATAAACAATTACAAGGCAACTAAGACATGGCATTTAAATTAACACAAGCGATACAGGGAAAGTAAGTGCGGGAATTAAATGAGAGAATGACACGGTATTTGCTTGACCGAAGTTCGGAGCCGCAACTCCTACTCTCCGTTGAGGCTACCCCTTGCGCACAAGGACCGGCTCGCTCTCGAGCCTAACGCCTCACTTACTCCCGGTAGTCGTTCCGCCACTCCGGCGAGATGGACTCCGTCACCCGTACACCGACTCGAGAGTAGCCACACGCCAAGGTCTACTCCCAAGCCCTCGCCTCCACGAAGGATGTCTTCAAAAGTAACAAGCCCGAAACGCCCCGATCATGCCGGATCGAAGGACTTTCATGAAGCTCGGTGTTGGGGTTTAATGATTTGTGGCTTTGGATGAATTGTGGGTGGAGGAATGGCTCTAGATCACCTAATTGAAGAGCTATGAATGTGGTAGGTGAAGTGGAGCAGCAAACCTCAAAATAGCCAGCCACTAGGTAGGTATTTATAGCCCCTAGAGCAAAACTAGCTGTTGCCCCTCGGAAGAGAACAAAAAGACTAGCCGTTAGCCTCTACCGGACGCCGTCCGACGGGCACCGGACGCCGTCCGACAGAGCCTACTGCTCACAAAACGCGGCTTTTCGGACGCCGTCCGGTCCCCACCGGACGCCGTCCTACAGCAAGGAAAATTCACTCGTCAAGTCCATCGGACGCTCGCCACCTACACCCAGACGCCGTCCGACAGAGGAAAGGGCACCAATTTGAACCTGACCGGACGCCGTCCGGTAACGACCGGACGCCGTCCGACAGTGACCATTGCAAATGGTTTTGGCCGGTCGGACGCTGTCCGGCTGCGCCCAGACGCCGTCCGACAGAGGGTGTTTTCGTGAGAAAAGGCTTGAGTGTGTGTGGAAAAGTTTAGGGTATTTCTTTTCTCTCTAGATGTCTCACAAAGGAATATTTGGGTATTTTTAGAAGTAGTGGACTACGGAAACCGAGTTTTCGAGAATTCGCAAAGATCCGGCAAGATCCGAGATATTCAAACCCCTTTTGAAATCCGACGAAAAACAGAAAATAAATCCTAACTACTCCTAATCTATACGTGACCTCCTCTCTCGCCCGGTCACGCACTTGAAACCTTGGAGCAGCTCACAAATTTGTCGTCGCTTCAAATTAGGGTTTGCAAAAACGTCGAGTCTTCGCTAGGGTTCCGAGAAATCCAAAAACCCCTAGCACTTAATATTAAATAATTTAGACATCAATGCCACTAATAAAAATTAGGGCTCAACGATGCTCACACTACCATCTATACCCTCTCTACCACCGTGCTACACACATTCGGCGGCGAAGGAGCAGGACGTCGACGACGATGACAACGACAGCAGTAGCGAGGTTCTGTGACGTTGGGGCTAGGACAGCGACACCACCGACTTAGAGTCGGAGGATGAGGTGGAGGTGCGCTACAACAACTAGTAAGGAGGCAGCTCTGCCGACAAGGAGTATGACAGCGACGGCGACAACAACTTCTGGATGTGAGCCTACAGAAGTATGCTCTGCTTCATTTTTTTGGGTTTCAAACGATAATATATAGTTGTTGGCTTGTTATTTTGTAATTAGTAGTTAGATGGTAAAGTGATGAAGTTGTTAACCTTGAAATGTGATGTGTTAAACTAGAGTTTGTTTCAAATATTATGTAATTTTGAATTTTACTTCAAAATTTACTAGTAGTTTTATGTTCGAAAGCTAGTGATACGGTTCAAATATACTAGAGTTTGTTTCAAATATTATGTAATTTTGAATTTTACTTCAAAATTTACTAGTAGTTTTATGTTCGAAAGCTAGTGATACGGTTCAAATATAGAACCACTAGTGATATTTATGTTATCACTTGCGGTTTTCATCACTAATAGTTTTCCGGTCGGGCGCTAGATGGGGTGGGTTGGGGCTCATCATTAACGGTTTTCGCCTCATTCGCCAGTGATGGGGGACATGGATGGACATTTTTATAGTAGTGTGAGTGTCCGGTGAATAGTGTTATAGAGTGTGCATTTAGAGTTTCTGGTGAAGATGCTCTAACTATTGTTTTATAAAGTATTTTAATGAAAAATTTAAATAAATTCCTAAACTATTATGGACTGTTCATTTGGTTTGACCAACAAAGCTATCGGCCGACTGGATCAGAGAATACATCTTGACAATACATATTTGGCCCTCTAATGAAGTGTACAGTCGAAAACTTCTACTCTTCAAATTATCTACAGATGGACTTGACACGTCCGTTCTTCTACTTTACTGACCTAGTGTTATTCAAGAATATCAGATTGTCCTTGTATATATGTTCCACGACCAGCTCTCTAGTTTTTCTTGTGATTCCATTATGGATAGGCCATAGGGGCTATCAGCTATGGCACCACTGAGGCGCTCAAGAGAGAACCAGATCGAGGTTGTTTAATTTTCAGCCCAAATCATTGCTTGGGTTTCATCAAAAGTCCGTGCGGCACCGTCACACCGGCTTGATGCTCATCCTGACGCCACCATGCATCTCCCAATCTTGCTCCAGGGGCCTCCACCTGCATCGTGGATCAGATAATGTTGTGGCCAAACGTAAACTAACCATGCACGATTAGATTAATTAACCAGCTCTGCCTCATCAATTAATAATGACCAAGAAAAGCTTAGCCACAATACAGATGCATGGCTCAGCGCTGTTATGCAGTCATGCTTGGCCGCTGGTTCAATTTCATCCACTGAGCATGCATGCATAGCAGAGCTCATGAGGTATACATTTGTTCACCACTTCGGCTTGTTCCGGCATCTTTTTTAATCGCGCCATTTCGTGGCAGGAATGTTGGCCTAACTTTAATTAGATACAAGTGTTTGGCGTTGTGTCTGTATATGCGTGGATGAGAGCAAAAAAGCGCGCCGGCCAAAGAATCTAAAAGCAAATTCACATGATGGTTGCGATTAGGGCAAGGTTCGTTGGATCCTGGTTAATCAGGACGCCCGTGGTTTTGCACCTCTCACCAATGGACGCCCCTGGACGTCCTACTTGATGAGCTGGGGGTGCTTATCTGTGTATGTTGTCCGGATATACCTAATGACAATTATGAGTCATATATGATGTTAGTTTATGGATGACGCGGATCACATATGATGTGTGTATTTTAGATCACGTACGGCGTGGGCCTTAGATCTTATTACGTAGGTAGTGGTGGTAATTGAGCAATACCGTGCCTCGGGCTGGTGCAAAACGGGCCGACACAGTCCGGTCAGCACGGGCTGTGACAGTCCATCACGGAGTGCCAAAATCTAGGTCCAACACCGCTCAAAAGCACGTCGGGCCGGCCCGAGCACGGCATGGGTGACAAAATAGTATGCAAGATGATTTTTTATAAATTCGTATGTTGTTCAATTAAACAAATGGCCTGCATGAAAAAGATGCGTCTCAAAATTATCTATAACTTTCATGTTCAACCGAAATTCATCCGAGTAATAGAAGACCTCGAAAATGGTGAATTACCGAGAACGGTGCCGTCAACCCTAAAGCAAGCAGCGAAGAAAATAATTTTTATAAATTCATACCTTGCTCAATTGAAAATGTTGTCTACATGATAAAGATGCATCTCACAATTATCTACATCTTTTGTGTTGAATAAAATTCATCCGAGCAACAAAGAAAAACACGAAAAATGTAAATTACTCACTCATGTCTCATTTCAGGCCAGCCCGGCCCAGACAGTTGGGTGGGACTGGGCAGCTCGGTGTGCCTAGTTTCTAGACGCGGCCCTGCACGCCATTCAGGCTGTGCTGGCCTGGCCCATTTTTTCCCATAACATGCCATGCTTCGAGCTGCCTTTTTCGGACTGTACCCAGGCCGGCCTGGCCCAAACTCCAGCACTAAACGTGGGTTTGGATCTTATTAGGTCTTTATTATGTTGTCTTGGGTTTACGTGGTAAAATTTTAAATATGTGCTAGCGTAGCATTCCGATGCTTACCTACAGTGGTATCAGAGCCATCCTGTTTAGTTATTAATCTTGATTGGCGCATATGTGATATGTAGGGTAATAAATTGGATCTATTAATAAATGCTGATAGTAAATTGGATCTACTGTTATTTGGATTGATGAGTGCCATGTTTGGTAAGGTGAATCCATAGTATGCTAAGAGCATGTACAATGGTTGAGACAATAATTGTTTCTAACTATTGACATGTCACATGAAGACATTATTAGAGAATGCATATACAATTAATGGTAAAGATGACTGCATGTTTTTATAGGTAATTTGTTAACACACAAAGTTTATTAATTCGCATGTAAAGTTGACTCTTGTATAAGAAACGGCTCAAATATATATGTACACACTCTCTCCTACAAACTATATATGAATTAACTGGCGTGACACTATTTATAAATAACTTAGAGACAGCTGAGATGCACCGTTGTATATGTTCTAAGATTTGATATTTTGGTACTCACCGTTTCATTCATTATGTAATTAGACTTTCGGTTTGGCGAGATTAGCACCTTGAACGATGAGATCAATCACGTTCGATCCTAATCGATTATTGGTCTGGATTAATATTATTAATCGGACTGAGATTGATTGAGGAGATCGAACAAGAGGTGAAGCTAATGTTGCAGTTGATGGGATCGACTTGCGATCTTACGTCCTGCCCTACCGCGCAACCACTAGATGATCGTACCGATGCTTCCTTCTTCGAAAGCGTTGCTGTGGCTCTGCAGGTTGTAGGCTCTAGGTTGGTGTTGGGATGCGTTTATTGAGTCCCGCTGTGACATCGGATCGCCATCGTTGCGCAACCGAGCGGGTTGCCTCGCCAGTGCAACCGGCGCGTGCAATAAGGCCAGTCCTGTGTCACTGCCGCCAGTGGCGGAGCGAATTTCCACACCTAGGGCCACTATATCAAGCTCCTAAACAAGTCATAGTATGACATCATGACATATACAGATATACGGTGTACCGATAGTTCACAGAAGCAAAAAATTTAATGCATAATTTAGAGGATATCACAATTCGATGCTTAATTCTAAAACAAACTTGATAAAAATAAGTATCTAATTTGGGACTGATCGATTGAAATAGACTAATAGAGAACTAAGAGCAGAGAGGGATTGATGCAAAATTGAATCGGTGATTCATTTCTTATTTTCATACCTAGACAATGTCACACGCCGCCTCGCGCAGTGCCTCGAGGCTCTGACGCGCCGTGCGCCGTGCCTCGCGCCGCCGCCGCCCGCTGCCTGCAGCCTGTAGGAGCCGAGCCTCCCGTCCCGCCCGCCCATGCAAGAGCCGAGCCCCCGCCGCCCGCCGCCGTGCGAGCCGAGCCTCCCGCCCGCCCGCCCGCCTGCAGGAGCCGAGCCCTACCGCCGCCGTGCGAGAGCCCGCCTGCGCCCACGCCCGTCAATGCAGAGTCAAGCCGCCCTTATGCCTCGTGCCTGCCGGCCGCCTGCGGCCGCCTGCCGCCCAGCGCACTGACGCCCCACCCTGCGCCCGTCGCCGCCGTGCGAGAGCCTCAGCAGCCGGGCCCCGTCTGCGCCCGCCGCCGTGCCATCTGCAGGCCTGCGCGCGCTGCCCGCCCAGCCAGCGCCCAAGGCCGCCCGCAAGGAGGGAGGAGCCTAGGGTTTGAGCGCGGGCTGCGTCTTTGCGTCTGCGTGGGTGGCGGGTGGGGAGAGGCAATGGGCCGAGGTGGCAGGTGGGAGAGAGGCAATGGGCCGAGGGAATCGGGTGCTCTCTGGCTTTCTCTTTGGTCATTGTTACTGGGAATTTGGGCTTGATTTGAGTGTTCTTCTTTGAAATGAGGACTGAGCACGAATAAATTTTGGGGGGTATAATAGCTTTGTTTTCGGCCCACGCCTAGGGCCGTGGTCCTAGTGGCCCTAGGCCCAAATCCGCCCCTGACTGCCGCAGCTATGCGTGTCCGGAGCGGTCCGAGCGGACGTAGCAAAAAATAATAGAAGGGACTGAAGTTTAGATTAAGACCTAAGTCTGAAGTTTCTTCCCTTCTCCCCTTCTATTTTACACTAAAAATTAGGGAGCGCCTAGCTCGTAGGCACCTGCGCGCGGCCGAATCGCGCAGGCACCGTGGCTGGTAACGTGAATCGAGCCCACTCGCACCGTGAACTCCCAGGTGACTGAGCATGCACTGCACTAATCACATACTAGAAACTCCAATTTGCAGGCACATCTGTTCTCACAATGGCACACAATCCCTTAATCACACACGCGCACGATCCCTTAATCATACACGCGCACGATCCCTTAATCAGTGCACAGATGCGCAGGATCACAATGGCCACCGGCCATTAGTCTCTTAATCACACTAACACACGCACAAATACTACGTTGCATGCAGACAAATACACTTACCTAAGTAAACAAAACACTTAATAAACAAAAAAATCTATAATAAACAAAAAACAAAAAATATATCTATAATAAACAAAAAACAAAATAATATATCTATAATAAACAAAAAATAGCAAATTATCTACAAAAAAACAAAAGATAAACCCTCTTGTGATTTTCTCCACCTTCTCATAACGTTTCTTCCAACGAATGAAAATGTAGAAAAACAGTACAAAGTTACTGGAATTTTTAGCGCCTGCACGATTTCGCAATTTCCAGCGCTTGCAAAATAGCAGCGACCTCACGCAAAAAATTCCACTATCAGGAAACATTTCATCTATAAAATACAAATGTGGAAAAACAGTAGAAAAAAGTGGAATTTTTTTTTAAAAAAAATTCCACTATCGCGAAGCGTTTCTTCCATAAATAAAAATGTGGAAAAACAGTAGAAAAAAATAGAATTTTTTCGCAAAAATTCCACTATCGCAAAACATTTTTTTCAATAAATGGAAATGTGGAAAAACAGTAGAAAGAAAGTGGAATTTTTTGCGCCTACACGTTTTGGCTATTTTGGACCATTTTCTACCTTTTTCACTTAAAAACGTATTACCAACGGTGGAAAAAAGAGTCTGAGCGATGCTTCTTGCAACCTTGTGTGCACGCATGGGTGTACTTAGCATGAGCCTAGTCATTGCTTCTGCACCTGTTTGTGGCGCTGGGTGCCGTGGGCCCCTGGAATTTGTACCGCACGCCTGCAGATAAAAGGTGTAACATGCATGAAGCGTAGCAGAGCGTGTTTCAAGCAGCGCCGCCAAATAGCCGGAGCGAATATATAAATGTAAGAAAAGAAAAAATCTATAATAAATCTAAGAAAAGAAAAAACAAAATAAATCTATAATATACAAAAAACAAAATAAATCTATAAAAAATAGAAAACAAAATAAATCTATAATAAACAGAAAACAAAAAATCTGTAATAAATCTATAATAGACTAAAACAAAATAAATCTATAATAAACAGAAAACAAAATAAATCAATAATTAATAGAAAAAAAAATAAATCTATAATAAATAAAAAAGAAAATAAATTCCATTAAAAAGAATAAAAAATCCAACACGGAGGAATGAAAAAGTGGAAAAATAGCATAAATTTACTGGAACAAAAAATATCGGTGTGATTTTGCTAATCACAAAGGACCCAAACCTAATTTATATCATTAACCATTGCATTAATCGTTAATCACCGGATTAATCATTGTATTAATTGCTAATCATTGTATTAAGTCCGAGAGAAAAAGGCGGAAGCAGGAGGAAGCGCCTGCGCGCTGTGTGTATCGGCAGGCGCTTGCCAAAAAACCGGATCGGCGGGCGCCTGCCAAATAGCGGATCCGATTATATATGTGTCTAAGGTGGGGTGCACTGTCATAGACAGCGTAGGTGGGGCTAGAGCCCCACCTGATCCGGTGCTGAGTTTGCCCCTGGTGTCCAGCACTAACTCTACGTACGGGTAAGTGTGCGGGCTTGAGCAGTTGCACTTCAAGAATCCCATGCTCCTCTTGGCTAAGTCCTACTTAAGGCTGAAACTTTAGCTCGAAGCTCGAGAGCTGCTTGGGCTCGACTCGTGCTCGGCTCGTTTGTAAATGAGCATGAACCGAGCCCCATTTTCAGCTTGTGGCCAGAAGCGAGCCGAGCCGAGCCAGAGGCTGGTTCGCTGGGGCTCGTCTCGTTTTGGCTCGTTTACAGGTTAATGCTATTTATTCAATCTCTTAATTACTATTTATTCCATCTCTTAATCATTAGAAAATAACATATCCTACTGCCAAAATGCCCATAAAATAGAGCAAAACCCACATATGCGAGCATGTCATTTTGATACTAATATGTATAATGCTAACTTATAATTTTGCAAAGGTTAATGCCTTAGAAGGTTGGGAGACCAAACTCGCGAGCGCTCGCGAGCTTCCAACGAGCGGAGTCGAGCCCAGTTTTCAGCTCAAACACCCTGCCGAGCTCAGCTCGGTAACGAAGCGAGCCGGAGGCTGGCTCGCTTGAACTCTGGCTTGTTTCCACCCCTAGTCCTACTCGATGGGGGTGCGACAATTGTGTTCGTCGTAATAAGAGACATTAATTCTCCAATGCCACAACTCAAGAACCGTCCGAAAGGTGTGACCTACGAATGTAATCCTTCTCTCAGGATCTACGAGATGCATGCTGGCATCGCAAGTTTAGACCTAGGTACATCGATCATTACAATGAAACCCAAAATTTGGAAGAATTTTCCTTGATCTTCTTCGTGGCCGCCATTTGATCCATAAGAGGTGACAAGGGAGCCATGGCTAATTACCTCATGACCATCCTTGAAGGGGTGACCTATGAGGGTAATGCATTCTCTAGGGATCTGCGAGATGCATGTTGGCCTCGCAAGTTCAAATCTGGGCACATGGAACATTAAAATGAGACCCAAATCCGAAAGAAATTCTCTCGATCTACATCATGGCCATTCGATCCATCAGAGGTGACGAGGGAATCATGGCTAATTACCTCACGACCATCCTCGAAGGAGTGACCTATGAGTGTAATTCCTTCTTCAAGGATCTGCGAGATGCATTCTGGTCTAACAAGTTGAACCCGAGCACATTAGGTATTACAATGCAACCCAAAATTCGGAAAAATTTCTCTTGATATAGTTCACGACCATTCAATCCATTAGAGGTGACGAGGGACTCATGGCTAATTACCTCACTACTGTCCTTGAAGGGAGAGTGAGAACTAAGGACTTGACTCTTCAATCAAAGGATGTATCCATTCAGAGCCGATTCAAATAGCCAAACACTACCCCATTCTTGAGCATCACTCACTGGTATGAGCGGACAATGAGGTTTAGTTATTTTTCTGGCCAGCCCACTTCGGCAGTGAGGAAAACGTTTTACTTACAAATATAGTATGTTCATGAGAAAAATTAAGATTTGTACTGACGGTTGAGAAAAAGATTGTAAGGAAAAAATATTTTTATGACAATTATTCACAACCGTGAGTTCAATTAGCAACGGGGAATCCGACATTGCCCCCCCCCCCCAAAAAAAAAAAAAAACAAACTTCGCGCGGTCTAAAATTCCCTTTACGTGGCAAGATGTGGTGCAAGTGTAAAATTCCCTTTACCATATGTGTGCTAGCCAGATCCGCCGCATACCACCATTGTAGCCCGTTGTGTTAGAGTAAACCGAGCCAACCGCGTAGAACTTCCCTAAAAACATTGATGAAGGAGTACATATGCACGTTCACAAAATTCTCATAACACAATAATAATAAAATACTTTGCACCGAAATGACAAGACTTCATCAAAGTTCTATCTTCTAGAGGATGGGGGAATCTATGTGGATACAACTGGAGGGTACGTCTCAGTACAGTAGCGTCATGATGGTGTCCCTCTTCAGCGTTGGTGAATATAAATTGAGCATTGTGGTCGACAACCGCTAGAAAATTTAGAGTTGGTACATGGTGACGACCAATGTAGTTCAAGTGTGGCGCCGGTACAACCTCAATTCTAATGTGTGTCCCATCAATTACACCGATGTAATCATTCCACCATGGACTAAAACGATGAGACCTCATCCGCGGATGGGCAGTACTGAAATGAGTGTCACGAGGCCTGATAATGTCGACCCCAAAGTTATGTAAGGCATTCAACACATGCCTGAAATAGTGACTGATAGTGTAACCAGAACGTCCAAATCTATTTTGCGCCTGCCTATTGGACTCATTTCCACCAACAATCCACAGGAACATTCCGAGAGCTTCCTTTGTGGTTACACTTCTACCACCCCGAACATTGTACCTGGTGACCAACACGTCATGCTAAGTTAAAAATTGGGCCGGTGTCATCTGAAACATGTTAAAGCACTGAACTTCATCTTCGAGAGTGTCATTTTGACCCATCGATATCCCTTGTAGACAACACATCGATGCGGTCACCTTGGACCCAATGGACTGCCATGTTGTAGGGCAGAATATGCCGCAAAACAGATATAGGCGAACTCGTCGTCGACCATGTTATCGTCCATTTGGTATTCAAGCATGTCAGCTGGAAAAAATGGGCATTTGTTGGTTAATCGGTAAGAAATACACACACTGATTATAAGTTTGGTTACAAGGTCTGAATAGGGACTTATATGAATCATATAATATTTCCTTTTTTTCTGTTGACTATCCATTTCGTGTTCTAGATACTTGTAGGATAAATAATATTGGATGAATTAGAGATTCATCTTGATAGAGAACAACCCTTTCAATCTACATGTAGAGCTTACCAGAAAGGGTTCCTTGGACCTGGTGTCAAGAAATTCCTCTATGGAGGAAGCTCGCACGATGGGGAAGCTTGCAGCCCAGGATAGTGCCACGCCGGGGAGATTAGCAGTCAGGTAAGTTCGCCGACAGGGATGGTCCGTGGAAGACGAAGCTGTTCGCTAGAAGATCTGCGGTCGGCCAAGCTCGCCGCCTGGGGAAGATACGCGGCCGGTTAAACTTGCCGGCGGGGAAGCTGCACGTCGGGGGAAGCTTGGGAAGCTCGCCATGGGGGTCGAGGTGGGGGAGCTCGCCGACAGGTATGCTCCACGGTGTTCGAGGAAGGAAGGCGTCGGGGGAAGCTTGGGAATCTTTCCATGGGGGTGGGGATTGGGGGAGCTCGCCGGTAGGTATGCTCCACGGCGTCCGAGGAACGAAGGCGTCGGGGGAAGCTTGGGAAGGCCGTGGGGGTGGGGTTGTGGGAGCTCACCGGCGGGTATGCTCCACAGCGGGGAGGACGACCATTGTTTCGCCGACAGAGAGAGAAATTGAGAAGTGTTGAAAAGTGAAAACCGCGCGCTTGAACCGGCCGGTGTGCTGAACAGCTGAATCGGTCGCCGTTGTTTGTAAATCTCGGCGCCAAAACACGGCGCAACGTAGAGCTACACTCGAGTAAATATGGATTTCGAAAAAATTATGAAACATGGATAGCACATGGTGAAAGTAATGTCATTATCGATGATGGACCCGTGCCTTCAATAGACCATGATTATGATCAAATGGATAACATGCTAGCTAACTTAGGAATGCTAACCATGATGAAGAGCCAACAACTTCTGCTCAATCTTTCTATATATGATCTCTAGTGCTCATGAATTGGTCCATGAGAACACCAAACACTCATGTTTGTCTGTTGTAGCTCGTTTACATGCAATGAAGTCACAATACAATATGTCAATTGCCAACTATGATACTGTATTAGAGACAATCCATGAATTGTTGCCTCCAAATTCTAAGCTGGCAGAAGATTTCTATCATTCGAAGAAATTGTTAGTCTCTTTGTATGCCCTATATAAAAATTGATGTCTGTTACAATAATTGCATGCTCTACTACAAAGATAAGGAGAGCAAATATAAATGTGACTTTTGAGACACCTCTCGCTACAAACACAATCACACTTTTGCCTCACGTTTAACCGTGAGGTAAAATATCTCTGAAAATAGTGAAAATAACTGGAATTTTTAATTTTTTTATATTTATTTTTATTCGTTTATGCAAAATTATATGTCGGATTGAAATTTAGACACAATAGACGCCGGTCGCACTTTGAATTAACGACAGGGTACCTGTCGCATTTTGGGCGCACGATAGCTTGGTGAGAACACCGTGGCAGGAGAAAGGCGAAGCGATCCTGCATTGAATTAACGACAGGCTCCTGTATACAGTAACGTGCACTGTACATTGAACTTCTTATATCTATTAACATTCATACCATATCCAGCTTACACGAAACAAATTTTAAAATTCATGTAAAATCCTAAAAAACCCATTTTTGAAACTTTTAATTTTTAAAATTTTTTTGAATTTTGAATTTCTAATTTACACGAAAATTTGTATTTTAAATTTTGAATTTTGAATTTCAAAAATTCAAAGTTCGAAAAATGGGTTATTTAGGATTTTACATGAATTTTACAATTTGTTTCGTGTAAATTAGATATGGTATGAAATATTAAACTTCAATTTTTCGTGTAAATTCAAAATTCAAAATTCAAAAATTAGAAGTTTAATATTTCTTACCATATCCAATTTACACGAAACAAATTTTAAAATTCAGGTAAAATCTTGAAGAACCAATTTTTCAAACTTTGAATTTTTGAAATTCAAAAATTCAAAATTTAAAATACAAATTTTTGTGTAAATTCAAAATTCAGAAAAATTTAAAAAAATTGAAAGTTTCAAAAATGGGTTCTTTAAGATTTTACATGAATTTTAAAATTTGTTTCATGTAAGTTGGATATGGTATGAAATGTTAATAGATATAAGAAGTTCAATGTACAGTGCACGTTACTGTATGCGAGGGCCTGTCATTAATTCAATGCATGATTGCTGCGGGTTTCTCATGCGGCCATGTTCTCGCCAAGCTATCATGCGCCCAAAATGCGACAGGTACCATGTCGTTAATTAAAGTGCGACCGGCGTCTATTTTTTTCTAAATTTCAATCCGACATATAATTTTGCATAAACGAATAAAAATAAATATAAAAAATTATGACTTCAAATAACTGGAAGCCCCACCTGGGCCGCGGCCTGGGCCCCTGCGCTCCCACCTGGGCCGTCCCGCCTCTACCTCCCAGCCTGCCGGTTCCTGCCTCCGGCGAACAGCTGGCTTCTTCCTGGGCCGCGCCCAGCGCATGCGCTGCCACACTGCACAAGCGCCGCAGCCACTGCATGCGTGCATGCACATACACAGCACAGCATACCGCATGCGTGCATGCACATACACAGCACAGTGCACTCTTTTTTTTTTTTTCTTTTCTTCTTCTTTTCTTTTCTATTTTCTTTCTCCTTTCTTCTTTCCTACAAAATCAATCATATATATATATATATCCAAATCTCACAAAAAATCATTAGTTCAAGATTAGTCCAATAAATCATAATCATCCTCAAATATTCATCCAAAAATATTATTTTCCTTTCAAAGATATCCCAATAATTCCAAAATTATGTAAATAAATTGTAAAATCATCTCATCACAAAATATTCAAAATATTCACTCAACAAACATTTCCATCATCTAAGGTTAAGAAGACGTTTTTTTTTCATGATGCTCTTCTTCGGTTCTTCCCATCAGACCATTGCAATTGCAGCTCCAAACAATATTCAGGTTAGCACATTATAACACACAGCGATTAAATGCCACATTTTTTTTTTGTGAATGCTCGGGTTAATATAAATATCTGGTAATGCCGCTATGTGCCAATCCATTTTGTGCCATCGCATTTCTACTTTAACCTTAGATGCTATCACATTTACAGTTTCTCACCTTATACACCATCAATGTTCTCTCTTATAGGTTCCACTATTAGAAACCTTGAGGTCCGAAGTACCTCTCAGCCATATAGATTTAAAACTTTCAAACATCATTTCTCCAAACTAAATGATTAAAATTTTAAATTTTATGTAAAATCATGTGTGGTTTGTATTTAAATTATTTAAATTTTGATGGTTTGTAATTTCTCATTCGTATTAGAAATGGTACCATTAATTTAAGAAAAGAAAATCCACATCACAATTTTTTTCTGTTTCACATCTACATTTCACTATGCATAGTTTATTTGTTGAACCCATATATTTTTCATGTTATTTTTAAAAAAAATTTATAAAACTTTTAGGAGCTTATCCTTTTTCGCTAATGTATTAAAAAAGAAAGATAAAAAGGTAGGGGGTAATAGTCTTTATATTCCCTCCTTTACTACTTGATCGACCAAAAGTGGCATGGAAGGTTAGAAGCTGAAAATGAGATGGTATATAACATTAATTGGAGTGGTAATGCAATGATACGAAAGGGATGGACAAGTTCCACAATGTTATACAAGATTTTTTTCCCTTTAGTTTTACATGGTATTAGTGAAGAATGTCCCATTTGTAACCCGTATCTATCTCATTCTCTCTTGGCCTTGTTCTTTTCAGTGTATGTACCGTTGCGTATTACTGTAATAAATTTTGTTATTTTTATATAGCCTATATGTTGTGTAATTTGTAACATTTTTTCATGAGTTTTATTAGTCCTTACAAAGATCCTAAAATTATTTTTTGATTACTTTTTTAATCTTTAGATCTGTTTTCGATAACTTTCAAATTTTCTACATTAATACGTCAATGGAACGATACGCTGAAAATAACAAGACCTAAATACAACTTTTCACGGTGGATATGGCTTTTGGGCGTCCTATGCATGATTGCATGTTTGTTTGTGTTGGAGTTAATCTAGATTAGGAGTCGGTTGAGTCCGTTTGTTGGCCGGTGTGGCCGCGTGCGCGTGCGTTGTGTTGGCCGATGTGGCCCTAGGAGTCTGTTTAAGATAGGAGATCGGTGTGGTCATGAGTTTGTAAGCAATACGATGTGTGCTGCTATATATAGGGGCAGGGTGCCCAGCGATCAGATTAGATCGCATGTTTTACAAATTTTCTTTGCATCGTTTTCTTCTTTCTCAAGAGCAGCAGCGACGGCTCTAATTCAACACCTGGTATCAGAGCCTCGGTGTACGCTCAAACTTCTGCGGCGTTGACCCATGTCGATCGATTGTTCCTTCGAGCTCGGTGGCGAAGGAGAGTGGCGGTATATCGTTCACCTATCCACAGCTCACGGCAATGAACTACACGACATGGACGATCAAGGTGGAAGCTATGATGGAGGCCTAGGGAGTCTGGGAGGCTGTGAGCCCGGCAGAGAACGCCGTGGTTGATCCAAAGAAAGACAAAACAGCCAAGGCCCTCGTGTTTCAAGCTCTACCGGAGGATCTTCTTCTTCAGGTTGCGATGAAGAAGACGGCAAAGGAAGTTTGGGATGCACTCAAGACACGATTTGTCGGTGCTGATCGCGTCAAGACAGCGCGACTTCAAACGCTTAAAAGCCAGTTTGATGCTATGCGTATGAAGGAGGGAGAAACTCTAGATGAATACACTAGCCAACTCAGCGGGATGTCTGCAAGGTATGTTAATCTGGGTTCCAAACATGATGATGCTGTCATGGTAAAGAAGTTATTCAATACCGTGCTGGATAAGTACTATGATCCCATCATCGCCGGAGTAGAGCAATTCTGCGATCTCGACACAATGCCTTTCATGGAAGCTGTGGGACGTTTGAAGACATACGAAGAGCGTGTATGTGCACGCACATCGATGGAGCATCGATGATGACTAGCTTCGTTAACTTTCGGTGAGTGGCGCGAGCTGTGAAGATGAAGGCGGCGGTGGCGACACTTCATCAAACGAGCCATTTTTGTCCTCATCCAACAACGATGATGAGTACTGCGACCGGTGTGGTCATGGGCGTGGTAATGGAAGCGGTCGTGGGATCGGTGGCAGCAGCGGCAGTGGTCGGGGTGACTACAATCGCAGGAACGGTTCTGAAAATTGAGGAAACAAAGGGCTCGACAAAAGCCACATCAAGTGCTTCAATTGTGAGAAGATGGGGCATTATGCGTCGGAGTGCAAGAGCAAACCACGAGTTGAGGAGGCGAACCTCATCCGTTCTGAAGATGATCAAGAACCACTTCTACTGTAGTTTGGCGAGGTGGCGCCATCTACGTGGAGTTAGTTGCGGTGTGCAACAAAGATCCGGGATTATCGGTGTGGTAATCTCCAACAAAGGTCAAGATTATCGGTGTGGTAATCTTCATCGTTACGCGGCATGCGTGACGGGCTCACACAGTATGTGTGACCTCATATACGACGGCGTGTCATACGTTGAGAGTCTCTTTAGATTGGTGTGATCGTCAAAGTTTTGAGTTCGAGAGTTGAAGCCTAATCAAGATTAAGAGGGAGTATGTTGGAGTTAATCTAGATTAGGAGTCGGTTGAGTCCATTTGTTGGTCGGTGTGGCCGCGTGCGCGTGCGTTGTGTTGGCCGGTGTGGCCCTTGGAGTCTGTTTAAGATAGGAGATCGGTGTGGTCATGAGTTTGTAAGCAATACGATGTGTGCTGCTATATATAAAGGGCAGGGTGCCCAACGATCAGATTAGATCGCATGTTTTATAAATTTTCTTTGCGTCGTTTTCTTCTTTCTCAAGAGCAGCAGCGACGGCTCTAATTCAATAGTTTGGAGGGCTGCCCAACACCGACTTTGGTCCTAAATTAAACTTTAAAAGCTGACATCATCTCCATCTTGTCCTTGGCCTACCACCACCGCCATTTCGGCTCATCCTGTGGCCAAGACGATGCACAGTAGCTTGGCACTCATATAATAAAAATTGGATTAATCATTGAGTACACTGTCAAGAATTGACAACGTCAATAAAAGAAGTCTAACCACAGGTCCGCAGTACAGATCATGCACCAGCGTGTGGTCATCCTAGTGTTGTCATGATGTGCCGGAGCTTCAATTGCATCCACAAGCAAGGGAAGAAAAGGTGAGCACGGGAAGTGATCTTGTCCACACTTCATCAGATGCAAATTTCTATTAATTATACTTATATACATGGCTACCAATACCTTGTCAGGAATGTTGGTCTAGCTAGATCCAATCTCACCTTGATCACCTACTAAGTGTTGTGCAAGTGCTAGTGTACGATATGTGACACTATCAGTGCATTAATGCATTAGCAAAAGACTGGACGGATGTATGCGCCGACCAAGGAATGAGAATCTGAGGCTAATTCAAGGTTGGTTGGATCAACAAGCGATTGGGATTGCTCAGCCCATGGGTTTATAGTTTATACTCGCAACTATTGGGAGTTTCTTTTTCTTGTACAGGGTCTTTTTTCAGTAAAATACAGAGGTACTGCCATCTATTCAAAAAAAAAAGAGAGACGGTTATTGGAGGCAGCAAGAGGGTGAGGAACATACACCCTAACGTTAGGGGCACCAGAAAAAAAAAGCTACGAGACACATGGAGTTTTAGCCCCTATTGATTCCCACAAGTGTAGATCTAATTTTAAACCCTCTATGAAAACCCCTAAAGGCTGCTTGATCTATCGAAAGATTATGAAGTTCCTTTCGAGGCATATACTCCACAGTACCATCATTATGACAGAGTTGGCCCCTTTCTGAGAGGAGACTGGAGTTGATTGTACTCCTTCCGGCCACTAGCATATAGGATTGAACCCGTGAAATTAGAGGTGGGTGAAAAGAGTGCATGGAGACCTAGCCACGCTCTGATCCGATGCCAAACTTGGGAAGTGAATTCACATTCTAGAGAAAAGGCGAACTGGAGTTTCCAAGTTCTTGCAATAGAGAGGATAGAAGTAGCAGTTCGACATTTGACGACGGAGAAGGGCACGCATCCACCGTGAGCACACGGTTGTGCAACATGAGCCCGGAAAAAAACTTGGATTTAGTAGGAGCCCAAGGTTTCTAAATTAGTGATCGGAACGACTATTGGATTCCTCTCGCTATGCACTAGAGCGAGTAGGCATGCTTGACCGAAAAGGTGCCATCAGAGCTAAAACGCCAGCTAATTTTATCCGGGATAGCCTCATTGTGTTGGACCCAGGTAACTTTCCTGCACAAGTTGGTGAACTCTTGAATCAATGAAATGGAAAAATGTGGTCTCTGGTGAAATATCCAATTGCCATATGAAAGAGCGCTAGCAACAGACTAGTTCTTTCTCACGGTAATGGCAAAAAGTTCCGGTGCTAAGGCCTTAGCAAGTGGCTGTTGAACCAGCAATCAAACCAGAATGAATTTGAAGATCCATCCCCTAAACAAAGGGTGGTGGCCATCTCAAAAAACGAGACGTCGCTGGCGAGGGGTCGCGCTAGAGTGCCCACCCATGGTTTTGAAGGGGAAACCTTACCATGCCAAAGCCATTTTAAGCAAAGTGCCTTTGAGAACTTGTCAAAATCCAAAATCCGAAGTCCACCTTGGTTAGTGGGGCGATAGGCTAGGCTGCAGCTAATGCGGCAAGGCCCGGCCTGTCGGGGATAAAATCACGGCCCATTGCTATGGCCCACTCTCTGACAGCCCAATCGAACAGCCTACCAGGGCCCAGCTCCCTGGGAGGTTCTATATGGCCCATATGCATCTTACCGAACAGCCTCCTGGCTGGCGTGATGCGTAACGGCCAAGGAACCATGTTTTAGTCCGTCTCGAACAGGAGTTCTGCACGGCTACGTGAAGACCCGGACGTGGTTTCCCGGATTGGAATAGGAGTCGTGATCCCCAAGACTAGGAGTATGCCTTATCTACCTCAGGATATATTTGGCATGTCGAGTTCGTTACGATCTCGTAGTTAGCCCGGCCTGATATTCCCTCGGTAGGTCGGTTTGCTCTGCACTATATAAACAAGGCCCCTACGGCGTGTAGAGGGGACTTGATCTGGCTTTAGCATCTCATAGACACCTGATCATAGCACATTGCTTCCTGTACACCATAATCTCGCCGAGACTTGTTCGTCTCGTCGAGCCATCTCTTGTATTCATCTCTGATATATAAGAAAGGCTGGACGTAAGGCTATTATCTCTCCCGAGAGGCCTGAACCAGAATAAAAACCCCTGTCTCCTGTTCGTTGTTGTTCGTCCTGTTCGGCGTGTCTCCTATCTCACTCTCAAAGAACCTTAGCGACTTGAGATCGATATCTCAACCATCGACAGTTGGCGCCAACCGTGGGGACTCGCAGATCGAGCATGTCGAACTCCATCAGCGGTACGGAGATTCTCCCTGAGGACTATGACTCAGAAGGACAGGATGTCTCATCCCCTGTCAGATCGGATCGATCTGTTCGGTCTCGATCGCTCTCCATATCTGGGACAGCAGTCTCCGGCTATAATCCAGAGATGGTTTCAGAGCGTACTCCCGTCATTGACGATGACTACAGAACCGATGATCTTTACGATGGTTTAGATCTGTCGGATTCCAAGGCTATGTCGGTAGATTCCACTTGTGGCGACACAGTGATGACGCCGTCTAGCATACCCTCGCGGGCCCCACAAAGATCAACATGGCGGGCGGGAACCTCGAGAGAACACCTGCGGGTTGCGGCGGCTGGCGAGATCGGGTAGTCTAACTCTGCTCGGCATCAGGATGAGGCTGCACTAACTGCTCGCGAGCAAAATCTCATTCGCCGCAGGCTCGACGACTCTATCAATCAGACCTTAGCACGGTACCGCGACCGGTGCAAGCGACAGCGTCGCGACCAGCCTCGCGTGCCCACGCTAAGTCTCCTGGCAGAAGTTTCTCCTTCTCGGGTCAATTCCCCGCGTGACCGGACTCGATCAGGCGAGCGTGGATGCCTCGAGGATCCTCGACCCTAGATCGAGTCGGAACGACTCGAGGCCATAACCCGGTGCTTAGATCCACCAACCAAGCCGACCTCGCCCGTATGGGCGATGCTGTTGCTACTCACCTTGAGAAACTGGCCGAGGGCCTTAAATCTATAGGTGAAGCTTCATCCGGGCAGCGCGGCGAGCCTGTCCGGGTGGATTCGGACAGCGAGCGATCCGATCGATCGCGTGACCCTCGTCACCGTCGGAGGACCACTGTCCACGAGCAGGCTACCCGTAGTCGCTATCGCTCACCAAGTCATCGTAGTCATCGCGACCACAGGGGCAAGCGTGCACACGATGATCACGGACGGTCCCCTCGTGAGGAGCGCGTTGTCGCAACCACGAGGAAGGAGCGCGGTGGCTTGTCTCGGAGAGAGTTTCTCCAGGCCGAATCTTCCCGTTCAGCAAGAGTTCCTCCGCGCAACAGGACCAACGTCTTCTCAAGACTAGGTTTTACCGGGGAAGGTGGTTGGTCATATGCCTTGGGCTGCAAGGCCTTTTCTGATGAGCTTCGCGCTGTCAGGTGGCCTTCTAAGTTCAAACCCGGTCACATGGAGAGGTACAATGGGGCCCAAAACTCAGAGGAGTTCCTTTCCATCTACGCTACAGCCATCATGGCAGCCGGGGGTGACGAGCTCGTCATGGCTAATTACCTCCCGACTGTCCTTGAGGGTGCTGCTCGGACGTGGCTGTTCAATCAGTAAGAAGGTTCCATCTCTTCTTGGAGCCAGCTTTGTAACGCTCTGATTGCTAATTTTCAGAGCTATTACGTTCGTCTGGATAAGGAGGATGATCTACACCGGATGATCCAGATGAACGGGGAGACCCTCCGCAACTTCGTGAATCGTTTCATCAAGATTCGCAACACGATCCCGAACATCTCGCATTTAATCATTGTTCGCGTCTTTAAAAACGGAGTCATGACGAGCGTATCACTCAGGATCTCGAGATCAATGAGATCTGGACCGCCAACGACCTGTTCAAGGCGGCTGATCGCTATGCCAATGCGGCAGAACACGTTCAGTATAAGAAGGCGTTCGACTAGGGCGAGCTGCCCGCCCAGCCTGGTGTGGAGGAGATGAAGAAGAGCAGCAATAATCCTGATGACAAGAAGTCCCAGAAGAAAAAGAAGGGTGATGTGAACAACACCGTCGCTGGTATAGATCGCACACCTCCTCCCAAGGATGGGCAGAAAAAGCCCAACAATAACTATAAGGGCAAGAAGCCCGTCCAGGGTGGCAACCAAGGCAAGAAAGGTCCAAGTGACCGATATTGCAAGTTCCACCAGCACTACGGGCACGATACACGCCATTGCAGGACCTGGGCTGCAAAGCTCGAGGATTTGTACAACGGCAAGGGCCCAATGCCTACCCTGCCCGAAAAAGGTGAAGCCGGTAAGGCCAAGCACCAAACCGATGATAGTGATCGAGACGACGATGAGTATCAAGAGCCCGTGAACCATATCGCCGTTATCTTCGGCGGCTCCTCGGCTTACCCCTCTCGGCGCAGCCTCAAGGAAGCTGCTCGGGAGGTCCACAACGTTGAGAAGGGAAAACCACAGCACGAATCGATGAAGTGGACCGAGGTCCCCATCTTCTTCTCTCAGGAGGATTGCCCCAATGGGATGACCAAGCCTCAGCGGCTCCCACTGGTGATCGCTCTAACCATCAGCAACGCCAGAGTTGGCCGTGTTTTGATAGACGGCGGGAGCGCTTTGGACTTACTCTCTGCTAAGGTCTTGGACGAGATGCAAATCCCTCGTTCCAAGCTTAAAGAGGTCGCGATGCCTTTCTACGGCATTGTTCCCGGAGAAGCTGTTCGGCCGTTGGGACATATAGTTCTGCCTGTTACCTTCGGTGGTCCAAGCAATTTCCGGACAGAGTTGATCACGTTTGACGTGGTTGATTTCCCCTCCACGTATAACGCGATCTTGGGCCGGCCATCTCTTGGCAAGTTCATGGCCGTGTCCCACCACGCTTATCATTGCGTGAAGATACCGGGTCCTAACGGTGTGATCACGGTCAAGGGCAACTACAAGGCCGCTCTCGATTGCGACAAGCAGTCCCTCGCCCTGGTAGACCAGCTTCCACCTCGTGGTCTAGAAGCTCCGCAGACCAAGTTTGCACGCCCTAGCGTCTCCCTTCAACCAGGGGGTGAGACCAAGGAAGTTCCGCTGTCTCTGGATGACTCCTCCAAGACAGTTCATCTGGGGGCCAATCTGGACCCCAAATAGAAAAGCGCGCTCATTGCCTTCCTCCGAGCTAATGCAGACGTGTTTGCCTGAGAGCCGTCTGACATGCCCGGAGTCCCAACGGAGGTTATCGAGCACAAACTGGCCGTCCGGTCGGACAAAAAGCCTGTTCGCCAGAAGCTTCGACGCTTTTCGGACTTCAAGCAGGGGATCATCAAGGATCAGCTTGGCAAGCTGCTCGCTGCCGGTTTCATCCGTGAGGTTGATCACACCGAGTGGCTGGCCAACCCTGTCATTGTAAAGAAGAAAGGCGGCAAGTGGAGGATATGTGTTGATCACACAGATCTGAACGCTGCTTGTCCTAAGGACAACTTCCCTTTGCCTCGCATAGACCAGTTGGTCGATGCGACTGCGGATGCCCAACTCCTGAGTTTTTTGGATGCTTACTACGGTTATCACCAAATAAGCATCTCCCCCGAGGATGAAGAGAAGACTGCCTTCATCACCCCCTTCGGCACTTTCTGCTATAAGACCATGTCTTTCGGTCTGCGCAATGCTGGTGCCACGTTCCAGCGCTTAATGGAGAAGACTTTCCGAGACCAGCGCGGAAAAAACCTGGAGGTCTATGTCGATGACATAGTTGTAAAGAGCAAGTATGCTCCAGATCATATAAAAGACCTGGCCGAGACGTTTCGTAACCTCGCCAGGCATGGAATAAAATTAAATCCAGAGAAGTGTACCTTTGGTGTTCGGTCTGGAATGTTGCTCGGTTATGTAATTGGTTCGCAAGGAATTTCTGTCAACCCCAAAAAATCGACGCCATTGAAAACATGCAGGCTCCAACTACCGTCAAGGAAGTTCGAGCCTCACCGGACGGATGGTGCCTTGAGCGTGTTTATTTCCGTCGTATTAACGCGAGCTGCCCTTCTTTAAGGCCTGCATAAGCACAATGGTTTCAGTGGACGAGAAGGCGATCGATCTTTCCAAGATCTAAAGCAATACTGTCCATCCCCTTGTCTTGACCACCCGCGACACAATGTAACGGCTCTTACTCTATCTTGGTCAGATGCCTCAAGCGGTGAAACACGGTCTTTATGGTGGAAAGGAAGGCATCCGGTGCCAATCTATTACGTGGCGAGGTGCTTCACAGATCTAAGGAGCGTTACCACGAGGTCGAAGTTGCTCTCGCCTTGCTCATGTCCTCCAGAAACTTCGCCATTATTTTCAAAGCATCAAATCTGGTCCCACCAAGTTCCCTCTTGGAGAAATCCTAAGGAACAAGGAAGCGGTAGGACGTATAGCTAAGTGGGCAATGGAATTGGCGAAATTCGACATTCATTTCTTTGCGCCTGAACTGCTATTAAGTCCTGTGTCTTAGGTGACTTTGTCATTGAATGGACACCTTGCCCAAATCCCGAAAGCTCCCGAACAACTTTGATGAACCCTCATGGACCATGTTTTTGATGGCTCACGACTTTGAAACTTCGGGGCTGGTTTTATTCTCATCTCCTCAAGGAGAGCAACTCGATATTCTATCCAACTACAATTTGCGGCGACTAACAACGCCCTGGTCTGAGCCCTCTCGCGGGACTAAGCGTGCAAGTCGCTCGGCGTCCAACGGTGATGTGAAGGAGACTTACTGTGGTCATCAATCGGTGAACAAGGAGTATCGATCTTTGCGATGACTCAATGGCGCTACTGGTTGAAGTAAGGAAGTTGGGCGGCACTTTCGATTTTTCGAGGTGCTCTTGGTGTCGGGAAGGATAACTTCTTGGCCGACCACCGTCCAAGTTTGGATCCTCACGCGAACTGCTCGGTGGTGCTCGTCGAGCACCTTTACAAGCCCTCAATCACGTCTCCGGACGAGGCAAGCGAGATAGGTGGTCTTGTCTCCGTCATCGGCGGTCATGAAATGGACAACGCCATTTGTCCGTTACCTAGCGAGATGGGACCACGCTCAAAGGCCGAAGCGCGTTCCGGCTTATAAGGCGTGCTAGTCCACACAAGCTTGTGGACGGCATCCTTTACCGACAAGGTGCTCTAGGAGTCCTCTCCAAGTGCATCTCTCAACAAGAGGGTTTGTTCCTTCTTAGGGACATACACGAGGGCGCCTGTGGCAACCACGCCTCCTTGTAACTACGTCGACAAGCGTTTCGCATGGGCTACTACTGGCCTACAACGTTACAAGATGCCCGGGACATCGTGACTAAGTGCAAAGCTTGCCAATTTCACGCCCGGAAGGCACATAAGCCCACCCAAGAGCTCCAAACGATCCCCCCATTTTGGCCTTTCTCCACATGGGGTCTAGATCTGCTCGGCCCGTTCCCCAAGAGGTACAAGGGCTACACACACTTGCACGTCGCCATCGACACTTTTACAAAGTGGATTGAGGCAGAGCCTGTGTCATCTCTTCACGCCAAAACGGTTGTGAGCTTCTTCAAAAGCAACGTGGTCACGCGCTTTGGGATCCCCCATAAGCTGATCACCGATAACGATACCCAGTTCAGAAGCGAGCTATTCCAGGAATACTGCGAACAACTGGGCACCAAGGTCTATTTCGCCTCTGTGGCACATCCACAAAGCAATGGAGCAGTCGAGCGAGCTAACGTACAGATCGTCCAGGGTATTAAACGGCGCGTGTTCGCGGCACTCTGCGAGCACAACAAGGCATGGGTTGACGAAGTTCCTTCCGTCCTCAGGCGATTCGCTTTTCGGCCAACCGGCAACGTGGAAACTCCTTTCCAAGCGGGTCTCACGGTGCGAAGCCATCCCGCCGCGAAATAGTACCGGTTAGCCCAAGACGAGCTCGGTCAACTTCGTTGACTACGAGCAAGAGCGCCTACTTGATCTCGATCTCCTCGAAGGCACACGCGACCGGACACAAGTCAGAATGGCACGCTACCAGCAGGCACTTCGCCGGCACGCTGCCAAATCGGTTCGACCAAGAGTTCTGCGCCGTGTCCAGAACTTGTTCAATGCCAACAAGCTAACTCCCCGTTGGGAGGGCCCGTTCACGGTCGTTTCCACTGCTCGCCCGAGGGCTGTTCGCCTGGCCATGGAGGACGGGAGAGAGCTGACCAGCACTTGGAACATCGACCAGCTTCGTAAGTTCTTTGTATAGGTCCTTTTGTGTTTTCTTAGCTTTGCGCTTTTTGTCAAACTTCGCGCCTTTGTTCATCCAAGTCTGTCGGGCTCCATGTAAAGTTCAATCCAATAAACAGTGAATTTTCGCAGCCCCCTGCGGTCCTTTTTACATCTTTGTCTTCTCAGACTACCCTCTTTCTGGTAACACTTGATGTCTGCCCAGCCTTGCGAACACTTGGCTCCGCAAGCTTAAGGATTTTTTCCTGCTCGTATCCAGTTTCAACGAGTTCCTAAACTCAAGGTTGCGTAAAAAGGCTTTCTCGCCTCACGGCTAAGTCTGCTCTCGTAAGCCCTCCGCGGCAGAGGCACTTACCACTAATGGCGCAACCACCTGGCAAAGCCTGCTCTTGTAAGCCCCCCGCGGCAGAGGCACTTTCTTTGTTCGGTTAACCAACGAAACGCCTAACTTACTTCGCCGAGCAGTTCTTGGAATAAGTCGATCAGGATACGGGTGTCGCTCTAACTCTCTACGCACGTGCTCGAATTCGTAAACTCAGGTTTTCAAGCACCATCCGTACCGGGGGCTAGGGTGTCGCTCTTTCTCTTGTGCACCTGTTCGAGTTCGCAAACTCAGGTTTTCGGGCAGCTGCACAACGGGGCTGGGAGTTAGGCCAAGCGTTCTACCGGTTTTTCCTTAAAACTTTTTAGCGCTGTTGTGCCTTTCTCTTTGTCTGCTGTTCGTTCTTGTCTTTTTACTGCTTGTTTTTGCAGGGAAAAGGTAAGGCTTATTGTGCAAAAGTAAAATCTTTATTGCATACTCAAAATGTTTACAGGTACAAGGAGTACAACCCTACTTCTACTTTGAAGCGAGCTGCTCCTTCAGCGCCTCATTCTCCATCTTCAGGCTGAGAACTTCTCCTTGCGCCTTGAAGCCTTCCTTCGCCTCAGCTCGGAGAGGGTCTGTTTCCTCCTTGCTGAGACGGGCTTACTCCGCTGCCTCTACGCGGATCGCCTCGACCTCTTCGGTCTTGGCGCGTAGCTGCTCGGCCAGAGCCTCGCTCTGACTAGCTTGCTGCATGACGGTCTTAAGCTGCTCTTCGAGCTCCTTGACCTTATCCTCCGCGGTGCTTGCCCTTGCAGCCTGTCCGCGCATCTCCTCAGCCTCCGCCTGTGCTGCCCATAGGGTGGAGACCTTCTCTGAGCATCATGGATGCCACCTCTCTTGACACGGTGGGCTCGAGCTTCTTCACCTTTGCCTTCAGCCGGCGTCGGCTTTTGGCTGGTGCTGGAGCCTGCTCCTGGGCGGCCGCCATGACGGCGCTGCGCTCGATGGTGATGCCGTCCACGAGCTCCTCCATAGTGCCCTTCACGAACTGCAAGAGGGAAGACCAAGTTAGCTTCGAGCAGTTGCTGCTCGAACAGACAAGGTATAGTTTCAGAGCTTACCTCTCCAAGCCGGCGCTTCAAGCTTTGGCGCAGGCGATCCTCGAGGCCGTGGGTCACGAGGCCTCTCCTGTTCGGGATCAGACTTGGGTGGGTCTTCCTCCGCTTCATCCTTTCCCTGCGGGAGCTCCTCCGTTTGGGTGCGGGGGCTAACTCCCCTTCCTCCAGCCCCTCCGTCTGTTCGCCCTCGGGCAAGACGGGAGGCGCCGGAGCTTCCACGGGCAAGGCGACCTGCTCGCCCGGCCCGTGGCCTTCGACTTCTTTCCTGGGAGCAGGCGCTTCGCCTTGCTCGCCAGTGTCTTCTTGCTTCCCGGCGGCAGAAGCTTCTTTCTGTTCGCCGGAGACCACCGTCGCCGCAGGGACGATTTGCCCCTGCGACGAAGTGCCCGGCAGGACCGCCTACTTGGTCCCGCCTTCGACAGTCGGCAGAGCCAGGACTTTGGCTCTGCTCTCCGTGGCTTCGCGCTCCTCTTCCTTGGTCTCCAGCCAACTGATCGCCCGCCTCAGGGAGTCGATCCGGTCGGTGTAGCCGGCTGGGAGCGCTGACCACACCACCAGCTTGTCCTTCAATGCGAGCAGCCTCACTGTCTGCGAAGCACCACGCAGGTGTTAGGGCAGCAAGGACCGCTCCAGTGCCCCGTACACGTAGTCCGGGTTCACTTCTTCCTTGGCAGCTGATGAAAAAACAGAAGTGTTAGTTCATGCGCGGTTTTGTGCCATGTACATGGAACAGTTTGTTGAGTACATTCCTACCGCGGGGAACGAGACCTTCTTCTTCGCCCCTCTGTGTAGCCTGCGCTTCTTGCTCGGGGGCTCCTCCACCTCCTCGCCTTTGCCTCCAGGGGCTTGCGGCGAAAGGCTCAGCTCTCTGCTGAGCTAAGCACTCTTTTGATGCAACGCAAGTAACTTCTCCTTGCGCGCTACCTCCTCTTCGAGCCTCCTCTGCTCGGCGATCTGCTGCAGCCGTTCCAGATGGCCCGGGTGAGCTTGCGCGAACCACTCCAGCCAGAGGGTCAAGTTTCGTACCTCTTCGTCGCTCTGGTCGGCGATGAGGGATGGGCTTGGCAATTCCCCTCTTGGCTGGCCGCGTTCCCGTTTTTGCTGCTCGGGGCGCTTCTTCGCCGTAGGGGGCTTCGTGGTTGGTTGGCGGCCGCTGCGGCGCGGAGAAGTCCGCGTCGGCGCTGCGGCCACCTTCGGCTTCTCGGCCACTTTGGCCTTGCCCTTCTTCACTCCCTCAGTGTCGGAGAGCTCCTCAACGATCCCTCCTAGTATCAGTTGGTCCTCCTGCTTGTTCGGAAAGCGAAAGTTAGCACACTTGCGACAAGTACAAGTCTAGCTACACGGGTTGGGGTAAGAGACTTACCTCGTCTGTGCGGACGAGTACATTGCGCAGGCAGGTGAAGGCCACCTTGCCGATGACTTCCCCACCCTTCTTTGCTGCCTTCAGCATGGCGTCGACCTGCTCGGTCACCCATGCATCGGTTGGCATCACTGCCCGAGCAGAAGAAGTTAGAACCTGTTCGGATGAAATCATCAAAAGAGGTTGTCTTAAAGGCACTTACCCGTGCTCTCCCTGGTGATGTCTTCCCATCCCTCTATCTTGTAGAAGGGATAGGGTCTTCTCCTCGTGACGATTACATTCCTTTGTGTAGTCCCGGATAATCTCCCTGCCCGTGAGCCCAAGGCCCACGAGTGAGGCGATCTTCCTCGTAAGATACCAATCCTCGGCGGACATCTCCGGCCGAGGCATTGGCGTTCCCTTCACCGGCGCCTTCCCGGTGAAGACGAGCTTGCTGTCGGCACTTCTCTTGCTGTAGAACAACCTCGCCCACCACACGCCCATTGAGTCAAGCAGCGGTGGGCGAGGGTAAGGCGCGTCGTCGGCGGTGCTCCGGAGCTTGAGGTAGTAGCACCCAAGCGCCAAAGCGGCGGAGCTGCTCCTCGTCACCGTGTAGTAGTGCAGGAACAGCCCCACCGGTGGATCGATGCCCAGATAGCCCTCGCACAGATGTGCGAAGACGGCTATCTGGAGGATGCTGTTCGGATTGAGGTTCGCCACCTCCAATCCGCTTATGTTCAAGAAGGCCTCGACGAAGTCGCTCTCGGAAGATCTCAACCCGAACAGTGCGAACTGCTCGAAGTTGACGAACTCTCCCTCAAGCGGCTCTGGAGTTTCCTCCTCTCCGGGCAGCCTCCAGCTACCGGCGTCGATGTGGCCCTCTTCCTTCCAAACTCTCAAGTCCTCCTCGGTCATGCTAGTGCTCACAAACTTGGCCATGGCAGTTCCCAGGATGGATGAGCAGGTTTGTGGTGGGATTTGGCTCTTTGGTGCTGAGCGCGGTTGGAACTAGGGCTTGGGAAGAGAAGGCGTGAGAGCAAAAGTGGCTGGCCACGGACGGCTTGGGTGCTCTTATAGGCACAAAGGTGCGCCCTTGCAACGGTTTTTCACCACGAAACGGCTAGTTTTGACCGCCAACGGCTAAGTAAAAGCAGTCATTTGTTTTCCTTCTTGTGAAAGTTACCGTTGAGATCCGCCAGCGGATACTTTTTCCAAATCATCCGAAGGGCCGAGTGCTCTGCTCGGATGGATGTGTTTTCCTGTTCGATGCAACAGAGTTGCTCGGCGCTGATCGGGTTTGTTCGGTCCCGGACAAGTTGTGTTCGGTTGAACCATAACCTGTTCGATCGATTGTTGCAATTCTCTGTAGCAGCATACTTTCCCTCTTCGTGGCTTTGAGTCTCAAGAGGACGACCCCACTCTAGTGAGTTCTTCCACTTGAGTCTCGGGGGCTAGCTGTCGGGGATAAAATCACGGCCCATTGCTATGGCCCACTCCCTGACGGCCCAATCGAACAGCCTACCAGGGCCCAGCTCCCTTGAAGGTTCTATGTGGCCCATATGCATCTTACCGAACAGCCTCCTGGTTGGCGTGATGCGTAACGGCCAAGAAATCATGTTTGAGTCCGTCTCGAACAGGAGTTCTGCACGGCTACGTGAAGACCCAGACGTGGTTTTCCGGATTGGAATAGGAGTCGTGATCCCCAAGACTAGGAGTATGCCTTATCTACCTCGGGATATATTTGGCATGTCGAGTTCGTTACGATCTCGTAGTTAGCCCGGCCCGATATTCCCTCGGTAGGTCGGTTTGCTCTGCACTATATAAACAAGGCCCCTACGGCGTGTAGTGGGGACTTGATCTGGCTTTAGCATCTCATAGACACCTGATCATAGCACATTGCTTCCTGTACACCATAATCTCGCCGAGACTTGTTCGTCTCGTCGAGCCATCTCTTGTATTCATCTCTGATATATAAGAAAGGCTGGACGTAGGGCTATTATCTCTCCCGAGAGGCCTGAACCAGGATAAAAACCCCTGTCTCCTGTTCGTTGTTGTTCGTCCTGTTCGGCGTGTCTCCTATCTCACTCTCAAAGAACCTTAGCGACTTGAGATCGATATCTCAACCGTCGACACGGCCGGAGATGAATTACACCCCCTCCAAAGCTAGGCACGACAAATCTTGTCGAGCTACTGCTAGACAAGGAGAATAGATATTGTATACATCAAGAGGGTCACTAGGATGGCTTTAAGCAAACTAATGAACCCCCCTTTTGACATCAAAGGCCTCTTCTAGGCTACGAGACGTTAACCACCTTATCAATGAGGGGATGAAAGTGAACCCAACAGAGCTTCTTGGTCGATACTGATAGAAAGAGATAAGTGATAGAGAAGCCAAAGTGTTGAGCAAGGAAGTTGGATATACCTTCAGCAAGGTTCACATCGTCACATCTGATCAATGCGACTAAGCTTTTGGAGAAATTTGTGCAAAGACCCAAGGCATCATTGAAAAGTTGCAGAATTCGAACAAGAGCATCAACCTCTTGTCGGACTAGAGCAACGGGAATGGCCTCATCATTCACGTATAAGGAGGCGCAAATGTTGGCCCCTGCTCCGTTGATAGGAGAAAACACTTCAAGGTTTGAAGTAATAACAAGAATCCTATGGAGCGGTTCAATGGCGAGGTTGAAGAGAAAAGGCGACAGGGAGTCCCCTAGATGAAGACCTCGGTGTTGGGTGATCAAAACTCCAATGGATCCATTATAGAGAACCCGAGAGGAGGAAGTAGAGAGGACGAGAGAAATTCTTTTCCTCCACCTACTGCCAAATCCTAGGACGCGAAGGTTATCAGCATGCACGGCCAGAAAATCGAATCAAAAGGCTTGGTGATGTACTGATGTTGGGCTTGAATAAGAGCATAGGAGTGTTGGAGCGGTGATAAAACTTCTTTAGGTCAATTTTGCGTACCATCGTTATCGCCCTTACAAAATGGAGAAACCAGTGGTCTGGCTTTTGTGCTGGACGAATTTTTAGAGGAGCAGTTGCAACTCGTGAGGTGTAACATGATGCCTGACTAGGGTTTTTCTGCGTTTCCTGGTGGCTTTCTTGTGGGCATGAACGCTTAATTTTGCCTAGCTTCATAACCAAACAGTTTATGATCGATGATGTTAATGCGACCTTCGAGGAACGTATTTATATCGTGGCAAGATTCTGCTGAATATCGTGCAACAGGAACGTATTTGGTTCGAGTGGTATGATCGACTTTGAGATATTTTTTTCATAAAGAGAGCTTTATTGATAACAAGATAATTAAATCAAGGGGATACAATCATCTTGAAATCACTCCTGGTTTCTGCATAGCTAGGATGCACACGGCCTTTTAAGTAACAAAAACAAAACAAGCACACTACCGACTATCAATACACAGCTAGACTAGATCGCCAGCTATGCACCTGGGAAAAAATATCCTTGGCCACCTTCTCCAAAAGTTGACACGTCGAAGTAACCAAATCTTGTGTACCCAGCCTCTGAAGAATAGCAAAGGAACGTAGCCACTGGATAAGTAAGAAGATAACCTACAAAGGAGATGATTTTCTTTCTTTCAAAAACCATATCATTCCTACAAAGCCACAAGCAACGGGTAGCCGTCGTCGCTAGCAAAACTAACGATCTGAAGTTATGAGAGTAACTCCCCCTAGGCATCCACAAACAAGTGAGAAATGCTTCAAGGTTGTAAAATTCCCAAAGCCACATGTATGATGGACCAAACTGCACGAGCAAGACGGCATTGAAAGAAAAGATGCTTAATTGTCTCCTCTTTGTGACAATAACAGCATTTCATATTATCATGCCAATTGCGCTCTGCAAGATTATCCTTCGTCAAAACTACTCCACGACGTAAATACCAAAGGAAGATCTTGACTTTCAGTGGCGCTTTGAGTTTCCAAAGTCTTTTGTTATATTTGGGACAACACTATGAATCAAAGAAAGGTAATGAGATTTCACTGAAAACTGACCATTTGAATGTAGATTCCAGCGAAACTCTTCTTGCTCCTGGATTAGCACAATATTAGCAATGCTTGGAAATAAAACATTCCAGGCTGCTAATTTTGGTCCTATAAGATGTCTGCGGCAGGAAAAATTAAGAGGAGAGGTACTGAGAGCTTCAGCTACAGTAATTTGCTTATGACGAGCTACATAGTATAAGCAGGGGTACTGATCTCGCAGTGTTGCGGTACCCAGCCATTTATCCTCTCAAAACCTAATTTGGCTGCCATCTTTAATTATGAAAGTTCCAAAACGTAGAAAATCTTGTTTTACTTTCATAAGGCTGGTCCAAAAGTGTGAATCTCCTAAAGGCTTAGGACCCAAATATTTGTTGTGTAACAATTGTTGCCAAATGCCATCAGTCATGAGAAGTTTAAAAAGCCATTTACTAAGTAGTGCAACATTCCTACTATGAAGATCTTGGATTCCTAAACTACCTTGCTCTCTAGGCCGATACATAACATTCCATTTCGAGAGACTACATTGGAAGACTGCTAAGAATTGGGTTAATTAGTGTAAGTAGTCCCCCAGTTGAAAGGTGCTTACCTTTCCAACTACTCAGCCTCTTTTCGAAATGTTCTTCTATCTCTTTCCAGTCGGCATTAATCAGCTTCCTATAATGAATAGGAATTCCTAAATACGGCAGAGGGTAATTTTCAGTAGCACATCCAAAGAGTTGGGTGTATTGATCCTCAACATTTTGAGCCTCTCTGAAATAGAATAATTCGCTTTTGTGGAAATTTATTTTGAGACCAGATAATTGCTCAAATGCACAAAGTAACAATTTTAAGTTACGAGCTTTCTCTAGGTCATGGTACATAAAAAGAATTGTATAATTAGCATATTATAGAATAGAGAGACCACCATTCACAAGATATGGCACTATTCCATTCACTTGCCTGTCTATTTTAGCTCTATTTATTAATACAGTTAGCATATCTGCTATATTGTTAAAAAGTACTGGAGATAGGGGATCTCCCTTTCTCAGGCCTTTTTTTGTTTGGAAATAAGATCCAACATCATCATTGACTTTGACTGCCACACTTCCACTAGAAACGAAGGACTGAACCCAACATATCCATTTGGGCGAGAATCCTTTCATCCTTAGTGTTTACAACAAAAGGGCCCTCTAACTTTGTCGTAAGGCTTCTCAAAGTCAATCTTAAAAATAACCCCACTGTTTTTTTGTTGCAGTTCATGAATAGTTTCATGCAAAATTACGACACCCTCTAGGATATTGCGTCCTCGCATGAAAGCAGTCTAGGTTTGACTGATAATGTGATCTGCCATCAAATTGACCCTACGAGTGGCCACTTTAGTGAATATTTTAAAACATACATTGAGCACGCAAATTGGTCAATATTGTTGAATTTGATTAACATCTTGACATTTTGGAAGAAGAGTTATCATCCCAAAATTGAGACTAAAAAGTGGTAGGTCACACGCATGACGATCATGAAACATATGCATCAAATCGTTTTTTAAGATGTCCCAGAAATTCTGTTAAAATTCAGCTAGGAACCCATCGGGACCAAGTGCTTTATTGTGCTCCATATCGAACACTGCATCTCGTATCTCTTTTTCTGTGAAAGGTGCTATTAAAAGCTCATTTTCAGCCTCAATGAATTGTGAGATATGATCGCTTCATGACTCATCGAGAGTGAAGGAATTTTCCTCGGGTGGTCCAAAGAAATTTTTGTAGTACTTTGTGATATAAGATTTGAGTGTTGTTTGTCCCTCAATCTTCCCTTCTTCCTGATCAAGGAAGAATACCCTTTTCTTCCTATGCTTGCCATTGGCAATCATTAGGAAATATTTAGTATTATTGTCTCCTAAAAGGACTTTTGAGACCTTAGCTCACTGATAATATTTAATTTCTTCTTCTCGGAGTAAATCGGTTAGTTGATCACACGATTGGGTGAGATGTTCTCGCTCAGCATTAGTTAAATCACAAAACTTAGCAGTGATGTCTAGGTTATTTATAATTGGCTATAGACTGGCTTTTTGTTCTTTATAAACACCATCTATGTGTATTACCCAACCCCGAAGATGTTTGCGAAAGGAACCCATCTTATTATTCCATCGTTGGACAGAGTTACATCCTTTGACTGGCTTATTCCAAATCTATACAACTCGATCATAGAAGTCCTCATGATGGAACAATCCAAGTTCTAATTTGAACTATTTTTGGTTCCCTGTGAAAGCCGATGATCCAGTGTCGAGTAGTAGCGGTGTATGGTTAGAAACGCCTCTATCAAGAGCATGCACCGACACCAATGGATACTTGGATTCCCATTCAGTTGTCATGAAGGCTCTGTCTAACTTTTCATAAGATCAAAGCTGTCAATTATAGCATTGAATAGAAAAGGCCAACGATCATTGCATCGATCATTTTTTTTGTCCTTGCTACTCCTTAATATATTAAAATCACCCCAATGAGAGTGGGGAGCAGGTTTGTTGGCAAGTACGTACCAGCTTGGCTAAGAATGCTGATTTAAAACCATCATGAGCCCGACCGTAGACTGCCATGAGGATCCACTTAAATTATATCGGATTTGTTGCAAAGATGGAATTTTACAAAAAAAAAAATCCCCTTCCACACTGAACGACAAATCCAATATAGAAGAATTAATCCCTAAAAGGATACCGCCAGACCTGCCACGAGGGGGAATGCAATGCCAAACGAAATCCGCACCACCAGATAGGCGAGCTAAATTCTTCTTTGACAGCTAAATTCTTCTTTGACATATCTTTCTTTCCAGTTTCCATGATTGTAACAAAATCCAAATTATGTTCCTTAACAGCTTCAGCAATGTAACGATATTTAGCCAAGTATGAAAAACCTCTGCTATTCCAAAACATACCTCTCATTAAGAAACTTTCTTATTTAATTTACTCCCGTTCTTAGGGAATTTACTTTTCTTTGGCTTTGGAGCTGAACTGGATTTTCTAGCAGAAGCCATAATATCACAAATTTTTGCGTCCAGGTCTGCATCATCCAAATCTACCTCCGACACATCCTTGACCAAATATGAAAGGAGGGCACTATCTATCTCAATATCCTCGTCATTACTTGGTATAAAAGGATTAACATCAATGTTACATTGCTTCTTCTGATGGTTCATTACTCCTTTTGGTTTTGATGCAACAGCCATTCTATCTACCTCAATTATGTTTTAAAGCATTGATAGACATTGTGACTTCATTACGACTACTACCAACAGAAACCCCAACTTGCTCAACATTGAAAAACAATTATCATTAGATAAAGAGGCAATTGAGGAAGAGGGGCCATTTTGTGACATACCTAGCTGGGCATTCCCTAAAATGGAAGGCGATCATGGTGATACATTGTTATCCACCATCGTCTTAAACTTCGTGGGGCCATCCAGGTTGTGCACCGTAGCATGCTTCATCGCTTTCTCCAACATGTCCTCGTCAGCTGTGGGAATCCTATCAACAGACGACATATTATTAATACGGATACTGCGACGCGGCTCATCACAGTTATGGACTTGTGCAGATAAAGCATCACCAATTTCTGAACCTAACGTATGCCGAGTCGACTGCCCGACCATCGGCGTTATAACTGGAGATGCATGTCCATGAGGCATCGTCATTTCCCTCCCGTACTTACGCATGTCACCTAAGCTTGGGCTATCTCCCAGACATGTATGCAGAGTCGCATCCATCGGGTCAGCAGCCGCCGAACATGTGACCATCACCTCTTGGTCCTCCGCCACGACACCGCGGGGATGTACGGAGTCAACACGAGGAGATTTGCCAACCAAAGGGCTACTGACCTTTTGGTGCAGGGCTGGTGATGTGCGCGCATGCGTAGGAGACACCACCGTACTCTCTCCATGTGGCTTCGCCATTGGTGTGACCAAAATGTGAGGGGCGCTAGCAGACCCATCGTCGATGAATGGCCGCCCACGTGGTACTGGACGTTTATCCCCAAAAGGAGTCACAACAATCTGCATTTGAGTAGGTCCTTGAGCAGATGAACTCAAAACATTTGATGGTGAACTATCGGCCTTCTGTTTCTTGGCTGCATGCTTAGCATTCTCTCCACCTATGTTTCCATCCTTCCCAGCTCCAACAGCATCATGATCCATGGGATCATCGGTTGGAGGTGGGATAGCAGGCTCAAAGTCATCCGCCTCAACACTAAAGTTTATGTCATAGCCCCTCACCTTCCCGAAGACGACATATGTAGTAAAAGGTAGATGTTCCCTGTTCAGAACCCCAACTTTAATCCGGACTACTCCTAGCTTTCTAAAATTAAGCATATCCGCTTCCTGTGTTGTCCCAATAACTATGCCTAGTGCTCAGAAACCTAGATAATGATGCCAGGCATAAGGGACACCAAGAACATGCACCACACAATATCAAGCTCATATGTAGGCGTGACATCCCCAGTTGCCTGCCACTCCGTGATCATCAGCCACCCCATGATTCTTAAGGCGAAACTCGACATCATGCATCCTTTTTAATTCCTCCTCGGATAGAAACGTGACCAAAAATTAGTCGTCACCGTGTAACAAGGCCTCCCAGTTACAATCAGATCGAATGAGTCTAGCAAGCTCCATCTGCACCACATTCGCCGCGAGACTGCCACCAATAACGGTGACTAGTGCCGTGGGCGCCGGAACAGGAGTCTCCAGCTTGTAGCTAGTCGAAATCCGGAATCTGGAGAAATCCGACTTCATTCTTCCCAAAAAAAAGCGTCGCAGACGGTTTGGGAAGTTTGAGGATTGGGCACTTGCTCGACAAATGTGCATCTTTTTTGTTACAGATAATACAGTCCAGCTCCACCTTGCACACATCTGCCAAGTGGCCCTTGCACTTGCATCCAAAGCAGTGAAAGGGGCGCGGCTTCTTAACCTTCAGCGTACACAATTTTTCCGCTGGTGATTTTGGTTGAACTGCAACCAACGCATTGGGTGTTCGCTCATTACCATCTCCATACCCAATGTTGTCACTGTCACCCCTCAATTTTAACTTACCTTGAGGGTCGACGATCCCACGCACTAGCCCCTGAATCAGTACGCTAGCGCGGAAGACAACATAGCCCATACAAGCATACATCGATTAATAAAATCCCTGAATATTACATAACAGTGTTACGCCCTTAGAAAAATATAGTAAGGCGGCTCATACACGTCTTAGATTACAAAAGAATAGTTCACATTACAGCGGTATCCAAAATATTTACCCAAAAGAAACCCTATCAACTAATGGCCATCAGTGACCGGAACGACCCCTAAGACTCCTCAGGTCTACCATAGTCCTGTCCGTCATCTTCGTGGCACTCATAAGGGTCATCCTCAGCTCCATCGACTAAAGAAGGTAAGAAGACGAGGTCAACGTCATCCAAACACTGGCTAGTAACATTTTCATATAGCGTAGAAGGCTTTATTTGGAGGAGATGGTTATTTTATTTGTGTGAAGCCAAGTTTATAAGACTTTTGGAAACATCATAACTAGCATCAACTAGAACTTGTCTTATTTGTATAAATCAGGGGTTTTCCATCTTAACCATGCACCTAACCCAACTACCAACCAAACACACCAACCAACTCTCACTCGACCAACCCTCAACCATAATCCCAACCAACTTAACCAATCACCATACCAGCTTATACGTTCCCCAGACTTTCCTCCGGTTGCCCCCGACCTTTCCTAGTTTCGCCATCATTCCAGGATTTGACAATCCTATTGTGGACCACACATGCTATGGCATGCCCGTCTCGGCCTAGTAGGGTTGCCAGCCCTCACTAGCTGACCCTTTCCCTAGGGATGTGTGGCCATTATCACCCTCGGTGATGACCCATGCCGGTCCCTATCGAGAATGGTCCCAGAGGGCCTCCGCAGAGCGCACACAATTGGTGATCCGAGACTCGTACTCCGCGCGATGGCCACGGGTTGTTGGAACCATCCCTCGGATGGCAGCGATCTCCCCCGCTACGCGTGTTACTTCGCGCTCCTCCTGGGTAAGCCCTGGCTAAACTAGCACCTGACACCCTATGCCTTACTCATCCCTCAGGATGTCCAACTAGGGGCAACCCACCGATCATTATCTACTTCCACGGTCATCGACCACACCACACTTGGACTAACCAACCAATCCCATCAACCCAGACAAACTTCCCACATGACCTTACCACAAACACAATCAGCCCACTCATGCAGCTACCAGCCCTAACTGTCATATGTCGTATCATATTGAATGAGAATCATGAATGTCCAGTGAATATCGGTTCACCGTTCCGTGGCGATTAGTTAGAAGATTTGTTAAGCCTAAGCCAGTCTAAGCAAGTTTTACCCATTAGATAGGGGTAAAGTGGTTACCAAACTAATCATAGGCTAGCAAGAGTAATAACAATCAAGGTGTAAGATCAAGCCTCCCATGGACTGAATGATTTTGGTAATTGATGGCAACTGGGCCATACAGCTGGATCACGCCAAGATTAAGGATATTTGTTTTCTAGTTCTTTTGATTTCTTGCATGTGTGTAGCCTAGGGACAACATGCCTGCCTATCGTCGTATCTCTAGCTACAGGGTCCCACTGAGCACATTTCTAGTCTCTTACCCTCATTCGCCTTCGAGAGGGTTCGGGATAGATAGTAGCCAACTGTCCGGGGTTTCGTAGCCGCCAAGTCTCAAAGCCAGATATTTTCTATGGGCGCGAAACTTTTCCGCCTAAGTGTCTAAATATTCCCGCCAAGTTCATAAGTCGCCAAACATGGCACAAAAACCTAGGTGAGACACGAAGGGAGAAAGGGATAGCCAAAACGTAGTGGGTTGCAAAAATTAGCCCCGTCGGACCGGGTCCAACGGCCATCGGACTGGGGCTGATGGATGAGCGTGTCAGCGGCTAAGTCACTCAAAATGCATCCCTACTGTCGGACCGGGTCCAACCACCGTCGTACAGGGTCCGACCAGGCCGTAGGTTCCTAGCGAGTAAGTCCCCAAAATGCAACCCTTCTGTCGGACTAGGTCCGACCACCGTTGGACCGGGTCCTACCAAGTCATTCCCATGGTAAAACACTTCATCGGACCGTGTCCTACGATCATCGGACCGGGTCCTACTGCACACGGGAAATTCAATCCGGACCGTCTATTCTTAGGGTTTTTCGCCTTTAGGGTATAAATTGGAGCCTCTAGCTCGGGGGAAAGTTGAGAGAGCCTCATTAGCAGCCACCCCTTGCCCTAGCCACCCTAGAGAGCTCCTCCCATGGTTCCCACCTCCACCTAGGGTTCCATGTGCTCTAGAGATTGAAGGAGAGAGAGAGAGAGGGAGAAGAAGAGAGGAAGAGGAAGAAGAAGGTGCCCTCTACCTACTCTCATCCATCCCCAAGTCTTGCCCTTCTCCCATGGTGTTCTTGTCCTAGTTTTCATGATGGGAGAGAAGGGGTAGTGGTGAGAGACGGTCTCCAATCTTGTGCTCTTGGGACTTCACCGTCGGAGAGATCGTCGTCACGCCACGGGCTTCATCAATCGAACAACTACATTAACCGAAATCCTCCGTGTGTCGGGGTCACTTCCGTGTGTCGGAGGTGTGTTGCCTTCATCCGTTGAAGGTCGTGTACAAAATCCTCCGCGTGTCGGGGGTCGAAGCCGTGTGTCGGCGCCGCGGGTGCGAGGAACTTCCGCATGTGGAAGAACTCGTCTTGTGTGAAGGTTTGGAGCTCGCCTACCATGTGTTGGTGAAGAGGTACCACGAGTGGATCGAGGGCTACGGACGAGAGAGTCCCGACTTCTCTTTGTGAGAAGTTTCCTCAACGGAGATGTAGGTGTTCATGTGTTGAGCATCGAACTTCGGTAAACAACTCGGTTTGCGTCTCCTCGTCTCTTGCATTATCTTAATTTTGCATTGCTTGTGTAAGCCATCGAGCCACTCTTTCTGTTGATTAATTGTGCCATCGCTTTCGTATTTAGATCATTGGGTTTTATCGGTATTTTGGGTAAAAACCGGACTAATCAATCACACAAACAAGGTTAAAATTTGAATTAGGAGTCCGATTCACCCCCTCTCGGCCTAGGTTTCCTACAAGTGGTATCAGAGCCAGGTTCTCTAGTTGCTTAACCGCATAGAGATGGCCGATGGGGGTAGTGTAGCCGCCAATAGGATTCCTTTGTTTAATTGCACTAATTTTAGCTTTTGGAAGTTGCGCATGAAAGTATTTCTCGAGGCCATGGGAATGGATGTTTGGAATGTTGTAGAGCCTCCTCTTGGTATTACGCTTAATGATGGTGTACCTCCCACACCCGCACAAACCAAACTCCTTGAGACCGATGATAAGGCCTTGAACGCATTGTTTTATGGTTTGAGCATGGAGGTTTTCGGTAGAGTTAGCAATCTCATTAGTGCACACGAAATATGGACCACACTCATTGAGATTCATGAGGGCACTTCAGATGTTAAGGAGGGTAGACTAGTGGTTGTCAAGGAGCGGTATGATCAATTCAGAATGCTTCCAAATGAAAATGTTAATGCTATGTTTACTCGGCTTAATCCCATCCTTAACGAGCTTAAGGGGCTCGGTCACACTGTTGCAAATGATGAAGTGTGCGAGAAAATGCTGCGGATCCTCCTTAAGAAGGACTGCCGGGGCATCATCACCTATCTCACCAACAGTGGTGATGTAGAGAAGCTTGCACCCACAGCTTTGCTCAGCAAGATCACCGCGCATGAGATGATGCTCCTCAATGATCCTGAGGATTCTCCTACTCTAGCAAAGAATCAAGTGATCGCCCTCAAGACCAGTGGATCCAAGATGAGTGTCCACAAGTCAAGTCAACTTGAGCAGATGGTGAGATGACCTGGAGTGAGCTCAAGGATGGCTTCCAACACTTTGGCTTGTTCATGAAGCAAGCTGGCCAGTTCATGAGTAGAAATGGATATGAAGGAAAGAAGAGAATGAGTAGAAACACCCATGCATCATACCGATGCTATGAGTGTCAGGAGAAGGGACACATCGCTTCAATATGTTCCCAGAAGGGCAATACCAAGTACAAGGACAAAGAAAAGGAGAAGGACGATGGCGAGAAGTCAAGACAGAATGACAACAACAAGAAGAATCCCCATAAGTCAGGGTTCAAGGGTCGCTCCTCACAAGGCAAGAGGCTAACCTTTGTGGGAGAATCGGTGACCGATGACAGCTCCAGCGACACGTCAGCTTCAGGAGATGAGGAGGAGTCAGCTGATCAAGAGTTGGCCACCATGGCGATAGCTGAGTCTGTGCCGTCTCCTCCAGTTTTCACTCCAAGATGCTTCACAGCGGTTGCTGAGTCTCGTGAGTGGTACTCTGATGATGATGGGTTTTCTTCCACTATTTCCTCTACATCAGCAAAGTCTTCACCAACTCCTGCTGGCACTTCCAAGTGCCTGATGGCTTGACCTAGTAGCGAGGTGAATGACTCTGATTCTGACCCAGATGTCGATGTTGAAGACATGCGTGATTGTCTTAGGGAAGGTTGTGAGCGCTATAAGAAAGAAACACTGAAGAATCTAGAGCTTGGTAAAATCTTGATTGCATTGCAAACTAAGTGTAAGAATCTTACCACTAGATGTAATAGTTTAGAATCTAAGCATGACATTTTGCTAGACTCTAACAAAAACTTGTCATCTAAGTGTAATGTGCTAGAACAAGAGCGCGATGCTTTGAATGAATTCCTAGATGATCTCATGAGTACATATCATGCGCTTAGGACGAACCATGAGACACTTCTGGCTAAGAATGATGAGTTAGTTGCTTTGCCTCTTGCTCAGCCGGTTGATACTACATCTGTTAATGCTGTGGATGTTGTTTCTGTTATGCCTGTTACTTCTATTGCTATTGCACCTGTTGTTAATTTGACTCTTGCTTGTCCTGATGTTACCCATGATTGCAATATGTTGGCTTCCACTTCTAACAGTTCCTCTAGCAATGCATTAGTGTATACTCCTGATCAGGGATTTTTATTTCGGTAGAATAAAACTTTCGTTCCCCAGCGAAAAGACCGAAATCCGGGAAATCCGAAAATTTCGTTCGAAATTTCGGTCAAATGACACTCAAATTCAAACAAATTTGTCTAAATTTTGATGAAATTTGTCTAAACGGTTGTATCCAACATATAGCATCAAATGGCAACATCAAACATCTAATCCACAATCAATTGGAGGGGATTTGGAGCAAGGCATGAAGAGGATACCTGGACGCATCCGTCGGTGCTCTCCTAGCACGGGAGGAAAGAGGTGGGGAGAAGAGGGGGAGTTGCCGGGGTGGAGGAGGCGTGCGGCGAGGTCGTGGAGCCATGGGGGTGGAGGAGCCGCGCCGCCGGGGTGGAGGAGCGCGCCGGGGTCGTGGACACATGGGGGTGGAGGAGGCGTGAGCCGGGGTCGTGGAGCCATGGGGGTGGAGGAGGCGCGCTGGGGGAGGATCCGTCAGGGTGGAGGCGCCGCCGGGGTGGAGGCGCGACGTTGCCCATCGCCGGTAACAAGAGGAGCCGCCGCCATTTTTGCAAATTGGGGTCAGAGGAGGCTCCGGCTACGGTTGCTGCCACATGGGAACCATACCTTATATGTTATGGGCTGGTTTGAGCCAGATTTAATTCAAATTGGGCCGAAATTTTTTGACCGAAATGGGCCCATTTCGGTTCTGCTCGGGAATTCCGGATTTCGCGAAATTTCGGTGAAATTTCGACGAAAAAAATCCCTGCTCCTGATAATTGTAAATTTGCACTCGCTGCTAGGGAGCTCGCCATTGAAAATGCTGAGTTGAAGTCTAAATTTGATAAGTTTGATAAGGGGCTTGGAAAGTACTATGAGGGTATCTTAGTCTTGGACAAGATGCTCAAGAAACAAAGAAAACCCTCCCAAAGGGGTGGCTTGGGTTTTATCCAGAGAAGGCAAAAGGGAGGAAGAAATCAAATGTTCCTTAAGCATCTACCATGAGACAAAGTTACTATCATGCCTACCCCAAGAAAAAGAAGAATCCAACTCAGAATAGGCATGATAGCAACTTGCACACTAGCAATAATATTTCTAAGATGCATAATGGGCACAATACATGGCATGATCCTAGATACCACACTTGAAATGTTCCTAGGTATTACAACAACTGGTAAGGTCCTAGGTACCTCAACACTTGACAATCACCTAGGCAAAACTTCTGGAATGGTACTCCTAGGCGCAATTATGGTAGGACAAATCCTCTTAGGAAACAAAACCGCAACACTCCCAACCACACACAACCAAAATTTCCAAGAGCACATGCTGAGCTGTATAATCACTACCTACTAAAAAAATTCTCAAGGTAGAGTAATTGCTAGATTTGTTAGGCTCAAGTCTAAGAATGAGCACAAGGCACATGTTTGGGTGTCCAAGTCATTGATTGATCGGTTTGCTCCTATTGCTTCTGGTTTGAAGACTAACCCTCAGGGACCTCTTGTGTGGGTCCCTGAGTCACATAAGTGATCTTTTCTCATGACAGGTGAACTACCGGAATGGAGGGTGCCATTGGATCTTTGACAACGGGTGCACCCAACACATGACCGGCAACCCTCGATTGTTCACCTCAAAAGGGGAGGAAGGCAAGATTCCCCCAATGTCACTTTTGGAGATGGAAGAGCAAGGTTCTTGGAGTTGAAAAAGTAGCAATTTCTTTAGATCTTTCAATTGATAATGTGCTACTAGTGAAAACTTTGAGCTATAACCTCCTCTCTGTTGCTCAAATATGTGATTTGAGGTTCCATTGTAATTTCTCACATGAGAGCTCGTTGGTTTTGGACAAAAATAAAAAACTTGTGTTCAAAGGCTTTCGGTTTGAAAATTTGTTTGTTGTGAACTTTAATGGGCCTGCTGCATCTGTCTCGACTTGTCTTGTCGCCAAAATCTCTCTTGGTTGGCTTTGGCATAGGCATCTTGGACATGTCGGCATGGCAAATTTAAAAAAACTTTTCAAAAACAAGTGGGTTCTCAGGGTGCAAGATGTGACATTCGAAAAAGACAAGCTTTGCAGTGCCTGTCAGGCCGGCAAGCAAGTGGCAAGCTCACACCCTGCCAAGAATGTCATGTCTACATCTCGACCTCTCGAGTTTATACACATGGATCTTTTTGAACCAACAATCTATGTGAGTATCGGGGAAAATCTCTATTGTTTGGTCATTGTTGATGACTTCTTCTGATACACTTGGGTTTTCTTTCTACCTGACAAAACTCCAATTGGAGATGTTTTTAAAAGTTTGTAAAGAAAGCCCAAAATATTTTTGATTGTACCCTCCAGAAGGTGAGAAGTGATAATGGAACGGAGTTCACTAACACTTCTGTTGAGCTGTTTTGTGATGAGTTAGGCATTGATCACCAGTTCTCAGCCACCTACACTCCTCAGCAAAATGAGGTGCTTGAGAGGAAAAACAGGACGCTCATTGAGATGGCGAGGACAATGTTAGATGAATACAAGACTTCACATCTGTTCTGGGCTGAAGCAGTCAACACAGCCTGTCACTGCATCAACAGGCTGTATCTTCACAAGTTTCTGAAGACGACATCCTATGAGCTGTTTGTGGGAAGACGACCCAATGTCTCCTACTTCAGAGTTTTTGGTTGCAAGGTCTACATCAAGAAGAAGCGGGAGCACTTGGGCAAGTTCCAGAGTAGATGCGACACTAGGATCTTTCTGGGTTACTCAGCCAGGGGATCATCTTTCAGAGTATACAATGAGTCCAGTGGCTTGATTGAGGAGAGTTGTGATGTCAAGTTTTACGAGTCTAATGGTAGCCAAGGAGAGCATGATAACTTGGATGATGTGAATGGTGATCAGCTGGCAAGGGCAGTGGAGGAGATACCAGCTGGAGATGTGAGGCCTGTTGACGTTCCAAAAGAGAGTGAGACAGTTCAACCTCCTCCCACACCTGAACCAGTGCCAGATTCAGGGAGAGCTTTTCCTCAAGACAGCTCAAGTGTGGAGCAAATTTCAGAAGCAGAGACAGCTTGTGAGCCTGATGCACAGTTAGTCGAGCTACCACCTCAGTTGATCAAGACCCATCACACCATTGCTCGTGATCATCCAGTTGATCAAGTGATTGGGGACTTGACTCAAGGTGTGCAAACAAGGTCAAGGATAGCCAGCGTCAGTCAGGTCGTTGCTTTGGCAAATATTTGTGAGCACACGGTGTTTGTATCTGAGCTTGAGCCAAAGAAAGTAGAAGAGGCACTGAGTGACCCAGACTGAATCAATGCGATGCATGAGGAGATGAACAACTTTGAGAGGAACCAAGTCTGGACACTGGTTGATAGGCCAAAGGACCACAATGTGATAGACACTAAGTGGGTATTCAAGAACAAGTATGATGAGCTTGGAGTGGTGGTGCGCAACAAGGCTAGACTTGTGGCTCAGGGTTTCACACAGATCGAGGGTGTAGATTGTGGAGACACCTATGCTCCAGTGGCGCGTCTAGATGCTATCAGACTGCTTGTGGTATTTGCAACATGTCACAACATTGTGGTTAGACAGATGGACGTTAAGTGTGCATTCTTGAACGGCTACATTGGGAAATTGGTATATGTTGAGCAACCTCCAGGCTTCGAGGACCCATAGCATCCTGATCATGTGTACAAACTATCGAAGGTTTTGTATGGTCTCAAGCAAGCACGTAGGGCATGGTATGAAAGGCTAAGAGACTTTCTCATTGGCAAGGGATTCACGGTCGGAAGGGTCAACACGATTCTATTCACTAAGGTGGTGGATGGAGATCTGTTCCTATGCCAGGTCTATGTGGATGACATCATCTTCGGTAGCACAAATGACTCTTTGGTCACAGAGTTCAGCGACATGACGAGCAAAGAGTTCGAGCTGTCGATGATGAACGAATTGAACTTTTTCTTAGGATTTCTAATCAAGCAACTCAAGACTGGGACATTCTATGCTAGGAGCAATACATCCACAACCTACTCAAGCGCTTCAACATGAGTGACTGCAAGCCAATCCGGACACCAATGGAGATGAACTACCACCACGACCTCAACGAAGAAGGTAAACATGTCGACCAAAAGCTTTACCGTTCCATGATTGGTGCTTTGCTCTATTTAACTGCATCTAGACCGGACATCATGTTTATTGTGTGCATGTGCGCTAGATTTCAAGCCTCCCCTAGAGAAATGCATTTGACTGCTGTGAAACGAATCTTTCGATACCTAAAACACACACCTAGTTTAGGCCTTTGGTTTCCGAAGGGTGCGCGGTTTGAGCTCCTAGACTATTCTGACTCAGATTATGCCGGGTGCAAGATTGATTGCAAGAGCACTTTCGGGGCATTTCACTTCTTGGGTAGGTGTCTTGTGTCATGGGCGTCCAAGAAACAGAACTCTGTGGCGCTATCTACTGCAGAGGCTGAGTATATAGCGGCAGGGAGTTGCTGTGCACAACTTTTTTACTTGACACAATCACTGTTTGATTTTGGATATAAACTTGACCATGTGTCTCTTCTATGCGACAACGAGAGCGCGGTGAAGATAGCGTGCAACCCGGTCCAACACTCACGAACCAAGCACATTGATGTCCGTCACCATTTCCTTCGGGACCATGTGGCGAAGGGCGACATTGTGTTTGAACACGTACGAACGGAGGACCAGCTTGCCGACATCTTTACTAAGCCACTCGATGAGGCACGATTCTGCAAATTGAGAAATGAGTTGAACATTTTAGACATGTCAAACATTGCCTGAGTCGGTCGTATGGCTATGTCATTCATTGCAAATCTTTTAAAGTCAGTTTAAGCATTTAGATGCTTTGCTTGTTATACTTGATGTTAATTCATTGCCTAGATGTTCATCACATAAAGCTGATAGCTATACCATATGTTTACTTTGTCACTAGTTCAATTTGTGCTTAACTCAATATATCATGCAATTGAAAGCCATGAGTATGTGTTAGGAAGACTATAGCTTCTAGTTTCATTTGATTGCTCTAAACTCTTTGGTTGACCATGTGCTTCTAAGTCTAGATTGTGTTTTTCTATTTTGCACATGTCTTTACTTCGCTAAATTGAGCAATTTTGAGAAAATGTTAAGCCAAATTTATAAAATATGCTAAAATATGAATAAGACCACAATTGGTCATATATGTCTCACCAATATCTCCTCGATGAGATAGCTTGCCATGGCACTGGGTATGAACTTAGGGGGAGCTTTGGATGACCGAGACGTTCATCTTCAGTGTCATGCTGGGTGGTGTCACCTATACCTTGAGACATGGTAATTTTGAGAAAATACAAAATGCAAAATGTGAAATTTTTCAAATGAGCTCAGCCAAAATGATTTAGTCTCAAATAGGCTCGGTGATAGCATGTGTAGCTTGGATTGTATCTTCTAGTGCGACGGTGCATCATGTGTCCCCTTTGAGTTTTTGAGCAACTCTTGATATTTTTAACTATTGTTCATCTTATACTTGCTTTAGGTCATAATAACTTGAATTACACATCTAACAATTGTGTTCTAGTTGATCTTGTGACATTGTGACCTTGATATGGCTAAATTTTGAGTGTGATGGACTTGTGGGCGTGCTTGCTCTAGTATAACCTCGAAAGCTCTTCATTTGCTATTAATCCCATGTTTTACTACTTTGTGGTTATTGATGTCAAAGGGAGAGAAATAATTGTAAATCCATGCTTTGAAAACACATTGGGCATTAGCATATTTTGGGATACAAAGGGGGAGAATTGACTTTGGGTTACAAGTGATAGTCTTAGGAGATGCTTTGCTCTTAGGATGGAGATTAGGATGGAGACGCTTTTCTCCATGTGATGTGATGGTAATCTCAAGTGGCATGCATTGATTTAGGGGGAGCTCATGTCTATACGTACATTGCACTCTATTCATTGGCCTAGTCTATTGTATTTGTGTTTTGTTGTCATGCAATGTTTTGAGTTAACCCATTGCACCAGAGATTGTATTTGTGCTTTGTCATGTTGGATTTGCAGGTGTTGTCATCAATTACCAAAAAGGGGGAGATTGTAAGATCAAGCCTCCCATGGGCTGAATGATTTTGGTAATTGATAGCAACTGGGGCCGTCCAGCTGGATCACGCCAAGATTAAGGATATTTGTTTCCTAGTTCTTTTGACTTCTTGCGTATGTGTAGCCTAGGGACAATATGACTACCGATCGTCGTATCTCTGGCTACAAGGTCCTACTGAACACATTTCCAGTCTCTTACCCTCGTTCGCCATCGAGAGAGTTTGGGATAGATAGTAGCTAACTGTCCGGGGTTTCGTAGCCGCCAAGTCTCAAAGCCAGGTATTTCCTATGGGCGCGAAACTTTTCCGTCTAAGTGTCCAAATATTCCCGTCAAGTTCATAAGTCGACAAACATGGCACAAAACCCTAGGCGAGACATGAAGGGAGAAAGGATAGCCAAAACGTAGTGGGCTGCAAAAATTAGCCTAGTCGGACCGGGTCCGACTGCCATCGGACAGAGTCTTATGGATGAGCATATCAGCGGCTAAGTCTCTCAAAATACAACCCTACTGTCAGACCGGGTCCAACCACCGTCGGACCGGGTCCGACCAGGCCGTAGGTTCCTAGCGAGTAAGTCCCCAAAATGCAACCCTTCTGTCGGACTGGGTCCGACCACCTTCAGACCGGGTCCGACCAAGTCATTTCCAAGGTAAAACACTTCGTCGAACCAGGTGCTACGGTCATCGGACCGGGTCCTACTGCACACGGAAAATTCAATCCAGGCCGCCTATTCTAAGGGTTTTTCGCCTATAGGGTATAAATTGGAGCCTCTAGCTCAGGGGAAAGTTGAGAGAGCCTCATTAGCAGCCACCCCTTACCCTAGCCACCCTAGAGAGCTCCTCCCATGGTTCCCACCTCCACCTAGGGTTCCATGTGCTTGATAGATTAAGGAGAGAGAGGGAGAAGAAGAGAGGAAGAGGAAGAAGGTGCCCCCTACCTCCTCTCATCCATCCCCAAGTCTTGCCCTTGTCCCATAGTGTTCTTGCCCTAGTTTTCATGGAGGGAGAGAAGGGGTAGTGGTGAGAGATGGTCTCCGATCTTGTGCTCTTGGGACTTCACCGCCAGAGAGATCGTCATCATGCCACGGGCTTATCAACCGAACGACTACATCAACCGAAATCCTCCGTGTGTCGGGGGTCACTTCCGTGTGTCGGAGGTGTGTTGCCTTCATCCGTTGAAGGTCGTGTACAAAATCCTCCGTGTGTCGGGGTCGGAGCTGTGTGTCGGCGCCACTGGTGTGAGGAGCTTCCGTGTGTGGAAGAACTCGTCTTGTGTGAAGGTTTAGAGCTCGCCTACCATGTGTTGGTGAAGAGCTACCACGACTGGATCGAGGGCTAGGGACGAGAGAGTCCCGACTTCTCTGTATGAGAAGTTTCCTCAACGGAGACGTAGGTGTTCATGTGTTGAGCACCGAACTTCGGTAAACAACTCGGTTTGCGTCTCCTTGTCTCTTGCATTATCTTAATTATGCATTGCTTGTGTGAGCCATCGAGCCACCCTTTCTGTTGATTAATTGTGCCATCGCTTCCACATTTAGATCATAGGCTTTTATCGGTATTTTGGGTAAAAACCGAACTAATCAATCAAACAAACAAGGTTAAAATTTGAATTAGGAGTCTGATTCGCCCCCCTCTCGGCCTTGGTTTCCTACACAAGGCAGTCATTAAGGCTAAACAGTTTAAGACATGCATTCATAAGTATTACATGATTAACAATTAGGCAGACTAATAAGCATGCATTATTAGTAATCTAAACAATATAACTTTAAGGAAAACTAGGTAAAAAACATGATAATGAGTTATGCTAATCCTCACTATGAAAAGTCACTGTCTCTCCCTACTACGGACTACATCTAAAGAGTAAGTGTTAACTCGCCTTGATCAGGTAGGTGTTCCTCCTCGGCGTCCCTAAATCTTCCTTCGGGATCACCTACATCTAATCATACCAACAAACCAATAATTACTTACTAATGCAATGGAAAACATGATGCATGCACGATCTAGGTCAAACCCTCGACATAAATACCTAAGGTCGATTCGCGAACCTACCCTTCGCTTGATATGCTATGCATGACAAGTGCATTAAATAATAATATTATTAGTATATAAAAGTCTACTACTCCCCAAAATACGATGTCGTACGATTAGATCGTCAGAGTGTGTTTAGGGTTTTAAGGTGACATAATAACGACGATTATTCGGAAATCAACCTACGTTCGGGTTAAAGTTTAACGGAGTTGACAATTCACTAAGTGTTTCAAAATAAAAGAGGTAACCTTAGGTTACATCCCCCCTTAATATATATTTTCTAAAGATTAATCCTTAATTAAATTAATAGGAAAATGCTTAATTTTAATTGTTGGATTTTGCCATTAATATTCCTGATGAGAATAAGTAATCACTATAAGCAATTTAAATGTTTTACATTTGTTATGACATTTATCTATCCATTATAACTCCTAAGGAATATTTGGGCCTAAATCATTAAATACTATTCCCAGCAATTACCCTAAAATTCAATTAGTCATTTCTATATATGAAAAATCACATTTTTAAACTAACAGTGCCAATTTTCCCATTACAGTGATGGATTTTATATTTTTATAAAATCATAAATGGCTTCTAGTATTTATCTAATTTTTTATAGAATTTTTTGTTGTCTCTGGCTATTTTAAATAAATCACAAGCTAATTAGCAATTATCTAAATACTAAAATCGCTGGAAAATCCTTTTAACCGAACCGGGTCGAGCCAACCGATGAGCGGCCAATGTGAAAAAATGGCCCATATTGTAGCACAAGACGCTCCGCTGCGATCGGGGAGAAACGTCGAAAGCAGCATTTTGGAAGGTGCTACCAAGCGACGAAAGCGCACGCAACACTGGCGTTTCCACTTAACCCGACCGGTGGGACCAGGGCCCACATGGCAGTGACTTAGTGCTGAGACTTTGAGCCAGCGCGTGAATGGTTGCCCTGACTAGTGGGGCCCGCGTGTCATTGACTCAGTGGCTTGGCCTCTGCACGAATCTTAACGCCAGATCGGACGGCTCCTAGTCATCTTCCACCTCCGGCTCGGTGACATGGCCCGGTGGCGACGGCTTGAACCACGGCGCGCTACAAGGCTTCTCCGGCCACGAGCGTTGACGCCCTGGCATCTACAGGCCCTAGGGGTCCTAACGACGCACGCACTGAGGCCAGCGGTGGCGGACCTTGCGGCCTGGTGACAGCAATGAACCGGGTCTCGCGCGCGACGTCTGCGACACTGCGATTCTGCGAGCCAAGGCATTTCACTAGGAGCATGAGGGGGTCAAGGGGATGCTTACGGAGCTCCCAGAGAGGCGTACGGTTGAACGGAGGTGGCTCGTGGCGGTGGACCCGTCGGCGGCCAAAGCAAAGGAGGCGTCGACACGGCGACTCGGGGCACCTCAGCTGGAATTAGGAGAGGGGAAGGGTTAGGAAGGGTCTCGCGACGCTCTGGACGAAGGTAATCGCAGTGTGGCTCACCGATTCGTCGGGAAGGCTTCGGCGCCGACGAGGAGCGATTTAGGGGAAATGGGGAAAAGGTCACCGGCGGGGTGGCCCTTGGCTTTTATGGAGATCGGTCGAGGCGGCTGGCTCAAGGTGGAGAGAGGGCGCAGCGATGCGACGGCCGACACGGAGCAGTGCGAGCGGCGCTGCACAGCAGGGCAGTGGCGCGGTGAGGTGACGGCTACGACGCGGTGATGATGGCGGATGCAGCGCGGACATGATCGTCGCGGCGCACGCGGCACGAGGCGAGCAAAGCAGAGCAGAGCCAGCGACGGCACGGCCCACCGGCAGAGAGAGCGACAGAGAGAGAAAGAGAGAGGAGAGAGAGCTTATGGGTGGGACCCACGTGTCAGGCCATGCTAAAATTCAAACGAATTTCAAATTTTGGTAAATTTTGCTGAACTTCCCAAATTGGAATGTTACGGTCACTGCGATCAACAATGCCACTCCCATGAATAGGTTCGGTCCTTCGTTCAACATTGATAGCCCCCTGACCCCGATCAACACGCTGGACACCATGTGGACCAACCGGACGGTAGAACGACCCTCCGTATTGTCCGTTGATGTGCCAATGCCGGTAATTGAGATTGCCGGCAGATCGTACCTTGTCCACGACCAGCACCTTGGAAGCCGCCAGCTCGCGCACCTTATCCACGACCAGCACCATGAGCAGCATCCCGATTGTCAAAGGTGGCGCGCCTGCCCTGTCGATTTGTTCGCGGCGCCGGTGGTGGCTTGCCGTGAAGAGGAGCAGCGGCGCGGCCAGCCATCTCCCCGTAGCTAGGGCAGATGGCGGCGTAAACAGGTTGAGTTGTGATTAGGGGGTGCCGCTTTGAGATATTTAAGCTAGGGCAGATGGCGGCGTAAACAGGTTGAGTTGTGATTAGGGGGTGCCGCTTTGAGATATTTATAGGCTGTTTGGTTACATTCTCTCACGAGCCTGATCCGTCAGACTTAGCCAGGCTGTTGAGATACGTGATGCGTAGATGCAGAGACAGTGTTTGGTTGAGTGTTTAGTAGGTGAATATTTTGAAATTTAATTATTTTAAAATTTATACTGCGAGTGCGGTCTAGTTTTGTTTGAAAAAAAGTCAGAAATCCATTTTTATAATCGGTTCGGTAATTAGATATGCTAATAAAAAGATACAAACAAAAAAGAAAAAAGAAAAACTTACCTGCTACGTGGCAGCCCATGCATGACTTGATACGGTGACTAACTGTGGCCCCATGCGCAGAACACGAGGCCAGCATGCGTTGCATCCAGAGAAACGCTCATTTTCCGTGTTTTCCAGAGCCAGGCTACATAGAGAATCTTGCATCCACAGAGTCAGACTCAAAACCAGATGCAGGCAACCAAACACAAGAAAAAAGCAAGATTCTACATCTATAAATACAAATCTCTATAAATGCAGCTAATCAAACAGCCTATTAAGAAACACTTTCTAAGTAATTGATGAGTTTAAATTTGAAGAAACGACTTGACATGACAACAGCATAAACGGATCATTCTGGAGGTTATTAAGGAGTATCAATGCATGGCATATTATATATATATCTCTTTGAGACCGACTAGAACACAGGTGCCTGCGTTTTGCATTTAGTGTAGGCGATCTTTTTTCAATACGATTATACATAACTTTCACCACACAGAAGTACTGAAAAAACAGTATAAAAAAGTGAAAAACAACACATTAAGCTGTCAATCGAGCAAATTAGAGAGATAGAGAACAGTAGATCGACGTGCCGTCGGAGCAGGCGATGACGGCGACCTCGAGCAGGGCAGCCCAGCGTTCGCGAGCTTTGTAAAAGTGGCAACATCGGTAGCAAAACGCGACAGTGGCGGCATGCAGCGTTCACGAGCATCGGCAGCGCTACGCTGCTGCTTGCACGAGCTATTTTCACCCTGCTGCGTGCTGCGTGCATGTAAGCTGCATCGGCGGCGGTGGCTGCGCAGGACGCGTGAGACTCGCCTGCGCAAAGAAGGCAATCGCATGCGCCTATAAGGTAGCAAATTATTGTGCCTTGAACTTTTTTACAAATTGAGATACCAACAATAACCAGCAATTTGATATTATGGGGCCAATTACCACAGCAAATGAACAAGTTATCTCCATGCTGTAAAACACCATCAAATATTTTTTTCTTCTTTGGTACTTTACAGAATAGAGGCCAAGTAAAAGATTCAAAACCATCCAAATTAGGAAGATCTTTAACGCTCTTTAAAATTCATATTTCAGGGTTTGTCACTGTGATATACACATTAAGTCGCATGGTGGGAGGCATGCAAATTGTTGTCAAATTCAGAAAAACTCCCCCAAAATTATGCCCAGAGTAAAAACCTCAAGGGTAAATCCAGGCATATGAACAAGTGTACTACTTGGTATAATATACAGGCTCCTTGTATCTCACATTCTCACCCAGCCTCAAAACATAAACGAGCAAGAAGTTGCTATTCTTCATGGGAAGGCTTCAGGTCGATTTCCATGTTATCCTTCACTGCTGTAAGAACTTGTTCAATGCTGTTATGTCCAATGCTGAAAATTCCCTCACAGCAGCAAGCACCGCAAGCCCAAGCTTAGTGGCATCATCCTTGCTTGGTGCCTATGTGCAATGTACATACTCAAATGATAAAACTTGTTCCAACAGGTAGAGAAACAAAGATAGGCAAACCTCGATGTTAAGGGGAAGAACTGGGTCATGGAGGGATAGCCTTAATAAGAACCAGCCACCATGTCCTGAAACTCTTACCTGTTCAATAGTAATATGAGATGATATATCGATCAGAAAATGATTTTGTAGACTAGTAGATTTATTAAAATATACAGTGCAGCTCCCAAAAAAAGAAGCAAAGAATATTGACATACGCCTTCATAATTCTTTGGAGCTTTGTGAAGATTTGGGTCTTTACTGATTGCGTTCTCCAAATGTTTCAAGACTAATTCTCCGTAGTCACGGAAGGGTCTGCAGATAGAAATTTGATCCATGAGCATCTAGCAGTCTTTCCAGATAGAAAACGAAACATCTGTAGGCAAAGCTCAATCATGTATGTTTCATTGTCATGCAAGCATGTCAATCGAGTAAAGTAAACCTTTGAAAGGAGTGCCTATGGTACATGTGTTTGTATTTGTGTACTTCATATACAGCTTTTCCACCATCTCTACTCATCTCAAATGGAAGTAGGAGTGGGGGAGTGGAAGGGGTAGCAAAATTTGAGAAAAAATTGCATAGTTAAAAGTTGTTTGTACCATAGACATCCCAAACTTTAGAAAAAAAAAATTCAGGGATATGAAGAATAAGCTGATACAGACAATCCTATTTTAACATGATACAGATTTTCTTACTGTGGATTAAAATTTAGAAATAAAGTATTCACAATTAGAGCAATGCATCGATTTCCTATGCAGATGAAATCACAGGATTAACAGATACATGCTTATTCAAAGGATCAAGGCAACTTGGACTCGGAAAAAAATATGCATTTTCTAGTTGCAAATTCAAATAAGATTCATTCCTATAGCACAACTCTTATTTCATGTCCAACAAATATTTGGCTAGAAAGACTGGAATTAATTCTTTAACCAACCATTCAAATGACAATAATTGTTTCCATGTTATCGTATATTGTAGTGCTAGACAACTGGTAGTAGCACTTTCGTTGGAAAATTACTAAATGGCAGTTAAGAGTTTAGCATACCCTCCTTTCAAATCTGCATGATTCTGATCAATCTTCAGCCTTATCTCCACTGCCACAGAAGCCTCCTCAAGGCCCGCAACCAAATCAGTCAAAACTTCACTACCAACGTTTGGATTTGATGTTCTGGCAGCAGCAAGTTTATTCAATAGTTTAACCTAGGGGAGGAAGGGGAGAGCAAATATGAAGGTGAATGCTCACAAAAGATAGATGGCAACCAAAAGAATAAATCTTAAGTTGCATGTCTTGCAACAAATAAGATGTTCCAGTTCTCCATAAAAACAGGTCCAATGAAATACAAAATACATAAAAATTGAGACACTATCTTATCTTGGAGTAATTATAACAAGGAGTAATTAAATGTTACCATGAGACATGGTTGTGCAGTTCCCATATAATTGCACAGTTTGAAAAGTGCAATGAATGAAGAATTAGAGCCCATACCATAAGATATGCTCCATCATCGAGCCAGTGACTCTCTTTCAGTGCTCCATGGCCACTTGTTTCCATGGCCAAATGAGACTCCTCACCAACAGAATTCTGAAAGATTATTAATTAACTTAGATTTCATTCTGCTTCAGGGCTATCCGAATTACAAAGGAAATGCAAACTAACCAAACGAACAGCCTCATCTATTACATTCTTGTACCCTCGCTTGAAACGATGATGCTTTCCTCCTTAAGCAAAAAAAAGAATAAAAACATTATCTTTCAGTCAAAGAAAACACCACTACGTAGCTAGTACTTACCAAGTTTCTCTTCAATAAATAGAGTCAGCCCATCTGAAGTAACACTATCAGTCACAATTGTAGTTCCTGGATGCTAGTAGCAGGGTAGTGAATTAGTTAGTGGCAAGGAATAAAAAAACATGAAATATAACTGTTACTCAGGAAAATGTTACCTCCTCTAGAACAATGGCAGACATCAAAGCGATCAATCGGTTACGGTTCAACTCCCGACCACTGGAATCAACAGCAGCAGATCTGCAAAAAGCAAGACGTGAGTCTCGATGTATCACGCATCAACAGATCCTTAATAAAATTGCCATTGTATACCTGTCAACATCAGTATCAAATATGATTCCCAAGTCTGCCTTGTTATCAAGCACTGCCTGTGTAATGGCTTCCATTGCAGTTTTGTCCTCAGGGTTTGGGACATGATTAGGAAACAAACCTGAATGTATAATAATTTACAGAAATTAAGAAAAGGCAAAGGAGATGAATTGTGTTAAGAAAACATTCAATTATTACCATCAGGCTCCAGGAATTGGCTCCCAGCAGTGACAGCTCCTAATGGTTTTAGTACCTTATCCTGATTCCAAGAACCACAAATAAACTCAACTCCATAATCAATTGCAATCAGGGGGTGAATCTATGTAGTTCTAGTGATCCACATAACAATGAACTCCATCAGTAAGCATGGTATAGAGCATTTATTTTATGATTTCCTGAGAAAAATTCAAATTTAACCCTGTCGAATTAAACATTCATATGCCAATAAATTGCAAGAGAGGAAAACCTGCAATACAATACACGGAAGTCCTTTGAACTTTCTTAGAGACTGTTGTCTCTTGAAACATAGCGTAAAAATTGCTAAATTAGGTGAATTTCTAGGTAAAAGCTGAGATCCGCTTAATTCCTAATTTTTTAAAAGCTTTAATTAGTTTATTCAAAATTATTTAAAATCAGAATCAATAAGTCGAAGAATTTAGTTTTTATAAAAAATAAAATTAGACTAGCAGCCAAAAATTTCATGGAAAGGTAGGAGAAAAAGTTGGGTACGAAAGAACACCAAAGCAAGAAAAACCGCACGGCCAAAAAACTAACCATCTCACCAAATCAGCAAGGCCGCAACCTAAAACTTACAACCTACAACCACCACACCAGCAACAACCTACAACCGCCAGCGATACTGGCCACCCCACCTCACTCCAAACTCAAGCAAAGCCACAACGGCTCAAAAGAAATGCATTCAACTAATGACCCAACAGTAGACTACTACGACACCTTCAACAAGGTAGTGACAACGGGCCCAGCACCATTGCCTAGTACGACACTTGGATTTTCACCCACCCAAAGCTTGGGAGGGGCGCCCACGACGATGCCTCTTAGGAGGAAATCGCACCAAAAGGCATCGCCACCCAACCCCATATAGGGAACGAGCAGGGCTTTCACCCAAGCACACCCTCCCCTCCAACGACACGCTAAAAGGGCCGCAAAAGTAAGAACATGAAGACCAAGCTGCGAACCACCGCTGTCTCAGAACCTCGGACAAAAAAACACCCAACCGCCATAGTAGGGCCATCCCAGAAACCACCTAGGTTAGTTAGTTTAGTTAGGTAGTTTGGTCAGTTAGTTAATTTAGTTACTGAATTAATTTAAGGTCTAGGGTTTAGTTACGTTATTACGCAATAATGCAAATTGAGGATATGATTATATGAGCCTGTTCTTTTGTTATTTAAGTGTCTTGGTAGTTAAAGAAGTATTCTAATATGAAGTTGTTCTTGAGGTGTAGCATATCTGATTATCCGCATATGTTGGCGAGATAGAGCATTTGAAAAACTAAATTCTTATTGGGGGCACCTGGTCTAGTACCCCAATGGGTCACCTCTATGAAACAAGTAGGGTGACCCCACTGTGCCATCAGAGAAACCCCCATAGTCCCTAATCCTCCGCGTCGGCTGCCTTCCCCTCTCTCCACCGCAGGAGTGGTGGGCCCTCCCCAAATTGCATTATTGCGTAATAACAAAACCTAACTAAATCCTAAACCTTAAACTTGTTTAGTAACTAAATTAACTAACCTAACTAAATGACCTAACTAAAATAACTAACCTAACGAACTGACTCACCTAACTACCTAACTAACACTAGCTAAGTGACTTAGTTAACTAACTCACAAACCTAACTACCCTAACAACCTAATTAATTAAATAAACTAACTACCCTAACTAACCATCGGCATAACCCTAACTAACCACGGCTAACCCTAACTTACCGCAGTTAACCACGCCTATGCTGTAGCGACCCCTGGCGCCACCGCCGAAACCAGATCCATGGCTAACCGCACATACCTGTAGGAAAGCTGCCCAATTATGTAACTAACTGGGGCGGATCTGCGGCTAACCGGCACCGCCGTGAAGCAAGTGCCCCTGGTTGCTCCCAGGAGCCCGGGCTGCCGCTGCTGGGCTCCGCAGCTAATAGCCCAAACCGCACGGCTAACTGCTCAGGATGTGTAATTCCGGCCGCAAGCAGCTCGGCACAGACGTTCTTCACGGCAATGGACAGCAGATCTGGCAGGGGGAGCAGTGGAGGCCGAGGGGAAGGAGAGGAGGGTGTTGCGTGCGCGCTGTGGGGTATGTGGGTACATTTGCTAGTGAAACAATCGGGCAGGAGAGGAAAGGAAAACGAGTTCATCTGTTCAACAGCTATAACAGAGTAGGGTAGTCTGAAATGGGCCTTGGGAGGTTGGGCCGAGCCCCCCAGCCCAAATAGCCCATGAGTTTTAATTTTCATACACATAAAAACACAAGAAATAATGAAAAAATATTGAAATTTAGAAAGGTTAATATTTTCTTTGTTCTATTTGCAAGGGTTAAGATTAAACGACACGAAAACTTTACAGGCTTGACATTGCATCCACCTAAACAAATATAAATTGAAATCTATCATGAAGCTGTCCCTAGTTTCTACAAAGCACATATCCACATCATATCAAAATTCACATCCTTCCATGTGCAGATAGATTTCCACAAATTCATCTTTTTTGTTTATTGAATCACCTGTAAGGCTATAAATAAATAAACTTTACCCATTTCCAAGCCAAGTGCAAATATCATATCATGGGAACAATCAGGGCAAACATTTCTGCTATCGGATAAATCAATCAAGTACAATGTAGAGGGGCAAGTAGCAAACGTTGAATAAATTAATCGATCATTTGATCCAAGGTAATGATAGCATGCATAACACATATTGCCAAAGACCAATGAAACTATCAAGGTAAATAAATTACCACAAAAAAACCACCAGCTCCATTCCCTGCATCAGTGACTATGTGCAGTCCTTCCAAAGGTTTTTCTACAAACGAGAACGAACATAAGCATCACAAGTTATATTATCCTCATCTTTATATTAAAACATTTGATAGTACTTTCCTGCTCAGCATGCAAAAACATAGGCATATAAATAGAATGTGAAACGCATGAACAAATAATTTTCTGCTCAGAATAGAAAAAGAATAATATAAGAAAAAAATAAGTACATAAATGGCAGAAACTGCCATCATGGACAGCACAGATGAAGTGAACAGCGTCTAAGCAATGTAAGTAGATTAATAATAGATTGTAAATGTAAAAATGTGAAATACATAACCAATCATTTTTTTTATGGAGAGTGCACAAGTTATACATGACAATAAGAAATCAAATAGATTGTATATGCTATCAAGACGATACTAAAACTGAAAGCCAAAAACCTAAAACAATAAACGTGAAAAATAAAAATAACATATTAGAAACACCTTTGTTTCCAGCAGATTTACGAACTGCTTGCACAAGATCGGAAGCATAAATTGACATGTAGTCCACATTAGTCACAGCTCCCCTAGAAGCTTGCTGTAGTTCTTGTCTGGTACCATGTGTGGATTCCTCGTATATTGTAAAAGCGTGCTCCAAGACATCTTTGATATCAGCCTTATTTAGTCCACCATCACTAGTAAAAAACTTGAGACCATTTCGATTGTAGGGAAGATGGCTAGCTGCGAAAAAAGAGCAACCCCAAGGACTTAGCAAGCCTATATAATTTCCAATAACTCTTGAGAAGCACATGGTATTCCCCAAGTAGATGCCATACAAGATCAACCATGTAATAAAAATATCACATCTTCCACAGAAAAATAGAGTAGCCAGAATAAGATTATTTGAGCAAACATGGAAGAATATCAATTAAGTGATGCATTTATATCTTCTTGAACTTCATATCTATTTCCCTTGCGAATTTCTGGAAGCATTGCAATGATATTTACATTACGTATATCCACTAAACAGTATAAAATTAAGAAAAATGGTTATAAAAACTAAAAACTATCCTAGGAAAATTAAGAATATCAAATATATGCATATTAGGTTCCAAAATAAAAAACTTCCAATATTACAACAAACAAAAAACTATTAAGTCCTTCCCTTATCATAATTCATTTTTGAAAATTCAAACTGGCTTCGATTTTTAAGCTCTAGAACAATAAACAACTCATTAAGTACATCCCAAACTATAATGCCATTTTAAATTCAAAGTGGATTCAATTGTAAAACTCTAGGGCCTTGTTTGTTTCAGCTTAAATTAAATTAAATTAAATGAAAATTTGAATTTTTTGTATAAGCCGAATGATGTAATATTTTGTAGTAATTTTTGTGGGGTTTTAAATAGTTCTTAGAGTTCGTAAAATATTTTTTTATAATTTTTTGAATTCTTTAAAACGTCTTTTTCGAGGGGTCACAACTTTGCTACAGTAAAACTCAACTGAACTTTAAGCTGAAATAAACAAGGCCTAGGAGAATAAGTAACTTAATTGTTTTTTAAAAAGAACAAGATAATTTACTAAACACTAAAAATGCCAAACTCATTATAGTTATTCTAAATAATGCAGAAAACTGTGGCTGCATATTGTAGTATATCATGCCTTCTACTTTAAAAAAACATGGCTTTCAAAAACTGTAGTATTTAAATGATGAATTGTCCAAAGAGGCTCTTACTTGCTAGTGAAAGATTTCTAGTTGTTAAGCTAGGTGGACATTGGAGCTTACGTTGTAATATCATGGGCTGCAGCCAAAACATGAGTTAAATAACCCAAAAGGAACCAGAGATGATTGGGTAAGTACATGTTTCCAGCTTTGTCTCCAAATCTAATATCCCTTTCTACAGTAACATATGAGTAATTCCCTTCCTTCCCAGACCCCTGCTCCTCTTATCGGTCCCCTCCCATCTAATGAATTTGCCAATGGCACGGAGGGAGGATCCCACCTAAGGTGTGAGGCTTCCTTTTGATTCCGTCCTTGCTTTTTATTGTACATTTTTAGGCTATGGTTGTTCTGGATGGGCATTTAAAATGATGGAAGTATTGCTGGTGCTTTTTGTCGCTGGGGCTCGGTGACCTTTAGATCATTAGTTGATAACTGAAGGATCGTGCCATCATCAAATAAGCTATTGTGTCATCATATAGCAAGTTAAACCTGATAGTGACAAAGCTATGGACCTAGATCTCATTTCTTCGATATTTCAGTATCTCACTTCAAAAGTACTGATGTTAATGTTGCAGATCCTCTCCTACTACTTTACCATAAAAGCTGATCACCATTGCAGGCAAGCACGGAAAAAAAACTAGAGATAATTAAAAAATATCTACAATTGCAGGCAAGCACCAAAAAAATACGAGACAATTAAAAGGATATCTCTAAGGTAGTTAGGCATTTTTAGAAAACAAAGACTGAAAATGCTAACAATAGGTATGATAATTCCAGCCGTCAGAATCTAGGAATCAGGCAAACAGAAAGAGGAGAAACCCTAGCTGCCATGCGAAACAGGAGAAGCGAAGAATCGGTTGTAAATCCTACGGGCGGTTGGTGGTGGAGGCTGCACTGAATCTGCAGCATGGGAGGCATTCAGTCGAGCAATTAGGGGTAGGATAGTGAGTTAAGGTTTCCAATAAAGGTGTCTTCAATGACAGAAACCTCGGTATTGACGATGATGGTGAAGTTTGTCAGCTGCTCGTCGGAAGACTGCATTAGTTGTACTTTTGGTATTGTTTCCATGTGCTTTTGGTGTCTCGAAGATGATCTGAAGGGGGCGGTGGCGGCCACGTCTCCAAGCTATTTTCCGACAGTTTCAATTCCTCTAGGAGAATTATGTCAGTGTGATCAGACCCAAGAAGTGGAAGCGTAAGAATCGGATGCCCAGATCCTTGAGTTTCTCTTCAGATTTGCCAGCAGTCTGGTAACACAGGATGAACTTTTCTTAGCATTAGTCTTTCTTTTTTCCTTCTGTTGTTGATCTGGAGGAAATGTTTGGGCTGCCATGTTCCAATAGCCTGTTTCGGGTAGCAGATTTGCTAGCCTTTCATATCAGTTTTTGTAGGAGTTAGTGGTTTTTACCGCCGATACCTATGGTTTGGTGGTTGTTCTCTTTGTATTTTTTATTACTGAGTAATAGAGGTTTGTTCTCAAAAGAAAAGTATGGTGATCCCAATAAATAAAGCACAAACATTATACATGAAGAAACATCATGAGGCAAATGTGCATACATCTTGTAAAGGCCTTCCCTATTTTCTTTTCACAGCCTTTGTATAACATTAGTTCAAAATAACCCTTGTATGACTATATAATAAAATGTACAAATTTCTATTTTAAAATGTTGTATATCAAATTGGGATTATTACCTGTAATCATTATCGCTCCATCAACTGGGCAATGATGTACCTCATCTTCTGTAAGTGTACTGTTGTACATTGCTGGTGTTGAAGCCAATCTACATGATAATACATTGTTAGATTTGAATATTTGACCCATCTTTGTTGCCTTGTCAAAGCAGGGTGGTAAGAAAGTTAAGAAGATACTAAATCTAAATCCATTCGAAATAGTTCAAGGTGGTAAGAAAGTTAAGAAGATACTAAATCTAAATCCATTCGAAATAGTTCAAAATTAGTGTTGTAGCATCCATTGATTGATGCTAGATTTTTCACAGTGAAGAATGATAAGAGAATTCTAGAAATTATGGGATTTTTTCTGTATAGCTCCATGCAACATAAAATCCTGTATAATGAATCTACACCAAAATTAAAGATCCAACTCACCCAAACTGTAGAACATCGTGTCCTCCAGCAGTGATCCCATGAGTAACTGCATTCTGACAACAACCACTTTTTAATAAGGAGTGAAAATGATTCAATGAAGAACAAATCCATCTTGCTCAAACATAAAAACCTTGTCAAAAGTAATTAAATTGTTTTCTAGTTTAACCATAAGAATGGATTGGTATTTATCAAAATTTATGATGGGGAATGGGTAGAAAAATGCAACAATAAAAATAAAACACATCTTTGGCAAATCCTGCAAACAAATAGATTAGACAACCCCTATCCTGAATTAGTATGTACCAAAACTATGATTGGGAATATTTAGGCACACAAGTAAAAAGGTGGCTCTTTTAATGTTTTATAATAATAAATACTGTGAACAAAAATACTGTTAATAATTTTATCGATGGTATATAGACTAATAAAGCTATCACATGCATCCCCCGTCCTGAATTAGCTTGTAGTTGTAATAAAACTATGATTAGGAATATTTAGGAAGGTACACATGTACTTTGCCAATTGCTTATTTGCCCCAAAGTATTTTGATTTTGTTCATATGCTCCAAAGTTCTTGAGCCAATTGCTATTTTACCCTTTTTTGAATATTGGCCATATTGTGCCAATCAAAAGAGATGACAATCCTCTCCCTCCCTCTATACCTTACGCCTTAAAAGCATATATAGAAGTCTCGGGTCATGCTTTTATAAACTTTCTGTGCTTAGTGGAAAACTAAATTTGTGAAGGAACAAATAAGTCCCTCAGCTGGCAGCCATATATGGATGAAAATAACAGGCCCTTCGTCCAGTTGGATCCATACATACAATAACAGATAGGCGTGAACAAACATTCGTATAATAATAGCATGTACACATTATCACACTATACAGATCAATGTGATAGAGAGTTCTATTTCCTACTTATACAAGCATGAAAAGGGAGAGGATTTGAGAACAGTACTACTAAACAAGGAGTACAGTACTGCATAATTTAAAACAATAGCTATTATTATCAGATGGAAAACAACATTTAAACCTAAAATTTTTTATATTGTGGCATCAACTATTTGCAACCAGTGCAACATTTGATACAAGCAAAAATGATTACTTGCAAACATCTAATATAGAATACTTTTACATCTCTTTAACTTTCAAATGAAACAGACATGTACATCACAGCTGATTAACCAGAATAAAAAAGCAAAACTTGGTGACCAAAGATCTTATCCAATTCTATACGATCCAAAGCAACTCTTGGAATAACTGTTTGGTGAAAGTCAAAATTATCACTATTCAGTACAAGTCGCTACCGGTTTTCTATTTTCTCTTTACTATCGCCCAAACAGAACAAGGCCAACTTTGGTTAGTTGCTCCGATCAGTTCATTGATGGTCAGCAACTATGACGGTTCTAATGATGATCCTGCACGTATTTTGTGTGCTTCTGCCAGGTAGATTTAAAAAAACCCTGTTAATTACTACGCTGCGTGGAAGAAGATTTTGGTCCAGTAAGAGCATACTTAAAGCATGCAAAAATAGCGCAAGAAACAGGTTCCACCTGCAATTTATGTGCAGAAATTCGTGAATCATGTCCAACAGAGATTCTTAAACGTCGCAATCCATCTGCCTTCTTCTTCTTTAACAACCATGCAGCAAAAGCAGCAGCTATGGCTTCAGTAATAGGTTCAGTGAGATTGACAGGCTCATCTTCAACCCCAGCAACAGCAACCCCACGAATATCACTACAAAACAAAACAGCCTGATATAGAACTGTCTGATATATAACATTTTACATGTACTTACAGGATGACATGCTAAAGTGCATGAACGGCACAAGCAATTCTGGCATATTGATGTATTAAAAAAACGACAAGTTGCCCTGCTGATGAAGTGGATGTTTGCATGAGATGAGCATAGCAATGTAACGCGAAAAATAAGATTAACAACCAGTTCCCATATTTTTTAGATTTGGTGAAACTGGACAAAAGGCATTCCAACTTTGGCAAACTGTACATTTTTCTTGGGCATGATCACATTACCTATACTATTAAGAAAATGAATTTAAAATATTGAGTATTTAATATTAACTACTGTTTTCAACAAATATTGCAAGATTCCACATGAAACTAACTTGGCTTCCATTGGATCCTGACTGTGTCAAGAGGTTTGGAAATGTAGTTACTGCTAGAAGACTAATGAACCAATACCCACAGCTAGCGATTATAATTCCTCAAATAAAACCAAAACACCCAATCAAAGTTATGTCCATAATCATTGAAAACACCCCGTGTACGAAATGATATGGCCAATAACCATGTATCCTTCAACTATATGATTTATAGAAATATAATCCTAGTAGCTGAAGGAACAGCATTAAAAAGGCTGATATTGTAATGATTTATAGAAGAAAAACATTTCCTCTTTAGTCAAATGTATTTTGTTTTAATTTTCCATTGCTAGAGACAACACCATAGCTAGAGATGTTCCATTACCATTGCAGAATTCAAACTAGTTCATACAATTCGACTTTTTCATGTCTTTAATATCATCCAAAGCAAAGGAGATTATCGTAGAGAGTAGAAAGTAGTTTATACATACCTGCCATTTTGAAGCTTAAGAAAATCAACTTTCTCAGATGATGAGACAACACTGCTACCTTGAGCAGCTGTGTAAGCAATAAAAAGTAACTGTGTAAGCAACTTTTCAAACTGCTACCCTGAGCAGCTGTGTAAGCAAGTAAATGCATAAGTAACTTTTTTCACATTTGGACATGCACAAGGCACATATATTACACATTGCAATGTACCCAAAATCAGCAATAAACATATGATATATATCAATATAATTAGGAAATATTTTGAGAGAAAAATAACCAAAAGGCCTTAGTAAAAACAAAACTATGTAACACCAGTCAGCAACCTGATCAATGAGAGCCTAGAACACACCATTGCAGCTAATATTTGCTTGTTTGATGAAGCTAATCCATGCTGTTGATGTGGTATTTAACCATTTGACTGGAGTATTAGCCAATGCTAATCTACAGTCCTGGAAGGAATGCATGTTGCGGGTATTGCGGGCACAAAATTCACTGGGATATCTTGTGTTGTGCCTAGTCCGTGGGCGATGTTGTGCCAAGAATGCATTTTGTACGGTCTTCGCTGATAATGCTGCAAAATTGCCAGATCTATCAGACCGCCATCTAAGTTAGCTTATGACATTGAATAAGATAATTGTTTATTTGGGTTCTTGTCCTAACAGTGTTGATGAGTAGCTTAGTTTTCTTCAACAAACAACAAAATGTAAGTGACAAAATCTGCACTTTATTGCGTCAAATTTCAGATCAATTTTGTACTACATCTTTTGACAGGGCATCGTTATGAAACGTTACATGCTAGCAAATTTATATATCTGTTCAATGCTCTCTTCACATTAATATCATTTGGTATTGTCTCGAAGGTCTTCAGAAGCCAATGGCATTGGTCATTCTCTAACTAATCTATTAATCGCTCTATGAAACAATATGTTTCCAGTCATTTCCCTAAACCTTTTCAAATGAACTAGCAAAACCATTTTAAAGTTCATAAAAAATAGCAGGTCAAGTTACAAATCCAAAGTTAAACTTTAACCAGAGTTAACATAAAAGTAACACGATCAAATATATCTGATTCCAAGAAAGTACCAATATCAACATTGTAGCTTAATAGCAATTTTCTTTAAAATATTACATTACTAATTTGTGTCTTTCTTGTTTTCAACGGCAGAAAAGAGCAATGAGCTATCGCTGCCATTTCGAAATAATCAATCTCGTTTCAAATGACAGAAGAATCATATCACGCGAACGAGTGTAGCATCCATTCAACAGGTGCTTACGACATAAATCAATGGAAAATTCGCAATGCCTCAAGCATGATTCGCATTGCTCCAGACAGCCCACCAAGAGAAGAAAAAAAAAAGCGGTAGAAACGAATCGGCACCAGAGCGCCACCGAATTCCTTGGTTCCGCGAGAATCACGGCACGAGGCGAAGGAGGATCAAACCGAAGCACACCCCATGGGGGGATTATGGGCACTGGTGCGGCCATGGATTCGGTCAAGCTCGAGGCACGACTCAGTTCGAGCAGTGAGATGACCGGAGAAAGCGTCTTAGATTAGAGAACAGCGGGAGGAGGAGGCGATGCACTGACCGGCCATGTGGAGGTGAGGCGGAGCTCGTGCGGTGCGGAGGCGGCTTGTTTCTACCGACGCGGCGCCGGCGGCGAGCACGAGGAAGAGGAGATGGTGGGGGGAGGAGGACGGGAGATGGTGGGAGTCGGGGCTAGCGACAGATGGAATAATCCGGAGGTGCGCTGCGGGATGGCCGGCAAAAGATCCCGAGGCCCAGTAGGATAGGATTTTTTTCTTAAACTAGCAAAAATACCTGTACATTGCAATGGGAGAAATAAAAATTATCGCACACCAGGTCAGTTAAAAATTATTCGCTAAAAAATGTTATTCAAAAAATTAATTCAAGTACAAGTTATTTTATGGCCATAGACTTTAGAAAACATTGTATTTTTATTTAATTGTAAACTTGTAACCTAATTCAAGAAGCTTATGAATTAGGAGCTTGTCAGGCATATTTTCTAACTGGTTTCACATGGGGAACAGAGACTCTGTCCTTGTAAACACATCAAGTTAAGGCCACCTGCGTTCTGGTCACAGTATTAATTTTGCTCATATGCATCGAGCTTGCGTTATCAAAAAGTTTATATATAAAGTATAAAACAACATTTTTATATATAAAGTATAAAACAACATCAAGTATGAAAGAAAATGAATTTGCTACCCATGAGACATCCCTGCCGAGTTACGCTGTAAGCCAACTATGCATTTGAATAGAAAAGTTAATATTTGTTATGCAGAATTAGTTCATCATATAGTCTAATGCTCATTTTTTTATGTTTTGCAAGCCATTAATCCATAAAAGAAATAAGAAAAATAGCAAATACTCAAATATATAGAATCAAAATACAACTTGTATTGAATACGTGTGTCTATACACACAGAGAGATAATAACATAACCCATTAAGCCCTATGTATTTTTGCTTGAGCCTGTGTTTTTAAAGAAGAAATTAACTATCAAGGAACATGTAGTAACAATTAAATGAAACAAAGCTACACCATGGAGAAAGCTATACCGATGAAGCTAAAATTCATATATTTCATCATCGATGCCACAGATTCTATACAAGTTGATGGGGACGGAATCCCGATCTTCCGACAGATATGGGTAAACACGATTGGTGGAGAACTCGATGTTGACGATCCGACCTCGATCAGCACCGATCTAGACCTGCAATCTCCGTTCGTTATCAACCACGCAAGCGCACGGTCGACCTCACCACGAAGGCTAGTTCCTGCAAGCAAATCGAGAATACAAGTAAGAAAAAAGAATAAGCAATCTCGAATTGCAAATTTGATATTAAGATCACTAATTTGGGGTTCCACAAACCGAATATCGGCGATACTGCGATGGCAGAAATATATCTAAGCAAAACCCGACTCAAACAATGATGGCTACGATGTCTTAATAGGCAAAAGGGCGACGACTAGGGTTTGGGGCGCCCCCTTGCGCGGGATGTACGGGTCGAAGCCCAAAAACAAAGTGACGCAGCACCGGGTGGCCCAACAGAATCTGGTCGCCTCTTGTTCCGACGATTGTGATCAACTCAGAAGGAATTTAGACGTGCGATCGGATCCGTTGGAAAGGTCTCGTCGAGGGCTTCTCCTAATGTACTTGAACACCCTAAACGGAGTTGATATGCATCTGCTACGCCCGTTTGAAGACAGACTGCTCCGCCGTGACCAATCCAGACTCCAACTCGTGGTAGACTTTGTTCCCGACCTGTCTTGGCGCAGAGTTCCATCCTCACTGATCAACACCATAATTCCTAAGTACAAGCACAACATTATTAGGTAGTAACTCGCTCTTATGGGTACTCTATTGTGTAGTAAGGAACGAGCCCACTTGGTGGTTTAGTTGTCACGCACGTGCCCTTATTATTGGTCCTTATACGATAGGTGGTGGCAGAGTGGACGCATCAGTAGGGGTGATGTCCTCATCATCCTCCGTCTCTTGACTTGGAGTCGTCCTCGACTCAAGCTCATCTTCTTCTCCCAAATATGGCCGCAAATCTGAAATGTTAAAAGTGGGGCTAACCCCAAAATCTGCAGGCAACTCAAGTTTATAGGCATTATTATTTATTCTCTCTAGCACCCTAAATGAACCATCTGCACAGAGCATCAATTTAGATTTTCTTAACTCTGAAAAACGCTCCTTACGCAAGTGTAACCAAACAAGATCTCTAGGAGCAAACAACAATTCCTTCCTACCATGACTAACAGCAATGCGATATTTATCATTCATGTATTCAATATTTTCTTTCGTGGTCTCATGCAGTTTTAAAATAAATTCAGCACGTTTCTTAGTATCAAGATTGACCTTTTCAGATGATGGTAAAGGCAATAGGTTAATGGGAGCACGAGGATTGAAACCATACACTACCTGGAAAGGACTTACTTTTGTAGTTGAATGTAGCGCACGGTTGTAAGCAAACTCCACGTGAGGAAGGCACTCCTCCCACAACTTTAAGTTCTTCTTTAGAACAGCTCGCAACATCGTGGATAAGGTACGATTCACAACCTCTGTTTGACCATCAGTTTGGGGGTGACAAGTAGTAGAAAACAGCAGCTTTGTCCTCAATTTATTCCACGATGTCCTTTAAAAATGACTCAAAAATTTTGTGTCGCGATCTGAAACAATAGTGGAGGGCACGGACAGGTCGCCACGCGTCCTGCTCGGCTCGGCGTGGGGGTCTGGTCGCCCGCTCTACGCCGAGCTGCCACACGTCCTGCTCGGCTCGGCGTGGGGACCCCGGTACGTTGTGTACCGACATCATCCTCTTGATTAACTTTCTTGAGCGCTTGACTAGAAGTGCTAGTTCTTCTATTTCCATAATCCCATCATCGGAGGAATCGTTATCACTTTCTGCAATCTTCTTCTTCTTTGCTTTCGCTTGAGCGGGAAGAGCAATAGTCTTCTTGGCATGAGGAGAATCTTCATAACCATTGATCCTCATCTCATACGAAGCAAGCTTTCCGAGGAGCTTAGTTGGAGTGAGAGTTCTCAACTTTTTAGTATTTTGGAGCATAGTGATAAGTGGGTTGAATTTGAATGGAACGATATCGAGAATCTTTCGGCATACATCAATATTCTCCATAGGTTTGCCACACATGCCGATGTCGTTGATGATCGGGTTCAACCTAGAGAACATATCGTTCACACTTTCAATAGGTAGCATCTTGAAATGATCAAATTGTCTTCTAGCAAAAGCTAATTTCTCCTCTACTAGCTCCAAGCTACCAACATGAATTTCTTTCAAAGTTTTCAAATTTCATTAGTTTTTGTGAGATTGCCAATACGATTGAACACATCAACACTCACATTGGAAAGTAAAACATTTTTAACTATGGCATTGTATCGCCGATATTCTGTCTCAACGGGAGTGAGAGACAATGGATTGACGGAAGTCGGATAACCGGACTCACAAGCAATCCAAACATCATAGTTAAGGGCTTCTAGATAACATTACATTCTAATTTTTCAATGGGCGTAATTTGTGCCATCGAAAGTAGGAGCTTTTCCTATGTCAATCTTGGCCCCCTCCTTAGTGGCCATCTCCTAGCGATTAAGATACAACGGAAGAACCTAGGCTCTGATACCACTTGAAAGAAACTCTTAAGGCCTAGAGGGGGTGAATAGGCAATTTTTAACTTCTTTGGGTTATACTTGATTAAGCAACAAAATTAAGAGTGACCCAATTCTAGATTCTGTGCCCTTTTAAGTGGAAGCAAATTAAATGGCACGCACTAGCAATCTAATTCATCTCACTAAAACTATTAAGCAACTTAAAACAATTCATGCGAGAATTAAGTGCGGAAGTAAGTGAGACAAAGGAGAAGTGACACGGTATTTGTTTCACCGAAGTTCGGAGTCACTACTCCTACTCTCCGTTGAGGCTGGCCCTTCCGCACAAGGACCGGCTCCCTCTTGAGCCACACGCCTCGCTTACTCCCCGGTAGTCGTTTCGCCACTCCGGCGAGGTGGACTCCGTCACCTTCACACCGACTCGAGAGTAGCCACACGCCAAGGCCTACTCCCAAGCCCACTCCTCTAAGAAGAACACCGTCCTCAAGAGTAATAATCCCGAATCGTCTCGATCATGCCAAATCGAAGGACTTCCATGAAGCTTGGTTTTGAGGGAAGGTAAGTGGTTGATGAATTGATGGAGGAATAGTTCTAGAACACCTCTAAGATGGGTATATGTTGACGATAGGTGAAGTGGAGCAACAAACCTCAAAAATGGCTGCCTACCGAGATCAATAAATACCCCTAGGAGAGAGACTAGTCATTGGAGCTTAGGACAACTCCAAAAACTAGCCGTTACAATACCCGTCGGACCCGGTCCGATGGCTGCAACCCCGTCTCAGAACAGCTGACACACTTACTGTCGCACCCGGTCTGACGGTGGTCGGACCCGGTCCGATGGAGCTTTAGGCACCGGAACAGGTTACTGTCGGACTCAGTCCGAAGGCGGTCGGACTCGGTCCGACCAGCAACAGAAGGGCAGTTCTAGGGTTTGGGCTCACCAGACCCAGTCCGATGGCGGTCGGACCCAGTCCGATGAGTATTGAAAGCGCACAGTTTTGAGTAATTTTGAAATGGTTGGAACCTTTAGCTATTTGTGGATGGCTTGGGGGCTAAGACAAGGAGAGACTCGGCACGATCGAACCAATTAGACCCCTCTTGAAGCATGGGCGACAAAAGTAAAATCTAGCTACTCCTAAGCCTACACATGACTTCTTCACTCGTCCGGTCATGCTTAAATCATCTTTGAAGCAGCTCAAATGTTCGTCGAAATCTCGCTAGGGTTCCATGAAAGGTCCAAGAACTCCCTAGCGCAAATGTATACGTCATCAATGCCACTAAAAGAATTAGGGCTCAACGATGCTCACAAGCGTGCGGCCGAGCGGCGGCGGGTCCATTGGTAGAGAGAGAGAAAGAGAGAGTGAGAAAAGAAGAGAAAGAGAGCGGCTGTGGGGCCCACTTGTCAGCTAAGTTCAAATTCAACGAAATTTTGAAAATTAGCTCAAATTTTTTAATTGTCCCAAAACTGGGATGTTACATGGAGCGGCAGGATAAACCGAGAAAAGGGCACAACACGCGGTGACTAGGATACCGATTACGTGCGCGTTGACGAGGACTAAGAGCAAGGCAAGGCGGAGACTCCACATGCGATGGGACAGAGGGAAGTCACTTCCGCCAGAAAAACAAATGGCGTTATCGCCGCCGGAAGCTGCCACCGCCACAAAACCCTAATTTTTTTCAATGTAATCTCGTGTATGGCTCTGGTACCACTTGTTAGCAAATATATCAAAACAAAGATTGAAGACGATTCAAAATTTTTACGTGGAAAACACTTTCAGGGAAAAACCACGGACGCCAACTGGCAAAATCCATTATATTATAAGAGTACAAAAGCAGGGGAGTCGTCCGCTTTTCCGTGCGGCTTACAAGAGGTATATATAAGGTGGACAAAACTGACTGCAGTCAGATACGGAAACAAATCCGCTAATCAATGTGACCGAACCGTGAACCCTCTAGGCGTCCACACAAGACTCACGTTAGAATTCGGATAATATTTCAAAAGCGGCAGAGAAAGCGCAGCGCGATGCCGCGGATGAACTCGTTGGGGAGCTGGATTGTTGCGGAGGTTCCAGCAAAAGAGGATCATCTCCGGGAGGACACAGCTGGCATGGTCGCGCTTGTCGATGATCAAAAGGTAGACTAGGAGTATCTTGTGGATGGTGTAGTCCTCACCTCGGAGGGAGGACGCAGCGGATGACGGTGATGAAGAGCTACAGCAGGCTTTTGCCGTTGAGGAGCAGCAGGATGGCACGCTTCATGGCGTCGACCTAGCTTGGCGGCGACGTCGATGCCCTCTAGATTCGCCTTGATCTCGTTGGCCACAGCGGCCGAGCCCTTCTCGTAGTAGGCCAGCAGCATTCACGACTTCTCCATGGCGGCGGCGGCGTCCGCGCGGCCGGGGACCGAAAGGAGGGGGCGTGACGGTGGTTGGATCTTGATAGGGAACGGGGATGGGAGGGAGAGCGAGTGGTGCGACGTGCAGGGTGGGAGGTGAAGAAGAAGAGGAGAGGCGAGATCAGTGGCCTCCGTTTGGTGCGGTGCCTTCCTTTCCTTTGGTTTGCAGGTTTCGGACCTTTCGATGCGACAAATGTGTGGAGCGCTTGGGCCTGAATATTGCTTAGGCTGGGCTACATAACGGAATCCTAGTTCAAAGGTTGCTTTTCTACCCAATCTGGGCCATTGACCACGTGGATTTGGTCCATTTGTAGCCTCCGCCACTCCTCTTGTTGCCCTTTGTCCGATGCCTTGCTTTTTTCCATCCCAATGCCCTCACGAGGAAAATGTATGAAACCGGTCCCAATACATGTCTCTGCAGGTCCATAGCTTAGTTTAGCTGGTGTTGGTCACTATTAGGTTCCATGGTCTGCATTTCTTTACTCTAATATTGAGTCACATCACTTTACCTCTCGTTGATCCATGCAAGTCGGGCGGAGAAAAGATAATCGTGGATCATCAACTCCGGGTGTTAGGTAGTTTTATTCTCTGGTCCATGACTCCAATAGTCAGCTGACCGTTTTTGGGATGTTCCTTCTTCCTTTATTAGTGTTAGTGTGGCCATGTCGAGTAGTGAGTTTTGGTAGCATCTAGTTGAGGGTGAGCTAGTTGTATATTTGTGTGCGTGTGCTTTTATTTCTTCATTTCCATATTTTTTTTATTGGCTTAGCTGGGAGAACAACGAGACAAGGTTTAGTACCTGAGCTTTAGGTCCTGTTCTTTTGATCTGATCTGAACGGATGAACAGCTGAATTGCTGAAATAACTAAACTTCGATAGCTTCTTTAAGGTAGTATCGAGATTCAAATTCATTTCATTTGACTTGCTTTTTAAAGCGTTAAGACCCACCTTCAAAACAACAAAAAAAGGGACTCAAAAGACTCAAAGCATATGTCTTTTCAAATCGTAGGTAAGTCGTTAAGCTCTTAAGCTGTTAAGCTTAAAAGAATCGGACCTTAATCTTATCTAAATTACCAAGCCAGAGCTAATTAGTAAATAAATATGAATGCCAAACTATTTATGTTCACTTTGGAGCCAAAAGAATCCATGGCTACCCGCTATAAGTTAAGAACATTGGATAACTATGGTCATCCTCAATTGGGCTCAGCTGGTCTAAATCCCAACAAGTTCGACTATAAAAGGGTTAATACCACCCGGCTAGACAGGGCTGTCACCACTTGATACCTACCACACAATCGTTGAACTGGGTACTGATGAGTCAATATAACATGTCTACGATTAATTCTGATACTTTTCCACCGCGCTACGGTGAAACACTCTGGCTTAAATAATAGTGACATTGCGTAACTAAACCAGGACTTGATCCCCGTGATCATAGATATGCTCTATAAGTACCCCACTCGAAAAGTAATGTGGAATATAAATGCTCGGCTAAAAGTAAATAGAATAGATTTGCATTGATATAACTTGAGTGCGAAAAGTAAAGATACAAGAGTTGTCGATGTTTGTTTAACCGCGGGAGCTGTCGATGTTTGTTTAACCGCGGGGTATCGTCGGCAATGATTATATATGGAGTTATGCGCTGGATCCAAACTTGATGGTAACACAATACAAGGGATTATATAGGTTCAGGTCCTTGCGGTGGAGGTAATACCATAATCCTATGTTCTGGGATCATGATGATCTGATGATCTGATACTCTGTGCAGAGATGAAGATTTCTCTCCATGGATGGGTGTGTAGAGATGAAGATGCCGAACTAGGGGCTCCCTGCCCGCCTTATATAGTGGGGGGCAGGGTTACAAGGTAGAGTCCTGGTCGGTTACGAGGTAGGATTCCTATCTATATCCTCTAGCTAGATACATAGTTATTCGGGATTACAAATGTATCTTCCCTATTAGGGATAAACTTCTATTTTTAAGCCTTCGGGAAAACCTTTTAGAGTCCGATTGGTACCCGTCCTTATCCACCGACTTGGTCCATCCCCTGTCGGGTGGTCTTTTAGACCCGCCTTGTGGGTACCTGGGGTCTATGTCATCCACAGTAGCCCCCGAGTTCTTCATAGTCGAGTTGCTGCTCCTTTTTGCCGCACCTTGTATGAGTCATGCTTCATGATGAATGCTTTTAGATTGTTGATGTTTCTTCCTGACTGGTTTCTTCTTTAAAGCCGAGTGCTTCATTGCATGCAAGGAGACTGTGAAGTCCTGAGTGGTACCTATCCCGATTTAATGGAAAACTGGCGGTCGGCCCATCATGGGGAGTACCCTTGATTGGATGAGGCTTGGCCAAGGGATATTTGTACCCGTCTGTCGTAGTGTACAGCTGGCGGCTCTTTTAGAGCATACCCTCGAAACCTTTAACCTAGAATCAACTCATGGTATCTGGTTCCGTCATGCGGAACCAGCAGTTGGCCTAACATGAGACATACCACCTGGATTGACCAAATTGCTTCTGAATCAAAACGTTGAACTGAAGCCCTCTCCCATATCCATCAATATGCACGAATTTTGATTTTGGCCAAAATTTTATACTTTCATGAAAATACGCTGTATCCATAAAAATTGTCAGATTTCAAAATTTCGAACATGACCGAATTTTATATTTTTAAAATCCGAGAAAAATCTAAAAACTTTGAAATTTGGTCAAATTCAAAATTTTAAAATCTAAACATTTTTAAAAATCCGGTTGAAATTTGAAATATGTTAGTTTGAAATTTTTGTCTCCCATGGTGGTTTGAAATAGCGGGCCAACTGCACCACACTTCATGTAGGGGCAAAACAGTAAAGTCATGCGGGTTAAAAAGGATAAATCAACAATAAATTGAGAAAAATAGGAAGAATGTCAGTGAGATCACAAATTCGCGTGTCTGGTATCATACGTGTCAAGGCGACCGAAATTAATGTCGTTGAAACGAGGCGTTCGAATTGGGTGTCACTCATGTCAATCTCCCTGCCACAAGAAGAAATTTATTGGTTTGGTAGGTACCCAAGTCCCGCTTGACGCAATGACCGGCAGTCGACCCATCATGGGGCGTACCATATCCCAAGCTAGGTTTTGCCGAGTGGCACCTTTACCCATCTGTCGCGGTGTACAGCTGGTGGCCCTTTTAGAGTGTACGAAGGGCATAGTCTTGTAGCTAAGCCTTAGTTGGAGCTCATGGCGCTGGGTGGCTCATGGCCAAAGGCGTATGCTTATAGCCGTGCCGTTTTTTGGCGCTCATGGCATTGTGTGGCTCGTGGCCGAAGGCGTAGACTTATAGCCATGCCGTAGTTGGCGCTTATGGCGCTGTGTGGCTCATGGCCAAAGGCGTAGGCTTATATTCGTGTCGTAGTTGGCGCTCATGGCGCGAGGCGGCTCGTGGCCAAGCGCGTAGGTGGCGCTCGTGACACGGGCCCTTCTTCGCTTGTAAACGAAGTCGTATAAGACACTTGTTAAAGGAGAAATCCATGAATTTCCGAGGCTTGGGGAAGGCAGTATAATGGTCTCTAGCACTTGTCATGACAGTGCTAGGAGCAGGATTCCCATCGGACGTGAGCAGTAGCCCCTTGTAACATGTTCAGGTAGGATTTAGGCAGTACCTAAATGAAAAAACAATCACTCGGATGTAAGGTCCACTGCTTAAATGGATTTGGGCCTCCGAGTGCTTTGCAGGCGTAGGCGTGTAGCCGAGCCGCACACTTGTCCGCTTGGGGCGCAAGTGTAGGTGCGGTGCTGAGCAGTAAACTTGGTCGCTCGGTGCACAAGCATTGGCGTGTAGCCGAGCTTTAGGCTTTGTCGCTCCAGGCATAGGCATAGGTGTGTAGCCGAGCCGTAAATTTGGTCTCTCGGTGCATAGGTGTTGGTGTGTAGCCGAGCCATAGACTTGGCGTTCCAGCAGTAGGTGTAGGCGTGTAGCCGAGCGGTAGACTTGGTCGCTCGGTGAAAGGCGTTGGTGTGTAGCCGAGCCGTAGACTTGACGCTCCGGGCATAGGCGTGTCACGTAGCCGTATTCTTGGGCACTTGGGGAGCGGACGTAGGCGTGTCATCGAGCCTTATACTTGGGCGCTCGGATCACCGGCGTAGGCGTGTCGCCGAGCTGTAGAGCTGGTCGCCGTATCCGAGTCGAGAATTGTGCCCCCGGGCGCACTACTCGTCGGCAGACGGCTGTGGCGTTTCCCAACATGAACGGGAGTCCGAATGAAGCGCTGTTGAAGTCCCTCCTGGATAGGATCTTGTTCGAGTCCGAAATAGTGAATCTTGATGTATTGGTGAAGTCTCTCCAAAATCGGATCTGATCCGAGTTCAAAAGAGCGAGGTTAGGCCTCCTGCGCATTACGCGTTGCTATGCAGCGACGGCGTTCTCCAACCCGAAGAGGAGTCCGGGTCGGTCGTTGATGAAGTTGCCCACAAATCGGATCTAATCGGATCTGGTCAGAGTCCGAGAGTGCGAGCTTGCCGTAGTTCGCCGGTGACGAAGTCGATGTTGCCAAAGTGAAAAGCCTTGCCAAAGGTGAAGGCGATGATAACTCTGTTAATCTTTGTGATAGTCGCGGCCAACACCTGAGAATCTTTGGTATGGGTCTATCCGTATCCAAGTCAGGAACCAATCCGTGAGTAAGTGGCAGCAGCATTCCATAACCTGAACGGAGCCAGAGAGAAGCAATGTCGATTCCTTCCCCGGATTGGATCATGTCTGAACCAGTGAAAGTGTTGTATATTATCCTAGGCCGGAACAAATTAGTTGATAGTGATAGGGTCCCCTTTTTGACGTCCCCATGTCCCTCCCGTGTGGTGTGGCGGCATGTCCATATCCAAGTCAGGAACCTATCCGTAAGTAAGTGGCAGCAGCATTCCATAATCTGAACGGAGCCAGAGAGAAGCAATGCAAACCTGTGAAAGTGTTGTTAAAGTCCTTGATTAAGTCATCGCCATATTCGAGTTGGGAATTGAGCCCTGCGGCACACCACTCTGGAGTAGGTGCCAATTTGTCCATCTCACCTCCCTTTATCCAACGAAACATTGCATCTCCTTGCATCCACTCAAATTGGCTCCCACCATGAATGAGCTCATACAGCCTAGCTGATTGGATAGTTGCATTGAGAGAGCAGTGCATAGTTGCATTTAGCAGGCCACAACCTGCCCCATCTACCCTTCAGTTTGGATGGAATCATCGAATGGACGCAAGCACCAAATGACCTGGATGCATCGGGAGAGCAGATTGCACCAGATGCATTCCCTAGATAGTTAGGTAAATAGATAGATACGCAATCGTGGACCTTTCGCAGACATATTTACAAGAAACTTAAACTATACTAGTATACCATAAATTCGTACATATCGCAAAGTCGCTATGTGATAGAAAATGAACCAGCCAAAGAACTATGGAAGGCTGGGCACAGATAGGGTTCATCACATATAGAAAAAGTAGGAACAGAATTAGTATAGCATGCAAGCTCTGCAACCAACAACACTGGATGATCTAAGGGATCCAGGTTACAAAACATGGCGTGCAAGTTGTAAATAGAAATCTATAAACCCCTTTGGATGGATCAGCAAGAGCATCTCTTCACCAGTTCCAATCACGGCAAAGATACATCCTTTTTTCCACGCTTGTTTTTTCCACGTTTCTTTTTGCTGGCCTTGTTTTTTTCAAGGTTCTTTTACTGGCCGTTTCTTGGCTACTAGTGACACCTTGTGTATGTGCTTCACTTGCGCCTGCACCAAATTATATAACGGCTCATAATTTGACATAATACTAAATAGCAAGAACAAAAGGCGGTCCTTCATTGATCCAAACAGGTAATAAAAACCATTAACAAAGAATAAAACAGATTCATGCATGGGGTTTTTGGTCAACTGTGTTACTCTAATTAAGGAGTACGACCTTGGGGAAAGCTTAATACCTCATGTGGTGTCGTATTTGGCTAGGTACAAGTTGAACAACATTTCTTGCATGTATAGCCTGTGTCTATATAATTTTATAACTTTGCCGTTTACTAAACCAGCAGTGCAACTTCAAAATGTGTTGTTTAGAATCTTTGGCTGCATCCCATCCCACCACAAAAATCAAAGAAATCTGAAAGTTGCAGACTTTCGAGTTTATTTATACAATAACTTTTAGTGTTTTCATGGAACAAATATGGCGCATAAACACGACACATTCAGTTTGGCAAAAAGAAATTCCTATTAGTGCATTGAATCCCAAGATTTTATTTATTTATTTATTTATTTTCTAACACTACTTCTAAATTAAGTCCACAAGCTAAAACACTAAATTAAGTCCACAAGCTTGATAGGTTGTAGCACTAGGTGGTCATTTCTCACCCTCCTAAACCAAAAAGCTAGTGCAGTAGTGTGGACTTGGCACCGCCAAAGATAAGATGCGAAATTGGTACAATGACTTGCCACTCCCAAGTCCCAAAGATGTTCAACAATTGGCTATTTAACAGTCATGTGTCGCTAATATATGGCTAGGTCTACATGTCAAGTTAAACACAGTGGAAAGTCATCTATTTTTCCATAGTTATTTAGTTTCCATTTATCAACAGAAAATGGATAGGATAACAAGAGTATTGATATGGATAGTCCTACATCAAGCGTGTACCGGCCGTACCTGTAGTCCCATAAAGATACTTGGAGATGTCACTGCATAAAAGGGCATTCTCCAACAAGAAGACAGAGTTCCTATTGGGATCAAGCTTGGCAACTCCCTGGAAGATCTTCTTTTTCATGTCAACAGCGACCACGCTTTCCAAGTGCGTGCTTGTAAGCCCTGACAGCAAGTAAAGGATATCATGGTCCAGGCTCAAGATAGGGTGAGCCATGAAGAGGTGCCCCAATGTTGCCTCCGTGGCCTCCACCTCATCTTTGCTGGTCGGCCTAGGAAGCAACTTAGAATGCTCCGGCGCGTATCCAATGGCGAGCTCAGCGACATCGACGGAGTAGTCAAGGCGCCAGTCATTCCATGAGCAGACTGGTATTGGCATGCTCCATGTGGTGGCCTTCCAGCCACTGTGTACCCAGGATGCGCGCGGCCTCGGACAGCACAGCCATTCATGATAGGAGGAAGCAGGGTGCTGGGTAACAGTCTTTTTTCTTGTCGGGCGAAGTTCCATCTCGATGTACTTGAGACATGCTTCGCCCTCGCTGTTGACAGTGACAGTGACGTCCCGGGTGCGGTAGGGGAAGCCCATGAGGTACTTGCTCCAGTTGCCCCTCGCCGGCAGCGGCAGCGGCATGTCGCGAAGCTCGGGTTTGTTATCCAGCACGTTGCAGAGAAGAATGCCTCGCCAGAGGTCGACCCAGCCGACCATGCATCTGTCGTACGTGATGGTCTTCCATGTCTGATGGTACAGGGTAGGCTCTTCAAGGTCGGAAGGAACCGGGCACACAATGTCCCTGATCGAATCCGTCACCAACAGCAGCTTGGAGGTCCACCCGGCCTTGCCCTTGCGGCGGTACAGATAGAGGCAGAGCTCCATTTCATTGTCATCGTGTAAGGCACTGGGAGTGACCCAGCGCCTGAGAGCGGCAACGACGTAGTTGCCTTTGGGACGGGGAAGGAGGGCGACCACGCGGTCGTGGAAGAGGGGGTCGGGCGGGCGCGGGAGCAGATCCAGCGAAGGTTGCTTAGAGTGCGCCCTGTAGACGAAGTAGTCGGCGCACTCGAGCTCCTCCATGTACGAAGAAGAAGGGTCCAAGCAGATGGAGACGCGGAAGAGGACGAGGTCGTCCTCGGCGGCGATGACCTTGGGTCCAGTCCCGAAGTGATCGGGTCCCAGGCCGGGGCAGTGGACGCTGAAATGGGAGGGGAATGGCGGATGGGCGGTGTAGAAGGTCACCTCGATGTCCTGCCCGGAGGTAGTGACGGCCGTGGCGGTGGTAGCGTTTCTGCGGCTGCGGGCGTCGATGTAGCCATGAGTGTCGAGGAGGACGCAGATCGCGGCGGGGCATCGTTGAACTCTGGGAGGGAGGGTGGAGGTCCCCTCGAGAAGCGGGAGCGGCCGGCCATGGTGGCCTCGTCTCGCCGGATCGGATCGGATCGGATCGTCTGGGCAAAGAAGAGAGGGTGGATCGATCGTAATTTTTTTTTTATAAAAAACCAGCACAGCACTAAGTAGGCTGGTTTAGGTCTCCAGCAGCCATAATACGGAAGTTAACTGGGAAATTATCAAACCAAACCTGCTGATCAGACGGTGAGTTTGCTCCTAGTTTAGCAAGCTCATCAGCTACTGAATTACAGCAACGATTGTAGTACATCAACTGGAAATGATCAAACTCTAACAACAAGGTTTTGGCTTCATGAACAATGGTAGCCACACAACTTCTTGACGCATCATTATCTTTTACTACCTCCGTTTTTTCTTGTTTGACATCTTTGACTTTTTGACATGTCTTTGACCATTCGTCTTATTCAAATTTTTTTTGTAAATATCATTTATTTTCTTGTGATTTGTTTTATCAACAGAGGTACTTTAAATATGTCTTATTTTTTACATCTTTGCACAAAATTTTTGAATAAGACCAATAGTCAAAGATGTACCAAAAAGTCAAAGGCGTTAAATAAAAAAAAACAGAGGGAGTAATTGATAAAACACCTCAAGAGCATCCATTTCCAGAATAATTTTTGCACGGCCCATGCCTTGAGCCATCTTGATATCCTGGAGGCAAGCAAAGATTTCAGCATGTTCATCATTTTGGTAGGCCTCCATCTTTCCTGCAGCCAATCCGACAATATCACCTTCTTCATCTCTAGCTACTACTCCCCATCCACCAGAACCCCGAAGGGGTAAATAAGAGCCATCAGTGTTAAATTTGATAAAGCCCTCTTCAGGGGGTTTCCATTTAAGATAACTACAGGGAGTAGCTCTACCTGGCATCACCTTCTTCAACTCAAGCCAATCATGTGTTGTTATACTTACTTGTTGCACCACAGCATTTATTGAAATCCCATTTTCCCCTTGAGAGATTTTGTTCTTCTGGAACCACTAAAGCCATAAGGCTGCAATGATTTTAAGCTGTAGTTCTTCTTCTTGTTCCCATATAAATTCCATGATTTGTGTTGGCTCTTGGCATACACACATTTGATGTCTCACACTTTCACAGCCCATTTGTCTCCATAAATCTTTGGCCCTTTTACATTTCAGGAATAAATATCCCCCATCTTCATCCAATCTATTGCACAAGTAGCAGATTGTGTCAACATCAATCCCTCTCCTTTTAATATTTGATTTCAGAGGTAAACTATTATGCGCAAATCTCCGCAAGAACATTTTGACTTTATTGGGGATTTCCATTTTCCAAAGTTTTGCCCAATTGAAATTTGAAACAGATCTAGAGGAGTTTTCTTGCTGGCCCTTTTCAACATTAATTGAATTCATGAAAAGTCTGTACGCAGATTTGACAGAAAAATTACCTCTCTTCTCCGGATGCTAGGCATAAAAATCTTCCATCTGCTCTTGAATAGGTATACTCTTTATTAGTTGAGCTTCCTCCTAGGAAAAAACTTGGTTTAACAAATCATGATCCCAGTCCCCAACAATTGGGTCTATAAGTTCATTAACTTTTGTTAAAAGACAGCTACCTCTAGCAGAACTCACAAATTTGTTTTGTTCTCTTGAAATCCAAGGGTCCTCCCAGATATTAATGGAGTTTCCATTTCTTACTCGCCAGATAATTTCTTTTTCAGCAATTGAATCCCTTTAAGAATATTCTTCCAAGAAAAAGAAGCTCTAGATTTCAGTTTTGCATGAAACAAGTCTGTTTGAGGGAAATATAGAGCTTTTAAGGTTAGAGCACAAAGAGAATCTAGTTTATCAATTATTCTCCATGCTTGCTTTGCAAGAAGAGCCATATTTGTTGCATAGAGCTCCCTAAACCCTAGTCCTCCTTGGTTCTTTGGTTTTACTAGTTTTTCTCTACTTAACCAATGAATCTTTTTCTCATTTTCCTGTTGAGCCCACCAGTACCTTTTGTTCATGGAAGTTAACTCATCGCACAGGCCTTTAGTAAGGTCATAACAGGACATGGCATATGTTGGTATGGCTTGGGCCACAGATTTAATAAGCAACTCCTTTCCAGCCTTTGAGAGAAGCTTCTCCTTCCATCCCTGTATTTTATTCCACATCATTTCTTTTAGATAACGGAAAGTCCCAGTTCTAGCCCTTTCAATATAAATAGGCAGACCTAGGTACCTTCCATTCTGAACTTCTGATTTTATGCCAAGAGTATCCATATGATGAGGGCATCGCCCACATGGATGTGACCGCCACTCCTTTCCCTACTTCCACTACGGTCATAACAAGTTGGCGACAATTCACTACATTCTCTACTTCTTGTATGTCTACTATGATGGCTTCATCAACATAGTACCATCGACTGCCACCTTGGCCAGGTCGATCACACAATTGGCCTCCGGATATAGCGTCATCATCTCCGTTACTTCGACCGCCACCTTGGCCGCCACCCATAATTGAAGGCGCAATCAAGAAAGGTGTATCTCCACCTCATCCACTCCTTCAGGTTGTAAAGGTCTTGTCACTCCAAAGACAGCCCAAGAGAAAGCCCAGCTCTAGTCCAAGCCCTGTTCGGCCATCCAGCAGCACGTCAACTTCAAACGGGCGTAACTCGGGCTCCCGAACTTCGTTTTCGGTGCACGACCACTCGTTGGAAAGATTAGGAGATAAGCTTTTCAATGGATCTAGCCCCACATCCAAATTCACTCCAGAGCGACGGGAAAATGCAGAACAATATTTCGGGCCAGAATTTCAGGGTGCTGCGTCACCGTATTTTTGGGCCTATGGCCCATATATCACTAGGGTTTGGTGGTGGCTGCACCCTTGGGCGCCCCACTCCCCCTGGCCGCCGCTATATATGTGGCCGTCGCCATTTTTCTATGTTTAGGTTTGGTTGTGTGTTGGTAGACCCCGTGTGCGTCCCCCTCGAATTTGCGTGTGTCGGCTAGACCACCCGAGTCGAGTTATCGAACCTCAAATTTATCCAAGTGCTTCATCCATATTTACAATTTTAGATTGTGTTTATCTTGTTTCTTGCTTGTTCTTCGATCGCTTGTAGGAAACGACCTTCGTGGTCAGGTCAATCGCGTTCTTGGCATGGTTGATAACGAGCAGGTTTGGTGGTTTAGCGATTGTCGGGTTGTCATCCTTGCGAGGTTGGTAGCCGGATCGTCAAGGTCGCCTCTCCGACCAGATCGAAATTATCCCCTCGAGTCTCACCAAAAGATCAGGCCTCCCCTGTGCCCCATCACCATAATAACTATCTTTTGCACTGGCTCTGTATTTGGGCTGAAAACAATGGCAGATTTCTCTCTATTGATTGCTTCGCCTGAGCATTGTGTAAAATTTCCTTAACTTCCATGGCTTCCTTCAGTGTTGCCTCCACCAAAAGAAGAGAATCATCGGCAAATAAGAGATGTGTAAACACTGGAGCATGTCTGTTCATTGAAAAACCCTTGAGTTTCCCAAGATTTTTGCTTTGTTGCATAGCACAAGATATTGCTTCAGCGCATAGGACAAATAAGTAAGGGGACAAGAGGTCTCCCTGTCTTAAACCTCTCTCAGGGATTATGGTGTCACTATAATCGTTGTTCACTTTGACCTTGTACTTGACAGAGGTAATGCATTCCATTACCAAATCAATCCATTTGTTGTCAAAACCTAGCTTTGTCATCATGCTTTGTGAAAAACTCCACAGCATTCTATCATAAGCTTTAGAAATATCCAACTTAATGGCTGCAAAGCAAGCTTTTCCTTTTTTCCTCTTTTGCAAATGGTTTAAAGCTTCTGAAGCAATTAATATGTTGTCAGATATCAACCTCCCTGGAACAAAAGCACTCTTGGTATTTGATACCACGTCAGGCAGTATAGTCTTTAGTCTGTTAGCAATGACTTTAGCAATTATTTTGTACCTAACATTGCATAGGCTGATCGGCCTTAGTTCTTTCAGATTTGTAGGATGTTTAGTTTTTGGGGTTAAAACTATTAAAGTGCCATTCCATCCCTCGGGCATTCTTCCCCCTACTAGCACTTTTCTTATCTCTCCCATGACATCAGCTCCAACCAAGTCCCAAAATTTCTTAAAGAAAATGACTGGAAGGCCATCTGGTCTCGGTGCTTTCAAATCTCCCATTTGATCTGTGATGTAACCTTGGGTTGGACTACATAGTTAAACTCTTCAGACCTCCCATGTTGCCCCTTCTTAAATAATTTTTTATAGTAATTCTGAATAAGAAGCTTCAGATCTTTATCTCCCTCAACCCATGCTCCTTTCTCATCCCTCAGCTTGTCAATGTGATTGTTCCTCTTTCTCTGAGATGCATAGGCATGGAAATATTTAGTATTCTTATCTCCATTCTTGAGCCACAAAATATGGCATCTCTGTCTCCAGTAAATATCCCTCTGCTCTTCAGCTTTTGTAATTTTCCTTTCCAGGCTGATTTGTTTATCCAAGTTGACTTGATTCAGAGGTTCCTTCCTGCACTCCTCTAACTCTTGTCTTAGATACTTGATCTCCTTTGAATAGTCCCCTTTTCGGTTTTTCCGCCAATTTATTAGTTTGTAAGTCACATTCTTGATTTTCCTGTTCACCATATTTGACGTACCCCCATTATTATTACCCTCCCAAGCCCGTTTTACTACTCCCTCCGTTCGGTTATGTAGGGCGTATAGTTTTTGCAAAGACCAAGGAGAGTTGGCATGCGTTAATTAATTACCCCCAATTAATTGCCGCTAATTAGCTGTTCAATAATCCGCGCCAATGCATGCGTCCGTGTGAACATCTGCATGTACCCGCGCCTATGCATGCGCCCACGCTCGCCTATGCATGAGCTAATTAGTTGCCTCTCATTAATTACCGTTGATTAATTAACCCGCGTCTCTGCATGCATGCGCCTTGCACGTGCACCTTGGAAAAGAAATCAACGTAGGAAATGAAAACGCGCCCTATAAATTGAAACAGCACGAAAAAAATTATACGCCCTATAAAATAGAACAGAGGGAGTATATCATAGCATTCTTCTTCATCCAACCAGCTTGCCTCAAAGAAAAATCTAGCTTTTGCCTGTATTCTAACATTTTCACGGGTCCTCTTAACAGTATGCACAATAAGAGGCCTATGATCCGAATGGTAGAAATGCCCGTAAACCACCTTCGTATTAGGAAAGTTGGTGTGCCACCTAGTGTTTGCCACAGCCCTGTCCAATCTTTCCTTGATGAAATTTCCTACCACATGATTTTTGTTGCTCCACGTGAAAACATCTCCTTTGAATTCTACTTCTGATAGGTCACAATATTGGAGACTTTCCTGAAACTTATCCATGTATCGTTGCTCTCTTGGAGCACCTCCTACCTTCTCATGCTGATATAGAATTTCATTAAAATCTCCCATGCAAATCCAGGGAAGGTTAGGGCAATTGTTTAAATATCTCATAAGTTTCCAAGTGACATCCCTTTTCTCCTTGTTTGGCTCTCCATAAACTCCTGTCACCCTCCAGACCGAACCATCCTCTTCTATAACCTCTGCATCAATATGTCTCTTAGAAATACTGCAGACAGTTAAATTAACTTCCCTTTTCCAGAATAAGGCCAATCCTCCACTTTTTCGGTCACTGTCTTTGCCAACCATATGAAACATTCTGAGCAGAAATCTAAATTTTTCCAATTTAGTAACAGACATCTTAGTCTCACAGAGAAACAAGATGTCAGGATCTTCTTGCTTGTGGAGATCCAGAAGCCCTCGAACTGCCGACCGGTTTCCAATCCCCGGCAGTTCCAACTCAAGAGCTTAATTGATTCCCACGGGACTGTCCCGGCAGTCCCGCGTTTAAGAATTTTGGCTTCTTTGTCCCTTCCACTAACAGCAGTTCACCCCTCCCATACTCCTCAGCCTCTGCTTCCACAATCTCATCTTCAAAGGTACCTGTCAGCATATGCATGTTACTGTTTTTGCTTCCTCCCTTCAGCCCTTCTTCTTGTTTCCTTTTTTTTGACCCTTGGGTGTTTTGATCATCTTTTTTTTTGCTGCCTGTGACACTGACTTCACTATCTCCATGTTGCTTCTTTCTTTAATTGGTGATGTAACTTCTTCTTTATCTCCTTCTTGAGCCACATAATCATTAGAATTATTTTTTGACCTACTATCTGATTTATGATAAATAGGAGAACGGGCTCCCTTCTCAGAACTTGTGGACTTTTTGCTTGAACTCTCCCCTTGGCTAAATTGTACGCCTGAGTAAGATTTCCTTCTCTCCTCCGAAGCTCTCAACTTGACACTATAAGGGAGGCGCCCATTCTCATCCCTGACTACAGGGGTCATGCATTCGAACAAAGAATGTCCAATAATGCCACAAGAAAAACAGAAATATGGAAGTTTCTCATACATCACATCAAACCACTCCTTTTTGTCCCTTCTGGAGGAATAGACGGTGACCCCTCTACTCAAAGGTTCCTCTAGAGCTATTTTAATTCCTGCTCTCAGTTCGTTCCTGTTGGCGATAGTTATGCCTGACAGAATAAACCCACAAGCGCACGGATATCGTTGAAGCCTTTCACCCTAGAGTATTCCGGGGTATCGAATCCACAGGGAACAAGAAGCTACCAGCCTTGAATTAATCTTATATAGATGGAAGAGAGAACAATTGAGAAGGTCGAGAGGGTCTTCTGGTTTAGGTCACACTGGCCAAAGAGTGAGCACTTAGTTCTATGCTGGCTTTATTTACGTCGGAGCATGGCAGGCCCGCTACCCGCCCACCTTCACTTAAGAAGTCTAGAGAGTTACGGTCACCCCCGAAGGGCCCTACGGAGCCAACCCTAACGTGGTGGAACGTTACTAAGGATAGACAGTGCTATCACCACCTACTACCATCCACGACAGTCCGTTGGGTCTGGGCATCAACCAAGGTAATTACTAGTCTAGACACCGCGTCTACACTAACAATTACTACTTTACTAACACGCCGAGTAAAGTATTCACAAAAGGCAAAGTATATCTCACCAGTTGCAAACGGGGTTCTCAGTAGATAAACTAGTATTGAACTGGAAGTACTTTATAAATAAAAGAGCATGGCTACAGTGTTACCAGACTGAAGGGGAGAACTCCACTCGAAGCCGAGCTTTATTCCCGAGGTAGAAGTAGGAGAGAGCCGGGGCCTCCGGCTCATCTCCAACACTCTCACCTCACCTCTCTTCCTACTCTAATTACAATGTGGTACTAAATCCTTCTCTTCACCATGATCACAAATGAGGGAGAGGACCTCCTTTTATAGTGTGCCGGAGCGAGTGAGCGAGTGCCACGTGTTAGGACAAGTGTCACACAACCCCCTCCTAAGGAGAATCCAAGGTAGGCCCGGGGGTAGGTCGGCCGGCCTAGGTTGGGTCGGCCGACCCGGCTTCGGTTGATCCCGGCCCTCTAAATCGCCTGGGATGCTCCTTGTGCGGTGTAGATTGCCTCCCTAGGTTGGTTTGGCAGTTGGAGACCGGTAGCATTGGGTTTCTTTAGAATCCTATGCATGACTTGTGAAGCACTCCTGTCGACGGTTGAGATATCGATCTCAAGTCGCTAAGGTTCTTTAAGATTGAGATAGGAGACACGCCGAACAACCACGAACAACGTGACAGGAGAGCGAGTTTTATCTGGTTCGGGCCTCTCGGAGAGATAATAGCCCTCGTCGCGGCCTTTCTTATATATCGGGGATGAATACAAGAGGTGGCTCGGCGAGACGAACAAGTCTCGGCGAGATTATCTGAGTACAAGTCTTGCGATAAGCTATAAGATGATGACCGGGCCCCTTAACACGCCGTAGGGCTCATGTTTATATAGTCTTGAGCAAACCAACCTATCAAGGGATAATCGGGCGGGCTAACTATGAGTTTGTAACGAACTCATACATGCCAAATACATCCCGAGGTAGATAAGGTATACTCCAATTCTTGGGGATCACGACTTCTATTCCAATCCGGGAAACCAACGTCCGGGTCTTCACGTAGCCATGCAGAACTCTTGTTCGAGTAGGACTCAAACACGAATCCTAGGTCGTTCGCACCGTGCCGCCCAAGAAGCTGTTCGGCAGATGCACATGGGCTCGATAGAACCTTCCGTGAGCCGGGCCTGGTAGACCGTTCGAGTAGGCCGTCGGGAGTGGGCCATGGCTATGGGCGTGATTTTATCCTCGACAGACTAGCCCCGAGACTCAAGTGGAAGGACTCACTAGAGTGGGGTCTTCCTCTTGAGACTCTAAGTCACGAAGAGGGAAATTTTGTCGCTACAAAGACGTGCAGCAAAGCGAATCGAACAGTTATGGTTCAACCGAACAATACTTGTTCGGGACCGAACAAACCCGCCCGGTGCCGAGCAACTCTGTTGCATCGAACAGGGAACGACATCTGTCCGAGTAGAGTACCCAGCCCTCGATGCAGAAATCGGAGGAAGTGAGGTGAATCATCTCCTTGAGGTTGAACGTCATCAAGGAGGGATTGGATTCTTGGTAGTGAAGAGCGTACCACCGCATCCGGTAAGATCAGATCTTCCGGGAAAATGAGCAAGTCACGAGATGGACTTGTGTTGCTGCATCCAGGCATGAAGATACCTAGGAAAGCATAAACGAAAATACGAAAATCACCTCTCAGGTTAGAACCTGCCCGAGGAAATAGAGATCGCGCTCTCGAGCAAGTGTCGTGCTCAGGAGCGAAAGTGATGTGCCCCCAGACGTAGATCGTGTGCTAGGAGCAGACAATGCATACGAGGGGGAAGGTGACCCAGTCCCAGAGCACAGAGCTCGTCAAAGGAACCAGGTAAAGAGATCTAGTCCCCGAGCACGGAGCTCGTTAAAGGAACTAGAAAGTGCGACCAGGTGAAGACGTACCCGGTAAAAGAACATCCAGATCCCGGCGCGGAGCTCGTCGCGGAACAGGCGTGCGCCCGGCGAAGAGCGCCGGCGAGTGATCCGGCCCGAGCACGGAGCTCGTCGCGGGGACGGATCGCGCCTCGGGCGAAGAGCTGCCGGTCGAGGTGAATCACAACCCGATCGATCGAGCCGCAAGAGAAAGTGTGAAATCAACGCTTTACCCATGACGTATTCCTTGCGGCGGTGATATCGTTGTCTTGGCAAGTGCGAATCGACGCTTGAGTGCCCGTTATGATGAGAATCGACTACGATGGGCATGCCCGTTCGCGATGAGAATCACTACGGTGGGCGAGGACTCCGTTGGTGGCGCTTTACCTTGACTTAGCCGAACTGTGAAGGTCGGTCCGGGCAAAGGCAAGAGATCACATGCGGTGAAGTGAATCATTCCCGAACAAGCGCGAGCAAACCCGGAAGAGAGGGACGCACATCGGCTCGGTGGGGAAGCACGGAACCTCGCCACGACCATCACGGAGTCCGATGTTCCCTGTTCTGTATTCCTGCGGAAGACAAATAAGAAACGAGCGACAAGGGGAAAAAGAGAGCAAGAACAGGCTCTAAGAAGAGCAAAGCGAGCTTTAGAAAACACGCAAAGAGGCGACCTACCCGCACAAGACATAATTTTTTCCGCACGTCCCCGATAGCGTTAGTGTCACCTCGGCGAATCTTGGAACCGACGCAAGGAGTGCCCGTTATGATGAGAATCGGCTACGGTGGGCGGGACTCCGTTGGTGGTGCATTGCTCCGGATTACCGTGCAAGAAAGGGCGTAGCATGGATAAAAAGGCGTGTCAGGCGGGCAAGTGCAGCCCAGCGTGGCTAAGACCGCTAACCGTGAAAGGCGATCGGGACTTTAGCCGCAGCAAGACGTCGAGGCGAAATCTTATCCGGGCATGGATCCAGATATAGCGTTGGTGTCGCCTCGGCGAGTGCGGAACCAGCGCCAGAGTGCCCGCGATGAGAATCGACTACGGTGGGCATGCCCGTTGCGATGAGAATCGACTACGGTGGGCGAAACTCCTCGGTGGTGCACCGCTTGTTAACCGAGCCATATAGGTCGTCGCCAGATAAAAAGACATGCTCGTACGCGGGGAGCGCTACGGGAGCGAAAGACCAACGAGGTGTTGGAAAACCAGCGCTAAGGAAAGGAATTGGAAAACTGGAAACGTACCGGGGTTGCCAAAATTCAGCTCAAGTCCCAACTGACCGGGGAGAGGCAGTCCTCCGAAGCTCTTCGGGAAGAAGCCAAGGAGCTTTGCGTGTTGGCCGTGAGGACTAGCATTGCGGAAGAAAGGGTCGAGGAGCTGGCCGAGCAGCTCAAGACCGCCGAGCAACGCTTGAATCAGAGTGAGAGTCTGACCGAGCAGCTTTTCCTGCAAAAAAGAGCAGCAAAAGAAAAGGACGAACAGAAAACCAAGAGCAAGGCGAACAGCGCTAGAGAGTTTTAAGAAAACCGGTAGAACGCTTAGCCTAACTCCCAGCCCCCGTTGTGCATCTGCTCGAGGACCTGAGTTTGCGAACTCGAACAGGTGCACAAGAGAAAGAGCGACGCCCTAGCCCCCGGTACGGACGATGCATGAAGACCTGAACTTGCGACTTCAAGCACGTACGTAAAGAGTTAGAGCGACACCCGTATCTGATCGACTCGTTCGAACCGCTCGTTAACGTAAGTTAGGCGATTCGAAGGTAACCGAACAAGGAAAGTGCCTCCGCGGAGGGCTTACGAGCGAGCTTTGCCAAGTGGTTGTGCCGTGGCGGTAAGTGCCTCTGCCGGAAGGCTTACGAGCGAGCTTAGCCGCGAGGCCGATGCCGTGTTACGCAACTCGAAGTTTAGAAACTTGTTGAAACCAGATCTGGCGGGAAAACCCTTAAGATTGCGGAGCCAAGAGTTCGCAAGACCGAAAGCGACCATCAAGTGTTACCAGAGAGAAAGAGTTGTCTCGAGAAAACAAGTGGTGAGGAGGACCGCAGGGGCCGCGAGCATTCACCGCTCAATGGGTTGAACTTTACATGGCGGCCGAGAGACTTGGACGAGCTAAGGCGCGAAATTTGAGAAAAAGCGAAGTTAGGAAGCGAAAGACCTACGAGGAACTTCTGAAATCGGTCGATGTTCCAAGTCTTTGGTCACCCTCTCCGCCATCCACCGCCAAAGTAACGGCCGGGATCCGAAAGGAGTTTTGATCCGATCCCGAGCACGGAGCTCGTCGCGGGACCAGACGCGCCCGGCGAAGAGCTGCCGGCGAAGAGATCCACCCGAGCACGGAGCTCGTTCAGGGGACGAGACAAGCTCCGGGCGAAGAGCTGCCCGGCGCGAAGAGATCCAGCCCCCGAGCACGGAGCTCGTTGCGGGGACCAGACGCGCGCTCCGGGCGAAGAGCTGCTCGGCGCGAAGAGATCCAGTCCCCGAGCGCGGAGCTGGGAACCAGATCTGAAAGGCGATCAAGATCGAAGGGATCGATCCGATCTGGCAGGGGAAGAGACATCCTGCCCTTCTGAGTCGTAGTCCTCAGGGAGAATCTCCGTATCGCTGATGGAGTTCGACATGCTCGATCTGCGTATCCCCACGGACGGCGCCAGCTGTCGACGGTTGAGATATCGATCTCAAGTCGCTAAGGTTCTTTAAGATTGAGATAGGAACACGCCAACAACCACGAACAACGGTAACAGGAGATGAGTTTTTATCCCGTTCGGCCTCTCGGAGAGATAATAGCCCGACGTCCACCTTTCTTATATATCGGGGATGAATACAAGAGGTGGCTCGACGAGGGCGAACAAGTCTCGGTGAGATTATCTGATACAAGTCGCGATAAGCTATAAGATGATGACCAGCCCCTTAACACGCCGTAGGGCTCTGTTTATATAGTCTTGAGCAAACCGACCTATCAAGGGATAATCGGGCCGGCTAACTACGAGTTTGTAACGAAGTCATACATGCCAAATACATCCCGAGGTAGATAAGGTATACTCCAATTCTTGGGGATCACGACTTCTATTCCAATCCGGGAAACCAACGTCCGGGTCTTCACGTAGCCGTGCAGAACTCTTGTTCGAGTAGGACTCAAACACGAATCCTAGGCCGTTACGCACCGTGCCAGCCAAGAAGCTGTTCGGCAGGATGCACATGGGCCTGATAGAACCTTCCAGGGAGCTGGGCCCTAGTAGACCGTTCGAGTAGGCCGTCAGGGAGTGGGCCATGGCTATGGGCCGTGATTTTATCCCCGACAACTCCCTGTTTTTGGATCAAACCGACTTGCATGGATGGTTGGGATGGCTTCTAGGTGTGTTTCTTAGCGTGTGGGAAAGAAACCAAGGCAAATTGGCCAAAAGAAGGGGCCGGCCGACCGGGTCGGCCGGCCTTCCTGGTCTGGTCCGGTCTGGCTCATCGTCTTCCGAAATTTCTTTCTCCCTCATTCGAGCTCCAAATATAGCAAATAATATATGTGTTTCGATCGTCTCGACGAGCTCTTCATCATGGTGTAGTCCATTTTCTAATTTGATGACTTTTCAAAATATGTTTATTTTAAACTCCATCATTCGTCTGATTTGCATACGGTCGATAAATCGTCTTTTCTTGTGTATGCCTGCAAAACTTGAGACTACACCAAAACTCGTGGAGCTCATTCATGTTAGCCTCAATGTAGTTTGAATTCCTTTATTTTGTAAATATGTTGACGGTCAAAAGCAAACAAAATATTACATATAAGGACCGTCAACACACCCCCACGCTAGATCTTTGCTCGTCCCGAGAAAAGGTTAGAATTTCGAACCACGGGTACAAGTCCAACGTCAGGAATTTTTGAATAACAACTTTGTAATATATTTAACCGGCATGATTACTATTCTAAAATATTCCTCAAGACTTGTGAGTTTTTGATGTGTCTACAGGTCTTACCATTAGTAGTTGACAAATGGAACAGCTTGACGAGAGGGAATATCTCATTAATAGGCCTACTCAGAGTTCTTATCCATTTTAGGAAATAAATGCCCAACTCATGATTATCCCTATAGTGATACTCTCAAATCACTCAAGAGGTGTTTATATTCCTCACCAAGGCCGGTGCAGCCTTTATCCTACATCTAAGGTTTATGTGGAGCTCAAGGTAGGATATTGTGGTAGTTATGATACACACTTTTATCAGGTTAAAACTATATCCTAATAAAGATGATGTTAATCTAATTTCCAATCATATAAGAAATAATATCCAGGGTTGAGGAAGAGAATGAACTCACGCCAAAGGAATAAGAAGAAATACAAGTACAAGGATGTGTGGTACTAATGAGTCCAACACATCGATCTTGTATGTTGGGAATAATGGTCTCCTCCTTAAAATCCACTTTTTATATTTTTGTCCCTTTTTCAAAAGAGATAAAGGAGGCCTAAAGAGATATTTTCTCTCTCTTTTTTTCTTTCTTTTCTTTTCTCTCTCTGTTTTTTTTAATAAGAAGGGAGACCTGTGATTAGTCTCTCTCTCTCTCTCTCTCTCTCTCTCTCTCTCTCTCTCTCTCTTTTTCTCTTTTATGCCTTGTCAAATTTGGGACTTTATGAAAAGTTTGAGAAATAGATCATTTATTTTGGAGGACCATCATATAGGTAGGTATGGTGGCACCAGAAAATATGATTAGCTAAATGTTTCGGGGTGGAATATCTGGCGAAGATGTACGCTTAATTCTGAGGTGGAATTTCAGCATTACCAGATATGAAAAGGCTAGCAATCAAAGGAGACGCGATGGAAAATAATTGGAATAGATAACATTTCTTAAGAGGATTCAGGTTTTAGCCCAACTCAGTATGATCAAAACTACAAATGAAGGCTCAAATATTATGATAAGCTTTTGGCTGTGGTAGGTAATACATCACTAAGGAACATCTAGAGCTGGGAGTTTCATTTGAAAAATCAAAATTCTCTGAGTCTGCACTGACTAAAGAGAAATGCCTCTTACTAAATCACATAAGTCAACAACTTAGGTTAGACCTCTCCTAAATAGTGATTGTTCCCACAAGAAATGAGTACTAATAGAAGAATAATGTTCATGCCTGCTAGAATATAAAAAACAAAGTTGTATCCAAATTCCAGGTGACTCATGGTGGAATTGATCAATTTTTTATCTTTTTCATGGCATAACATGATTAATTCAAAAGTAGGGAGAGGTAAGAGTCCATACCTTTGGAAGTGTCGAAAGCTGAAGATGGTTTCATGACCGCTTGTGCCGAGTTTGCTTGCTAGGTGTTCATGTTACCCGTGATCTATGTTGAAAATATCTTGGCGACAATCGTTAGTCTCAGAGGTCGAATAGGTGCATAATGATGCCTTCGGTCGAGTAGTTATGCACTCACGACACAAGTCAACACTTCCACTCAAAGGGAGGTAACTCTACATTTTATTCAACAATTTTCATTTTCATTTTCATTTTTATTTTTATTATTATTTTTGGAGTGGAACAAATTATCTAAGGCGCATAACTAAGAAAGCAAATTTTGCAATGGTCCTACTTTTTTTTAAGCCTTGTTCTTCCAGCTGCAAGATTTATGGCAAACACGACTACGAGATTTGCAATGCTTGTTGCACACAAACACATCTACAACCATTTGTTTAAAGAGATTTTGTCGTAGGAGCATTGGATGGTTGAAGATCTCGTAAAAGTTGGCACCCACGAAATTTGTAGGTATGTCTAGCGAGAACGGTTCTTGGTGTTCTTCAAAGATGAAGCTTCCGCGCTCATTACCAAGACATTTTTTAACGGGTTCTACTCTTGGAATCTCAGGAACGTCCATAGACCAAACAGATTTAACATCGAATATTTGTCTATGACATTCTAAAGGTTCACCTACGCACTCAAAACTATCCATGCCCTTTTCTACACTCCCTCTCTCGACAAAAAGATATCCAGGCTTGTCCGAGTCGAGATGTGGTTCCTCCTCTTCGGTGAAGGGTTTAGAGGAACAAGGAACATTATAGGGATCACCCTCATCGAGACCCGAGGCCCAAAGTTCATGAGAACGGGGACAAAGATAATCATGAATTTTCTCGTCAAGAACATGGGCTGAAGTGCAGAAAGGATCAGGGTTTGAGGTATAGGATGGTTCGGGAATTTCTTCTATTGGTGCTTCTGGAATCTTAAAAGGGACAGGTACTGAACTCAATTCTAGAATCTCATAATTCTCAACTTGTTCATCAGGCTCAGGAGGTTCATCATATGTTTTAGTGAAGGGAGTGTTCCTAAGGATTTTGTCTAAGATTTCTGTTCTCTCCTCCACTGTCTTATAAATAAAGGCTCCTCCGGAAGCTATGTCCAAGAATTTAGCATTGTCCGGATTGGGACCACAGACAAAATGTTGCATGAAGATTGGTTCTGGGATAGCTAAATCCGGTCCTGAAAAGGCTAGATGGGTGTATCGAGCCCAAGCTGCTCCTAGGGATTCCTTCTCGCCTTGCTCAAAGGTCAGGGCCTTCTTACGAAGATCAACAAACTTAGAGATAGGAAAGAAAGTGAGGCAGAATTTGTCCTTCAATGCTTCCCAGCTGCCGTTGACTCTACCTACGGTCTGGATGTACCACTTCTTGGCTGTTCCCATTAAAGAAAACGGAATCAACATCCATTTCAAAGTGTCTTGGGCCATCTCTTCGATAATGACAGTCAAACAGAGTTGTTCGAAGTCACGTAGGTGGTCATAAGGATTATCGTCCCTAATTCCAGTAAAAGGATTTTCCTGCACCAAAACTATAAGCTTAGGTCTAAGCTCATAGTTAGGGGTTTTGATAGGATGCGAAGATAATGGTGGCACTTGGTACTCGCCCTTGGGAGCCGAATGTTAGAAAAGAGGTTTTGCATCCATGATAAATAGATAAGAGAGAATTCTTGACTAGTAGGCAACCGTTCCCCGGCAACGGCGCCAGAAAAGCTTGTTGGCGATAGCTATGCCTGACAGAATAAACCCGCAAGCACACAGATATCGTTGAAGCCTTTCACCCTAGAGTATTCCGGGGTATCGAATCGACAGGGAACAAGAAGCTACCAGCCTTGAATTAATCTTATATAGATGGGAGAGAGAACAATTGAGAATGTCGTGAGGGTCTTCTGGTTTAGGTCACACTGGCCTAAGAGTGAGCACTTAGTTCTATGCTGGCTTTATTTACGTCGGAGCATGGCAGGCCCGCTAACCGCCCACCTTTAGTTAAGAAGCCTGGAGAGTTACGGTCATCCCCGAAGGGCCCTACAGAGCCAACCCTAACATGGTGGAACGTTACTAAGGATAGACAGGGCTGTCACCACCTACTACCATCCACGACAGTCCATTGGGTCTGGGAGTCAACCAAGGTAATTACTAGTCTAGACACCGCGTCTACACTAGCAATTACTACTTTACTAGCGGGCCGAGTAAAGTATTCACAAAAGGCAAAGTATATCTCACCAGTTGCAAACAGGGTTCTCAGTAGATAAACTAGTATTGAACTGGAAGTACTTTATAAATAAAAGAGCATGGCTACAGTGTTACCAGACTGAAGAGGAGAACTCCACTCGACGCCGAGCTTTTTTCCCGAGGTACAAGTAGGAGAGAGCCGGGGCCTCCGGCTCATCTCCAACACTCTCACCTCACCTCTCTTCTATTCTAATTACAATGTGGAACTAAATCATTCTCTTCACCATGATCACTAATGAGAGAACTGTCGATTGGTGACTAACTGGGGGTTACCGTCGGCAATGATTATATATGGGGCGATGCACAAGATCCAAACTCGATGGTAGCACAAGACAGGGATTTATACAGGTTCAGGCCCTCATGGCGGAGGTAATACCCTACTTTTTGTGCTCTGGGATTATATAGGGTATATGTGTACAGGATGATCGAGAGATGTCTCTCCATGGATGGGAGTGGAGATGTTCTGCCAGATGCCGAACCAGGGAGCTCCCTGCCCGCCTTATATAGTGGGGGGCAGGGTTACAAGATAGAGTCCTGTTCGGTTACGAGGTAGGAGTCCTATCTCTATCCTCTAGCCAGATACATAGTTATCCGGGATTACAAGTATATCTTCCCTATTAATTAGGAATAGACTTCTTTCCTTGCCGAGCAAGCCTTCTAGAGTCCGAGTGGTACCCGTCCTTATCCACCCGACTTGATCCATCCCCTATCGGGTGGCCTCTTAGGCCCGCCGTGTGGGTACCTAGGGTCCATGTTGTCCACAGTAGCCCCCGATTGCTTCATAGTCGAGTTGCTGCTCTTCTTTGTCGCACCTTAGATGAGTCATGCTTCATGCCGAGTGCTTGTAAGTTGTTGCTGCTTCTTCCAGACTGGCTTCTGCCTGTTATCTGCGAGGAGACTGTGAAAGACTCATAGAGAGTTGTTAGTGACACCCAGCTCGGGATTGCCGGAGTTCTGGCGGTCGGCCCATTGTAAAGCGCATCACCTTGATTTTGAAGAAATGGTACCTGCACTCGTCTTGCGATGTACAGCTGGCGACCCAACATGGGGCGTACCATGCTTTTGGCTGAAGAACAGAGTGATACCTGCACTCGTCTTGCGATGTACAGCTGGCGATCCAACATGGGGCGTACCACTGGTTTTGGGCTGAAAAGCCGAGTGATACCTGTACTCGTCTTGCGATGTACAGCTGGCGACCCAACATGGGGCGTACCACTGGTTTTTGGCTGAAAAGCCGAGTGATACTGTGCTAGTCTTGCGATGTACAATGGCGGCGACCAACATGGGGCATACCACGGTTTTGGTGAAAAGCCGAGTGATACTGTGCTGCCTTGCGATGTCTGGTGGCGACCAACATGGGGCGTACCACCGGTTTTGGTGAAGAGCGAAGCGATTACTGTGCCCGACCGTAGGATACGGTGGTGGCCCCGGAGGGCATACCGTATTTTTAACCATCTGGTACCTGTACTCGTAGAATACAGCGATTAGCCCAACATGGAGCATACCATCTGGATAGGGTTTGGCCCAATGATACCTGTATCCGACTAGTGCGTTCACACAGCTAGTATCCCAACATGGGGCATACCATTGTTGTCAGCCAGGCGGTACCTGTATCCCACTGTCGTGGAATACAGCTGGCGACCCTACCACAGGGCGTACCTTAAGGAAAGAGTTTGGCCATATGGTATCCATACCCGGGTAGCGGTGTACTGCATAGGCCCCAATTGGAGCGTACCATCGAAACTCAATCCCGACATCACTGGTATCTGATCCTGGCATGCAGCGACCAACTAGTGACCCAACATGGGGTATACTAAGAGATGGGTAATTTTTTGTAGCTCTGCCGGTGATATGCCCTCAAAGGGGTGCACCGAGGCGGAATTTGGCTTAGCCAGGCTGCGCTTGTAGCCACTGGTTGTGACGCGTAGCTGGAAGGCCGTAGTTAGCGCTCAGGGTGCAGGATGGCCCATGGCCAGAGGCGTAAGCGTATAACCATATCAAAGATGGTGTAGACGTATAGCCGTACCGAAGTTGGCGTGGGCGTATAGCTGTGCCATAGACTTGAACACTCATGGCTCGGGCGTAGGCTTGTAGCCTTGCCGGGTGCTCGCCGAGCTATAGATTTGGACGGTCGAAGCGCGGGCGTAGGCTTGTAGCCGTGCCGGGCGCTCGCCGAGCCGTAGTTGTCGCTCATTGCGCAGGTCCTTCTTACTCGTGTACGGAGTCATAGAAGGTACTTGATGAAGTAAAAACCTTTGAACCCCCGTAGCATGTACATGTATGATGTAAGCGGTATCTGGATGAAAAACAACCAATCGGATGTAAGGTCCGACTGCTTTATTTAAATAATTTTTATGCTTTTACTACTTTTTCTTTTTGATATTAAATTCCTCTAAGTAACCTTCCTTTTGTGAAGCACTCTGCCTGACTAGTCTAGCCCCCGGGCGTCGGGAATTGGCTCATGGCTCTTTTCCCAGGCAAGCATATCGAGTGACTAGAGTTCGTCGTTCGTGGGTCAGAGCTTCACTACTCGGAAAAACCACTCGGATTCATTTGCGATCATGAAGAAAAGCAACAAAAAGTGCACGCAAGTGCACCTATTAGGTGTAGCCCCCGACTTACTGCTTAGTTGGAGACCGACTAAGTAGCAAGTCAAAAAACAACTTAGATTTATAAGAAAAGATTATGGTAATGAGAACTTAGCTCTGGTGTAGGCGTAGGCATGTAGCCGAGCCGTAGACTTGCTTGCTCATAGCGTGGGCATGGGCGTGTCGCTGAGTAGCGTGTCGCCGAGCCGTAGACTTGTGCGCTCGTGGCGCTGGCGTAGGCGTGTAGCCGAGTGGCTTATCGCCGAGCCGTAGATTTGAAGCTGCAGGCGTGTAGCCGTACCGGGCAATCTTGACGCGCGATGGCGTACAGCCGAGCTGAACACTTGGATGCTCGTGGCGCGGGAATAGGCGTGTCGCCGAGTGACGCGTCGCCGAGCCGTAGACTTGTGTGCTCGTGGCGCTGGCGTAGGCGTGTAGCCGAGCGGCTTATCGCCGAGCCGTAGATTTGAAGCTGCGGACGTGTAGCCGTACCGGACGCTCGTGGCGCGCGATGGCGTACAGCCGAGTAATAGACCTTGGAGGCGTAGGCACGTAGCCAAGTAGAGGAAGTAGTCGTTCAGATCTTGATCAACACCGAGTGGCACACGTCGTGGTCGGCGACGAACAGCACGTGCTCGCCGAGATCTCACCCATGGTCGACGGAGTTGGCCGTAGTCGTAAATGATCTCCATACGGTTGGTGTAGCTTGACGAAAGTCGATGAAAGTCCTCGCTGGTCTTCAACGTCCCATGAGATGTGGCACGATCAATTCTCACGCCGTAGCCGGCACCGACGAGCTTTACGAGCTCGCCGAAATTCGCGACCTCTCTGCGCAGACTGCCTTGAAAAAGGCGTCACGGTCGCATCCGAAGTCAGATTAAGGAGTTCTTAGATTCGTTGGAAAGATAACGAGATAAACTTTCCAACGCATCTTATATCACCCCGAAACTCCCCCTGAGTCAACGGGAAATTACGATACAAGTTCCGTCCAGAATCTGAATGGGAACAGATCGCATCTTCTTCTCACGTTCGTCTCGCGGTTGATGAAGCCGGCATCGCACGATGGACACCATGGTCGTCGAGTCCGAGTGATCTACTGCTGATGATGGTCACCACCCGAGGTTAGTTCTCCATCGGGACCTCACCGTATCGTAGTCGAGAATTAAGCCCCCGGCGCACTACTCGTCGGTAGGCGGCGGTGACGTTCCCCAACACGACCGGGAGTCTGAGTGAAGCGCTGTTGAATTCCATCCCGGATCGGATCTTGTCCGAGTCCGAAAAAGCGTTGTTGAAGTCCTTGGTTGTGTTCTCACCGTATCCGGGTCGATAATTGAGCCTTGGCACACCACTCGGGAGCAGGTGACGGCGGCGTTCCTCGACCCGAACGAGAGTCCAGATGAAGCGATGCCGATTTCTCCTCAGACTGGATCGGATCCGAGTCCGGAAGAAGTGTTGGTTGTCAATTGTCTTGAGTAGTTCCTTGCTGATTCTCGATGTCCTCGGAGGTATGCCACGGCATACCCGCATGACGTAGCCTCCGCAGATGAGTTTTACGAGCTCGCCGAGATTCGCGATCATCCCGCGCAGCCTGCCTTGAAACGGATGTCCCGGACACATCCGGACTCCGTTTTGGGCGTTCTTGGGCTTCACGGAAAGATGACGAAATTATCTTTCAAACGCATCCAGTCTCACCCCGAAATTCCTTCTGGATCAACGGGAATTAAAGAAACAAGATGACATCCAGAATCTGTCTTTGAGCCGTCACCGTATCCGAGTCGGGAATTGAGCCATTGGCATACTACTCATGAGTAGATGGCCGTGGCGTTCCCCAACCCGAGCGGGAGGCGTTGCTGTAGTTCTCCCAGATTGGATCTGATCCAAATCCGGGAAGTGGAGTTCGCCGATGTCGTTGATGGCCTTGATCGGCTCACGGTCGTAGACGACGGCGGCGACACCGTTGATCGATGCCATCGAGCTTGACGAAGATGATCTTGACGCTTCCCCTACCTGGCGCGCCAGCTGTCGACTGGTGACTAACTGGGGGTTACCGTCGGCAATGATTATATATGGGGCGATGCACAAGATCCAAACTCGATGGTAACATAAGACAGGGATTTATACAGGTTCAGGCCCTCATGGCGGAGGTAATACCCTACTTCCTGTGATCTGGGATTATATGGGGTATATGTGTACAAGATGATCGAGAGATGTCTCTCCATGGATGGGTGTGGAGATGTTCTTCCAGATGCCGAACCAGGGAGCTCCCTGCCCGCCTTATATAGTGGGGGGCAGGGTTACAAGATAGGGTCCTGTTTGGTTACGAGGTAGGAGTCCTATCTCTATCCTCTAGCCAGATACATAGTTATCCGGGATTACAAGTATATCTTCCCTATTAATTAGGAATAGACTTCTTTCCTTGCCGAGCAAGCCTTCTAGAGTCCGAGTGGTACCCGTCCTTATCCATCCGACATGGTCCATCCCCTGTCGGGTGGTCTCTTAGGCCCGCCGTGTGGGTACCCGGGGTCCATGTTGTCCACAAATGACCTCCTTTTATATTGTGTTGGAGCGAGTGAGCGAGTGCCACGTGTTAGGACAAGTATCACACAACTCCCCTCCAAAGGAGAATCCAAGGCGGGCTCGGGGGTAGGTCGGCCGGGCCGGCTTCGGTTTATCCCGGCCCTCCAAATCACCTGGGATGCTCCTTGTGTGGTGTAGATTGCTTCCCTAGGTCGGTTTGGCAGTTGGAGACTGGTAGCATTGGGTTTCTGTAGGAAACCTAGGCCGAGAGGGGGGTGAATCGGACTCCTAATTCAAATTTTAACTTTGTTTTCGTGGTTGATTAGTCCGGTATTTACCCAAGCTACCGGTAAAATCCTATTCTCTAGATGCGGAAGTGATGGCACAATTAATCAACGGGAATGGTGGCTCGATGGCTCACACAAGCATTGCACAATTTAAAATAATGCAAGAGACGAGGAGACGCAAACCGAGTTGTTTACCGAAGTTCGGTGCTCAACACATGAACACCTACGTCTCCATTGAGGAAACTTCTCATACAGAGAAGTTGGGACTCTCTCGTCCCTAGCCCTCAATCCACTCGTGGTAGCTCTTCACCAATACATGGTAGGCGAGCTCCAAACCTTCACACAAGACGAGTTCTTCCACACGCGGAAGCTCCTCGCACCCGCGGCGCCGACACACGGCACCGACTCCCGACACACGGAGGGTTTTGTACACAACCTTCAACGGATGAAGGCGACGCACCTCCGACACACGGAAGTGACCCCCGACACACGGAGGATTTCGGTTGACGTGGTTGAACGGTTGATGAAGCCCGTGGCGTGACGACGATCTCTCCGACGGCGAAGTCCCAAGAGCACAAGATCGGAGACTGTCTCTCACCACTACCCCTTCTCTCCCACCATGGAAACTAGGGTAAGAACACCATGGGAGAAGGGGCAAACCTTAGGGATGAATGAGAGCAGGTAGGGGGACACCTTCTTCCTCTTCCTTTCTTCTTCTCCCTCTCTCTCTCCTTCAATCTCTCAAGCACATGGAACCCTAGATGGAGGTGGGTGCCATGGGAGGAACTCTCTAGGGTGGCTAGGACAAGGTGTGGCTACTAGGTAAGGCTCTCTCAAGTCTCTCCCACGAAATCCCACCTATTTATAGTGCTAGGGTTCAGGCTGGGCCAATGGACGGATGAGATTAACTTGGAATGAGATCAGACGGCTGGCAGTAATTCGACTCGGGCTGAAACGGTTCATCGGACGCGTCCGATGGGTTCATCGGACGCATCCGATGAAGTGCTGGCGCGCGCACAAAAAATACATGCCATGTGTTTGCTCGCGGGCGTAGCCGGCATCGGACGTGTCCGATGACCTGGTCGGACGCGTCCGACAGTAAGGTTGAGTTTTGGGCTCGCAAGGGACTTAGCCGCTGAGGATGTTTGGCTGTGCAAGTTTTAGTCCATCGGACACCGTCCGACTATCATCGGACGTTGTCCGACAGGAACAGTGCAACCGGGTCGTCTAGGGTTTTCTCCCTCATCGGACGCCGTCCGGTAACTATCGGACTCCATCCGACAGCGACTGTGCATCCGGGTTCTTCTAGGGACTTAGCCAAATTTCCACTTCTGGTCTTATCGGACGCCGTCCGGTTACGATCGGACACCGTCCGACAGCGACTGTGCGGGAGCCGTCTAGGGACTTAGCCAAATCTCTACTTCTGGCCTTATCGGACGCCGTCCGGTTACTCTTCGGACGCCGTCCGACAGTACGGTGACATGGCACAACTTGGTTTGCCCGAGGTGCTCTCTCCTCCCTCTTGCACATGGCATGGTCTAGGACGCTTCTAGAGGGTTCGCTCAAGACTAACACCTGGCACTCTCAGAAACCCCATGAAACCCACGGCTGATGTTTTCAGACCTGTGCTCAGTAGGACCCTGCAACCATAGAGATGTAGTCGATCTGCTGGTGAAGCTGAATTGGGCCGAAGACGCACACAAGAAAATCAGAAGAACTATAAAACAAAAAAGTCCTTATCCTTGGCGTTCCAGCTGTACGGCCTAGTTGCCATCAATTACCAAAATCATTCAGCCTATGGGAGGCTTGATCTTACAGTTTCTTTAGAATCCTATGCATGACTTGTGAAACACTCCATGTTTCTGGATCAAACCGACTTGCATGGATGGTTGGAATGGCCTCTAGGTGTGTTTCTTGGCGTGTGGGAAAGAAACCGAGGCTAATTGGCCAAAAGACGGGGCCGGCCAACCTGGCTTGGGTCGGCCGGCCCAGGTTTGCGTCGGCCGGCCTGCCTGGTCTGGTTCGGTCTAGCTCGTCGTCTTCCGGAACTCTTTTCTCCCTCATCCGAGCTCCAAATATAGCAAATAATATATGCGTTTCGATCATCTCGACGAGCTCTTCATCATGGTGTAGTCCATTTTCTTCATCAGGGGTCAAGCTCGGTCAGCTATGATGAAGTTTCTTAATGACAACCAGAGTTGAGAGGAATCTTCTACTTACCGCTGGAGGAGGGTTCGACAAACGGTACGGGCCTGGGCAGTTCTTATTTTCTATAAGTGAGCCCGGAGCAAAAAGCTCAGCCACTCGGCTGATCAAAGATTTATGGGAGAGTTGTTCTTCGTTCTCACTGGTGGCGTCTTTGGATCGTGAATATTCGAATCTGTGATGCACCCTTTCTTTAAAGGGCTGGACACGGCGAGAGCTGTAGTTTATGACTACGCCAATGCCGGTTAGCCCGCTTTTTTAATTTTCGCAAGAAGGGGAAGCAGTTCGTTAACTTGACTCTCTTCGCTCTCAGCGAGGGGGAGGACCAGGAGGTGCGGACTATGGGACATTCTCCTGAGAACGATGGAACGACTGGGGGAAGACTGGCACAATGGAACCATTCGGAGCGCCAGCCTTTGTTGGAAGTCCTCATGGGAAGATCAAAATAGAACTTCTTAGCTCCTTCCCGCAACTGGAAGCCAGCGCCGCCTACGGCTCTAGGGGAAGTTTTGTAGGGAAAGGGCTTGAGAAGAAAAAGGGATCTGAAAAGATCAAAATGAGCCACGATCCCAAGGTATGCCTTGCAGACATGGATAAAAACTGCGATTTGGAAGACTGAATTGGGGTTGAGGTGAGTCAATTCAACCGCATAAAAGTGCAATAACCCCCTGAAGAAGGAAAAGCAAGGAAGGCCGAAGCCGTGGAGAAAGAAAGACTCGAAGGCCATGACCTCGTCAGACCGAGGGGTGGGGACACCAGCGGCAGCGCGCCATGAGATCAGCTCCACCGAGGGGAGCACACCGGCGGATACGAGCCATTGCAATCGCCAGTCCATGGTGATGGGCTACATCCATTCCTTAGCGCTTCTGGCTGCTTTCGGTGCAGCGGAAGACGGAGGAGCCATTGCTGGATCGATGTCGGCGGCGGCGGAGAGCGCGAAGAAGGTAAATCCTAGCGGCGGAGTTCATTGGAGCAGACGAAATTACTGGTGCGAGAAATGGGCGGGGTAAAGCGACCCGTTCCCCTGTTCCAAAATATAAAGGGCCACGTTGTGCATTTCGGGCTAGGCTTTATTTGATGTTGGAATATGGCCTTTCTTAAGCGAGCTTGGCTAACCACTCAGATTGCCAAGTGATACTCCTTGAGGGGTTTGCCGAGACGTTGGATGCTGGTTTGGGAAACGCGTGGTTTTAACTACTCGGACAAAGAAGACATCAGTCGGATCCAATGACAAACAATCGATTGAGAAGATTAAAGCAAGAAGTCATACAGCTTTCTTTGAAATATCTTTTCATTATGGCAGTTAGGCCAGATTACATATGTTTTACGGCACAACACAATGAGCTAGGGCTCGTCACTGGCTCACAGAGGAGCAAACGATAAAAAGACCATCTCTCCTAACAGGGAGGGTGAGGCGTTTGTTGGAGGTACCTCTAGTAACATCCGTCTGCTAGTAGAGCTGCAACTAGTGCGTCCCTAAGTTGGATACGCACTTGGTACAGCTGCGGGAATCCGTGGATTAGAACCCTAATGGATTCTTCGGCGCGGATTTCCGTAGTGGCTTCATGGAACTGCCTCTAGAGGGCATCCAAGGCAGCTTGAGCGGCGGCGTGAGCGACGACATCTTCGGCGGCGGCCGCGATGCACTCATCCACTTGCGCTCCCTCCCTGACCTTCCATTCTGTCGCAAGGGGAGAAAAAGGGGAACAAGCTTGGAGAGAAAAGGGCGAGAAAAAACTTGAAGACTGGGTGTGGAGCAATGCGTTGCATCTAGGCTTTTTATACACAAAGAAGCTCAAGCGGCGTGCCTCACTATCCGTTTTGAACACAGTAAAACCGTCATGGCATTGGGACGGGTGTGGATGCGGTTGCGTTTCCTGGCGGAAGTGCGTGACGCTCCGACTGGGAGAGAAGGGCACGAAAACTCTTCGCCTTCCCTTAAAATGGGCTTGGGCCATATAAGCAAAGGGCAATCCCCTTAACAGGCTTTCTTAACACGCCACCAATGGTGGTGACATGTTAACATCGAGCCTAATTGGGCCTCGGCACACCCATGAGGGCATATGACCAGAAGCGCCACATTGAAAAAAATGTTTCACGGCATACTCCATGTTGGGTCGCTAGCCAACTTTGCATGTTCAAGATTGGGTGTTGGTGAAATTTGGGTACTGTTTCGAAGGTATGCCTTTCTAAGGTCACCAGTTGTATACCGCTAACCGGATACAAATACCTCTCGGCTAAACTTTATCCAATCGGTACGCCCTTAAATGGGTCGACAGCTGATCCCTTCTCCGGTCGGGACATGTACCACTCGGCTGAAAGACGCGCCCCATGTTGGGCCGAGTGCTGGATCTTGCAAGTCAAGGCCAGGCGTCTGATGCCTTGCATTCTTTGAACGCATAGTTCATAGCGTGTTGCAAGACGGAAGCTGTGATTGCGCGGCTTAAGGCACGCTCCATGAAGAGCTGATTGCTGCTTTCGCAATACGAGAGTGGGTGCCAAGTAGCCAAATTTATCTGTTGAAGTGACATGCCAAATAGGCCGAAAAGCTGGAGTTTCGGTATTACCGAGCTAGGCGTTGCTTTAACATAAAATACTTGAGATTTCTTGAGTTCTTTACAATATCTTTTTAGATTAAAAGAGACATGGGCTAAACTAGTTGACCGGGTATCTGACTCTCGATTGTAAAGCAATCGGGGGCTACTGTGGACTACGTGGGCCCCGGGTATCCTCTAGAAGGCCCATGGGAAAGTAGATGGGGGACGACCCAAGTCGGCCAGATCGGGATAGAGACCACTCGGGTTACGCATGACTTGAACGCCAAGGATGCTCCCGAGGATAGAGTCGGGCTCCATGTAATTAGGAGATTCATACTTGCATATCATGTGACGGTATAACCGAATTTGGTACCATATACTGGATAGAACCCTGTAACCCTATCCCTCCTGCACTATATAAAGAGAGGGGTAGGGGGCATAGATACACACATCCTCATGATCGCATAGCTGCGTCAGCATAGACATCTCCTTCATCTGCAAGCTCACGCAGAAACATAATCCTAGAACACAGGACTAGGGTTTACCTCCGAGTTGAGGGCCTGAACCTGTATAAATCCATGCATTGTGTTACTATTTGGTTTCGTTCTAACGCATAACCCCATAACTAATTCATTGCCGACGGTGACCCCGATTAGCCACCAGTCGATAGGTTGTGAACATGGGATGTCCCCTCATCCCACCATGAAAGCTAGCCGCTGCCATTAGATTTGCTTAGGTTTTTTTGTGTTTGGTTGTTCCTGTGTGTGATACTTCCTCATGTTGAGTTTCTAGACCATCGGAGTTGAGTTTCAAAACCTCAAATTTATCATATGCCTCATCCCTATTTGCAATTTCAAATTGTGTTTATCTTGTTTGTTGCTTGTTCTTCGATCGCTTGCAGAAATCGACATTTGTGGTTAGGTCAATTATGTTGTTGACGTGTTTGATAATAAGTAGGTTTGGTGGTTTAGCGATTGTCGTTCTCCTATCCTTGTGTGATTTGTAAACTGATCGTTAAGGTCATCTCTCCGACCATATCAAACTTATCCCCGCGAGTCTCACCAGAAGCTCAGGCCGCCCCGACCCCATCATCATCTTGTGCACCAAAATGGCTTTAAATAATTCATTTTATATCATGAAAAGATCAAACATTCATAATATGTTTCCCTACCCATTGTTATAGTCTCACCTATCAACGATAGAGGATGCATAGTATGGTATGTAAAACGAATTTATTGCAGACAAAATGTTATGGGTGCTAGTGACGTACACTAAATTGGATGGCATGTCATCTAAGGCCTTGTTTGTTTCATATTAAAGTTGAGTTGAGTTTTACTGTAGCAAATTTGTGATCCACTCGAAAGACATTTTAAAAATTTCAAAAAATTATGAAAAAAATTATTTTACAAACCCTAAGAAGAACTATTTGAATTCTTACAAAAATAACTATAAAATATTACATTGTTTGGCTTATACAAAAATAACAAATTTCCATTTAATTTAATTTAATCTGAAACAAACAAGGCCTAAACTTCCGCGCGTGATGTTAAAGGAGTTGGTTTTGATAATCAGAGGCGATGAATAACCAATTTTATATTCTAGGTGTCGATCAATGAACTTATGAACTTCTTCAATCTTCATAGCTGTAAAAAAAATGATATATTATATAATATTCTTTAAGCCATAAATCCTTTGTGCAGAGGGTTTTTTAGAGCTTACACATGGATATTCTTGAGGCAAGTCCAGCTAGGCGCGCCAAGGTGGGTGATGCAGTTTGATTGGATGGAGACCCATGCCCATCATCTTTGACTAATCCAAACTTAGGTCATCATCACACCAGTCATCAACTTGCATTTGTATTTAATTTTCTGCTCATCTACTGATTGCTTTCTTTTTTGAACGCAGGTGCTAATTCCACGGCTAGCCGGTAAAAACATGTTCAATGGTACTCTAATTAATTTAAGATAAAAGATAGCACTATTCAGTGTTATTCATCGACTTACTCTCTTTTTATTGTTAAGTTTTTCTTTAGTTAAGGTACATTGAATTTCCATTAAACATGATAAATTATTGGTTGGGTAGTGCATGGAATTATTGGGCAACGATGCATGGAGGGAAGGCGCTGACGCAACCTGTGGTCGACCTGAGCCTGGCCGGGCCAACCTATATCAGCGGCAGGGAGACTTCACTAGCTAAGCAATCTGGTTGTACTCACATAGACACACAAGTCAGAGAAAGCTATTTTAGTTCGACTTTTTGGATGTGGATGCCACATTCCTCGAGAGAAGTCAGAAGAGTTTATGGAATTTGTTTTTTTATAGTAAATTTGCACACGTAGTCAGATAACCAAATTACATATAGTAAAAGCTAGTTGTAGCGTTTGACGGCACATATGTGTTGCTTTTGCGAGCTTGCTACTCGATCCCTAGGCGCCGAAAATCGAAGCAATTTCAATCGATTTGCTCGCCTTATTAATTGTCTGATGCCGCTGTCGTCTCTCACTAGGCTAAGGTGCTAGTAGGCTAAGGTGCTAGTACGGTAACAATACACCTCAGCAACTTCTAAGTCATATCTAAGCCAGCGGCCTCTAAGTCATATTTAAATAGTGTCATGTCAGCTAATTAATGATATGAATGAGAGAATGTTCATAAATATTTGAGCCGTCTCTTAAGCAAAAGTCAACTACACACGAGAATTAAGAAACTTTGTTTGTGAGCAAATTACCTATAAAAACGTAAGGTCATCTTTGCCATGGTATATGTTATCTTTAGTGTTATCTCTAGATAGACCTGATCAAACGTCGGGCCTGGCCGGGATTGGAAAAGCCCGGTCCCACGGGACTAAGCCCGAGCCCGGCCCGGTGTGTCGGGCTCGAACCCGGCCCGAAAGCTCGAAGCTCGGCGGCCCGGACCGGTCACTACTTAAATCGCGAAAAACCCGGGCCCGGCCCGGCCTAACGACCGGGCTTCGAGATTGAGGCCCGAGCTCGGCCCGATGCACCGGTCAGGCCGGGCCAGACATTTTCGGGCCGGGTTGCTGGGTTGGGCTTTTCGTGATCAGGTCTATCTCTAGGTGATATGGCAATAGTTAGAGAACGCTGTAGTTTCAATCATTGTATAGTAAAATACACGGGCAGTCCCTAAAGTATTAGTCGATTCTCATCTAGGTCCCCAATCTATGAAACTGTTGTTTTGGGTCCCTAATCTTTTTAATTGGGTATACCCCGATACAAACTTGCCACGTGACAACCCTAAAGTTGATGTGGTGCTGACATGTCATGTAAAATAGGTTTAAAAAGGAAAAATCATTTAAAAAACATAAAATACATGGAAATCATTTAAAAATCATTTAAATAAAAAATCATTAAAATGTAGGAAAATTATTTTATAAATCATAAAAAGGAAAAAAGGAAAATCATTTTAAAAATATAGAAAATATCAAAAGAATCATAAAAATACAGGAAAATCAATAAAAAATGAGAAATCAATAAAAGAATCATGGAAAATCAAGAAAAATCATAAACATATTCAAAAATCATAAACGTATTAAAAAGAAACATAAATACATTGTGGTCGCCTCTAATCACTCTATAGTTGAAGAGCAAGACCTCTAACATCGTGGCGTATGGGAGCCCTCAAGTGTTACTTTATTATAATTTTTTTTATGAATTTTCCTAATTATTTTACTATTTCTCGTATTTTTTATGATTTCTGAATTTTTTAGGTTTTTTATAAATTTTTTAAATTATTTATGTGACATGGAATGCCACGTCAGCGCCACGTCATCTCTAGGACTATTACATGGCAGTTTTGGACTGGGACGAACCCACTTAAAAATATTAGGGACAAAAAACTGCAGCTTTATAGATTGGGGACCTAGATGAGAATCGACTAATAGTTTAAAAACTACCCGTGCATTTTACTCATCATTGTACATGCTCTTAGTGTGACATCCCGGCTCCTCGTAAACCCATGGGGCTGCTAACTCCACAAATAACTCTGAATTATGGTAACATCTCTTCTGTTTTTTCAATCCACACTAATAAAGACAAATGTATATAATCACAAACTACACAATATATCAGGTTTTAACTATAGCCAAAACTCCATAAGCTAAAAACCGGTTCCATCTCGATGGAAATCTAGGACGAGCCCACCTTTGAGCAAGGGTGCACATCAGTGGCAGATACATGATTTGAAAACTAGGGTGCATAATTATAAAAAAAATAATGCATCACACCATTTATAAATTTGGAACATAATGTTCCCAAAAAAATGGCACTTAAACATAACGTTTATAATTTATAAAGTACTAAAATTGCAAAACTAATTGGTTCAAATAAAGCCTTTCATAAAAAATAGAACATGCATGCAATGCAATGAACATTGAAATAGTACCTTATAATATTATTTTACGAGTCTTCATCGCTTGCAAACGCGCTATTATAGTATCATCTATACCTTTGGAGGAAATATCCCGCTCAATAAAAAATGACGAAACAATTGTTTAAAAATTAATTATCCATGCTATTTCTCAATTTGTTCTTCACAAAATTAATGGCAGAAAACATCCTTTCATCGCTTACACCATTCAACAAATTAAGAAATAAACCGGAAAATAGAAGCTAAAGATTAAAATAAGAAATGTTAATTTTGCCTTTCAAGGGCAACTTGATTAGAACAATTTGAAGAAAGTAGAAAGAAAGATGGTAAATTACAAAGTGAAAAAGATAAAACTATGAAGCAAAAGTATAACTAGATTAAAAAAAGGAAAAAAGTGGAAAGAAAAATGAAAAATTACAAAGAGGAAAAGAGGAAAATTAATGTGGTGACCAAAATTTGAACTCTCGAAGCCTATTGTCTGAGAGTAGGAAGTTTATTCAATTGAGCTACTACTAGTTATTTGATTTGTAATCACTCAATTTTCTCAAAATCTTATGTTTGTGCTAAATACCTATAACTGGGTTGCCAAAAATTCTAGGGGTGCCCAGCATATATACCAGGCACCGCTAGATCTGCCCCAAGTGTACATCTGTGCACCCAATTTTTTTTAAAAAAATCTTGTAATTAAACCTACCTCAACATTATTTTTCAAGTCCACACCTCTCGACCAGGCCACGGCCTCCCCTCCCATGCTTATTGAGCCTTGGTTCTACTACTAGACTTTTGTAGTTTCCCTGGCCCAAATCCCTCCATTCAACCTGACCTCCCTGCTCCCAATTTCTCCCATCCCAACCACCTATCCATTGTGGCGTCGTCTTATGTCATAGATTGTTGCTTACTTTGCCATTTAGCTAGCTTGTCTGACCTCTTCGATCAAACCACCAATAGGTTTCAAGCCCACCTCTCAGCGCACCACTGCACGCTCTCCGAGCACGGCAACATGCTGCCCTTGGTTGTACATCCATGACACGATAACCGTCAATAGTGCCATGACACAGCCCCCGGCCCGTGCAACATCTTGTAGTATCACCAACACCTTGATACTACCGCTCTGATCTCTCCAGCTGTCTCACCACGTCTGATGGTCAGTCTAATCGTGAGCACTGAAGCCACCTCTGCTTTGCGTTGTGTTCGCTAGTTACATCATCGACCCATTCACCATGTTTGGTCCGATCCTTGTCAACGGTAATTGTCGAACGGTCCAGGCCTCACCTGGAGTTTTCGACATCACTAATCGATCCATCTATCGACGACATGCTCCACGTTGCACCGAACCTGACATTTTCCTTCCGACGCACGCATGTATGCATATATAATCCTCGAACCTCCTCTAGATCATCCGCATCGTCAAATCTCAGCTTTGATACCACTTGTTGGAAAAAACAGGACGAGACAAAATTTAGAAACGAATGACACCGAAAGCATAATGTTTGGTAACGCAGTTCGGCTCTCAGCCTATATCTATGGGGCAATAATTATGGGCGCTCCTCCCCAAACAACATAGCACACCAGTCGCCCGGGTCACGGCCACAAGTCGGCCGCGACCACCTACATGCCTACGCCACTACTTGGTTGTTATAGGTTACACAAGTGTCGCCTTCCTTTATATAGTGGAGGTCAGTCAAGAGTTCGACTCCTACTTTAACCTATCATACCTTTTACAAGACATCAGTTAGCGGTGATAGGGGTCACAACTTACAAGGTGGGGTCGTCATCATCTATCAAGCTAGTTTTCTGGGTTAAGTTGGCCTAGGCCTTGGTTGTGACTCCAGTTGGGCCTAGGACCTGGGATCGAGACCATGTGTTGGCCTCGGGAGGAGCCGCATCGCTGGCGGGCTATGAGATGGTAGGATTGCAACGGGCTCTAACAAGTTGTATCAGAGCTTCAGGTCGAACCCGGAACATCTTCAAAAGATCGCACGGTGTAGGATAGATGGTCTAATGTGTGATGGGGGAGATTGTTGGGTTTAATCCAACATCGGTTAATGGTGATAGGGGCACAACTTAAAAGGTGGAGTGGTCATCATCCATCAGGTTAGTATTTTGGGTTGAGTGGGCCTGTACCTTGGTTGTGACTCTAGTTGGCTTTAGGACCTAGGCCCGAGACTAAGTGTTGATCTCAGGAGGAGCCGAATCACTGGCGGGTCATGAGATGGCAGGATCACAGCTGGCTCTAACAAGTTGTATCAGAGCTTTAGGTCGAACCCATAACATTTCCAAGAGATCGCACAATGTAGAATAGATGGTTCGATGCATGATGGGGGAGATTGTTGGCTTTAGTCCCACATCAGTTAGCGGTGATGGGAGCACAACTTAAAAGGTGCAGTGATCATCATCCATTAGGCTAGTCTTTTGGGTTGAGTGGTCGTGGACCTTGGTTGTGACCCCAGTTGGGCCTAGGACCTGGGCCCGAGACCAAGTGGTGGTCTTAGGAGGAGACGGATCGCTGGTGGGCCATGAGATGACAAGATCGTAGCGGGTTCTAACAAGTTGTATCAGAGATTCGGGTCGAACCCATAACGTCTTCATGAGATCGTACGATGTAGGATAGATGTCCAATGTGCGATGGGGGAGATTGTTGGGTTTAGTCCCACATCAGTTAGCGGTGATGGGGGAACAACTTAAAAGATGGGGTGGTCATCATCCATCAGGCTAGTCTTTTGGGTTGAGCCGGCGTACACCTTGTTTATGCTCCAGTTGGGCCTAGAACCTGGGCCAGAGACCAAGTGCTGGTCTCCGGAGGAGCCAGATCGCTGGCGTGCCATGAGATGGTGTTGTGACCACGCACATCATAGATAGGACCAACACTACATCAATATGGTGGTCATCAAGATTCTCGTCCACTATTTCGCTAGCATGGACGTTGACGAGCTTTCGACCAATTACTTCATCTTCGACCTCTTCATCAACGACAAGTCGCCGGTCGTACTGCCAGCTTCATCAACCTCCAGATAAGGCACGATATCATACATAAGTTCGGCCACCACCTTGGCCACCTTGCGTGAAGACGTTCTCAAGAAAGACATCTCCACCTGTTCGGCACCATCTGGTCCCACAAGCCATGTCTCTCCAAGGCTGGCCCAAGAAAGAGCCCAAATTATCCATGAGTCCAATTCGACCATCTCCGCACAGTCAAATTAAAACGTATGCCCCAGCGTCATAAGAACTCCATTTTGCCTGTTCTTGGTATCCATAAAAAAGCGAGTTCAATCAGATCTGATTGGAAGCCGGATCGTTTACGTCGAGTTCTCTACCAATCGAGTTTATCTTACCTGTCAGAAGTGTCGGGGATAAAATCACTGCCCATTGCCATGGTCCACTCCCTCACGGCCCAATCGAACAGCCTACTAGGGCCCAGCTCCCTAGAAGGTTCTATCAGACCCATGTGCATCCTGCCGAACAGCTTCCTGGCTGGCACGGTGCGTAACGGCTTAGGATTCGTGTTTGAGTCCGACTCGAACAAGAGTTCGACACGGCTACGTGAAGACCCAGACGTGGTTTCCTAGATTGGAACAGACGTCGTGATCCCCAAGAATTGGAGCATACCTTATCTACCTCGGGATGTATTTGGCATGCTACGAGTTCGTTACGATCTCGTGGTTAGCCCGGCCCGATTATCCCTTGGTAGGTCGGTTTGCTCTGCACTATATAAACTGGGCCTCTGCGACGTGTTTGAGGGACCTGATCATTGTATCAAGACTTAGCGCATTGTTGCACATAGCTTTCCTGTACACCCATAATCTCGCCGGGACTTGTTCGTCTCGTCGAGCTTCCTCTTTGTAATCATCTTTGAGATAAAGAAAGGCTGAACGTAGGGCTATTATCTCCCTGAGAGGCCCGAACCAGGATAAAAACCCCTGTGTCTCCCTGTTGATCGTTTTTTGCCTTGCTCGACAGGTCTTCTATCTCCCTTTTCAAGAACCTTAGTTGACTTGGGATCGATATCTCAACCGTCGACAGAAAGATCGAGACCCCGTTCCCCATCAGATGGTAGGATCGCAGTGCGTTCTAAAAGTAGCAACACAAAGTCTTAACGGGTGGGGTGGGGTCAACCAATAGATTGATGAGGACTGAGGTGAAAGGTGGTCATTAGGAGGAGTAGATAGGAAGTGGAAACGAAGTAGGAGAACGACGATAGTCACTAGAGAATAGTAGGGAGGACAAGGAGAGAGAACGAACGTGCTGAAGAAGGGGAGACTAGTGCGACAGCTACGGAGGAGTTGATTGTAGTAGACAACAGTGGGGATGGGTCATATGCTTGTGGTGGATAGGAAAATTGGACGGACCTATTGGTTTGAGAGGGCAAGATGTGGGGTACGTGAGTATGAGGAAGGGAGTTTTATGGTCATGTTCTTTTTAATGTTGAGTAAAATTGAGTTTTACTATAGAAAAACGTTGTTGCTATTTCGCAGGCGCCTGAAATTTGCGATTTCGTGCAGGCGCTAAAAGTTTCAGTTAGTTTGTCCTGTTTTTCCACAATTCCATTCACTGGAAGAAACGTTGTGAGAAAGTGGAACTTTTAGGGCGAGGGTTGTTTGCACGTTCTACCGCGTGTGGCGTCGCCGGCGTTCGTCGTCCTCCGTGCAAATAGCGAAATCGTTCGAGTGCTAAAAGTTCCAGTAAATTTATACTGTTTTTTCACCATTTCATTCACAGGAAAAAACGTTTTGAGATGGTGGAAAAAATTCTGCATACAGAAAAAGGGGACCGTTTGCATGAAAAAGCTGTTGTTGTATGGTGCGTCTGCAAAAAATGTTAAAATGCAGGTGCCTGCACAATAGCATATCCCATAGAAAAAGTCGAGAGCCCTTGAAAAAGTCTAAAGAGGCTAAAAATAATTTAAAAATAGTTTTAAGATATTTGATATGAACACTAAAGTGTTGAAAAATCATTAAAAATTATTACAACACATAGACTGTATAAAAATAATAATTTTAGCTACAGTAAAACTAAACTTAACTTTACGCGGAAAAGAACAAGACCTATATTTTGCCGCTTTAAAAATTGATGTAGGGTTTATCACTTCTCTCGTGTTAATTGATATACCATATGATAACACGGGACTCATGGTATCGTCTATACTTTCCTCTCAGAGTGGGAAACCCTCACTTTTTGTGAATGATGGGGTCAAACGATTTTGTTGTGGATCGAGAAGGGACGCAAGTGTAGTTAATCGCCAATTAATCTTCCATGAAGCGTAGGACCCTGACGGATTGACCGGCGTTAATCACCGAGTCCAAGCTGCGTTCTGTCTCTGACCTTTCCCACGCCATGCAGAGCATTCAATTCGTGTTGCAGCTGTGGGTACGTACGCGCGCAATGGAGGAGTTCAAGTGGACAACGCTAGCTACCTCACACATCTTTTTGTCAAACAAATTGATATACTGTACTACACAATAAACTGCTACTTCTAGCTCTTCTATAAATACCAACAGGCTTCTTTTCTCCCTGCAGGCTAAGCAGAATACCACACCGCCATTAACACACTCTCTCTCTATCCCTCTCTCTCTCTCTAGATCTCTCTCTCTCTCTCTCATACTATACTAGTACTGCACACCGTCACTTCAGGAGATTAACTGTGAATGGTGAGTGTATTATGGCGTGGAGGAAGCAAGGAGGAGGGAAGATAGAAGAGATGAGCTGGATTAGCAGGAAGCTGTTCCTGTACAACGTCACCATTGGGCTCTACGCCATGGATTGGTGGGAGCGCTACCTCTTCAGTATCCTTAATTCTTTCGCACGTACTCTTCCTACTCTATCGGTTTTACTGAAATCTGGACGACTGGGTCTCACCCCGCGCTTGCCGACGAGCGGGCTTGACGGATGCGCGTGCGGCAAGTTGTCTGGTTTGGAGGCACTCCTCTGCTCAATATATCGATCAGTTTTCGTCGTTTGTGTGTGCTTTTTTCCCTAATTAGTCTGTTTTTTTTTTCTCTACTCAACTCTCATTTTCCCTCTCAAATTTAGTTTTGACCTGGCCATGCAGAGGTTGTCATAGATAGGCAGTGATTTCTTTCTTACTAGCTAGGGTTTTGCATTTTGGAAAAAAAATACAGTTTTTTTTTTTTGAAATTAACCCATCAAACTTTGCAGGGGCAGCCCGGTTTTGTTTACAATTAAATTTACATTAGAGCTCACATCTGTCCTATATAACCAAGGCCCATCTCTGTAGCCTACACAACTAAGGCCTTGTTTGAAAGCAAAGTTTTCTAAATCCATGGTTTTGTCATACCATGGTGTTTGAATGTAGTTAGCATAAATACCATGGTTTTACTAAACCCTCTTGAAACAATGGTATTTCTAGAAACTACAAACTGTTTGGTAGCAAAGTTTTTGCTATGGTTTGCTAGCACAAATGGAAAAACTTTAGATTGAAGTGGAGTCTACAATACTCCAAAAATACCATGATATTGCCAATACCATAATTTTCAAAACAGAGTTTTTAAGCTTGCTTCCAAACACCTCATTGTCAAAATACCATGGTATTCTTCAAAACCACGGTTTTGCCTCAAAACTATGAAAATACTTTGTTGCCAAACAGACCCTAAACTTTTGGAGACAACGGCGTAAATCAGCAGGCAGCTCTTTTGCAAGCTCGCTTCTCCACTCACCAAACTCACGAACTCCTCTTGCCCACTTAGCTAGCTGATGAGCGGCACATCCACGCGAGTTCTTGGGAATCTAGCACAACACACATATATATGAGCTGTTTGTTTGATTTGAGTTACATGCATGCTCACCCTGAATGAAATTAATAAGTTTATCACATGAATATCGGTGTGACAACAACACTCCTCATTTATAGAATATATACTTCATGCTAAGTTTGAAGCTGAAGTACGTGCCTACGTGGTGATGGACCGATTGCATTTCTCAAATCAAATAAGTGACGTGTCCCGCGAACTAAACAGCCGACCCGTAACAGGTCATTAATCTGTGTTTCATCACGTCCAAATGTACGTCTTGTATCACTACAAGTTGAAGTGGTTTATTGCTGGCGATCTGGCAAGGAAGCTCCAGATCAGCAGCATGATAGGTCAATTTGACTAGATTGAATCCCTGAACAGGTTAGGTGGATGTGAACGTGTTATAATTAATCAACAAACAAGTTTCCTTTCAATATATCTACATCCTAAATATTTTATACTTATAGCTAGTTGCTGTGCAAAGAAACTCGAAACAACTTTAACAGTTCAAAAATAACGTAAGCGTGTACTTGATCAAATTTGTTAGTCTAAACCTCCTAAACTTTATAGCTAAATTAGCTACCTCAGCTCTCTCCATGAAAACAATGTTTTGACTCTCGCCCCTCGGGTTCTTAGAGCACCTCTACCAGGTTCTCTAAACCGTTCTCTAAAACACTATTTCGGACAGCCTCCCCATACAACAGGGTCTCTATCTTAGTCTCTAAATGTAGAGACTCCCTCAAGAGTCTATATTTAGGGACTCACTAGAGAATCTCTATATCTTTTCGGAGATAGAGACTTTGCTAGAGATGATGGAAATATAGAGAACAAATAGTGATTTATAAAAAAGATATAGAGAACGAATTATAGAGATCCTGCTGGCAATGCTCTAATCAAACATATTGCAAGGACACTTTCTCACATAAAATGTTGTGGTCACGTGGTTCTTTGGGGGAAAACCAATTCTAATTCAGAGATTACAAAGTCGAAGTGGTATACTGACCGAAAATTAGTGTAACATAGTATATATGCTGCAATAGCATTGACATCGTAATTCATCATTTGTTTTCATTTCATCACAATAATTACCGATCAGTAACAAGTTATGGTTTACTTACCCAAGTTTCATGTGCTAATGTTATTTTAAGCTAACATGAGATGACCAATTAATGGCGGGTCAAAAACAATTAATGGCGGGTCAATGATGCAACCAGAAAAATGATTCGACTATAATTTATACTATGTAGCATTACTATCATGATGACATAAGAAAATAATGGCACAAATAAGTAGTTTGGAAACGAAGATATATCTAGTGCCTGAGAGAGTATTGTATTGTTGCCTACCAGATAATTTGAACAAATAAGAAAAGAAATACAGATGCATGCATGACATTAATTAGATTGCGGAATAAGCCTGAAGTTTTGCAAGAGAATTTCTTAAAACATTTTTTTCAATAACTACTATTTAAGAATAAGATTTGTTGGATTTAAAATCAACTTCGACATCAACGATGGTTTGTCATTTTCCAATTTAGTTCATCATTACTATATATATTGAACTATTCATCTTGGGTTGTCTTTCGATTGCAACATGCCTTCCATGCTGGACCCTTTCCAAAATGGTCACCACTACTATAAATTATGTCTTATATGTCCCCTGAAAGACTGAAGCTAGCTGCTGATTAACATTGACCACACTGCCGATTGAATTAAATTAGTGTCAGAAGAGAAATATTACCTGGTTCTGCCTTAACTCACATCAGATTCCATTGTCCTGCTTCTCCTGTGGTTCATCTGCTACACTACTACCCGGTCTATGTGGCTGGCATTTGACAGGTAGAAGATTTCTCTCCTTTTACTCTTCGGCACGCATCAATAATTTTTGTCAATTTTTTGGCTTTACACAGCTGAATATATCCTTTTTTAAAAAAATCTTCCCCTGTTTCAGCCACATGAGGAGCAGAATGCAGCTTGGCGGCAGAAACCACTCCATGGTGGCTCTTACCTAAATATGGTCAAGAAGAAGCAGAAGAAAAACATTTGAGTGGTTGTAAAATGCAGCCTTTTCAATCTTACCAGTGAAGGTTTTTTTCTATGTGTATTTTCTTTGGTGTATATGTAGCGTGTTACCGATCAAAAAGATCTGTAAATCATAGTTTTTAGTTTTTACTGGCTGGATATATAGTGAGAGAGAGAGAGGTGTGATTTTGTGTTTTCAATATTTCACAAAGAGAAAATTGCAACATTAGTGTCCAAACTTATCCCACCTATGCACATAAATCCATAAGTATCAAAACCGCTTATCAAAACCGCCTGTGACATATTTTGCTTTTATAAAAGAGAAAATTGCACCATTAGTCTCTAAACTTATCCCGCCTGTGCACATAAACCCAAACTTGCGAAACCGTTGCAATCAAATTCATAGACTGGTTTTTTACGTTGTTTTGCTGATATGAACTACCATGTTAGCGCCTACGTGGCATTTTTTCTTTCTTACTTTTAATGTGAGACCTACTTGTCATCTCTCCCCCTCTCACCTCTCTCTCCTCTCTGCCTCTCTCTCTCTCTATCCGCCACAGCGTGCCTCCCCCCATGAGCTCATTGCCACGCCCATCCTCGAAGCTCGCCCTGGCCCCCACGAAGCTCATGGCCTCCTCCCGAGCCCACCTCGCCACGCACCGCCCTCCTCCTCCTTGCCGCCTAGCGCTTGAGCTCGTCGAGGGAGAGGAGGAGGAGGAGGAGGAGAGAGAGAGAGAGAGAGGCAGGTAGAGAGGTGACAGGGGGAGAGGTAGAGAGGTGAGCTCGCGCTAGGACGGCGCGGCTTGCCGGCAATTGGGGCCATCGGGTTGCAATTGGATCGAGGGGGAGCGAGAGGAGGTGGAGGCGAACATGATGGAGGTGACGGCGACGCCGGAGGTGAAGCGAGGCGGCGGCGCAACGAGGAATGGCGTCGACGCTTCGGGAGGGACAAGGCACCGACAAGAGAGCTCACTGGAGCTCGAGTGCGAAGGCGGGGAGAGACAGGGGGCCTGGGGAGCCCACCGGTGTGGATGGTGAGGCGAGAGAGACGGTGGAGCTAGCTGGCGACGATGACGTCCACAGCGGTGGAACCGAGCAATGGCGACGGCGATGATTCCGCACAGACCTGGGCACGATTGAGTGGGGAGAAATGAGCGCAGCCTTGCGGCGGCGAAGCTTCGCGCTAAAGCGGCGTGGCGGCGAGCTTCGAGGTGTGGGGAAGGCAGCGGCTCGAGGATGGGCGGTCTGTGGCGGCGGTGCTTTCGGGAGGGCGCTTGGCGGCGAAGCTTGCGCTTAGAAGCGATGCAATGCAGTGGCTTCGGATGGCGGTGTCGGCGGCGGTGCTTTCGGAGAGGCGAGGCGGCAGAGCTTCAGCTAAAGCGCCAAATGGCGAGCTCGGGAGGAGGCACACTGGCAAGCAGCTCATGGGGGCAAGCAAGAGCTAGGGAGGAGGGGAGGCGCGGTGGAGAGAGGCAGAGAGGAGAGAGGTGAGAGGGGGAGAGATGACAAGCAGGTCCTGCATTAAAAGTAATAAAGAAAAAAAATACCACGTAGGCGATGACATGGCAGTCCACATTAGCAAAATAGCCTAAAAAACCATCCTATGGACGTGATTGCAACGATTTCATAAGTTTGGGTACCTAAATAAACGGTTTCGATACTTACGAATTTATGTGCACAGGCGGGACAAGTTTGGGGGCTAATGGTGCAATTTTCTCTTTCACAAAAGCAAAATATGTCACTATCACTAATCCCAGAGTAGTTGTGGTAGAGGAGCTGTTGCGAAACTTTTGCTCAGTGAGGTGAGTACCATTCATTGTTTGCTTATGCCCTCACCTTCCTACTTGAGTGAAGGAACTTGAAAAACCCCTCACCTTTCTACTTGAGTGAAGGAACTTGAAAAATAGATTGGATTGATGGATTGGGAAGTCACTAGTAAGGGCATTTCCAACGCTATACATATACAACCCCTAACATATTACAGTATCAATAAGTAGGGAATAAATTATAAGAAAGAAAAATACAGGGAGAGATATGTTAACAATAGAAAAGTGCATGAATAGTGATGAGATAGGAGATATACAGAGCTTGCATTGGGAATGGCCTAAGCCTGAGCAACCCCTACGCTACATGTGGGGTTTTGTTCTCGGTCCGGTCTGGCCAGCAAAGGCTTCGTTAGGGCATGTGTAATGGTATCCATACTCTATCCTCAAATTCTGGCTGTAGTAGGGTTATACTAAAATATAAAACAAAAAAATAGAAATTGTATAAAAGGAGACATAACATTGACTAAAAAAGAGATGAATTGTATTGAGATGGGGCTTGGATGTGACTAGTATTACACATGTTCTTAGGTCTAGATTTATTGAAGTACTCTAGGATTCGAGGGAAAGGCCTAATGGGCATGCTGGATAGAACTGTCGAAAGTATCAGGCCTGGCGGACATGATTTGGAAACAACTTTTTGGGAGGTTAACATAATATATGTCACTATAAAATTTAGCGTTGAAAGAATGCTACCATGTTATGCGATAAAAAAACCATTATGAAATCTAGCAAATTAGAAATATTTCATTTCGAACACCACCAGACAATGATTCACATTGTGCTGACAATTTTACCATCGTCGTTATAATATATTTGCATCAAAATTCCACCACGGACACTTACTTCCTCCAGAGGCGGAGCCAACCCTAGGACACAGCGGGGGCGGGGCTGCAGCCCCGGTCGTTTTTCTATAAACAGTAAACATATGTATCAGCTCGTATTAATTAGACCAAACTCAAGGACTTTATTAAGAAGTGCAACAATGCATGGGACGGACTGATTAGTCACTGGGTTTGTTGAAGTCCTGCATTGGTGCCGATTAACGATGAACGCCGGATGCGAGTCACACGCGTGGTCGAGGATATGATACAATGGTGTCCCTGAAAAGTATAAAAACTCACCATATATGCTTCTTTAGATCCATCTTAGACAGTCTAGATGCATTGAGCTGCAACCTTCCTCTCTCACTTAAGCCCTGTTTGTTTGAGCTGCAGCTTCTCTAAAAGCTGCTTCTGGGAAAAGTCATAAAAAACTAGCTTCTGGGAAAAGCTCAAATCACAGTATAAATTGGGCTTTTGGTGGCTTTTGGCTTCTTTGAAGTGGGTTCCAAAAGCTGGCTGTTTGTTTGAGCTTCTGGCTTCTGAGGTTAAAAGCTGACTAGAAGCTCAAATAAACAGGGCTTTAGAGCATGTACAATGGTACACATCAGCTATTTCTAAGTCATCTATAAGGCTTGCCATATAGAATAGATAATGACGTGGAGGAGAGAGAGTGTGTATAGAGAGTTGAGCCGTCTCCAATGCAAGAGATGATTGTATACGCGAATTAAGAAATCTTGTGTGCGATTAAGTGTCATAAAAAATATGCAATTGTCTCTCTAAGCTATCTCTACCATTGTATGAGTTGTCTCTAAGGCATCTATATATGTGACGTGGCAATGGTTAAAGATGGCAGTTGTCTCAACCATTGTATATACTCTACTTGTGCGCAAAATTATGGTGATTATTTTCCATGTTTCCATGTTTTAGCTGTGCCATCAAGATGAGATTACAAGTCCAAAAACATTTGTTTGCATTTGTGCACTGAAAAGTTTTTTGCACCAAATATTTTCCCAAATATAGCTAAAATGAAGACCCTGAACTATTAGCTCTCATGAAGAAATCATTAGCAGTATATTTTATATTTTTTAAATAGTTACAGTCATGCATTTTAATGATGGCAACGTATTCAGTGCAAATGTCTATTGGATTCTAACATGCTAACAACAAATTTGTGCCATCAGATGCTTAAGCAGCGGCTCAGATATAGAGAGATGAAAATACCTTTTCTCACTTAAAACATTTTCAAGAAAACTCACCTAACTTTCTAAGTGGAAAAGGGGCTTCCAACCCTCCAGATCTAAGCCGCTCCTTACAGATCTAATGGGCCAGATCTATTCTTAGCATTATAGCACTTAATGAACATTAGTTTGGAGTACATGGACCCCGAGTATCCATAGCGGGTCATAAAGATCACCTGACAGTGGGTGGGCCGAGCCGGCCATATGTTAACACGCATAGCATGACAAGACAGGACAATTATAGAAGCCTATCCCAAATATGGGAGGCGTGCTTGTAATACCGCGTAATTACGCATCCAGAATGGAAGGATAGAAATAGGAAATATACATCATGACTGACTGGGACTCTACCTTGTAACCCCCCCCCACTATATAAGACAGGCAGGGGACCCTGGTTCATCATCATCGACATTGTCATCTACACACGCCGCATAATACGCGAGATCATAATCCCAGTACACAGGACTAGGATACTACCTCCTCCGAGAAGGCATGAAACTATATAATCCCTTATCCCGTATTACCATCGAGTTTGAGATCCAGCGCATAACCCCATATAAATCATTGCCGACAACAACCCCCGGTTAAACAAACGTCGACAGTTGGCATGCCAGGTAGGGGAGCATCAAGATCAATTTCGTAAAGCTCGATGGCATCGATCAATGTAACCGATGCCATCTTTGTCGCCGGCTAGGTTTTTCGCTTCGGGAGCCTGGACTTCATCACTAACAGCTTCGGTGAGCTCTCTCTCTCTCTCTCTCTCTCTCTCTGATCCATGCCGGATCTGATCTAGCACTGACTCCATTAATAACTCCGACAAGATTTTTGCCGCCACATCGGACCAGATCCGAACTGGCGAGGGCTTAAACAACGACTAGCCCAAAGCTTCCTTTAGTCTAGAGGACCTCGATGTCCCTCTCCTTAGGCTCCCGTTCGGGTTGAAAAACTCCGCTGCCACGTACCAGTAGGTGATGTACTCGGATACAAGGAGCACCCAACTGGGTGTGAATCTACAATGGTAGGCATCATCGCTGGAGATCCACACGGATTCGAAATCCAAGACACCCCAACTCTTCGTTTCTCCCACTCAGAAATCAAGTCGAAAAGCAGCACGGGAAGTTGCCCTAATTTCCATGGAGTCTATGTGATTGAAGATCAAAAGGCCGAATCCCAGCGCCATTGAAACGAACAGGCGGTGGACGCAGACTGCCTTCGCCGTGACGACCACGCTGGGTCTCGGAGCCCGGAACATCAATGAACACATAATACAGACTAAGATCAGACCAAGTAGTCTTCCATACGCCGCATCAGAACATCGTCGCCTCCAAAACACTCCTCGACAGCTTGAGTCCGATGATCCCGGCCGACAACCTCGCTACGTTGATCGTGGCCCAAGTGAAGGCCATGGTGACGGTACCGGCAATTCAAAACAATTAGCCAGATCCGTGGCCAAAGGCACACTTGGGCACTCGGACCAAAAACCGAACCTCGACCAGTCGGGTGGAGCGTTCTCGGTGCGAGTCACACCATCATGGGGGTGCCCGCCAAGCGACGGGAGTGATAAGATGATGAGCAACGATGCCGATATGACGATTGTGAAGTTTCAACATTCACCCCGACAATTGGCGCAGGTGCCGTCAAGGTGATTGGTGCAATCTTGACTATCGTCGAGCTAGATTGCTGCGACGATCTCCTGCACGCTACGACGACAGGTGCATCGATGGGATCCGCGCATTTACCACCTAGCTTCACCAAGTAGTTTGGCCTGAGGGATTTAGTCCTAAGGGCATCACCAAGTATGATGGGGAACGAGATTCAGAAGCATGGCTTGAGATCTACGATCTACCTGTCAAGGCAGCCGGTGGTGATCAGACAGTAACGGTGAATCACTTGCCCGTCACACTCACCCCTTTGGCTCAAGCATGGCTTACAGGGCTCCCCAAGAATTCTATTGATTCCTGGAGAGATCTCTGTGAGCAGTTCATCGCAAACTTTCAGGGCACATACGAAAGGCATGGGACGCCATGGGATCTATACCAGTTACATTAGAAGAAAAGTGAATCCCTCCGAGACTTCATCCGGCACTTCACACAGAAGAAAAATACGATACGGGATGTGTCGGACGCTGTCGTTATCGTGGTCTTTTAGAAAGGGGTTAGTGACCCCAATCTGTTTAAAAAATGTCCAGGAAACAGCCGACTACCATAAAGGAGATGTTCTCCATGGCGGACCATTATGCCACCGCTTTGGATGCTATAGCGGAGAGCCAGGATGAACATCCAAATCACAAAAACAAAAAGGACCAACCCAAGTCCTCTAAAATAAAAGAACAGAAAGGGTGAAGAGATGGTCGCTACGGCGGATCGCGGTCGACCCTGACCACCGTGCACGGAAGACTTAAATAGGGTAATGGACACACCCTGTCCTTTCCCTCCCAAAGGGAGGCACGTGGCTAAAGATTGCTTCACCTTGAAAAAGTTCGCTAAAAAGCATAACAATCAGTTGGATCCCGATGCTGTCGAGGCTAACAAAAAGACAACTACCAAGACATAGAGCGTAAGCTCAATTACATATTCGGGGGTACATATTCGAGGGATCGGCAGAGTATGAGTACAAGAGGAATCAAAAGCTTACCAGTCAGGAGATCAATGCAGCAATGTCAGTGACCCCCTAGTACTTGAGATGGTCAGAGGTTCCCCATCATGTTGAACCGTTCGGATCACCCCGATCATATAATGTATCGAGGGAAGTATCCCCTGATGTTGGACCTAGTCATCCGTGGCGTCAAACTCAAAAAGGTATTGATTGACGGGGGGAACGGGTTAAACATACTTTTCTCCAAGGCCTTCAATGATATGAAAATCCCTCGATCCGAGTTACAACAAGGCTCAACACCATCCCACCCAGGACTTCAGCAATACCACTCGGATAGGTTACTCTTCCCATCACGTTCGGATCAAAGGAGAATTACTGGACCGAGCTCATTAGTTTCAAAATTGCGGATTCCGAGATGGCGTATCACGCCATCTTGGGAAGGCTGGGGTTAGCCAGGTTCATTGCAATCCCCCATTACACGTATCTGGTGCTTAAGATGCTGGGTCCAAAAGGCATCATCATGATATGCGGCGACATCAAGCAATCGTTCGTCTATGACCAGGAGAGCTATGAATTAGCCCAAACTCTAGAGGCATATACGGGCTTGGACAAGATCCGAGTGGAAGCTACAACCCTAGAAGATGAAGGCGATGTTCCGGCCAAGAAGCAATAAAAAGTCCATCAAGCCAGATGAGGGAAAAAAATCCCTCGACCCGTCCTACTCAACCAAAACGGCCTTGATCGGGACTGGGCTCAACCGCAAATAGGAAGACGCGCTCGTCACCTTCTTACAAGCAAATAGGGACATTTTTTCTTGGAAACCGTCAGATATGCCAGGAGTCCCGAGGGAGGTGACCGAGCACTCTCTGAGTGTTGATGAGAAAGCAAAGCCGTTTAAGCAGTGGCTTCGGCGTTTCGCGCAAGATTGTCGTGACAACAACAGGGAGGAGATTACCAAGTTTTTGGCTGCCGGTTTCATAAAAGAAGTATATCATCCCACTGGTTAACGAACCCGGTCCTGGTGAAAAAGAAAAACAAAAGTTGGCGCATATGTGTCGACTATACTGACCTTAACAAAGTGTGCCCTAAGGATCCATTCGGACTGCCTCTGATCTATCAGGTGGTGGACTGAACCATCGGTTGCGAGCTCCTGTGTTTCATAAACGCCTACTCAGGGTACCCGGAGGGGAACACCATCCCGAGGGATCGTCCTACTCTGATACCAATTACGTGCGAGCACGCAACGATAGGGGATACAACCCTTGATGCGGATGAGACAAGTTGCTATCAAAGCTACCGCCTAGGCTGTTATCGGATCCACCGCCTGTGAGATCTACTCTCAAATTATTTCAATGCTTGGATGAGAATAAAGGATACATAACCCTCCCTTTTATATGGAACACTGACTTGGAACCTAAGAAAAAGACCTACTTGATCTGTAAGAAAAGACTTTACTTGACATAAGAATATATTTTTAATAAAAACTAATAAGGTAATATCTATAACACTAATTGCAGCGGGGTCGTGTGCTACAGTATATGTGTTGCCATAGCATTGACATGGTAATTCATCATTTGTTTTCATTTCATCTCAATAATTACTGATCGGTAACAAGTTATGGTTTACTTACTCAAGTTTCATGTGCTAATGTTATTTTAAGCTAACATGAGATGACCAATTAATGGCGTGTCAAAAAAAATAATGGCGGGTCAATGATGCAACCAGAAAAATGATTCGACTATAATTTATACTATGCAACATTAGTATCATGATGACATAAGAAAATAATGGCAAAAAAAGTAGTTTCGAAACGAAGATATCTAGTGCCTGAGAGAATATTGTATTCTTGCCTACCAGATAATTTGAACAAATAAGAAAAGAAATACAGATGCATATGCCTGACAATAATTAGATTGCGGAATAAGCCTGGAGTTTTTGCAAGAGAATTTAAACAATTTTGAATAAATATTACTCCGTATTTAAGAATCAGATTTGGTGGATTTAAAATCAGTTTCGACAACGATTGTTTGTCATTTTCCAATTTACTTCATCATTACTATATATTTTGAACTATTCATGTTGGGTTGTCTTTCGATTGCAACATGGCCTTCCATGTTGGACCCTTTCCGAAGTGATCACCACTACTATTATAAATTATGTCTTATATTTTTCCTGAAAGACTGAAGCAATCACTGTGCTGCTGATTAACATTGGCCACACTGCCGATTGAATTAAATTAGTGTCAGAAGAGAAATATTACCTGGTTCTGCCTTAACTCACATCAGACTCAATTGTCCTGCTTCTCCTCTTGTTCATCTGCTACGCTACCACCCGGTCTATGTGGCTGGCATTTGAAAGGTAGAAGATTTCTCTCCTTTTACTCTTTGGCACGCATTCTTTCCCCTGTTTGAGCCACATGAAAAGCAGAATACAGCTTGGCGGCAGAAACTACTGCTACTCCATAGTGGCTCTTACCTAAATAGGGTCAAGAAGAAGATGAAAAGCATTTTAGAGTGGTTGTAAAATTCAGCCTTTTCAATATTACCAGTGAAGGTTTCTTTTTTATGTGTGTTTTCTCTGGTGTATGTGTAGCGTGTTATCGATCGAAAAGATCTGTAAATCACAGTTCGTACTGGCAGGATATATAGTACGAGAGAGAATTGTGTGATTTTCTGTTTTCACTATTTCACAAAAGAAAAATATGTCACTATCACTAATCCTAAAGTAGTTGTGATACTGGAGCTGTTGTGTCACTCCCCAAAAATATTTCTAAAGAGGCAACTGACAGTTGTCCGTATAGTTATGTGTTTTTATGTCATACAAATACACAAGGCAAAGTGTAATTAAAATTTCATCGGAAATGGAGCACAGGGTCCAAGGTTTCTTTCATTCAATACTAGCAATGCCCGCACGCCCGCGGCGCGCCATTCCATTGGCCTCGATGATAAGGAATTATCCTAAAGAAATAACCAACGTTTTTTTTTATCAAGTTCAAATAAGTGACTTATTAAAATGCAGAAAGTAATAATTAAAAATATTTCAGCAAAAGACAAACAGACAGAATGATTTAATCAATTATGTGAAAAGTACTTATTTTTATAGCCTAAGTATTTTGATGGACACCTACCATACAAATATGGTTATGGTTCTATTTTTAAGCCATTTATTTTTTTTATGTAATATATAAATTTTAAATAAAATTTAGGATGAAATTACAGTCTAATTCTATAATGGTTTGACTTTTTAGAATTTTTAAGCCAAGTACAAAAGCTAGAATGAAGGATTTATGATTTTTTATTTTGTCATTTAAAAGTATTATATGGTTTAGGGCTTAGAATTTTTGTACAAAACTCTTTTTTTATTTCATTTTAAACAAACCATATATTCTTTTATAGGCCCTTACCATGAAAGCATGGTTAAGGTTTAATATTTTTTAGTTTTCTTTTTAGTTTTTATTTTAATGCCTACATATTTTTATGACCCTTATATATTACATATAATAATGTGGGCAAAATTACCTACAAATAAATGGAGAGTCATCTAATGTCTGCAAGACTGTTCTAAACATTCAGCAAAGCCATGAATGTCTACAGGTCTGATATGAACATCATAAAAGTTATTTTTGAAACCCAAAACCAAAAGTAGGTATGATAGAAGAAAGGACTTAGATAATAGGTCAACTAATTTTTAATTAATGTCCATGGTGTCAATCTTAAGAAATGCAACTCTCTTGCTCTAAACTTGGTTGTATACACAGAAACTGGCTCCACAAATTCATCTTTTAGTAATCATCGGACAGCAACAAAAATTATTATGTACCTGGTTCTAAACTGAAGCATAGGTTGAAGCACACAACATTGAAAGGCAAATATGAGCTGGGTATGGACATCAGCCAATGGCACACGACTAAATGTTCATAGGGGTGGAGAAATCAAAACATCAAGAGTCGACAGGAGGTGGATTCAGAATATAGAAATAGAACAAAGGTTGGGTTTTAACAAATTACGATGGCTATAAGTATGTTGTGTTCAATGTAGTGCATATCTTTAACAACAAAAAGGAACACATATAAGGTGAGCACCTCAGGATGACTCTAATTACGGTGAAATTAGTAAGAAGAATATGGCCATGATTAATAGTTGGCTGCGCAATTCGTACAGTGAGTGGTGACCGCCAGCTAGCATAGGATGTATGATGCTAACATCATTTCACCGGATACTAATGTGTACTGTATTAACAATGGCCACTGCATTATCTGAAAAAAATAGCAACTTTGTGTATCAGTAATTCATGGTTTGTAAAAAAGTAGAATAGAAAAATATAGGGAATGCCCCTTATAGATATATGCCTCGTTATGCACTTCCATAACATGAGACGAAGAAATAGAGGAATCTGTTTGAATCTATAAACTTACCTTGATCAAAGAACGTAATGAACTTGAACAAAAGCAGAACCCGAGAACGCAGAGATGCAGCCCAGAGATATGGTTGGTGGCAGCGGCCGGAGGTCGGGCTTGGTACATTGGCAACTTTTGAGGCTCGATCTGCGGTGGATGCTTTTGAGGGGTGTGGTTGTGGCCGTTGAACCCTCAATGACGAACTCTGTAGAGGTGGTAGGATTCAGTAGCGAAGGCGCAAGGAGAAGCTCAGGCGGCGACGGCGGAGGATAGACCGTGACTGAAAGAGAGATTGAATGGCAACACCATAGTGAAGCAATGCAACCTTGTTAGCCCTCTCGTAGATGTGAGCCAAAGCCGAGGCGGGTCACTGGCTTCGGGGCCGGCACTGGGAGGCGGAGGCAACGCCGAGGCGGTGCGGGGCGGCCAGAGTGCCGAGGGCGACGGGGGCGACGCCGAGGCCTCTACATGGCAGGCCGAGGCCGATGGGGGTGGCGCTGAGGGCACCGTGCGGTCTCTGGGCAGCGAGCTGCGTATGACGGTGGCGCCGCGGAGGGCCTGCTCGTCTTCAATGTGTGGCTCAGGCTTGCGGCGGCGGGGCCGTGCAGGATTGAGGCGCGGGGCGCCGTTTTGAGCTCGCACACCTCCAGATCCGGACAAACCGGATAGCCGTCGGGCACCTGAACGCCGGCCGCCGCCATGGTGGTGGGACGTGGATCCGCCGCTGCCGGGCCAAGGGAATGAAGGTGGAGGCGAGGGGGCTTGATCTGGCGGCGATTGGGTGTGGATGCACGGCGAGGAGGTGGTGAGGGAGAGGGCGGGGGACGACTTTTCGCATCCTCCAAAAACCCGAAGGCAGGGGTGGCACCGGCGAGAGAGAGAGAAAGAGAGGAGCAGCAGTGCGCCGAGGCGGAGAGCCAACGGAGGCGGGCGGAGACATGCCAGCGCGCGGCGGCGCCGGGGAGGGAGGGGGGCATAGGCGGCCGGGAGCGGCCAGATCCGTTGAATGCCAGGGGAGGCGACGGCGGAAGGAGGAACGGCGCCGGGCCGAGACGCTGGCGGCGAAGATGAGGGGGGATGGCGGTGGTCCAGTGCGGAGGCGGGAGCAGGTGCGGCGGCGGGGAGAGACGGGAGACGGGGAGGAGAAGAGACCGCAAGAGGGAGGGGCTGCGGCGGGGTGGAAGGGGAGGAAGAAGTGAGGCGGCGTGGGGGCCGGGAGGAAGGAGCGGTGGCCATTATATCTAGTGGCAAAGCGGGTAATTACCTGTGAACTTCGGGTGTATCTACGAAGGCGAAAAGGACTGATTTGCAAGCGACGGAGAACTCCAATGCCCTGCAGGGAAAACTGGAACACTGCGTAGGGGCATCGTGGCAAATGAATAGGGACCCGAACAGGAATACGCGAACTCTGGGGTGTTTTGTGCAAACTCGCCAGGCCGGATCGTGCGGCAGGGAGGGCGGCCGCGCGGGCTTGAACGGACGGCGCGGTTTTTTCGAGCGATGTGGCACGCTGAGGAGGCTCGGAATGAAGTGCCTTATAATGTCTTGGGGAAATTACAACAAAGTTTATTACATGGATAGGTTATCTCATTTACTAATACATGACAAGAGTACATGCTTTATTCCATAATCAAAGAGGGTAATTTATTTCAGCATCTGGCCTAGATTTGCATATCCCCTTTATCTTCCTCATGCACATCCCCATTTGCGCATATCATGGAAGAGAGAATTACAGTAAGTAACATACTAAGTAAGAATATGTAGTTGACCATGGTACTAAAGAGAATGTTACATAAATATCACATCGTTAGTCACTTAAGTAAATGATTTTTTTTATTATAGAATACTCTGCATAGGTATAATAAACCGTCACAACCTATACCCATAATGTACTTGTATATAGCAATACCCTTCATCCAGACACGCTTTCATGGGTAGCTTACCGACGCATTCAGGCGACCTAAAAAACCCGACCAGGCCAGCACCGATGCACTGGTTGGGTCGGGTTTTGGCCCAAAAAATTACAAAAATCAGTCGTGCGGGTTTGGGTTTTTGGGTTTCGGGTTGGGTTCGGGCTTAGATTTGTGACCCGATGCACTAGGTCAGATCGGACTCGGGCCGGCTGATTTTTGGTCGGGTTTTGGAAAACCCAATCCGAACCCACCCAAACCCGACAAGTGATACAGGTATGAGCGCGGGGGGCGGGGGGCATGCCATGGCACCAAGGGGGAGGGGGCTGACATTAGGGGCCCGCGCGGTAGAGACTCAGAGTAGGGGAGATGGCGGGCAGCGGATCATGGTGGTGTTTTCGGTGATGGCAGCAACACTCTAGTGGGAGAAGGTGAGGAGAAAGGGAAAGGAAGGAGTGGAGGAGCTAGGGGAGGGGTCGGTGGCATTGATTTGCGTCGGCAATGAGCTGGCGGCGGTGCGGGGCGGAGATAGGCGGTGGCACACTACGGAGATGGGGTTGCTGGCGGCGGGGAAGCGTGAAGATGCTTAGTGGAGCTCCAAGGGGTGCGGGGGGCTCGGGGTGGCCTGGTGCGTATTCGGGCTAAAGCGGCTCCATGGCAAGGCTGTGCAAGACAACCTGAGGCGGGACGAGCGACTGGCAAAGAACAGTCTCATAGGGATGGGCTGCGATGGTGGTCGGAGCGGGTGATGGGGGTGAACAGAGGGGGGGAAGGAGGAAGAGCAACAGCGAGGGGAGCTTTGGTTTAAATAGGCGGCGGCGGCGGGAAGACGACAGCGGCGATGGGAGCCACAGCGAGCAAGTGGTGGGGAGGTGGGGCCACGGCGGTGGCAGAGCAAGTGGGAAGAGCTTCGGGAGAGGGCGGCCCTGGCAAGCGCAAGTGGGTGGGCATGTCGACTAGGGAAGAAGACAAGTGAAGGAGAAAAGAAAGGAAAAAGAGAAGAAGAAAAAAAACTAGGAGAAAAGGGGAAAAGGAGGAAAAGAAAATGAAAAGAGAGGAACCCACTGCCATCAAATAATTTTTTAAATTTTTGGTATAAATTCCAAAACAAAATTATTAAATCAAATTTTTCCAAAATAGTAAAAGTATTTTCAAATTTAGATTTAAATTATTTATATTTTTATTAAACCCAAATTAAAATAATAATTACTAAATATAGATTTGAATTTTAATAAGTGATTATCTTGAAACTCAATTGTTTTAAATTTAATACTTAAACTCTTTATTCTCAAAACCAAAATTAAAATATAAACTGAAAAAATATCATTTTGGATTTTTCAAAGAATTAATTTAAAATTCAAAATTCAAAATCAAAATATTATTTTCACCAACATATGATTTTGACTTGTGCAAGAATTATTTTAAAATTTAAATTATTTAATTTAGTTTTGGAAGTAACATGCACATTTTCAAATTAATCTTTAAAAATTTATGCACATGATGTATAGATGCTATGCTTTTGGGGTTTTATGAAAATGGGGATGTTACGTGGTCACTTGGTCGAGTTCTATTTTATGTGTGCTAAGGTGGCACGACTGTTAGGGGTATTTAATGTTATTCCTAGACATGGAGTGCTCCCGAGGACTTCACTACTTCTAGACATGCTCTTAGACAGACTGATCCTAAGAGTTCTCGACGACCTGATCTTTATGCATAGATTGTTGCTTCTGGTGCACAGTTAAGAGTCAATTGTGTTCAGGTCTTTCTGTTGTTCTCAAGGTATGCCTCCATTCAATGGAGGTAGATATCCGCGATGTGAGTTTCGATACCATTGTCCTTAGGGAGTGCCTCCTTTTGTCCATCAGGTAGATGCTCGCGATGAGACTTTTAGTTTGGTGCAAGATGGGGTGGTCCTGTCTTTGCTCCACGATGGACTACTCTGCCACTGATACCCAAATGTCCTCTTGGTGTTTCTGCTTATTTTGTTTGTGTTCAGTCAGCTGATTCTTCCTCTGCTACTTGGAGTGTGGGACAGTATTGGGTTCCCAAGTTTGTACTTGTTTGCCCCAATGCTAAGTCATCTTCTTTTGAGTCTTGTTGACTTTGTCTTTTGGGCTAGGAAAAGATTGCTTTGTTATGTAGATTTTATTTAATCTCTTTCCTAGTTCTTGTCCCTGGTGATAGGTAAATCACCTTTTAGTGTTGTTCTCTTTGCTGTTTCTTTCCTTGTGAACTGTGGAGTAAGGGTGTTTTGAGTGCTCCTCTATGCTGAGAGAAATCACCATTTTAGCCACCTAGTTTTAGTCATGTGCTAGGTGGGTTGTGGCTTTTAGGTGGAGTTTTGGAGTTGTGAGACTGAGTGTCTTGTAGTGAGGGAAGCTATGTATCAAATACTTTATATATACTTTTCGTTTTTTAGTTTCTACACTGCATTGCATCTATATGTATTTGGGTTTAGTTTTCTCAGTTGGTCTAGAGTTATAGTGCACCTCACTTAGACTTCTGGCGTGCTTCACACAGACCTCTCATCTTGTCTACAAGTTGCTTTCATGTGTAATAGGCAATATTTTCTTCTCTGGTTAGTTGATTCCTCGGTCTTTTAGGTATAGCGGATTTTGGCTGCCGAGTAATAGGGCATGTGTTTGAGCCACTAGCATCCAAATCGTAGATCTATCCTTCCTATGTAAGGCACATGGGAAGATGAGAGTGAGTCTCAGTTTTTAGATTGTGCTATATCTCATCCATATTCTTAGGTGACTTATTGGCATATTTTGTGATTTTCAACTCCTCATCCTTTGTGTTTTGGTTCTTGTGCTACAACTTGAACTAGTTCAAATTTAACAAAAAAAAATTATTTAAACTTAACTTAGTAGTTGAGCGGGAGTTGTAGATCACCTTGCATCATGCATCACATATATACTTCTTTTTCATTTCGAGCTTTGTCTATTATAATGTGGATCTTATCCATGTTGTGCATCTTTCTACTCTTATGACAATCATGGCTAGCTTGTTCATGTTTAGATTGCTTTCATTTAAACTTTCTAGGCTAGCCAAAAATCAAATGTTTTTGACTTTCATGAAAAAATTGATGAGATTTGTAACTTTTACCTGCTAATATCTCTTCTAGATGTTGATGTTTGTCTTGGTGTTTTTTCGGCAATCTTTTCGACAGGATTGAAATATTTGCATATGCCCATCCTTTCTTTCCTCATTCAAAATGCTTTTATGTTAGTATTTCAATGAGGACAAAAAAACAAGTAAAAAAATTAAAAATAGAAAACAAACTCTGACATTCGCTATGAGTGATAAAAGGAAAGTTTGAAAAATGAGCAAAATGTGAAAAAAGAGGTTAAAGCAAAAAATATATTTTCAATTATAAAATAGATCTATGAATGCTCGGGTATCTCTCCTTTTTGTGCGAAAGGTTGCACTTAAGTATGGCTCATTTGACACCTTGCAAGAATTAGCATTTAGTTTTGAGGTTATCTTGCTAGGTCTTGTTGTAAAACTAACACGATTTTGCTTTACTTGTTACATAGTTAAAAGGTGAGATCCTAGATATGAATTTGATAGCCAAATCAAATTTGAGTAGCTTGGTTCTTTTAAATGCCTCATGATCTATTTGAAGAATCTACAAAGCTCTCTATGTTGCATTTCATGCATACATGCTCTATCTTGTGCCAAAAAGAAAATTCTTCTCCTCTGAATTGTTCTCTTGATGTTTATATTGCCAAAAGGAGGGGGAAATTTGGGCTATTTTTTTGAAACTTTTTGCATAGCATAGATTTTCCAAAAGAGGAACTCTAGGTATGGTTGGAAGTATTTCTTGATTGGCATACTTATACATGTTATTAAATTGCCCCTTCTTTGGTGCAAGTATGGCTTGTGGCATTCAAATTGCCTTTCTGAGTTCATTTTAAAAAACTTCTCAAAATCCTTTGTGTGTTTGTCAATATATTCATTAAGGGCGAGATTGTTAGACCATGTCGAGGTTTCTCCTTGTGTGATGAACATGTTGACAACGCATTTGATTGTGAAAATGAAATTTTGAAGTTGGATTTGGATTGTGTTTGAAATGTGCTTTTGGGTGTGCTGTCAAAAGTCCACTGAACTAGGTATAGTGGCCGACGGACTAGGTCCGGTGAGGTTGTCAACGAACTTGATCCCATGGCTTGTGTGGTTTTGGGTTTATTGGACCGGGGTCGATGGTGGTCTAACCGGGTCTGGTCACCTTGTCCGAACAAAGTCCGGTGGAGCTATTTTATCTTAGGTCGAGTGATTTTGCATGTATTTTGACACAATCTCTTTAGGATTTGTGCATGTGGCTAGTTTATGGATGATTGTTGACTAATCATACAGGTGATGAAGGTAAGTTGTTGTGGATGCATTAATCTTCGTAATACATGTCAAGGTGCACTGTGGTCGGCAATGTGTCGGGCCTCAGGACGCAAACTAACGGTTCGGGGGTCCCAAACGATGAGGAAGTTGCGGGGGATGGTCGAACATGGACTTGGCGATCACGAAGTAGTCATGATGATGTGCATAACGTACTTAGCCGGCGTGAGCATCCGAGGCTCGGCAGGCAGTTGAAGGTGACGGAAACCGGCTAGGTCTGGAATCGGCTACGTCTGGTGTGTGTGGGGTCGTGTGGGCCATGTAAAGGAATATGTTCCTAGGGATGTGTGGACCATATTCATGTGTGTTGTGGGCTGTAAAGAGTGTATGAATCTCATCCATTCATGTGTATTCCAAAGGTGGAGGGAGAAGATGATTTTTGGAGCCATCCCACCTTTGGGATATAAAAGGAGGGAAGGGGGAGCCTCCCAACCTAACACTTGTGCTAGTTGAAACTTAGGTTTTGTTGTATTTGTGATTCACTTGTAAGTGCTTTTTTTACTTTGGTGTGACTTTCTAGTAACCCCAAGGTAAAGCAATAGAATGCACCGAATGTTTATACAAGTTTTGTTTAGTTATCTTGTTTCTTTGGTGCTTTTGTTTGCATCTAGTTTATTTGTTTTACTACCTCCTTCTTGTTGCTAATCCATGGTGCCTAGAGATCAATTTTTTCAACTAGTTGCATTGCTAGTCAAATTTTTTTTCCTTCACACAACTTGCAGAGGCAATTTATCAATCAAGCTCTAAATTAAGCAATAAATGTGTTTGTTATTAATCTCCAAAATCACACAAGGCTAGCTTGAACTTACATTTCCTCATCGTCAGAAATGTTGGCTTCATCAAGAGCAGCCAAAACCTTCTGAAACAGCTTCTATCCCTTGGGATACTTGGACATATTCTTCTTATCCGTTTCCACCATCTTTTTGATGTGGTTCATGTTGGTGTAGAGGTTCTTCTTGGGAGAAGCGTAGATTTCTTGTCTTTTTCCATCTTGGGAAAGTCATCGAAATGTGCTTGGGGCCACCGTACTCAAAGCACCTGATCAGTCCTCGCTTCCTCTTCATCACCCTCTTGTATGAGTGGTTGAACTTTCTGCCAATTAAAACAAAATGACCTTCTTGAAATGTGTATGTCCATGTGCTCATCAAACAACTCATAGATAGTAGCAACATAAACTCCAACGACAGAAAGGACCGATGGCTAAGACTATAGAGAATGGACCTTGCTGTCTCAAGAAATGCTTAAGTTTCTGAGTCTTGAGATTAGAGAAAAGACCATCCAATGTTAGCTTAGTGAAATCAGCCGCCTGACGAATGGTGCTAACCATCACATCCAAGATATTCATATCCAAAGTAGACAAGAAGTAGTGAGATTTCTCCACGTCAGTGTTTTAGAACTAATAGACCATAGGTCGACGAGCATGCATCCAGCGTTTCACCCGATTTTTGCATGAACAAGTTGTATTCCTTAAATTTGTCCTACCTCAAAGTTTTAATCTGTTATTACCCCTCATGGTATGCTTGAAGGATAGACCTAACATCATGAGTGGACTTTATGTGAGCGATGCCCTCATACTCATTCCTACTCAGCCCCTGAATAAGACAATTGCGAGCTTTAGCATTCAACTCGACATCAGGCTGGTTGGCAGCTGTAATAGGATCAAGCACAACAAAGGGATTATCAACTTTCAACCAAATGGAAAATTGGCTCCAAAGAAAAAGGACGGCTTGGTGGAGTACTTTTTATCCACCATAGCTCAAGATCAAATAGGAAAGGCTGAAATGACCGGTGAAGATAATGAAGAGAGCGCATCATGGCTCTAATACCATCGTGGAACCAAACTACGGTGCTTAGAGGGTGCGAATGGGAGCTTTGAAGAAATTCTTCAGACCAGTAATCCTCAAACTCACCAACCCTCAAAATCCCGATTATCGACCAACTATGTGTACTCCAAAGAGTCATAATAGATGAAGCTGCGAAGATATGATGGTGATTTTCCAACCACAATCCTAGTTGGTGCAGTACAAATAGAAGCAACCGCATTTCAAAGTGGTTATGTTAAAGTCAAAACAGCTCAACCACCAAAAAGCACTTTTGAAAAGCAAACAAATTCTTTCCAAAATAGTTGCCGCTATGCATAGGAGTGGTCGGTGGCTTCCGTGGGGTCCAAAAATTATAGGAATTGTTCTCCCTATGTGTGAATGAGTCATGAAACCCTTAATCTACCATTTCTCAAGAACAATAACTAAGGGCCCTGATACTACCACTTGGATCTAGAACTTACATGCTGATGCTCACGATTTCGATAGTCATATTGGTGATTTGGAGATCTCTCGAAAAGTCTTTAGTGCTCATTTCGGTCAACTCTCCATTATCTCTCTTTGGCTGAGCGGCATGTATTTCCATGGTGCCTGTTTTTCCAATTATGAAGCATGGCTAAGCGATCCTAAACTCTTTCCAAAAAAATTAGAAAAAATTGACTGTCCAAGAAATCATCAAGAAAATTTGATGCTCTGTTTTGACCTTATAACTCCCAGATGCTTCGTCCAATGGATATGGAAGTCATGCAACTTTTGCCTCTAGAATCATAAAAAATGATATTTCTGAACTTTCGGCTCTAGAATCATAACAAATGATGTTCCTCAATTTTGCTAAAATTATTCAACTAAAAACTTGCAAACTCGCTACGGCGACCAGAGGGGGGTGAATGGGAGACTTGAACATTTTTCATCGGACCGGTGTTACTCTAGACAGAGTTGCAACTTGATGGAAAATTCGATCTCTAGTCAATCATAGGGCGCTAGAGAGATGTAAAATCATATGAGCACCCTCAAGACATCATGAATCAGAAGCATAAAGAAGAAGACGAGGCAAATAAACTAGTTGCAACAAAAAGCAACAAAGCAACAAGATCAAAACATATGAACTAGCAAGAACGAGCCATGAACTTGAAGAACAGAGATTTCATTCCATAGATAGTTGGGAGATTACACGCCACTGTCGTGACCTAAAGCACTCGTAGGTGTCACCCCTCTCTCTCTCTCTCCCCCCGCACACCCTTCTCACAAATCCGAATTATTTAGCTTAAGGGATGAGGAGGAGATGCTCCCCCCTCTATTTATAACCTCAGAGGTGAGACCCTCAAACCCTAGTGATTGCCTCCACCCTTGATCTGAGGATCAACGGTGTACAATGCACACACCACCTAACTCACTCCCGGCAAGGAATATTTGTGCTGTATTCATCCGGAAGCATTCTCGCACCTTCTTCGCAAAGATCCTAGTCGACATTACGCCTAGGCCCACTGGCGGCCCCGCTTCATCGCTAAGTGATCGACGTCCACCTCTAGTCATCACAGATCCTTGTCACAGTGAAGCTTCGCATTGACACCATCTTTTGTGACTGCCAGGTACCGAATCCGGTCGCCTGCACAACCCTGGACGCCCGAACCACTAGTTCGCCTCCACATAACGGCGTCAGCCACGTACACACCGGTACCTGCATCATAGATATGAGTTCAAACCAAACCACTTACCTTTCCTGCAAGGTTAGCTTGACAAAACATCATCATCATCGAGAATCAATTGCATCAAGACCATCGGAAAGCAATTAGTCACAAGAACTTCCCTAACACGAGTCCGTCGGACAAGGTCCGGTGAACCCTTTAGAAAATGCACAACCAAAGTACTTTAAAATCTCATCAAAGTAATACACCATCACATATATTCATCACAACACCGGGGCATCCTCTATATGTGTAACATCCCAAATTTTCAAAACCAAATTTGGCACGTTAATAATTTCATTAAAATGCATAATTAAAATATTAAACTATTTAAGTGTTGAAAAACATCATGGCATCATCATTGCATGTAACCGTTTTGAAAATGGGTTGGGTCATTAATTTTTAAAGGTATAAATATTTTTCAATGGGTGCATTTAGAAGCTTTCAAACCCATGTGAATTTGTCAAAATCTATTTAATATTTGACCTTTGAATAATTATTTAGAAAGAAGAAAAGAGAAAAACAAAATTGGAAAAATTAGAAAACTTTTCTCTCTCACCTTTTCTCTCTCTTCTCTCCCTCTGCACTGCAAGCTTATCGCTCAGAACTCAAATTGCCGCTATGAAGTTACTCTCTGCAACCTCACGTGCGTCGTCGTAAGATCTAGACCACGCCACGACCTTCTCTCGCTGCCACGCCAAGCGCCCGACCTCGCCGTCTTGTCGCCACGCTATTGTGCAATAGCACTGTCTTTCGTTGCCTCCATGCTGTGCCATCCGTCGGAGTAAAGTCCGACGCTTCGCCGTGCCATTCTCAGCTATAAAGTGGAGCTCGGCTCCTACCTCCCTTGCTCGGTGCCTGCCGCGTGCTGTGCTTCTTCCCGTGTCGAAGGAAACCAAGCATCACCAAGTCAAGAAGGAAGTCGCCGCCAGAAGGCCATTTCGCCGTCTCTGGGTAAGCTTCGCTCATCTCTAGGTGCGCAAGAGCTTGGGAAGATGATCCCGGAGGCCGTAGTCTTCCTGCGTGTGCCATGTCGAGTTAGAGCTCCCATGGAAGCCATGCGAGCTAGTTTAGAGCATGCATCGTAGCTATGTATAAAAATACGTGCGTCGTCGCGGTCGGCGGATCGCAGCCTATAGGGTCCTTTGGAGGCGCCGAGTCGAGAGAATCCATTTTTCATCGGTTTGGCGAATCGGAGGTCGCCACACTGCCAGCCGAGCTCGATTAGCTCCAATGGCGTGTGTCTTTGTCGCGTCTTGTGCATGCTTGGCTTGAGGTTGAAGAAGACCCATGCTTTAAGATTAGTGCTAGCTCGTAGTGTGTGTGGCTTCGATAATGGAAACGATTCGATCGTAATACGCTTTCCAGTTCAAAGTGCACACATAAATATAATCCAAAAATTTAATAACTCTCTATTTATATTAATACCTATAACAATAAAAATTAAACTAATCATTTTGCATTAACTAGCAAATAGCGAATGATTTTCAAAAACCTTAGAAAAATGATGAAAATATTATTTTGATGCATACACTTGATTTAATAAAAATATAAAATAGTTGTGCATGCATCACATTTCCATGCATATTTATTTCGTGCATGATTTTTAAAACAAAAATCATATATAAATGTTTCCCTGTTTGATGGATGTTTATATTATGTTGTATGTGTTGTCCGCGTGGTTAGACCCGCCCAGCGTCGCCGGTTGCTCCTACCCGTCATCTGACCAAGGCAAGTCCCCTTTGATCATATTGTGAAGCCATTTTCGGTTATTTAGAAAATATTTATTAGACTTGAAAAGATGCATGCTAGTTTAAAAGATAAATGCCGTATTTGCTAGAATTAGTTATTATGCCGAATAGAAAAGGTAAGAAAAATGGTAGGATTAAACCTAAGGCTAAACTATAAATTGCTCTTATTTAAATACCATGTTGTGGTAGGATAAATGCTTAAAATCATTTATGCGGAATGATTCAATCATTTGTGTGAAATGAGAATATTGTTGAGAAATGTTTGGGAAAGGATGATTTAAAGATAGCGCATCAAGGGTGATGCTTAATAGGAAATGATTTTCCTCTTATCCCAAAATCTTTCCGACTAGGAGATATTTTGTCGGTTGGTGCAAGATGGCACCGGTTTGAAAATTGGGCTAAAATATAAATTCTCCCTAGTCTAAGGACCGCTCATCCTATAATCCTATGAACTAAGCCATTACAAGATGCGACCTCGAGCCTCGGTATGGGACGGGCCCGATCGTTGGCCCTCGTGGTTGATGGTCTTGTGGCGAAACATCGTCTGGGTGCGTAGCCTCTCGAGGGTAAAGCGTACCCACTCGCAGAAGTTAAAAGCGCCATGATAGCCGTGCTCGCGTTATGAGCGCCAAGGACTGATTATATGGTAGCTCTTTCATTTTAAAACCAATTTAGAAAAGGGTTTTGAACAAATGATTTGAGATGAGTAAGGTTTGAGAAGGATTTCGTTTGAGCTAGGGGCCACCGGTGATATTCGAAATGGGTAACGACCTATCGGAAAGTGTCGCATGAATGGACTTAGCCGGTTTTGAGAAAAGAAAAGAAGAAAGGATTTTGTTCTTGCTATGGCACTGAGGCCAAGTGGCGAGAACTGTTTGAGAAAAGCCCAAAGAAAATATGGAGATTCAATGTTTCTAAATCGCTTTGTCAAAACTAGGCTAATAACTGCAATTTCCGCAAAACTGCCCAAGCCATCCATTTGTACTAAACCCCATCAGCATATATCCTCGACTTGCTGAGTACCTTTGTACTCACCCCTATTTCTCCTTCCCCTCTTCCAAAATTTTCAACAGTCGAGGAAGCGCCCTACGACTCGCCATCCGAGGAGGACCCGGACTTCGAGGAGGAGGAGGACTTCGAGGACGAAGAGTAGAGTTGTGTCCTGCCTGCCGCTTTGCCTGTGGAATAGTCTAGCTACTAGAATAAATCGTGCCATGTTAGGCTCCTGCGTTACCGTGTGTGTAACGCTGTATCTTGGCCTGCGTGCCGTGCTTGATGTATTAAACTGTGACTTCCTGTGGGACGCTTAGTCCCCTATGTTGTAATAATGTGACTCGAAGGCAATGTACCATTATTGTTAAATTGTGTGTGCTAGCCATGATCTTCTGGGACTAGTACTGTATGCACAATTAGGATTCGGTCAATTAGACCGAGTCCTGACAAAAGTGGTATCAGAGCCGACTGGCTTTAGGACGTAGCCCTAGAATTAGAGACCATATACTTTATAAAGGAAATAATTGTTAAATAAATTCTTAATCTTCGCAATCCATTTTTGCTGATGATCTTTTGAAAAATTGTAGATGCCGTCTTTCGCGTCCGCCCTTGGACTTGGCTACGGAGGTTTCGTGCGCCAGCTGTTGCTGATGCTGAGCACGCTTGGTTTCGGTGACCCTATGTATCATGGGGCCACTACTTTGCGCAAAGGACGCACCTGCTGGGTGGTGTGCGTCACTGTCTTTGCTGCAGGTCCACCGCCTACTCGTGGACCATTCCGCTACTCTGCCAATCGCGTCAATTGCTCAGACGCTATCCAAGACGTGTCCAGACTTGCTTTACATCGACTCCGCAGTCTGTTCACGCGTGAGCTGCATGTCTCCCCGCTTCGCTACTTTCCGTCTCGCTCGCTTAACGAGCCGTTTCAGCCATGCTCAGACGGGCCGAGGGTGAGAGCGACCGACGGTGTACCACCTTGCCGAGCTCGTCCAATCCACGGACGACGCAGTACACCATCGCCTTTGCGGAGTTGAACTCGTCTATGACACCAACCGCCACCGGAGCAAGCCAAGAAGGAGAGCCGCGAACTTAAAAGCGTGACTCTTTCCACTTGGTGGAGAAGGTCCAGCCGCAAAAGAATCCGTCGGTTGGTTCGCGAGAACCAAAGTGTCTCCGTGGAATGCCGCTTCTTCCTCCAGACTCCTCGCTCTCGCTGCTCGACCTCGCGCCCGCAGAAGAAGGAGGTCGGGACAAGTCCCGCGTCCCGCCTAAGGATCCTGCCGATCTTCCTTGTGTTCCTTCGAGCTCACCCCAAGGATCTCAAGTTGGATCTGGGTCCTTCCGGAGTGAGAGCTCCGCCTCCACTCTTGTCGAGCTCCAAGGCATACCGTTGATGGTTCGATCACCACTGTCTAGTTGGCACCCGCACGTGGATGCCGACGATGATGATGATGATGACGGGAAGACCCGTGGAGTTGGTCTCCGGTCCGATTACGACCAGGACTAGCTCGTAGCCCTCAGATCCTTTGTTTGGGTCGTTGTCACCCTTTTCTTTTCTTTTCTTTTCTTTTGCTTTGGGTCTTGTCCGCCGCTTTGCCGCTTTGCGCCGTCTCCCCCACTTCAAATATTCGGCCGCCTCTTTAAGAGGGCTGCCCCGCCATTCGCCGCCACGCCTTTCTTGCTGCCGCCGCCCATGATTTCGCCCATTGCCGCTCTTTGCTGCTGCCTTGGCCGTTGTTGCCCCTCGTCCCCGCCGTGCGTCTTGCTTCTCCACCCGCGATGAGGAGAAGGTCGGAGATTCGCCCATGAGTCCTCCCTCACTTCTGCGAGCCTCGCCGCTCGGTGAGTCCTCGCTGTTCTCCGAGTCCTCCTCGCCGCCTCCAAGTCCTCGCGTTCCTCGAGTCCTCGTCCTCGCCCGAGCCGAAGCGAGTTCCGCTCTTCCTCGAGGAGATGAGGCATTTTCCTCTCTGGATCACCGTGGTAGCCATCCTACTCGTTGGTGCTTACGGTGGGCCTTGTGGATCCAATCCTATTAGCCGCCCCACAGATGTCCGTGTAACCCGTGGGTAGTTAGCTCGTGATTTGGGCCGACATACCGGTTTGTGGTATTGCGCCTGTTTGTACCCTAAAATTGTTATGTTATGAATATGAATGTGCATTGTGCCAAATTGCATATTTAAAACCATGTTTTGGGTGAAAACGTAAATCCTTATGCTTATCTCGTTCCTCTTCTACCTATCGATGGTGATTGCTCGAGTGGTGGAAGAAGGATGTTGCCCGGCCGAGGTCATGGAAGTGCCCCGAGCCGAGCAAGTGCTTCGCACCAACCTCGTGAGCAAGATCGCTCGATTCGTATGGATCAACATTCATTGGAGGACCTCCTCCTGCTCTGTTCCTCCGCCACTCCTCCGCCAAATCCTCCACAAAATTCCCAACCAAGATCCCAACCATCCCACCACGAAAATTCTCCCGAACATCAAGCGATTCCAACCACCATCTTCCACCACCACCTCCTCAAGAACCTACCACCCGAGAAATCATGCAATGCAACACCGGATGATCCGCGACTTGATTCAAGAGCGGAATCATCCTCCCGCCTCCCTCTCTCCTGCTCATACACCAGCTCCACCTCCCTATCGCTCCAGATCAATGACTTCCTTAGGGCCAATCCCCTAAGTATCTTTGGCTCGCCGACTCTCCGAAGCAATGGATTGGTTAAAGGAGATCGAGAAAAGCTCATCATGTTCCAATGTGGTGAGGTTGAGAGTGTTCACTCGCAACACATCACTCACCGGAGTTGCCGCCGGTGGGACACGCTCGTGAGGCGATGATAACCCCGATGCTATCGAATGGGCTGAGTTCGTTGAGGCATTTGAAGAGAACTATGTTCCCGACAAAGGTTAAAGAGGCTAAAAGAATTGAATTCCACTCCTCGTGCAAGGAAGCATGACCTGCAGGAGTACCTCACCAAATTCACACTCTTGGCTCGATATGTTCCAAGGGGCGTGAGGAGCGATCTTGATAAGATATATTTCTTCAAGAAAGGCATGGACCACGAGATACGTGCCTTGATTGACTCCTCTAATTCCCCACTTTTAAGCAAATGTTTGCCCGAGCGGTTAAACAAGAGGAAAACCGTCGCGCAGATGCCTAGCCGCCGAAAGAAGAAGAGGGCCCATGAGGATAGCCATTCCTCCGAAGTTCTCGTTTCAAGATCAAGCGCCTCGTGATCGCTTGCATGTCATCCTCCTCGCCCTACTTTTCGGTGGGTCCATCGCGACCGCTCCTCTACCACCTCCACCGCCGCACCCAAGTCTCCACTCCTCAAAAGAAAGATATCTCCACCATAAAGTGCTTTGCTTGCCGCCAGCTTGGGTCACTATGCCACTCGTGTCCCAATAAGAATATTGAGCCTCAAGGGAAGTCTGCTGCTCGCGACTCTCGCCTTCCGGGATGGGTCGCGGAACTTCCAACCCGCAAGATCTGCTCCTGCGCCGTTGGGCGTGGCGTGTGAACCACGCCATCACCGAGGACGCCCATGCCGATCCCAATGTGGTGATGGGTAAGTTTTCATAAGTGCAATGCTTGCCATCGCTTCTTTTCGATTCGGTGCAACGATTCATTCATCTCAAAGATCTTTTGTCAAAAATCATGAGTTGAAAACTGATGCAATCAAGAATCCAATGCTAATTAAATCCCGAAAAAATCATGAGGTCCACTTTGATGTGCCCCGGTTAAGCTAAAATTCAAGACACCGAGTTCTTGGCGACTTGGTGGTTATAAACTCAAGAGGAATTGAAGTGATTACGGGTATGGATTGGTTAACCAAAAATAAAGGTCGATAGACCGTGCCACCAAAACAAGAAATTAATTAATAGTGTTGGACAGAGGTCCAATTCATCGCAAATCCTTTCCTCCGATCTAATCACCCTTAATAAGTTGGAGGCCTCTTCCCGAAAACCATAGGCGTGGTAAAGGATTTCCCGATGTGTTCCCTAAGAGCTACAGAATGCCCCCGATCGGAAATTGAATTTGTGATAAATCGGTCCCCGCATCGGTCCTATCTCCCAAAGACCTTATCGCCTATCTCGCCAATCTAATGGCTGAATTGAAGAAACAAATTGAAGAATTGCAAGAAAAAGGATTTATCCGACCAAGTGTTTCCTTGGGGAGCACACGTGATCTTCAATCAAAAAGAAAGACGGATCTCTCGCATGTGCATAGATTATCGATCTCTAAATGAAGTAACAATTAAGAATAAATACCTCTTCCCGAATTGATGATCTGTTTGATCAAATGAAAGGAGCTTGTATCTTCTCAAAAATCGACACGAGGTCCGGTTATCACCAAATAAAATTAAAGATACCGACATTCCGAAAACAGCTTTCACCACAAGATATGGCCTCTATGAGTTCACGGTGATGTCATTTGGTCTGACCAATGCTCCGCCATATTTCATGAATCTAATGAATAAACTGTTCATGGATTTTCTGGACAAGTTTGTGGTGGTATTCATCGATGACATTCTAATCTTTTCTAAATCGGAAGAGGAGCATGAAATTCATCTGAGAAAGGTTCTGGAGAGGTTAAGAGAAAATCAGTTGTATGCCAAGCTGAGCAAGTGCGAGTTTTGGATGAAGGAAGTGATTTTCCTTGGTCATGTGATATCAGCCGGAGGTGTTGCAGTGGACCCGGAAAAAGTCACCGCGGTTGTTGAGTGGAAGCAACCAAGTCTCAGTAAAACAAGTGAGAAGTTTTCTTGGATTGGCGGGATATTACCGCGGTTCATTGAAAATTTTTCAAAATCTCTCGCCCTTTGACAAATCTTCTTAAAAGGAAAATAAATTTGAGTGGAATGATAAGTGTGAAGCTAGTTTTCAAGAGTTGAAAAGGCTATTAACTTCCGCTCCGTGTTAATCTTGCTCGATGTCCATAAGGATTTTGAGGTATTTTATGATGCATCTAGGCAAGGCCTAGGTTGCGTCTTGATGCAAGAAAGGAGAGTTGTTGCTTACGCATCAAGACAACTCAAACCTCATGAGCGAAATTATCCCACTCATGATCTTGAGCTAGCCACCGTGGTTCACGCCTCAAAATCTGGAGACACTATCTAATTGGCAATAGAACCAAATATTCACCGATCATAAAAGTCTCAAATATATATTCACTCAACCCGATCTCAATCTAAGACAAAGAAGATGGTTGGAATTAATCAAGGACTATGATGTGGGAATCCATTATCATCTGGCAAGGCTAATGTAGTGGCCGATGCCTTAAGCCGGCGCTCCAGCTTGCAATCATCTCATGCTTAAAGAAGATCAACTTTGAGTTATACAAAGAATTATCGACCTCAACTTGGAAATGGTTGAGGTAGGCCAAATAAATATGCTTGAATTACAACCCACCTTAATGAATCAAATTAAAGAAGCGCAGAAGGTGATGATGAAGTTCTTGAAATTAAAGAGAAGCTTAAAAGAATAAGGCACCAGATTTTTCCATGGATGAAGAAGGAATACTCGGTTTAAAAGAGAATCTTCGTACCAAACAATAAATCTCTTAAAGAAGTCATCCTAAAAGAAGCCCATGAAAGCCCAATTTCTATCCATCCCGGAAGTACCAAGATGTATGCTGATCTGAAAACCACTTATTGGTGGACTGGAATGAAAAGAGATATTGCCGAGTATGTTGTTCTCTGCGACATCTCGCCAAAGAGTGAAGGCCGAGCATCAAAGGCTCTTTGAAATTTGTTGTAACCGCTCAAGGTTCTGAATGGAAGTGGGAAGAAGTGGGGATGGACTTCATTGTCGGGTTACCTAAAACTCAATCCGGCTATGACTCCATCCGGTAATCGTCGATCGTCTCACTAAAGTTGCACACTTCATCCCCGTCTCAACCACCTACACCGGGGGCAAGTTGGCCGAGCTGTACATGAGCAAGATAGTCTGTCTACATGGGGTGCCAAAGAAGATTGTCTCTGACCGAGGTACCCAATTCACCTCCAAATTCTGGGACAAACTCCATGGGTCGCTTGGTACCCATCTGAATTTCAGTACTGCCTTTCACCCTCAGACCGATGGCCAGACTGAAAGAGTTAACCAAATCCTTGAGGATATGTTGAGGGCAAGTGCCCTAGCCAACCCCACAAGCTGGGATAAGCAATTGCCATATGCTGAGTTTTCTTACAATAACAGTCACCAGTCAAGCATCCAAATGACACCCTATGAAGCATTGTATGGAAGAAAGTGTCGTACACCTCTGTACTGGCAAGAAACTGGTGAGACAAAGGTATTTGGTTTGGATATCTTGCAAGAGGCCGAAAAGCAAGTGAAGTTAATCCAAGAAAGGCTGAAGGCAGCCCAGTCTAGGCAGAAAAGTTATGCTGACAATCGTCGGCGTGACCTAAAATTTGCCAAGGGTGATTTCGTGTATCTGCGGGTGTCCCCTCTGAAAGGCATGCGCAGATTCCGTGTGAGTGGAAAGCTAGCTCCAAGATATATTGGTCCTTTTCAAATTTCAGCCCGAAGGGTGAGGTGGCATACCGATTGAACCGCTCGAGTATCATCCGATGTGCACAATGTGTTCCATGTCTCTCAATTAAAGAAATGTCTCCGTGTGCCCGAGGAGCGGTTGTTCTTGGTCAAAGCAGACCTTCAGCCTGATTTGACACTTAAAGAATATCCGTCAAGATTTTGGATGTGGCTATCATAAAACCCGGAGAAAAATGTTTCGGTTTTGCCGTGTTCGATGGAGTAACCACTCGAGGCGTGGCCACTTGGGAGCGTGAAGAGGATCTTGGCGCGAGTTCGAGTTATTTCGAAGAATCCGAATCTCGGGACGAGATTCTACTTAAGGGGGGAAGGTTTGTAACATCCCAAATTTTCAAAACCAAATTTGGTACGTTAATAATTTCATTAAAATGCATAATTAAAATATTAAACTATTTAAGTGTTGAAAAACATCATGGCATCATCATTGCATGTAACCGCTTTTGAAAATGGGTTGGGTCATTAATTTTAAAGGTATAAATATTTTTCAATGGGTGCATTTAGAAGCTTTCAAACCCATGTGAATTTGTCAAAATCTATTTAATATTTGACCTTTGAATAATTATTTAGAAAGAAGAAAAGAAAAACAAAATTGGAAAAATTAGAAAACTTTTCTCTCACCTTTTCTCTCTTCTCTCCTCTCAGACCGCAAGCTTATCGCTCCGAACTCATTTGTAAACTATGAGTTACTCTCTGCAACCCCAGCGTCGTCGTCGGTAAGATCTAGACCACGCCACGACCTTCTCTCGCTGCCACGCCAAGCGCCGACCTCGCCGTCTTGTCGCCACTGCTATTGTGCAATAGCACTGCCTTTTCGTTGCCTCATGTATTTGTGCCATCCGTCGGAGTAAAGTCCGACGCTTCATGGTGCCATTCTCAGCTATAAAGTGGAGCTCGTGCTCCTACCTCCCTTGCTCAAGGTTCCTGCTGTGTCTGTGCTTCTTCCCGTGTCGAAGGAAACCAAGCATCACCAAGTCAAGAAGGAAGTCGCCGCCAGTGGCCACCATTGCCTCTCTCTGGTAAGCTTCGCTCATCTCTAGGTGCGCAAGAGCTTGGGAAGATGATCCCGAGAGGCCGTAGTCTTCCTGCGTGTGCCATGTCGAGTTAGAGCTCCCATGGAAGCCATGCGAGCTAGTTTAGAGCATGCATCGTAGCTATGTATAAAAATACGTCGTCGTCGCGGTCGGCGGATCAGCCAGCCTATAGGGTCCTTTGGAGGCGCCGAGTCGAGAGGAATCCATTTTCATCGGTTTGGCGAGCGGAGGTCGCCACGGTAAACCAGCCGAGCTCGATTAGCTCCAATGGCGTGTGTCTTTGTGCGTCTTGTGCATGCTTGGCTTGAGGTTGAAGAAGACCCATGCTTTAAGATTAGTGCTAGCTCATGTAGTGTGTGTGGCTCGATAATGGAAACGATTCGATCGAATCGCTTTCCAGTTCAAAGTGCACACATAAATATAATCCAAAAATTTAATAACTCTCTATTTATATTAATACCTATAACAATAAAAATTAAACTAATCATTTTGCATTAACTAGCAAATAGCGAATGATTTTCAAAAACCTTAGAAAAATGATGAAAATATTATTTTGATGCATACACTTGATTTAATAAAAATATAAAATAGTTGTGCATGCATCACATTTCCATGCATATTTATTTCGTGCATGATTTTTAAAACAAAAATCATATATAAATGTTTCCCTGTTTGATGGATGTTTATATTATGTTGTATGTGTTGTCCGCGTGGTTAGACCCGCCATACGTCATGATTTGCTCCTACCGATCATCGACCAAGGCAAGTCCCTTTGATCATATTGTGAAGCCATTTTCGGTTATTTAGAAAATATTTATTAGACTTGAAAAGATGCATGCTAGTTTAAAAGATAAATGCCGTATTTGCTAGAATTAGTTATTATGCCGAATAGAAAAGGTAAGAAAAATGGTAGGATTAAACCTAAGGCTAAACTATAAATTGCTCTTATTTAAATACCATGTTGTGGTAGGATAAATGCTTAAAATCATTTATGCGAATGATTCAATCATTTGTGTGAAATGAGAATATTGTTGAGAAATGTTTGGGAAAGGATGATTTAAAGATAGCGCATCAAGGGTGATGCTTAATAGGAAATGATTTTCCTCTTATCCCAAAATCTTTCCGACTAGGGAGATATTTTGTCGGTTGGTGCGATATGGCACGGTTTGAAAATTGGGCTAAAATATAAATTCTCCCTAGTCTAAGGACCGCCATCCTATAATCCTATGAACTAAGCCATTACAAGACGACCTCGAGCCCCGCAGATGGGGCGGGCCCGATCGTTGGCCCTCGTGGTTGATGGTCTTGTGGCGAAACATCGTGCAGGTGCGTAGCCTCTCGAGGTAAAGCGTACCCACTCTGCAGAGTTAAAAGCTGCCATGATAGCCGTGCTCATGCGGTTATGAGCGCTGAAGGGACTGATTATATGGTAGCTCTTTCATTTTAAAACCAATTTAGAAAAGGGTTTTGAACAAATGATTTGAGATGAGTAAGGTTTGAGAAGGATTTCGTTTGAGCTAGGGGCCACCGTGATATTCAAAATGGGTAACGACCTGCTCGGAAAGTGTCGCGGAATGGACCTAGCCGGTTTTGAGAAAAGAAAAGAAGAAAGGATTTTGTTCTTGCTATGGCACTGAGGCCAAGTGGCGAGAACTGTTTGAGAAAAGCCCAAAGAAAATATGGAGATTCAATGTTTCTAAATCGCTTTGTCAAAACTAGGCTAATAACTGCAATTTTCGCAAAACTGCCCAAGCCATCCATTTGTACTAAACCCCATCAGCATATATCCTCGACTTGCTGAGTACCTTTGTACTCACCCCTATTTATCTTTCCCCTCTTCCAAAATTTTCAACAGTCGAGGAAGCGCCCTACGACTCGCCATCCGAGGAGGACCCGGACTTCGAGGAGGAGGAGGACTTCGAGGACGAAGAGTAGAGTTGTGTCCTGCCTGCCGCTTTGCCTGTGGAATAGTCTAGCTACTAGAATAAATCGTGCCATGTTAGGCTCTGCGTTACCGTGTGTGTAGCAGTATCTTGGCTCGCGTGCCGTGCTTGATGTATTAAATCAGGACTTCTGTGGGGCGCTTAGTCCCCTATGTTGTAATAATGTGACTCAAGGCAATGTACCATTATTGTTAAATTGTGTGTGCTAGCCATGATCTTCTGGGACTAGTACTGTATGCACAATTAGGATTCGGTCAATTAGACCGAGTCCTGACAATATGGATCTCAACAAAACTGCATGAAGAATAAGTTCTAGACAAATTTGCAACTAGCAGGAATACTTGATCTTTAGCCTATGCAATGTTGCAAGAAAAGTCACAAATGATATGAGCAATCTCAAGGAATCATGGATCAACAGCAAGAAGACGGAAGTGAAGCAAATAATTGCAAACAAAAACACTAAAGAAATAAGATCAAACATAAGAAATGGTACGCTCATAGAAAACCTAATCTTTGTCTGCATCAGGCACTAATCTATTTTTAACGTCTAATTAGATCGGGGAATCATTTCAATTAAGAAGTTAAGCTTGTTGCTTTTAATTTTAATTGGAGCCAAGCACCACCCATTTATTCACTAGACCTAGAAAATCAGAATTTTTTATTCAAAAATCCAAAATAAGAATTTTAATTCATTACGACATGCTATTTTTTCCATTCATTACCGTTGAGGAAAGACGAGACTCTACTAGTCTTCACTCTTGTGGCTTCCTTGGTTTCTGTTTTCTTATTCGGGATCTTTCTTTTCATGGTTCTCATCTCTGCAACTAGCGATTTTCGCTAGAGAACCAAATCCAAGTTGGTGAAGATCATTTGGACTGGCATAGTAGTTATTACCTTAGCAATTGTGGTTCGAATCTATCCGATCTTTATCTTTTTGCCCAAGAAACGAATAAAACCCCTAGACAATAACTTGGATGAATATTTGGTGTATTCTATTGATTTAGTTTGGAGGTATTACAAAGCCATACTCTAAGCACTTACAAGTGCTCCACCAACACAACGAAACCTCATGCTTAACTAGCACAAGTGAAGTGGAAGACACCCCCTCTTGTCCTTATATAGGCTAGGAGCTGTAGGGTATCGCGGTATCTCGTGAGAAATTGCGATCACCCTTAGACCACTTCTGGATGGCTAAGGTGGAATCACACTGACAACCCCAACATATGTGCATATTCTCCACATATCCGATACACGTGGCCACACCAAGTCCACACATTTTGAACGTAGCTGATTGAACTTAGTTTCTAAGTTTTCGACACCCACAACCACTTGTTGTTCCTCCAATCCTTGCGCCAGTTGAAGCCCGTCATTCATGTCATCCTTCTCATCTTTGTGATATCCAAGTCCAAGCAATTTCCTTGATGTTTTGACCACCTGAACCGTCAGTTCCCCTCCCGACGCGTTGCCGGTCATGGTCCACCTTAACCTGTATCATGAAGATTAGTCCATCCAAAAGAACTAACCTTCATCACCTATATGATTAGTCCATAATCATCCATAAAAAAGTCTCATGCACAATGTCCAAAAATATTGTATCAAAACCATGCAAAACCACTCACTCAGGATATAAATAGATCCATCGGGACCCGGTCTATTGAAACAGAAATTGCAGACTACCACGGGTCATGTTTCTGGGTGACCTCACCGAACCGGTCCGACGTTCATCGAACCTGGTCCAATAAACTTTTGACAACACGCCAAAAAGCACATTTCAAGCACAATGTGAATCCAACTTCTGAAATACATTTTCACCATCAAACCCATTGTAAATATGTTCATCACTAAAGAGTAACCTCCGCATGGTCTCACACCCATTGATCGTCAATCCCACCATCAACAATACTACAGTGGGAAGGGTGCACAATGGCAGTCAACTTTCGATAGGCGTGGAGCATCTTTGAATCTCGAGAGCCTCCTTTTGACCGTTGTCGCTAAGCATGAGTTCTGAAATTCCTGCCCATGGATATGATTGGAGTACAGACGGTCGGGAGAACCCCACATGTAGTGCAAGCTCAAAGTTAGTTCAGGGGTGCACATTTGTTCGATCGGACACTGCGTGGAGTTAGGGGTGACAATAGGGACCCGTTCCCGATCCCGACAGGGATTTTCTCTATTAGGAGACGGGTATGAGGAGAAGTTAATCCCGCGGGGATGTAAATGGGGAAAAACCATTCCACGTCCGGCATGGTGGGGACGGGGACGTGGAAAAAATTTCCCCGTGGGGACCCGGTTGGGGAATAGAAATTATTTTACTCTATTTGAATTGTTAGGCAGCAAACATGTCATCTAGCCCAGTATATCCATATTTTCATATATGTATCAATAAAATCTCCAAATCATACTCAATCTATTTTTTCTTCTCTCTTAACATGATTTTAGGATAAAAATGGTGATGAATGTTTTTCTCTTGAGTGTCACGGGGATGGGTCCTTGACGGGGCCCGCCACCTGAACGGGGATGGGACGGAGAATTTTGATCCTCGAGACAGGAATCGGGGACAGGGACAGGAAAACTTTTGGGCCACGGGGACTAGTACCTGAAAGAACTCCCCACCAGGAATGTCCCCATTGCCACCCCTACATGGGGTGTTGGCTCAGAGTTGGCACTGAGGCGCGCGCTTGTGATGGAATACTCCGCGCTGATTATTTGCTCCGAATTGACTCCAAGGCGCGTGGATGTCTAGAGTACCCAGCATGGAGTGTGGGCCAAGAGTTAGCTTTGTTAGGGAGGATCTCACTTGGAGTGTTTGACTAGAGTTAGCTCCGAGGTGCGCGGTTGTTCAGGACGGCTAGGGACAGGGGTGCCTACCTTGCAATATCGTCAAGCCGTGCATGTGGTTCCCATAATAACATATTTCTAATTTTTATGGTTTTATAATGGTTTTTTAATATATGTTTTGTAGTGGCATTTATGGGAATGTCCGATTTTTCAGCCGCGTTTATGCAATAAAACAGAAATAAATTTGTTTCCAAATTCTGTCCGATGGGCCTGAGGCTTTTGGTAATTCTACCCATTAGGCCCCCATTACGCCTTTCCAGCTCAACCAAACCTTTGCTGCGCCGAACAGGGAGCGAAAGCTTACGGGCAGCCCAGAGTTTGCTCGGCCCTACCCTTCCGTTCGACAAATTCAATCCGCTGTCCAAGTTCCTAAAATGAAAATTCCTCGCACAACTACTTTGCACTCACCGCACTAGAGTAAAAGTTTTGCAACTGCTCCTCTATCACAACTATTTTTATCGTTAGTGATATAGTGATGTATTTTCTTTGTAAACAAAGTCAAAACAAAAAATCTGCGCAGATTTGCCTCCCAATGATGTCCATTGGTAATGGTGACAACAAGGGCAAAAAAACTTTTGTGTTATGTGGCATAGATTATCTTGAATTTACATAAAAAATAGTAATAGATAACCTCACCAAGACAAAACTTGTACAGACAAACAAAATTAGGTTGTTAAAACTACATTTCTATAATTAAATTGGAAGAAAGTTAGCAAAGAAAATACTAATCTATACAAAGATTACCAATTTGGTAATTCTTCGTTATGAAGAATTCTAAATTAAACTCTTTAGAATTTTAACAAGTTTTAATACCTAATTTTTTTGTGGACCCTTTCTATATAATTATGGTTATATTTTTTTGAAGTTTTTTTGTTGAATTTTTAAGGAGCCAAAAAGTGCATGACATAATTTTTTGGGTAATTTACAATATTGTTAAAATACTTAATTTCTTCATGAATCCTTGCCATGAAGCTATCGTTCTGTTTCTTTTAAGATTACATTTTTTTAAGCGGATGATTTTTTTAGTTATAATTTTTATAAAAAATATCTTAAAATAACTAGATCTTTTTATGACGCTTGGCATGAATTTTTTTTTTGTTTGAATTTTTAAAGACGGATAGAAAAATGAGTGAATGAATAATTATTCTGGGTGTTTTTAAAAATGAAAATACTTGATTTTTATATAGAGCTTGAGTTGAAACTATGCTTGCATTTTTAAAGAATGTTGTTTTTGTTTTTCTTTATGATGATTTTTTATTTATTTTTTTGGAATTTTTAAGCTGTCTAAAATAGAGGGAATAATAGTTTTTGGGAAATTTATGGTATTTTAAAAATATATATTTTTTGATAGTCCTGTTGGCACTAAAAAGTGTTTTTGTCGCTGCTTGTTTTAGGGTCTCGTCAGCATAGAAGCAGTCAGAAATTTGCCTTGTACCGGAAAGCCCCCCTTCTGTAATAGCATAGAAATCATGTAAGTATATGGACTTTTGCCAAATATTAATGAAATCCTCCCACTTTTGTCTTATATTGGTCTCAATTTAAATTATTTTTATCCAATATAAGTTCTGAACACAATCGGCTCTCACAATTTTGCATAAGAACCTAAGTCGGTTTCAAATAAAATTATTTCTCAACACGACTTTGCAACAAAGATAGCATCACCAATATTACATAACATTTTGGTATCACTTAATCACGATCATACTAAGTTACAAGAAATAATACCATCATATTTAAAATAATAGATCATTATTTCAACACAACGACACTAAGAAAGGTTGTCGAAATAATAACCAATTATCTAAACAAGACTATACTAACTTATAAGAAACGGTTTTGCTCAATGGCGTCGCTGGGTGATTCACCCTTGAGCGACTACCCGTTCTTCTCCATTGCAGGTAATTTGGAGGGGGATGAGGGAGGGGGAGGAGGAAGGAGGGAGCGTACCTCGCCGCCGTCGAGCTCGCCGCCGCCGTTTCGGGTTAGGGTTAGGGAACAGTTGGGTTCCCCGGGGTTTAGAGGAGGTTGGGGTGGCGGCCAGCGGTTGGGTGGGATCGTTAGGGCGGCGGCGGCGGCGGCGCCGCGAGCCGAGGTGGAGAGAGATGGCGGCGGGCGGCGGTGGATGGGGATCAAGCGGCGCCGGGCGAGGTTAAGGCGGGCGGGAAGCGGCGGGAGGAGGGCGGCGGAGCGGGCGGCGGCGGCGGCGCCGCCGGCGCAGCGGAAGCGAGGCGGGCGGGGGCGTGAGGCGCTGGAGCAGCTGCGCGCGCCTCGGTTAAAGGGGGCGTGTCGGCCGGGCGGGAGGATGGGAGGCGGGCGGCGGCGGCAGGCGCCACGGCCGGGTGGTGGCCGAGAGGGCGGGCGGCGGCGGCGGCAAAGTGAGCGAGGCGAGGCGAGAAAGGGATCGGGAGAGAGACGGGCGGCGCCGCCGGAGAGAGCCAGAGAGGAGGGGAAGAAAAGGGAGGAGAGATCTGGCCGTTGGATCTTAATCCAATCGCTTGAGAATCGCCTCAAGACTTTATAGGGCCCAATGATCGTCAGAGAGTCAATCCCTATAAGAAATAGTACCATCGGGTTGCAAAATAATATCTTGTTATTCAGCGCGATCATATTGTCTTACTAGATACAACACTGTCAGCTTCAAAATAATATCTTATTATTACTTTATCACGATCGCACTTGACTCATTTTCAACAATATTATTGCTAGCGACATATCGTCGTTCTCTTTTCTGTGTTGCTGTGTTACCGCTGCTCTTTTGGGGTTTTCAATCCTCAAATAAACAACGATCCCAACAGTCATTTCTTCCGAGCTCTCAAGATTTCCCCTTTTTTTTTTTCTGCCGCTACCATCGTCCGTCGTGTCTTTGTTCTTGATAACTAATCCTGTCAACAATGGATTAGGTACTCTCTCTATCTGATGATCATCCTGGTTGTTTCTTTCTTGGCCTAGTAGGGAATTCTAATCCCATTCCTTTTATTAGAGATCATGTACCATCTATTCCCTTTAATTTTCCTTCCATCAATCTGAGAGGGTGGAACGATAGCTCTAGGGCTTGGCCAAATCTTATCCCTCCCTGGTCGGATCGGTACAATAGAATTGCACGAGCCAAGCAAGCAGAATAGAAGCAACTGGGTATTGTTGATCTTCTCCTTCTATCATTATTAGGGCTGGAAAAATAGCTCGCGGCTCGTGGCTCGGCTCGGACTCGGACAGACTCGGCTCGGCTCGGAGGTGCTTCCGAGCTCGAGCTGAGCCCAGTTTGGGGCTCGGGAAAAAAGTGAGCCGGCTCGGGCTCGGCTCGTTTCTGACCGAGCTCGGTCTGACTCGACTCGGCTTGTCTCGTTGTCATATTTTAAACGTGAAACGCCTTTGGCTCGTGGCTCGGCTCAGACTCGGCTGGGCTCAGAGGTGTCACCAGGCTCGAGCCGAGCCCACTTTTGGGGCTCGCCAAAATGGCGAGCCAAGCCTGGCTTGGCTCGTTTTTGACCGAGCTCTCGTTTCCACCCCTAATCATTATCCAATTTACCCCCAAATAGGGAGCAATGCTAATCACATCTAGTAACTTTTGGAGTGATTTTCTCAATGCTCTTCTTTTGAAAGCTGGCTTGACATTGCTATGATCCGTGGACCGTGGAAGGCCAGATGGTCCACAACTGACTGCATATAGCCATACCTCCCAGTATAAACTTTTTCGCTAGCAAAGGTATTGATGGGAAGCTTAAATGCGGTTCAAATATCAAAAGTGGCCCTATACGAGATTACAAACACGCTGCATTTTTTTATATGTGACTTGATCGATAAGCAGCTCAGTGTAGCATCCCAAATTTTCGGGGAAATTCAAAATTTTGCTTAAATTTCAAAATTTTGTTTTAAATTTGGAACCGACAGACAAGTGGGCCCCACAACCGCTCTCTCTCCTCTTCCCTCTCCTTTTCTCTCTCTTTCTCTTTCTCTCTCCCTCTCCCTCTCTCTTCCTCCTCTTACGCCGGTGGGCTCGCCCGCCGCTCGGCCGCCGCTTGTCTTGACACCCTGCTCATCACGCCACGCCAGATTCGCTTTTGCCATCCGCCGCTCAAGCCATCATCATTGCCAAGGCCATTGCATTGCTCGCTTCTGCCGCATGGCGGTGTCTTGTTGCGCCACGCGCGTCTTGTCGCATGCCACTTCTTTCCCGTCCTCGTCAAGGAACGCCCTCGGGTCAGTGCACCACTCAACGCCAATATATGGATGGACTTTTCGTTTTTCCCCAAATTCGTCCTCACCGGCGTCGGAGCCATCTCACCAAATTCGCGATCCCGAGACTCTCTTCTCTCGCCCTAAGCTTCGATTCTCCTCCCCAATCAGTTCGCCCCGCCCAATTTCAGCCGTGCAGTCCCTTGGAACTTCGCCGGCGACGTCCCCGCTTTGGCCATCGTCGGGATCCTCGTAGCCAGGTCCCTCCGCTCGACCCCTCGCCCGATTGAGAACTTGGTGAGCACCGGTGACGCCCCCTTGGGCTCCCTGTCCAATTTATTAGCTTATAGAGCCGTAGTGCACGCTAGCGCCGCCGACGAGCTTCGGCTCCGCCCTGTTAGCCATGTCGCCGCGCCCGGCCGTTGCCGCGCCCGGCCGTCTCCGGCCCCAGCGCGAGCCTCGTAAGCTCCCTTGGCGCTGTAGAGGAGCCCGCCTAGCACGCACATGGGTGGTGGTAGGCTGTAGCGTCGCCGGGCCGCTTGCCGCCACTGCCTGGCCACGTCACTGCTCCGAGGAAGACGAAGGGCAGCAGCTGTCCCGATACGTTTTAAGATTCACGCAAACCGTGGGGCATCGAGTCACTGACACACAGGCCCCATCGGTCAGAGCCGCCCTTCGCACGCTGGCTCAAAACCTCCGTGACAGCCCTCGCCCGTGGGTCCGCACCACCGTCGGTTTAAGTGGAGACACTCGATTATCGGCGCGCCACTGGCGTTGGCGCCATCCCAAAACTCGCTTTCGACGTTTCCTGTCCCGCAGGCGCGGGCGTGTTTGCGCGGATCATGGGCCAAAATCGGTGAATGGGCCGGCTCGCTGGTTGTTCAGCCCAGTGCGGAATAATTAGTTTCCCAGCGAATTAACTATTTAGATAATTGCCAAATTAGTTTTAGATTTATTTAAAATAGCTAGAGGCTTTCAAAAATTCTAGAAAAATTTAGATAAATATTAGAGACCATTTTTATTTTATAAAAATATAACCATGATAACTGTGTGGGAGAATTTAGCACTGTTAGTGGTAAATGTGGATTTTCATATAGAAATGATTAAGTTAATTCTAGGGTAATTGTTGGTTTTATTAATTAATGAATTGACTCCAAATATTGCTTGGAATATATATTGCATAAGTAAATGCCTCAATAAATCTGGAATATTTCAAAATAACATTCCCACTTATATATATATATATATATATATATATATATATATATATATATATATATATATATATATATATATATATATATATATATATATATAACCATGTTTTCTTATGCATTGGTAAGCAATTAGTGAACTTATGCAATATTTTTCTGTGTAGAAGGCAAACCAGAATGATTCGCTCGTTAACAGCTACTTAAACTACGTAGGGGAGGGTGTAGGAGAATTATATACAAATTAATATACACCTAGAATTCATTAATACCTAGGAACGATTCTCCATCGATAAAAATCGTGGCTAAGGCACGTTACACACTGTCCTGTAAGGATCCATGACATCTATTAAGAAGGATGATAATGAGTGTATGTAATATAATCCAAAATATAACGCGTACACCTATTTTTAAACGTAAGATTAAATCTCGACAAGGGAACTTAATCGGAATACCGCACCCGTGAGCCCTCTATAAAGTTTATCTCTTTATAGAAACTCATCGAAATCTCTTAGTAGGAATAACGTAGAGATGCTAGGGTAGCCCACGTAGACTCGCTACTATGTTCATAGAAGCGATTGCATATGGTGCATCATGTTTTCCCCACAGCGTGGTGTTTATCTGTGTCATTTGATTCCTGTCGATAGACCCCAAGGGATTAACGAGGATCTCGAGGCAAATCAAGATTCACGGTTGGAATACAAGTGGTCCAGGCGAGTTAACACTTACTCTTATAGATGTTTACCTGTATTAGGGAAAGATTGCGACTTTTCCTAGTGCGGATTAACATCGCTAATATCATGTTCATTACCCAGTTTTTCTTAAACTATATTGTTGAATTATTAAAAATGCATGCTTATTAGATTGCCTAATTGTTAGTCATGTAATACATGCCCGCCTTGAAATGTTTAGCCTTCATGACTGCCTTGATTGTCATTACTCTTGTTAGCCTATGATTAGTCTGGTAACCACTTTAACCCTACCTAATGGGTAAAACTTGCTTAGACTGGCTTAGGCTTAACAAACCTTCTGGCTAATCGCCACGGAACGGTGAACCGATATTCACCGAACATACATGATTCTCATTCAATATGATTTGACATATGACAGTTAGGGTTGGTAGATGCATGTTAGGTTGATTGTGTTTTTGGGTATGGTTATGTGGGTACTTGGTCGGTTCTGGTCAGTCGGTTGGGAGAGTGCAAGTGTGTGGTGTGGTCAATGACCGTGGAAGTAGAGAATGATCGGTGGGTTGCCCCTAGATGATATGTGATGGATGATTAAGGCACGAGATGCCTTATGCTGGGTTTAGGAGGAGCACGGAGTAACACGCGTAGCGGAGAGATCACTGCCATCGGCGGGATGGTTCCAACACAACGCGTGGCCATCGCGCGGAGTACAGGTCTAGGATCGCCAGGGGGTGAGCGCTCTGCGGAGGCCCTCTAGGACCATTCTCGATAGGGACCGTCGTTGGTCATCACCGAGGGTGATAATGGCCACATATCCCCAGAGTGACAGTCGGCTAGTGAGGGCTGGCAACCCTACTAGGCCGAGATGGTCATGCCATGGCATGTGTGGTCCACAACAGATTTGGCAAATCCTGGAATGATGGCAGAACTAGGAAGGGTTGGGGGCAACCAGAAGAAAGTCGAGTTGAATGATTAAGCTGGATATGTATATTGAATCAGTTGAGTTGATTGTGATATGGGGCAAGATTTGGTCAAGTTTGAGTTGGTAACTTTAAAGCGTCAAGGTCTGTCAGTTGGACTTGGGCTATGTGCCTGGGTTATGTTTGTTCTATGCTGAACCCCATGATGACTATAAAAGACATTAATAACTGATGCTAGATAGGGTAATTTGAACTCATCTTAAAACTGGCTTTACGCAAACAAATTAACCCTTACCTCCAATAAAGCCTTCTAAGCACTATATGCATTAAGGGAAGTGTTAATTAGCCAACGTTCGGATGACGCTGACCTTGCATATTTCCACTCTTTTAGATTAAAATTAAGGAGAAGGATTTGCTCGAATGTGGCGAAGGAGATGACTCAGCTACGGTGGATAGGATGCGGTTTAGGGTTTGCTCCAGTCGCCTGCAGGGATGCATAGCTGTTGGAGGATATTGCGGTTAAACTTATATGCTCTGCTGACGCTGATGGCTTACCTATAACCGTCGTAAGGCCTTTCGGCTTATTTGCTATTAAGCCTGCGTCATTCAACCAGGTATGTAATTCTCCGAATAATGAAACGTATGTCTGTATGATACTCGGCTATATATTGTACGCTCTAGAGTACTGATCTAGGGTCTAGTGCATGTGTACAACGGCTCTCTGGTAAGAATAATATTGAGAGCTGACACTCGGCGCCAGCCCAGCTTAATCCTAGAATTCCACTGGAGCGCCATCTCCTAATGTAATGTGAGTGCTTGCTTGAAACAATGCTAGGTTGGCCTGGTCATACGGTTGCTTGAAAGGCACCCATGACCTACCTGTGTTCTTCCATTTGAGCTAATGCCAGCGTAGTCGCAGACTCGCAGCGCACAATCTTGTCGGCGAAGGTCGCTGATCCCAAGACGAACCACCCCCCCCCCCCCAAGCTGCTCAGGCCCGCAACATTTTGTCCAGTTAATGGCCTATACATTTTAGCTTAGCGTAGCGTTTCATTAAAATTTGAGAGTATTTAAGGAGATGTTTAAATATTGTAAAAAAATAATTACAAAAAAGTTTTAGAATCTTTAAGAGGATTACTAAACACCTGAGAAAAATCATTACATATTATTACACCAAATAGACTATATAAAAAAGGATAAAATTTGCTGAAACGCTACGCTACACTACACTAAGCTAAAATATACAAGGCCTAAGAAGACGGTGACCACCATGGCAACCATGTTCCCCTCTCAAGAGAAAGCTCCTTCATAGTTTGTCAATTTTCTTCACTGCCCACTTGTCAGAGCTAGGAATTGGAACGTCAGTCTGACCAGGGCCATCATGGCTCGAACCGATACAAAAAATTTCGGCCTGGCCCGGTTATCTCTCTGTACCATGCTAGGCCGGCCAGACAAGAAAAGGCAAAGCCCGGCCCAACGCGAAGGCACTCCAGGTTAGCATAGCCCAAGCATGACTTGAATAGAAGGCCGTGCAATAATATTTTTTTTATAATTTTATATGTTTCTCAAATACAATTGTTGTCTACAGTACACTACTACAAAACACTTCATGTATATCGGCCCATCTACGTTGGTTTATTGCGAATCGACAAATATATGGCAGGCGTAGGATGAGACTTTCTATGTTGGTTCTAAATATGAACAGACACAGATGTGCAAATATTAGTGTCAGTTTGTGGTTAAACCGGCACAGATGCATCATGCATCAATATCGGTACTACACGAACCGACGATAATAACTCTGAATTTTTGTGTTCTAACCATGGACTGACATTGATATGTGCAGGGGCGGATCCAGGATTTTGAGTTAGGGGTGCACACTTACTGATTGCGGCTGGCGGTGGAGGCGCCGAGGCGAGCAGAAGCCGCCGGGCGCCGTGGCGGGCGGCGCCGAGGCGAGCAGGCCGGGCGGCACCGTGGCGGACGGAACCGAGGCGGAGCAGCCGAGGCGGGCGGCGCCGAGGCGAGGCAGCCGGTGAGGCGGCACCGAGGCGGTCAAAGTGAGCAGCCGCATGGGCGCAGAGGCGGCGTGGTGGCCGCCGCAGCCGGGCGGACGGGGCGGTGCCGTGGCGGGCGCCGGGGTGGAGGCGGCGGACTGGGATGGAGGCGGCGACGGGAAAGCTACTGAGCTAGGGTTGGCAGAATAGAGAATTTGGGGGATTTTCGCCCAAATTTCGCTGAGATGGGCCGAATGGGCCAGGGGGCAGGTGGCTAGTTGAAAATGTTATTGGGTCATTTTAGTGGGCTGCTCAAGGTGAAAAGACCTAAATATCTTATGAAATAGTCTTTTTCTTTTAATATAAGACCTAATAGGCATATATGGGGTTAAAATTTTCTAAAAAATTGAGGGGGTGCCCGGTATAAATTGAGGGGGTGCCCGTGCATACCGGGCACCCCCTGGATCCGCCCCTGGATATGTGCATCAGTAAGTGTGCCGCTATTTACGTGTGAAGTGAGCCGTCACCACCTCGCCACCATCCCTGCCTTGCAAGTCAACTCGTCTAACTGTCACGCTCATGTCGCCGCCGTCACCGTTAGCCTCGTCTCGCCGCCTCGCCGCCGCACTTGTCTCGCTGCCACCTGTCATGCTTGCCTCACCTCGCCGCCGTCTCCTCCTCGTCGCCACGCTCGACATGCCACCGACCTTCGCCTTGCCACCATCGGACCCCTGCCTCCTTGTGTGCCGCACTCGATTTGCAGCGTCACCGCCTCACCTTGCCATTTTTGCCTCTGCCTTGCCCTGTTCATAGTCGTCGGCAATCCGCAACACTAGCCCCAAGTCGCCGCCTCGCTCCCACCTCTCGACTGTTGTATGTTCTTATATGCATAAGCTTAGAGAACATATTATGTATGGTTGTTTATGTCCGTGTATTATTGTTAGTGGTATAGATTTGGGTTGGCTGTTGAGTGGTCCTAAATGAGGGTTTGCAAGTTCTGTTGTGGTAATTGTGGCTGGGTTTGACACAGGGGCGGATCGGCGTCGCCCCGCCATGGCGCTGGCCCGGCCTGCTCCGCCTCGGCGCCTCCACCGCCAGCCGCAATCAGTAAGTGTGCACCCCCTAACTCAAAATCCTGGATCCGCCCCTGGTTTGACATGCCTCTACCTACTATTGTTAGTTGTAATTGTTGTGATTGATGTGGCAATGTGTGTTGCTGAGATATTAATAGTGGCCACGTGTCATAGGTGGGAGTGGAGGTCCATTGTGATGACAAAGAGGAGAAGCGACCTCCACCTCCGAATCCTGTGGGTCCACCGTTGCCAATACCTACACCAAGTTTTGAAAGCTCTCATCGTCTTAGATGAAGATGATGTTCTGCCAAAGGTGGAGTGTAGACTGACGCGGACCTATTTATGATGATATATATTGTTTGTATTTATCATGTCGATAGTTAATTTAAAAATTATATTGTAAGTCGTTATTTAATTTTGATGTCAGAAACGAGTAAACATTGTGATGTAGTATTAGAAATTTTTATGATTATAAATTATGTGGTGTATGATGATGTTTTGTATTATTTATTTGTAATATGTTATATTATTAATGTTGATGTTGTTATAGATAGTTAATATTTATTGATTAACGGAATTATTAATGTTGGAATAAATAATTGGTCATATTGTTTAATGATATAGCGTAGTTAACGTTGGGTATATATTATTTACTTTATGTATAATTGAAATTTGCATTCCATAGTTTTTTATATTTTACAAGTATGTTAAGGGTCAAAATGTTCAATTATATTTATGTGTGTGTGTGTGTGTGTTCTTGACTTGAATTATTATGTAGATAGATTGGAGACCGATGTACGATCTAAACCTAGAAAAGATTATATTTATGGTGTGGTTGGTTTTTTAGCGCGACCGATGAGCACAAGAGAGGAAAAAAACACAATTTATACTTTGTCCATTCTCCTATTGCAAGAAGGAGAAGATGTATTTTAAAAAAAAAGCACATCCAAAGACACTTGATTCCAAAGGTTTCATGCGTGGCTACACAAGTTAGACAAAGCATAGCGAAGAGAAATTCTTATAAGAATGTGATAATATCCTCGACAACAAATTCAACAAAATGTCTGATGATGGCGGTGAAACTGGACTAGGCCGGGATGGATATTCGTCATTGAGGATATTGATCTTTCACATATGTTACACGATGCAGAAGGAGACTTTAGCACTGAAGTATACTTAATTCATAGAATTAATACATCATTCAGAGGTACCCCTATACAAAGGATGCAAAGTACATCATATAAAATTGCACATTGCGCTTTTATTACTAGAATTGAAGGCATGCTATGAATGGTTTGATAAGAGTTTCACGGTCTTGTTACATTGTATGTTGGACATGCTTTGAGAAGGAAATGTGTTGCTTGAATCGACATACCTTGCCAAGAAGGTTGTTTTTTATTAGATGTGGAGCGGATCCATGCACATCCAAGTGATTGTATCCTATATAAAAAAGAACATGCAAAGAAACATGACTGGCCACTTTGCTCAACATTGTGATACAACCGTAATGCAACCAACTCAAAAGAAAGCAAAGACAAACATTACAAAGATGTCGCTAGCTAAAGTTGTGTGGTATTTGCCGGTAATCCCACATTTGAATCTTTTGTTTGGAAGGAAAAAACTATCAGAAATGCTAAGATGGTAATTCGAAGAGCAAAAGAGGGATATAATGCTTAGACATCTTATTAATTGCACCCAATGGAGAACAATAGATAGTATTTTTGAAAAATTTTGTGAATGAGCCTGGGAATATCATATTTGGCTTAAACACGGATGGAATGAATCCATTTGGTAACATGAGAAGTATTCATACAACATGTCCCATGACCCTATGCATATATAATTTTCCTCCATTATTATGTATGAAGAGGAAGTACATTATACTTCCATTGCTTATCCAAGGACTGAAACACCTGGCAATGATATAGATGTTTATTTAAAATATTTGGTTGAAATTTTTCAGTACTATGGAAAGAGGGTGTTCAAGTATAGGATGTGTGCAAACGAGAGTAATTTACTTTACATGTCTTGTTGTCCTGCATGCTAAAATACTTTCCTACCCTTGAAAAACTTTTGGGCCAAAAAACGAAAGGCCATAATGCTTGTCCTATTTGCCTAGACAAAATTGAAATAAAAATAATTGAAGCGCTCAAAGAAAATAGTGTACATGCACCATAGGAGGTTCATCAGACGAAAACATCTGTACTGTAGCATGGGAAAACAATTTGACGACACAAGATAAGAATGTGCTGTTGTTAGGCCTCAAAGCGGGAAAGAGGTTTATGATGTGGTTCGAAATGTAGAAATTGTTTTTGGAAAGGATGTAGAGAAGAAAAAGAAAAAAGGTCACATATTACTTACATCATTTGGACAAAGAGGTCAATACTACGGGACTTATTTTATTGGAAGTATTTGAATGTTCGACTCTGTCTCGACCCTATGCACATAGAAAGAAATGTGTGTCAGCGGCTTGAGTCTCTTGGTGAACATTTGAATGAAGGATAAACTAAAGGAGCGAAGGGATATGCAAGATAGGTATGATACCAGTAATGGAAAATTATCTCTCCCACATCAAGATACTCTGCCAACATCAAGATACTTGTCAGGACCTAAATTTGAATGTTATAAATTCTCATTATTGTCACATCCTGATGATCCAGATGTTGCCAGTTGCAACTAGGGGAATTTTGTCGATCAAGGTCCGAAAAGAAATCACGAGATTGTGTTTCTTTTTTAACGCGATCTTGCAAAAAGTAATCTATCTTGTGGGGCCGGATCAAATGAAACATGACGTTGTCGAAACTTTGACAGCTGAAGATGTATTTTTCTCCATCATTTTTTTGATATCATGGTCCATTTAATTGTCTACCTTGTAACGGAGATAAAGATATGTTGACCCCTATTCGTGCGTATGATGTAACATAAGGGTTCTAAAGACCTACGTATGCAATCAGTCTCGACCTGAGGATTGCATCATCGAGCGTTACATGACGGAGGAAGTGATTGAGTTTTGTGTAGACTACACGGTCGATATAAACACAATTGGTGTTTCTATTTCTCACGATGAGGGGAGGCTATCTGAACATGGGTGGATAGTACAACCATGGGTCGATAAGAAGAAAGTCAATTGTCACATATGATTACAATTTGTTCATGCAAGCACATTTATATAGTATTGAAAATAGTATTGAAACAATCTATCGAGGTGTCCCTGTATATGGATATGCATAGAGATGAAATATGGCCAAATAATCTAGGGTGATAAAAGCTTGGATCCCAAAACAACATGATAAAATGTTTCACCAATGATTCAAACAACACATGCTTGGTAAAAAAACTAGTGTAACATTAAATTGGTTGGCAAATGGACCATCAAGTACTATTGTCACATGGCAAGGATATGACATCTATACATTTTACACAATATCTCAAGATAGACAAAAACACATATTAAAACAGTGGTGTCCGCGTTGATGCGTATAACAACACTAGAAGTAATAAGAGGACCTGCTATGGTTTTATTGATGAGATTTTGTAGCTTTATTATTGCATTTTTAAGGAACCTTTGTTTTAATGTTGTTGGATCAAATTAAAAAACGCCTACTCATGGGGGACACAGCCATGTTAAATAGGCTATATCCATGTATCACCTATGTATTGAGCTTAATTAATAATTAATTAAATAGCATGTAACCACCTTTAATAATTTTATAAGTATTTTGTAATTATAAATAGTTTCCTTTCAAAATTTTTGTATCCTTTCAAAATTCAAGATATTTTAAAATTATAAATAGTTTCCTAGATTTCGTAAAGATGAAACACGATTTATAGTGTTCTGCTACGTTTTTTCAAACATTTTTTTACATTTTATTGCTACACAAAGATTTCATAGCTATTATTACCGTTTTCAGCAATTTTATAGGATATTTTATTTTATAAAAGTATTTTCGAAATTTTTAAGTGTTTCCTATAGTTTTGTAAGTTTTATTATATTTTGTAATATTATTTTATATTTTTAGGTGTTTGTGAACATTATCAAAAAATCTTCTACCATTTGCATATTATTTTTAATGTAATAAAGTTTGGTTTTATTCCTTCAATGCCCCCGCAATGCCGCCTGGCCCCGCCTCGCCTTGCCACGCAGCCTCTCCCTATAGGCCTACCTCGCCCTACCACCTCGACTCACCCGGCCGCTTTGCCAGCTCGCCGCCATGTCCCACATCGCCTCGACTGGCTCACCCGCCTCGTCGCACCACCTCTACTCGATGACCCAAGAAAATTGGTGAGAAGCCACAACGGACGTTGGGCTTCGCAAAATGCCATCCCGCCCGTTGGATTCTTCATAATGACACCGCCATCGCGGGTCGCTAATTCTCATGCCATTCTTGCGAGTCCGGCTCATTTTTCCGTGTGAATTGCTAGAAATGCCCCTGTCCCCACAACAGTTGGGTCGCACCAAGTGGCCGGCACAAATGCCCCCGTCTCTTGCTGGTTGGGTCGGATCAAGTGGACGAGCCGCCGCCTACCTAACCGAGCCACTCGGTCGCTCTCTGGATGCAAATAGTAAACATAGTCTTGCTTTCAGGAATAGACTGTAGAAAGGGGAAAGAAAAAATAATAAAAACTCACAACAAAAAGGGGGCTATATGGGAGCAGCAAGAATGATAATTTTGTCAAGGCTAACATCAACCTGAACGGAAACATGTGTCGGCACCCGATTTACAAGATCAGATTCCACCTGCGTAAAGGCGTACTAGTCCCAAGGATCATGGCTAGTACACATAGTTATACAGAAACGGTACATTACCAACGTTCTGATTATTACATAGAGGGAAACTTATTCCAATACATTACACAAGCAACGGCTCGCAGGCCGCAATACAGAGTACACAATGATGCAAGCCTATTACAACATCTACTAGATTTATTTATTCCACAGACACGAGAGCTGTAGGAACACGCAACCCTACTCTTCATAGTCTTCGTCGGAGAGCGCCTCCTCATTGTAATCAGGATCCTCATCCTCGGACGGCGGGACGTAGTCGGACGGACCAGCTGTTGAAATTTTGAAGAAGGGAGATGGGAAAAACAAGGGTGAGTACAAATTGTACTCGCAAGTCGGAATTGATGCAGATGTGGTTTGATACAAGGAGAGCTTAGGATATTTTGCAGAAATGCATTTATTGGCCTAGTTTTGGCAAAGCATTTTGGAAACATTAAACCATAACATTTTCCTTTGGGCTCTTCTCAAATTACTCTCGCCACTTGGCATCAGTGCCATAGCGAGATCAAAATCCTTTCTCATTTCTTTTCTCAAAACGGCTAGGTTCAATCCACGCGAACAATTTCCGGAAGGCCGACCCCCAATCCGGAATGTAGCCGGTGGCACCTAACTCAAACGAAAACTTTCTCAAATTCTTTACCCATCTCAAACCCTTCGTTTAAAACCCTTTTCTGAAACTGGTTTTAAAAATGAAGAACTACCATATGAACAATCCCTTCGCACGCTCGTAACCGCGAGCACGGCTATCATGATAGTTTTAACTCTGCAGAGTGGGTACGCTTTACCCTCGAGAGGCTACACAGTAGAAGTGTTTCACCACAAGACCGCTAACCACGAGGGCTAACGACCGGGCCCATCCCATAACGGGGCTCGAGGTCGTATTGTTATGGCTTAGTTCGAAAGATCACAGGACGAACAATCCTTAGGCTAGGGGAGAGACGATATTTTAGTCCAGTTTTTTCAAAACGGTGCCGTACTGCACCAACCGACAAAATATCTCCCCCTAGTCGGAAGATTTTTGGGGTAAGAGGCAAAATCATTTTCCTACCAGGCATCACCCTTGATGCACTACCTTTAAATCAAACTTTTCCCAGACTTTTCTCCACATAATCACATTTCACACAAATAATGATAACATTTCGCATAAGAGATTTTTAAGCACTTTGTCCTACCATAGGATAGTAATATAAGCAAGTTTATTCTTTAACCTAAAGTTTTAATTTTAATATTATTTCTACCTTTTTCTACTAGGTCATGATAACTAAGTCTACCAAATACGTCGTTTACCATTTTAAACTAGCATGCATATTTTTAGATCTAATAAACATTTTTCTAAACAACCAAACATGGCTCCACGATATGTTCAAAGGGGAAACTTGCCTTGATCGGTTCCTGGGAAAGCGAAGGAGACGTCGTCGATCGGGTCTTTGGGGCCTTGGCCTTCTAATCGCACGAACACATACAAAGCAATACAATACATCAACCATCAGCAGGAAGTTTTGATGCATTTTTATTTACAAGACATGCAGCAAAAATCTTTTATCACCAAATGAAATGATAACCTATCCTCAAGCTATTTATCCAACTGCCATGCATAAATAGGATAATAAATATACTAGGCATGATCTTAAGCGACCTAGGATTTTATTTTAACACCCTTTACAGGGCTTAATGGAAATTTTTGAAAAAAAGTTTAACTATTCTTGCAATGCACCTTTAAACATAACTGCATTGTAAATACAATTGGATTTCGAGAAAGAAAAGGGAAAGAAAAATGGGAAAAGAATTCCCCATGAAGTGACCAATGTGTGACCCAAATATATAGCAGCTCACGCTGAGCTTGCTGGCTCGCTCACTGGCTGAGCTAGCGACCCCACCTGCCAGAGCCACCCGCAAGCAAACGGAAAGGGGAAAAATAGGGGAGCGCTCCGGCGGCGGCGACGGAGCACACGGCGACGACGACTCCGGCCACCGGGGGTCAATTGGGCGCGCAGGGAGCGAAATACGGGCGATGTCGACGGTTGAGATATCGATCTCAAGTCAACTAAGGTTCTTGAAAGAGGGAGATAGAAGACCTGCCGAGCAAGGCAAACAGCGATCAACAGGGAAACACAGGGTTTTTATCCTGGTTCAGGCCTCTCGAAGGAGATAATAGCCCTACGTCCAGCCTTTCTTTATCTCAAAGATGATTACAAAAAGGAAGCTCGACGAGACGAACAAGTCCCGGCGAGATTATGGGTGTCTGAAAAGCTATACATAGCGATCGCTAAGTCTCGATGCAATGGTCGGTGCCCTCTACGTCGTAGAGGCCTCATCGAGGATTAGATCACGCCCATAGCCATGGCCCACTCCCCACGGCCCAATCGAGCGACCTACCGGGGCCCGGCTCCTGGAAGGTTCTATCGAGCCCATGTGCATCTGCCGAACAGCCTCTTGGTCGACGCGGTGCGTAACGACCTAGGATTCGTGTTTGAGTCCTACTCGAACAAGAGTTACTGCAGCTACGTGAAGACCCGGACGTTGGTTTCCGGATTGGAATAGGAGTCGTGATCCCCAAGACTAGGAGTATGCCTTATCTACCTCGGGATATATTTGGCATGTCTTGAGTTTATTACGTACTCGTAGTTAGCGGCCCGATATTCCTTGGTGGTCGGTTTGCTCACCACTATATAAACAGAGCCCCTACGGCGTGTTAAGGGGTCAGTGATCATCTTATAGCTTATCGCGTACTTGTACTCGCGTGATCTCACCGAGACTTGTTAGTCTCGTCGAGCCACCTCTTGTAATCATCTTTGATATATAAGAAAATTTGGGCGTAGGGCTATTATCTCTCGAGAGGCTGAACGAGGATAAAACCCCATCTCCTGTTCGTTCTTTGTTCGTGGTTGTTCGGCATGTCTCCTATCTCCTCTTTGAAGAACCTTGGTTGACTTGGGTCGATATCCCAACCGTCGGCAATGGCGCCGTCCGTGGGGACGCAGATCGAGCATGTCGAACTCCATCGGCGTCTGAGAGATACTTCACGAGGGCTCGACTCGGAAGGGCGGATGTCTCATCCTGTCGATTCAGATCGATCTGTTCGGTCTCGAACGCTTTCGCATCCGGCGGATGTCTCCGCTTACATGGCGAAGATAGCCTCGAGATCGCCTCCGTCATCGGCAGCGACTTCTGAGCCGATGATCTTTACTGACGGTTTAGATTTGTCGATTCCAAGGCTATGTCGGTGAGATTCCACTGTGGAACACAAATGACGACACCGTCTAGCATACCTTCGCATGGCCCCGCATTAACATGGCGATGTAGGAACCTCGAGGATCTGCCGGTACGGCGGGCGGTGGCGGTCGAGCGGATTAACTCGCTTTCGGCATCAAGACGAGGCTGCGCAGCCGCTTTCGCGAGCAAGGCGTCATTCACCGCAGACCTCGGCGATTCCATCAATCGACCTTAGCACGGTTTCGCGACGGTGTAGCGGCAGCGTCGCGACCCACCTCGCGTGCGGCGCTAAGTCTCCGGTGAAGCTTCCTGTTGGTCAATTCCCGCGTGGCGGACTCGGTCGGGCGAAACGCGGATGGTTCGAGATCCCGGGACCCATAGATCAAAGTCGGGAACGGCTCGAAGCTATAGCGGTCCTTAGATCCACCAATCAAGCTGATCTCGTCCGCATGGGTGATCTGTTGCGTCTAACCTAGAAGCGGCCGGGTGAAGGCCTAAAGTCTCTAGGAGAAGTCAACAACTCCTCTAGGCGTATGCACCAAACGCCGGAATGATTCGGACAGCTCGATCGTCGCGTGACCCCGTCACCATCGAAGGATCACTTGTCCATGAGCGAGCTACCGTGGTCGCCGTCGCTCGCCAAGTCCTCGTAGTCATCGCGACCACGGGGGCAAGCGCCAAGCGCGATGATCGCAGACGGTCCCCTCGTGAGGAGCGTCGTCGCCACCACGAGGAAGGGCGTGGTGGATTGTCTGGAGAGAGTTTCTCGGGCCGAGTCATCTCGTTTAGCAGAGTTCCCCAGCGCAATAAGACCAACGTCTTCTCAAGACTAGGTTACGCGGGGAAGGTGGTCGGTCATATGCTCTGGGGCTGCGGGGCTTTCTCGGCGAGCTTGAGCTGTCCGGTGGCCCTCAAAGTTCAAGCCGGTCACATGGAGAGGTACAATGGGACTCGTAACCCGAGGAATTCCTTTCCATCTCGCCACGGCCATCATGGCGGTTTGGGGTGACGAGCTCGTTATGGCTAATTACCTCCGTGTCCTTGAGGGTTTGCTTTCGGACGTGGGCTGTTCAATCGGCGAGAGGTTCCATCACTCATGGAACCCGCTTTGTGACGCCTCGATCGCTAATTTCCGGAGCATTACGTGCGTCTGGTAAGGAGGATGATCTGCACGGATGATCCGGATGAGCAGGGAGACCCTCCGCAACCGTGAAGCGTTTCATTAAGATCCATAACACGATCCCGAACATCTCGGATGAATCTGTTGTCCGCGCCTTCAAAAGGAGTCCGCGACGAAGCGTATCACCGAGATCTCGAGATCAGCGAGACTGGACCGCCAACGACATGTTCAAAGGCGGTGACCGCTATGCCAGCGCCGCAGAGCGCGTTCGATACAAAAAGGCGTTCGACAAGGCGGCTGCCGCCCGACTGGTGTGGATGAGAAGAAGAAGAGCAGCGACAATGTTCACGGTGACAAGAAGTCCCGAAGAAGAAGAACAAAGGTGATCACGAACAATACCGTCAGCGGTATGGATCGCGCACCTCCTTCCAAGGATGGGCGAAGAAGCCCAACAATAATTACATGGGCAAAAAGCACGCTTTCGGGGGGCGGACAAGGCAAGAAAGGTCCGAGCAACCGATTTTGCAAGTTCCACTAGCACTACGGGCATGATATCGCCCTTTGTAGAACTTGGGCTGCAAAACTCGAAGATTTCTACAGCAGCAAGGGCCCAATGCCCACCTGCCCGAACAAGGTGATGCGGTAAGGCTGCGCCAAACCGGCGATGGTGATCGGGAAGATGATGATGAATATCAAGAGCCCGTGAACCATATCGCGATCATTTTGGCGGCTCCTCGGCTTACACCTCTCGGCGAGCCTCAAGGAAGCTGCTCGGGAGGTCCTAGCGTCGAAAAGGCAAAACCTCGGCTGAATCGATGAAGTGGTGAGGTCCCCATCTCCTTCTCTCGGGAGGATTGCCCTCTTGGGATGACCAAGCCTCGGTGGCTCCCTGGTGGTCGCCCGACCATCGACCACGCGAGTTGGCCGTGTCTTAGTGGACGGCGGGGCGCTTTGGACTTGCTTTCGCTAAAGTCTTGGGCGAGATGCAAATTCCTCGTTCCAAAATGAAGGAAATCGCGATGCCCTTCTCTGGAATTGTTAGGGAGAAGGCATCAAACCGTTAGGCGAGTTGTCACCTTTGTCACCTTCAACAACCCAAGCAACTTCGGACGAGTTGATCACTTTCGGCGTGGTCGACTTCCATCGGCGTAACGCGATCTTAAGCGAGCCATCTCTCGGTAAGTTTATGGCGTGTCCCTACGCTTACCATTGCGTGAAGATCTGGGTCCTAACTTCCGCCAGATCTGAAGTTCATGAGACCAAGTCTGCGCGCCCTAGGGTCTCCTTGACCGGGGGAGAAACCAAGGAAGTTCATTACGCTAAACGATGATACTTCCAAGGCAGTTCACTTGGGGCCAATCTGGACCCCAAATAGAAAGCGAGCTCATTGCCTTCCTCAGAGCTAATGCGAGATGTATTTGCACAGGAGCCATCGACATGCCCGAGTCCCAAGGAGTGTCGAGCACAAATGGTGTCGGTCGGACAAAAAGCACATTCGCCCGGAAGCTTCGTCGCTTTGAATTCAAGCGGGGATCATCAAAGATCGACAGCAAGCTGCTTTCATTCTTTGGGTTCATCCGCGAGGTTGATCACACCGAGTGGTTAGCCAACCTGTCATTGTAGAGAAGAAAGGCGGCAAGTGGAGAATGTGTGTCGATCACACGGATCTGAGCATTGCTTGTCCTAAGGACAATTTCCGCGCCTCGTATTGACCGGTGGTCGATCATTGCAGACGCCACTTCTGAGTTTTTAGATGCTTACTCGGTTACCACCAAATAAGCATCTCCCAGAATGAAGTGAAGACGCCTTCATCACCCCTTCGGCACTACGCTATCTCGACCATGTCTTTCGGTCTGCGCAATCTTTGGTGCCACGTTCAGGTAACTTAATGGAAGACCTTCCCGAGCAGCGAGAAAAAAACACGGAGGTCTATGTCGACGACATAGTTGTAAAAACAAGTATGCTCCGGATCATGTAAAAGACACGGCGAGAGACTTTTCATAATCTCACGGGCATCGAATAAAATTAAATCGAGAGAAGTGTACCTTTGGTGTTCGATCTGGAATGTTGCTCGATTATGTCATTGGCTCGCAAGGTATTTACGCCAACTCTGAAAAATCGAGGCCATTGAAAATATCGCGGCTCCAACTACCATAAAGGAAGTACAAAGCCTCCTTTGGGCGGATGGCTGCTCTAAGCGGGTTTATTTCCGTCAAAGGCGAATCGGGCTGCCCTTCTTTAAGGCCTGCGCAAGCACAATGGTTTCAGTGGGCGGAAGAAGCGATAGATCCTTCCGGGATCTGGCGATACTGTCCAATCCTCCGTCTTGACTACCCGCGGCATGGCGAGCAGCTCCTCTTGTACCTAGGTTGCACGCCTGGCGGTGGCCTTGATCTTGGCGGTCGAAAGGAAGGCATACAACGACCAATCTATTACGTGGCGAGGTACTTCACGGATCAAAGGCGTTACCACGAGGTCGAAGCTCCTCATGCCTTGCTCATGTCCTTGAAAGCTTCGCCACTACTTCGAGGCGCATCAAATCTGGTCGACCACGTTCCCAGGGAGAAATCCTCTGGAACAAGGAATCTAGCGGACGTATAGCTAAGTGGGCAATGGAACTAGCGAGTTTGATCTGTTATTCTTGCCCGAACGCTATTAAGTCCTGAGTCCTAATTGACTTTGTCATTGAATGGACTTGCCGCCCAAATCGAGGAGCTCCCGAGCAACTGATGAACCCTCTTGGACCATGTTTTTCGATGGCTCGCGCCTTGAAAACTTCGGGGCTGGTTTGTTCTCATCTCCCTCAAGAGAGCAACTCGATATTCTATCCAACTACACTTTGCGGCGACTAACAACGCTGCACGATCTGAGACCTCCTCACGGGACTAAGCGTGCAAGTCGCTTGGTGTCCAACGGCTAGCTGAAGGAGATTCACGGTGGTCATCAATCAGGTTAACAAGGAGTATCGGTCTTGCGATGACTCAATGGCGCGATACGGTTGAAGTGAGGAAGTTGGGCGGCATTTTCGATTTTTGAAGTGCTCTTCGTGCCGGGAAGGACAACTTCGGCGACCAACTATCAAGTATGGATCCTCACGAGAATCTGCTCGGCGGTGCTCGTCGAGCACCTTCACAAGCCCTCAATCACGTCTCGAGCGAGGCCGCGAGAGGCAGTGGTCTTTGTCTCGCGTTATCGGCAGTGCCGGATGGACAACGCCATTTGTCCGGTACCTTGCGGATGGGACCACTGCCCGCAGCGGCGGCGTTCCGGCTTACAAGGCGTGCCGCTCCATACAAGCTTGTGGGCGGAATCCTTTACCGTCAAGGTGCTCAGGGAGTTCTCTCCAAGTGCATCTCGCATAGCGAGGAGGTGTGTTCCTTCTTAGGGACATACGAGGGTACTGTGGCAACCACGCCTCCTTGAACTACGGTGACAAAGCGTTTAGCATGGGCTATTATTGGCCCATCTGCGTTACAAGATGCCGGGATATCGTGACTAAGTGCAAGGCTTGCCAATTTCACGCCGGAAGGCACACAAGCCGCCCGAGAGCTCCAAACAATCCCCGTCATGGCCCTTTTCACATAGAGTGCGGATCCTTTCGGCCCATTCCTAAAGGGTACAAGGGCTATACACACCTGCTAAATCGCCATAGACACTTTTACAAAGTGGATTGAGCGAGCACATGTCGTCTCTTCACGCCAAAAGCGGTGTTCGCTTTTCAAAAGCAACGTGGTCACGCAGCGCAGGGATCCCCACAAGTTGATCGCGATAGCGGTACCCGATTCGAGCGAGCTATTCGGGAATCTGCGAGCAGTGGGCACCAAAGTCTGCTTAACCTGGCACACCACGAAACAATGGAAGCGATCAGTGAGCAAGCAGACGAGATAGTCGGGGTATCAAGCGGCGGGTATTTGCTGCTCTCGGAGAAACCACGGCAAGGCTGGGTCGACGAAGTTCCTTCCGTCCTCTGGGCGATTCGCTTTCTGACGGTAGGCGGCCGGAAACTCCTTTCCAATTGGTCTATGGTGAAGAAGCCATCACGCCGCGAAGTTGTACTCGGTTACGCCTCGCGAGCTCGATCAACCTAGTTGACGATGAGCAAGCGCCTCCTCGATCTCGATCTCCTCGAAGGCACAGCGGCCGGGCACAAGTCGAATGGCACGCTACTGACAAGCTCTTGGCAAACGCCTGCTGCCAAATCAGTTCGACCAAGGGTTTTGAAGGCGGGCGACCTCGTTCTGCGCCGTGTCGAGAACTTGTCCAATGCCAACAAGTTAACTCCTCGTTGGGAGGGCCCGTTCACGGTCGTTTCTCTTGCTTTCTTGAAATTGTTCCCCCAGCTATGGAGGACGGGAGAGATGACCAGCACTTGGAATATCGACCCGGCTTCATAAGTTCTTTGTGTAGGTCTTTTACGTGTTTGCTTAGCTTTGCGCTTTTGTAAACTTGGCTTTGAGTTCGTCCAAGTCTCTCGGGCACCATGAAAAGTTCAATCAATTCTTGATGAATCCTTGCGGCCTCTGTGCCCTTTTCACTATTGTCTTCTCGAGACTACTTTCTCTCTGGTAACACTTGATGGTTGCCGGTCTTGCGAACTCTTGACTCCATAATCTTAAGGATTTTCCCTACCGTGTCTAGTCTCGATAGGTTCCTAAACTTCGGGGTTGCGTAACATGGCCTTTCCACCTTGCGGCTAAATCTGCTCTCGTAAGCCCTCAGCGGTAGAGCACTTCTTGCTTGGCGCGACCACTTGGCAAAATCTGCTCTCGTAAGCCCCATGGCGGAGGCACTTTCCTTGTTCGGTTACTCTCGGGCGCCTAACTTACGTCAGCGAAGCGGTATGGAACAAATCGAGCAAGGTTGGTGTCGCTCTTTCTCTCTCATGCGTGCTCGAGTTCATAGCTTAGGTTCTCGAGCATCGTCCGTCACGAGGAGCTAGGGTGTCGCTCTTTCTCTTGTGCACTGTTGGGTTATAAACTCAGGTTTCAGCGGATACTGCAAGAAGCTGAGGAGTTAGGCTAAGCGCTCTACGGTTTCTTAAACTTCCTAAGCTTTGTTAGCTTTTCTCTTAGTTCATTAGTTCTTGTCTTTTTTTCTGCTCTCTCTTTGCGAGGAAAAGGGTAAGTCTTTATTAACAAAATTTGCGGTACAAAGCCCATCTCAGTTCTGACCCTCTGACTACCTAAGCGAGTTGCTCCTTGAGCTCCTCGATCACTTCCTTAAAGCGCGAGACTCCCCCTTGGGCTTTGAACCCCTCTCGGCCTCGGCTCGGAGGCGATCGGCTTCCTCCTTGCTGCTCTGGCTGCTCCGTCGCCTTGCGGAGAGCCTCGACTTCTTCGGTCTTGGCCCTTGGTGGTCGGTCGAGCCTCGCTCACAGCTAACTTCATTGCTCGGCGGTCTTGAGCTGCTCGTCCGGCTCCTTGACCTTCTTCTCCGCGGTGATCGCCCTCACGCCATCCCGCATCTCCTCAATCTCCTCTGTGAAGCCCACGGGGTTGAGATCTTAGCACAGAGTCCAGCGGATGTGCACTCCTCCTTAGCGGCTGGGCTTTGAGCTTCTTGGCTTCCTCATGGTGGTTCCACCGATGGGGCCAGCGTCGGCAAAATGCTCTTCAAGCCACTTCATGCGGCCCGGCTTCTCCTCAGCGGTGCTTTCGCCTTCACGGCTTCTTGGCTCCTCGGCTTCCTTTAGAAGAGCCTCGGAGAATGCCTCTCCTTGGTCGACTTGGCCTTGAGCTTCTTCGCTTTAGCCTTGGTAGGCTCGGCTTTGGGCAGCCTTGAGCGCTTCTGCCCAGATCCCCGTCTGGAGATGCTCCGGAGGCCCATGATCTGGCTCGTTCGATGGTGACCCCATCCTCGAGTTCCGCCATGGTATCCCTAAAGACACGAGGAGAAGGTCTGTCAGAACACTGCGATAACACATTCAAAGCGAGCAAGGTTTGGTCTTGGAGTTTACCTCGCCAAGCCGATGCTTCAATCCATGCGCGCGAGCGGTCCTCGAGCCATGCGTCCACGAAGCCCGCTCATGCGGGATGGTGAAGCGCTCTTGCCGTCGCCGCCTTGTTAGCTCCTTCTTCTTGCGGGCGCATCGCTCCCAGTGTGGGAGGCGGCAGGCGAACACTTCGTCTCAGCTCCTTCTCCTCTTTCTTTTCCTCTTCCTCCCGAGCGTCTTGAGGCGAGGCGAAACCACTCCGCCGGGTGGCGCCGTTGTTTCCTGGCGGGGCGACTTGCGACCTGCTCGGGGCTTCTTCATGTTCCCGGTGGTTTGGGTTTAGCCACCTTTCATGGAGAATCCGTCGCCTCGGGGTGAGCTGCCCTGCTGACAAGTGCTAACAAGACCGGCTGCTCGGTCCTGCCACAGGCGACTCGAACCATCGCCTTGCACGAAGTCCGTGGCGCCGCTTGCCGCTACTTTGCCTCGGTAGCCCACGCGCCTTTGGCGCGTCGATCTGCTTCGGCTGGAGCCAGTGGCAGAGCTCCATACCGCCGGACTTGTCCTTGAGCCGCGCTAGCCTCATCGCCCGTGAAGCGCCGTCTGCAGGTGCTCGAGGCGGCACATGACCGCTTCGGCGCCTCCTCGACATCATCCGTGGCGATCTCTCCTTGGGCGGTGATAAAAAAAAAAAGATCGTCGTTAAGTCTAGCAGCGGTCGGAAGGTTGGAAGGTCTAAAGATCGATTCCTACATACACTGCGTGGAAGGCTTGGTCTGATCTTCTTGGGAACCTTCGCCACTTCCTCGGGGCTCCTTGGCGGCTTCTCCGCCTTGGCCCTTGGGTGTTCGTGGCGGCAGAGCTCGACTCCTGGTGGTGGCGCTCCTCTCGCGCAGCGCAAGAGATTTTCCTGCGGCGACTTCTTCTTCAAGCCTCCTCTGCTCGGCGACTGTTGTTATGCTGATCCATGCGGCGGGGTGAGCTTGCGTGTTGCCAGAGCCAAGGGCCATGGTCTTTACCTCTTTATTAGCTCTGCTTTCGGCGAGGAGGGAGGGCTAGTCTCTTCCATTTGGGGTCTTCGTGACTTGGAGTCTCAAGAGGAAGACCCTACTCTAGTGAGTCCTTCCACTTGAGCCTCGGGGGCTAGCTGTCGGGGATTAAATTATGGCCCATTGCCATGGCCCACTCCTGACAGACCAATCGAGGCGACCTACTGGGCCCGGCTCCTAGAAGGTTCTACCAGGCCTATGTGCATCCTGCCGAACAGCTTCTTGGCTAGCACGGTGCATAAAGGCCTAGGATTCGTGTTTGAGTCCGACTCGGACAGAGTTCTGCACGGCTACGTGAAGTCACGGACATGGTTTCCCGGATTGGAGTAGGAGTCGTGATCCCCAAGAATTGGAGTTTACTTTATCTGCCTCGGGATGTATTTGGTACGTTGAGTTCGTTACGATCTCGTAGTTAGCCCGGCCCGATTATCCCTTGGTAGGTCGCTTTGCTCAGCACTATATAAACAGGGCCCCTACTGCTTATAGAGGGCCCAATCCTGCACGAGTTTATGCACCTGACCTTCGCATTGAAGCTTAGATCGCATATTGTTTCCTGTACACACATAATCTCGTCGAGATCTGTCCATCTCGTCGAGCTTCCTCTTGTATTCATCTCTGATATATAGGAAAGGCTGGATGTAGGGCTATTATCTCTCAAGAGGCTGAACGGGATAAAACCCATGTCTCCACTGTTAAGTATTTGGTTTCTTTGTTAAGCTCTGTTCGGCGTGTCTCCTATCTCCCCTTTCTCAAGAACCTTAGTTAACTTGAGATCGATATCTCAACCGTCGACAGTTGGCGCCGTCCATGGGGATCTAGTAGATCAAGCATGTCGAACTCCATCAGCGATCATGGATCTCTTCCTGAGGACTATGACTCAGAAGGATAGGATGTCTCGTCCCCAGTCAGATCGGATCGATCTGTTCGATCTCGATCGCTTTCCATATCTGGGACAAAAATCTCTGGATACACTCCAGAGATGGTCTTAGATCAAGCTCCCGTCATCGACGATGAATACGGAACCGACGATCCTTACGATGGTTTAGATCTTTCGGATTCCAAGGCTATGTCGGTCGATTCCTCATGTGGCGACACAGTGATGACACCGTCTATCGCACCTACGCACGGCCACCGTAGCATCAACATGGCGGTCACGGGGAACCTCGAAGGATCACTGCGAATCGCGGCGACGAAGAGATCGGCGGATCAATGCTCGGCGAGATGGATATGCACCAGTGCTCGCGAGCAAGATGTTGTTACGCCCGATCTGAATGAATCTATCAACCAAACTCTGGCGCGATTAGCGATCGGTATCAAGTGTCGGCGGCGACCGCCTCGGCGTACCTACACGAGATCCCCGGCGAAAGCCGCCTCGGCGTACCTACACGGATCCCCGTGCTTCGGCTTGTCAGGGAAGAATCCCAGCAACGGACTCGATCGGGCGGGGCCGGATGCCTCGAGGATCAGGACCCCTTGGCGAGCGGGAGCGGCTCAAGCCTGGCGGCGGTGATCAGATCCGCCAATCAGGACAACCTCGTCCTTATGGGCGACTGTCGATGGTTGGGATATTGACCCAAATCAACCAAGGTTCTTCAAAGAGGAGATGGGAGACCGCAGAACAACCCGCGACGACAGCGAGCAGGAGGCGGGGTTTTGTCTGGTTCGAGCCTCTCGGGAGAGATAATAGCCCTCGTCCGGCCTTTCTTTATATCAAAGAGGATTACAAGGTGGGACTCGGCGAGATCGGCGAGTCTCGGCGAGTAGTATCGAAAATCTATCGCCAGAGTCTAAGCTAGATGCTAAGATGTAAAACTCAATGCGAGGATCCTCTAAGCGCGTGGGGCCACTGTTTATATAGTCTTGAACAAACCGACCCTAGGGAATATCGGGCCGGGCTAACTACGAGATAAATAGCGAACTCGGTACATGCCAAATATATCCTCACGGTAGATAAGGTAATCTCTAATCTTAGGGATCCGACTCTAATCCAATCCAGGAAACCACGTCAAGATCTTCTCGTGGCCGTCAGAACTACATTAGTCGGACTCAAGCAGGAAGCCTTGGCCATTCGCATCTACTTGACCCGGGAAGGCATTCGGCAAGATGCATATGGGCGAATAGAACCTTCTAGGGGCTGGGCCTGGTAGGCTGTCCGATTGGGCCGTCGAGGAGTGGGCCATGGCAATGAGCGTAATCTAATCTGACGGCTAGCCCCGAGACTCAAGTGGAAGGACTCACTAGAGTGGGGTCTTCCTCTTGAGACTCTAAATCCTGAAGAGGTATTTTTCCTGCCGTAAATACATACAGCAGGCGACCGAATAGATTATGGTTCAATAGACAAGACTTGTTAGGATTGAACAAACCCTTTGGCGCCGAAACAACTGTTGCGTCGAGCGAGAACAACATCTGTCCAAGCGGAGCACTCGGCCTTTAGTCGGACCTTTGGAAAAATAGCCGTTGGCGATTCCATGGTAACTTCACATCATTGCTTGCGGTGAAAGCAGGCGACCGTTTTACCTAGCGTTGCGATAAAAACTAGCCGTTACGGGACTAAGCAGTTGCGGAGCTGCTTATGCGGGACTATAAAAGCACCCAGCTGCCGCGATAACCATACGCTCTCACGCCTTTCCTCTCTAAGCCCTAGCTCCAACCACGCTTTCGGCATCAAACACCCAAACTCCATCACTAACCACCTTTCGTCCCGATACAGGAATCGCTATGGCCAAATTCACGGGAACTAGCTTGACCGAGGAGGACCTTAGAATCTAGGAGGAGGAGGGCCACATCGACACCGTGGCTGGAGGCTGCCGGAGAGGAGAGTTACTCGGGCCGCTCGAGGAGGATTCGTCGGCTTGAGCAGTTCGCCTTGTTGGGTTGAGGTCTCGAGGCGACTTCGATGAGCCTTCTTGAACATCGGCCCAGTTGGAGGTGGCGAACCTCAATCCGAACTCCATCCTCCAGGATGGCCGTCTTACACTTTTGTCGAGGGCTATCTGAGCATCGATCCACGGTGAAAGCTGTTCCTCCACTATTACCACGGTGGCGAGGCAGCTCCGCCGCTTTCAGCGCTGGGTGCTACTACCTCAAGCTACAGGCCACCGCCGACGGCCGCCCGTATCCTCGCCCACCTTTGCTTTCGACTCGATGGAGTGCGTGGTGGGTGAGGTAATTCTCTGACAAGCGGGCGGCGACGAAGCTTCGTCTTCACCGGGAAGAGGCGCCCGGCAAAGGAACCCCAATGCCTCGGCGGAGATGTCCGCCAGAGTTGGTACGACAAGGAAGATCGCCTCCCTCGTGAGCCTCGGGCTCCGCAGGCGAGAAGATCATTCGGGACTTCACGGTGAGCAGTCATCCGCTCGCGGAGGAATCTATCCCTTCTACAAGATAGAGGATGGGAAGACATCACAAGGGAAACACGGGTAAGTGCCTTTAAGACTCAAACTCTAAATACATTCTTTCCTCCTAACAGGAACTAACAATCCCATACATTGAGGCGGAGAAGCCAACCGGCGCATGGGTGACCCGGTGGTCGGCGCCATCTTGAAAGGCGGCGAAGAAGAACGAGGAGGTCACCCGGCGGTGGCGTACACTGCCAGCATAGCGTGCTTGTCCGCCTGAGGCGAGGTAAATTACCACCCTCAGCCTATGTTGCTAGACTTGCAATGTTGTTTAAATGCTAACGTCCGCTTCTCAAAAGCAGGGGAGGACCAGCTGATCCTTGGAGGGATCGTGAAGAGCTCTCGGGTCGAGAAGGAGAAGCGAAGAAGGGCAAGGTCAAAGCGGCCACAAAGCCCAAGGTGGCGGCCGAGCCGGCCAGGAGCTCTCCATGCGCCCGCAGCTGACCGCCCGGCCGTCGAAGAGACCGAGTGACGGCTGACGGAGCGTCTGAAGCAGACCAAGCGGTAGCAGTCGACCCAGTGAGGAAGAGACCAAGCCCCTCCCTCCTCGTAGAAGCGAGCTGACGAAGAGTAAAGACCATAGCCCTCGGCTTAGGCGTTACATGCAAGCTCACCATTGGCCGCATGGATCGGTACCAGCAGTCAGCCAAGCGAGAGGAGGCTCGAAGAAGAAGTCGTAGCAAGGAAAAACTTCTTCTTGCTTGCGAGAAGGCCTTCAGCTCACGAGGGAGCTGAGCTCGTCGCATTGAACACCAAAGACCAAAGGAGAAGCAGCCAAGAAGCCCAGAGGAAGAAGCGGAAGGTTCGGCGAAGAAGATCGGGATCAAGCCTTCCACGGCGGTATGTGGAATCGATCTTTAGATCTTTCAACCTTCGACCACGTTAGACTTAACGATCATCTCTTTTCATCAGCTGCCCAAAAGACCCGCCACGAACGGCGTCGAGGCGCTCGGCGGTCATTCTTTGCCGAAATCTGCCTGCAGTAGCGTCCGCAGGCGATGGTGGCGAAACCTCAGGACAAAATGCGCGTGGAGTCTGCTTGCCGCGGGCTCCGTGACGGTCGGCAGCTCTCAAAGCAGCGGTGGGCGGTTGGAAGCAAAAATAGCGGCGGGTGGCGCCACGGACTTGAGGCCAAAGCGATGGCTCGAAGCGCCCGAGGCGGGGCCGAGCGGCCGGTCTGCCTGGCCGTCCGCGAGGCAGCTCACCCCGGCGGCGAGGATTCTCCGCGGCGGTGAAACCCAGCCGCCGAGAACATGAAAAAGCCCCGGCGGTCGCGCAAGTCGTCTGCCGTGAAACAATAAGCGCCACCGGCGAGTAGCTCCGGCCTCGCCGAAGCGTTGAGGCGAAGAAGAAGAAGAGAAAGGCAGCGAAGCGGAAAGCGCTTCCGCTCGTCGCTCTGCTCCAGTAGATCGCTCCGTAAGAAAAGGAAGGCGAACAAAGGCGGCGGCAGCAAAAACGCGCCCGCCTCATCCCACCTGGCGGGGCCGTGACCGCATGGCCTCGAAGACCGCTGCGTCGTGGGTGAAACAGCGACTTGGGAAGGTAAACACCAAGGCGCTTCTAACTTAGTTGGGTAGTTTTACATAAAAGCGGCTAACTAGTCTTCTCTCGGGTTTTGAAGGGCGCCATGGAGGAGCTCGGGGCAGCGTCACCATCGGCGGGCGCCCGTCTTGGCGTCCCTCGGGAGCACCTCCGGACGAGGAGCCGGCGGGGCCCTTCACACCGGCCAAAGTCGAAGCCGGTGAAGGCAAGGGTGAAGAGGCTCAAAGTCCGGCCCGGCGAAGGCGTTCTGGAGTCTCTCTTAGGAGGCAGGAGCTTGCAGCAAGCCATTAAGGCGAGCACCGCGGAGGAAAGCCGACGCCTGAAGTGGCTCGAAGACCCGGCTTGATGCTTCCCAGCGGGACCAGCTGCGGCGGAAGCCAAGAGACTCAAGGCCAGACTTGCTAAAGAAGCGGACTTCAGCGGGTCTCAAGCAAGATCTCAACCACATGGGCTTCACGAGGAGAGATCGAGGAGATCTGTGGGATGGCGGTGAGGGCAATCACCGCAAAGAAGAAGGTCAGGAGCTGGACCGAGGCAGCTCAAGGCAGCCCGGCGGCGAGTCGGCCAGGCCGAGGCTCCTAACGGATCAGGCTGGCGCCAAGGCCAAGGAGGTCGAGGCCATCCAGGCGGAGGCTCGCGCGCCAAGGCCAGAACAAGGAGGAGATCGAGCGCCTCAGGCTGAAGCCGGGAAGGAATCAAGGCTCGAGGCGATCGTGCGCCTCAAGTTAGAAGTTGAGGAGCTGAAGGAGCGACTTGCTCCTAAGTAACCTTCTTGTTTTGTAACCGAAAAGGGCCTTGTACTGAAACTTTTTGAGTAAATATAATAAAGTACTTACCTTTTCCTGCAAAAAAGCAGCAAAAAAGACAAACGAGCAGAAACTAAGAAAGCGAGCGGCGCTAGGAAGTTTAAGAAAACCGGTGGCGCTACGCCTAACTCCAGCCCCGTTGTGCATCGCTCGGAAACACGAGTTTGCGAACCGAGCAGTGCACAAGAAAAAGCGACACCCTAGCCCCGATGCGGACGATGCTCGAGAACCTAAGCTTGCGAACTTCGAGCACGTCGCGTAGAAGAAAAGCGACACCGTACCTTGCTCGATTAGTTCCGTGATACGCTCGTTGGCGTAAGTTAAGCGATTCAGGAAAAACCGAACAAGGAAAGTGCCTGCTGCGGGGGAGGCCTCGAGCGAGCTTTACCAAAGTGGTCGCGTAGCGATAAGTGCCTCTGCGGCGGAGGGCTTCACGAGCGGAGACTTAGCGCCAGGTGGAAAGGCCGTGTTCGCAACCACGAGTTTAGGAACTTGTCGAAACCGAGATCTGGTAGGGAACAATCCTTAAGATTGCGGAGCCAAGAGTTCATAAGGCGAGCGAGCCATCAAGTGTTACGGAAGAAAGTGATGCGAGAAGACAAGTAGTGAAAAGAGGACACAGGAGGCGCGAGTTCACTGAGAATGGATTGAACTTTACATGGTGCAGGGGACTTGGGCCGAACTAAAGTGCGAAGTTTACAAAAGCGCGAGGCTAAAAAAGCAGAAAGGACCTACACAAAGAACTTACGAAGGTAGTCGATGTTCCAAGTCTTGGTCAGCTCTCTCGATCCTCCATAGCAGGCGAACAGCCCGAGGCGGCGGAAGAAAGCAGCCGTGAGCAGGCCCTCCCAGCGAGGAGTTAACTTGTTGGCATTGGACAAGTTCTGGACCGGTCTGAGCAGTCGCCCGCCTTCAAAGCCCTTGGTCGAACCGACTTGGCGGCGTGCTTGCGAAGATCTTCTGGTAGCGCGCCATTCGACTTGTGCCCGGTCGCGTGTGCCTTGAGGAGATCGAGATCGAGGCGCTCTTGCTCATCGTCAACTCGTTGACCGAGCTCGTCTTGGCCGAACGATCTGATTGGTGAGGCGGGATAAACCGCACCATAGACCAATTGGAAAGGAGTTTCCCGTTCGCCCGGTGGCGTAGTCTGAACTTGGAGAGGCCGGAAGGAACCGTCAACCCGACCTTGTTGTGCTCGTTGAGGCGAGCAAATACCCGCCGTTTAATACCACTGGACTATCATCCGTTAGCTCGCTCGGCTGCTCCATTGCTCGTGGATGTGCCACAGTGGCTCTCTCTGGTTCCCATTGTTATGATATTCACAGGAATAGCTTCAAACTTCCCAGGCCCAGGTGTAGATTATCGTGATGCGCTTATGGGGATCCCAAAGCGCGTGACCATATGCTTTTGAAAAAGCGAACAACCGTTTTGGCGTGAAGAGGCGACAATTTCTGCCTCAATCCACTTTGTAAAGTGTCTATGGCGACAGCGGTGTGTATAGCCCTTGTACCCTTAGGGAATGGGCCAGCGAGATCCAGGACCCCATACGGAAAAAGGCCAAGATGGGGGATTGTTTGGAGCTCTTAGGCGAGCTTGTGTGCCTTCGAGGCGTGAAATTGGCAAGCCTTGCATTTAGTCCGCGATGTCCGGGCATCTTATGCATGATGGGCCAATAATAGCCCATGCGAAGCGCTTTGCCGACCGGAGTTACGAAGGCGTGGTTGCCACAAGCACCCTCGTGTATGTCCCTAGAAGGAACACACCCTCTTGTTGCGAGATGCACTTGGAGAGAACTCCCGAGCACCTTGGCGGTAAGGATGCCGTCCACAAGCTTGTATGGGCAGCCGCCTTATGGCAGAAACGCTTCGGCCGTCGTCGAGCGAGGTCCCATCGCAAAGTCACCGGACAAATGGCGTTGTCGATCCGCGACTTGCTTTCGATAACGAGAGCGGCACCACCGTCTCTGTTGCCTCGTCCGGGAGCGTGATTGAGGGCTTGTGAAGGTGCTCGGCGAGCACCCGCCCAGCAATTCGTGAGGATCCATACTTGGATAGCTGGTCGGCGGAAGTTGTCCTTCTGAGCACGAAGAGCGCCGAAAAATCGAAAATGCGCTCCAACTTCCTCGCTTCAACAGGTGTCAGCGCCATTGAGTCATCGCCACGCGATACTCCTTGTTAACCTGATTGATGACCAGTTGTGAATCTCCTTCACGGTCGGCCGTTGGACACCAAGCGACTTACCGCTCTTAGTCCGTGAGGAGGGCCTCGTACTCTGCGCAGCGTTGTTAGTCGCCGCAAAGTGTAGTTGGATAGAATCTTTGGAGTTGCTCTCCTTGAGGAGATGAGGACAAAACCAGCCCCAGAGTTTCGGTCTGTGAGCCATCAAAACATGGTCAAGAGGGTTCATCGGGTTGCTCGGGGAGCTTCACAGGATTTAGGCGGGCAAGTCCATTCGGCGACAAAGTCAGCTAGGACACTGTGACTTAATAGCGGTTCGGGCAGCAAATAGCAGATCAAACTACTGCTAGTTCCATTGCCCTTAGCTATCGTCCGCTAGATTTCTTGTTCGTAGGATTTCTCGGAGGGCGTGGTCGGGACCCGTGTTTGATCTTTGGAAGTAGTGGCGAAGCTTCACGGAGGACATGAGCAAAGGCGTAGAGTAACCACGGGCCTCGGTGCGCTCCTTTGATCCGTGAAGTACCTCGCTCACGTAATAGATTGATCATTGTATGCCTTCCTTTCAACCCGTCAAGACCGCGCTTACTGCTGGTGGCATGCAACCTAGGTACAGCGGGGAGCTGCTTTCGCCATGCAGCGGGGTAGTCAAGGCAGGAGGATTGGATAGGTATCGCTTGATCCGATCTGGAAGGATCTATCGGCTTTCCGTCCACTCGAAACCATTGTGCTTGCACGGGGCCTTAAGAAGGGCAGCCAGCGTTACGCCTTGACGGAAATAAACACGCTTGACGCAGCCATCCGCCCGATGAGGCTCTGTACTTCCTTTACGGTAGTTGGAGCTGCATATTTTCAATAGCCTTGATTTTTTTAGGGTTGGCGAAATACCTTGCGAACCAATAACATAACCGAGCAACATTCGGATCGAACACCAAGGTACACTTCTCTGGATTTAATTTTATTCAATGCTGGTGAGATTACGAAAAGTCTCTGCGGGTCTTTTACATGATCTGGAGCATACTTGCTTTTTACAACTATGTATCGACATAGACCTCGAGGTTTTTCATGCATTTGTTACGGGAAGGTCTTCTCCATTAAAGTATTTGGAGCGTCAACACCGGCATTCTTGACGAACCGAAGAGACATGGTCAGTATAGCGAAAGTGCGAAGGGGTGATGAAGCGATCTTGTCTTCATCCTCGGGAGATGCTTATTTGGTGGTAGCAGGGTAAGCATCTAAAAAACTCGAGGCTGGCGTCCATGATCGCATCGACCGGTGGTCAATCTGACGGCGGAAATTGTCCTTAGGACAAGCGGCGTTGATTTGTGTGATCGACACATCCTCCACTTGCCGCCTTTCTTCTTTACAATGATAGGGTTTGCTAACCACTCGGTGTGATCAATCTCGCGGATGAACTTCGGCGTGGCGGTTTATAGGCGATCTTTGATGATCCTGTTTGAATTCAGCGGCAAAGCTTACGCGAGCAGGCTTTTTGTCGGTCGGACTGCCGATTTGTGCTCGATAACCTCCCTTGGGACTCGGGGCATGTCGAGATGGCTCCCGAGCAAACACATCTGCATTAGCTCGGAGGAAGGCAATGAGCTCGCTTTTCTATTTGGGGTCAGTTATTTCCCAAGTGAGCTATCTTGGAAGTATCGTCAAGCGGCAATGAACTTCCCTTAGTTTCTCCCACGGTGAAGGAAGACCCTAGAGCGTCTGGACTTAGTCTGCGGAACTTGAGACATGGCGGTAAGCTGGTCGACGGGGCAAGGGGCGCTCGTCGTAATCGAGGCGACTTTGTAGTTGCCCTTGACCATGATCACACCGTTAGGACCGGTATCTTCACGCAATGGTAGCGTGGTGGGACCGACCATAAACTTCTTAGAGATGGCTGCCCAAGATTGCGTTGTCTGTAGGCGGAAATCGACCACGTCGAAAGTGATCAACTATGTCGGAAGTTGCTTGGGTTGCGAAGGTGTGGCGAGGACAACTTTGTCCCAGCGGCAGCGGCTTCTCCGGAACAATCCGTAGAAAGGGCATTGCGACTTCCTTCCGGCTTAAACGAGGAATCGCATCTCGTCCGGACCTTAGCGAAAGCAAGTCCAAAAGCGCTCCGCCCGTCTCTGAGTACGGCCAACTCTTGCGTTCTTGATGGTGGGCGACCACGAAGGAGCCAGAGCTTGGTCATCCCGGTGGGGCAATCCTCTGAGAGAAGGAGATGGGGACCTCGGTCCACTTCATCGACTTCGGTGAGGTTTTGCCTTCTCAGCGTTAATGGACCTCCGGCGGACTTCCTTGAGCTGCGTCGAGAGGTGTAAGCCGAGAACCGCCGAAGATGATGGCGATATGGTTCACGGGCTCTTGATATTCATCGTCATCTTCCCGATCACCATCGTCGGTTTGGCGCTTGGCCTTACCGGCATCACCTTGTTCGGGCAGGGTGGGCATTGGGCCCTTGCCGTTGTAGAAATCTTTGAGCTTTGCAGCCCAAGTTCTCTGATGGCGTATATCATGCCCGTAGTCTTTGGTGGAACTTACAAAATCGATTAAGCTTGGACCTTTCTTGCCTTGTCCGCCTCCTGAAGCGAGCTTTTTGCCCTTGTAGTTATTGTTGGGCTATACGCCCATCCTTGGGAGGAAGTCTTGCGATCTATACCAGCGGCGGTATTGTTCGCATCACCTTTGTTCTTCTTCTTCACGGGAGTTCACAATCGCGGGGTTCTTCTTGCTCTTCTTCTTCTCATCCACACCGGTTTGGCGGCGGCTACGCCCTTATCGAAACGCCTTTTTCTTGAGCAGCGCTCTGCAGCGTTGGCATAGATCGGCCGCCTTGAACAGGTTGTTGGCGGTCGAGTCTCGTTGATCTCGAGATCTGGGTGAGCCTTCGTCGCGGACTCCGTTTTTAAAGCGCGGACAGCAGATTCATCGAGAGATGTTAGGGATGCGTGTTGCGGATCTTAATAAAAACTTCCGCGAAGTTGCGGAGGAATCTCCCGTTCATCAGATCATCACGATGCGGATCATCCTCCTTGCCCGACGCATGCGTAACAGCTCTGGAAATTAGCGATCGAGGCGTCACAAAGGCTGGTTCCATGGTGATGGAA